>CANUEZ040000178.1:2647500-3847500 GCA_948099385.1 Fasciola hepatica
TAGATTTGTGTTTATGTGATTTGTACAAGCTCGTACGCTTGCATTTCGGTCAGAAACGTTCCCTCAAAAAACCATCATATTCGGATTTCACAGGGTACAAGGGAATAGGAAGAAATGAAGTTTGTGCCCGGAGATCAGTGTACAATTCATTTACTACTTTCTGTTTATTCTTCAGTAAGCGGGCCAAATAAGAAACAGAAAATTTCTTAGAAATGTTTATCGAAGAGGGGATACATCGAGAGTAAGAACATATTCTCTGATTAGAGCATCAGAAAGAACAATCAGTATGCATGGGATGCGTATTACCTAAGAGTACCTCGTAGGTAAATAGTATGCACGATTCAGTCAGTCGATCTAAGGTCTCACGACAAGTTCCCTAACGGCCGATAAGGAAAAGCTACTGATTACCATTAGACTGCGCAACAGAACTTTAAATTCTTGTTTCCGAAGTCCAGGGAACATTACAGGAAAACAATAGAGTAAGGCAAGAATACACTGGTGGAAGTACGTAGGCAGCGTTCGTCGTGGGGTTTATCATTGTCGTAGCTTTTCGAATACTGAAAAGCAAGAGTTGCTGCCTTCGGGAACTAAATTGAATGAGCGTAAACTAGGGTATTGTTACTGATGGTCTGCGGAAAATGTCGAACATGAAAGAGTAAAAATAAACTCGGAGTATTTCAGTGAGTTTAGTGTGATAACAGACTGGATGGAAGAGTGTTCAATACTTAAATGCTGTAGCAGTACTGTTCGGATAGCTCAACTGAGCTAGCCCACTGAAATCACTCAAAACCCAGATCTACGCAAAACCGAAAAGCAAAAACGCCAAGGCTGTGGAACGGTGCTTTAATTCTGTTGAGGAAGAGAATTGCATAATTACGTTACATCCAAGGGAATAATTGGTAGATCACCAGTAAACCTGTCACAAAGGGCTTTTGCTATACATGTTCACCGTGATTCTAGCTGTCTGGCGCTCCTCAGTGTACGTAGCTATGAGGGTTTATCGGACCGTGTCCTACATAATGCCTGCTGAATCACCGCAACTCTCCTTTCTCAAGTGCTCCTATTCAACGGCGTCGGCCTGTCGCACTGTCTCCGGACTGAAACTGGTGGATGTGGTTGGACCTCTTCGGAGATCATCTTCGCCTGCGGAACAGATGTTCATCAACTTTGACAAATCGCAGTTCGTATCATCAGTTGCCACTTTAAAGTGATGCATCTTTCAGTTCTGTAATCTCGATCATGGGCTGTCCAAGTTGTCTCGTAATGACTCCTTGAGTTGGTCGATTTCCTTGCTACAGAGATATGTCACGTCACTGGAATCAAGACACATTAGTGATGAACGCAATCTTCTCGACTGGAGCAGAAAGATCGAACTCTCCTTAGTGGTCTCATGGACTGCGTTTTGGTATTGCAGCAGGAAATTGTGGAGGAAAGCTTCCAAGTCGGGCAACGTTCTCAGGTTGGTTGATATTACACTTTTCGAGGATCTGACCAAATTTTCTGCTGCAGGATTAGAGCACGAATGATTAGGCCCCGTACGGAGATGCAGATATCCGATTTCTTCAAGCCAGTTTTTCACATCCACCACACAGAATTGCAACCCGTTATCGATGATCAGTACTTGTGGAATTCCTTTCCAGTTGAAGCGCTTACCTAAAACTGAATTAGGAATGGTTGGTGTACTAGTCAGGAAAACCTCGGGGCACTTGTAGAATGAGTCCGTTAGTTCCACTGTGTGGTATTGGTTCAAGACTGCCGCAGAAGTTAGCATGAACCTCCTGCCATGGGATGTAGCTTTCGGGCCATGGGTTCCAGTTGTCTTGCCCCTACTGGACTATGTGAAAATAATCGTCAAAGTCCTGTGCCGTAGTGCAGATGTCGGGTCACCGCTGAGTGTGTCGAGTCAATGATTTTATTTTCTCCACATCCGAATAGCCTGGGTGCAATTTATCCACATACGAATTACGCAAAGGAGGTGGTGCGAGGAGTCGGTCACCACGGCAAATTGCTCCATCCGATGGCACTCTGAATTCCTGTCGAAACACGAACGACAGCAGGTATCTTCGTTTTAATTCGGATTGTAGCCTCTTCTTGTTGTCCGAAACCACGGATAAGCAGTAGCGTTTCGAGTATTTCTTCAGTCCTTTCTTCGACATAGTTGCGGCCGTTGTGAAGAAATGGCATTGTAGTGCTGCTGCGAAGTGCCAGTGTCCTTACGGGTAGCCTACTTGTGGAGTTGTCTTGCCGGGTCGGAGCGGAGCGGAATATCGTAGTTATATACAGCCACAGCAATGCTTAATCTCTGAATCAAAGCAGCCGTACATTTGGCAATTTATCGCACCAGTGAATATCATGTTTCATTGAGATGGTGTAAATAGGGCTAGTGTTGGTCCGGTAACAAAATTTCGCATGAGACTGCCTGGTGTCTCCTTACACTGCCCGTCCCGCCGCCACACATCTGACGAACGGGTCAGAGAAAACGGCTGCTCCCGTGTCGCGAATTTCGGGATGAATTGAGAGTAGTACTGCAGGCTTTTCAGGATTGACTACAAATGCATCTGGTTCTTGGATGACTTATTATCAACTAACAATCTGGACCGACGCGGATCCAGTTTATACCTTTCGCATTAACCAAAAATCCAATGAATTCAACTCTACGACATCGCGTATGCACTTTGTGGCTTTATTTGACTCGTTTGGTGTCACTAACCTCTCCAAAATTTGTTTCATTCAGTGATAATTCCCCTCCTTTGTGGATCAGAAATGACCACATCATCCTGATGTACCGTCTTCCAAACGATAAAGTCCTATTTCATCTCGGTAATTACCTTCGGAGTACCCTCTATTTGGCCGTACCGCGAAACTCTTCGCATCACGAATACCGGATCACCGTCAACTTCCCACTTCGTGGGTTCAGCGATGCCTTTGTTGTCGAAGCTTTGCACCAGCAACTTATGGACAACAAGCGGATCTACTGGAGTCTGGGATGTTGACTGGAGGGTTACCTATGGGTCCCATGCACGCAAGGTCTTCAAACCCACGACCGACAAGATGTCAATTGAGGCCAAGAAGCGTACAGGAACAAGCTCGATTTGAAACTGGATCATGACACCGCGAACACGCATTTCAGTATATTGGATGGGGACACTGGGTTGGATCAAGTCGAACACTGCTTTGGGAATGATAAACTAGGGGCTCCTAGTACCCACTGCGAATTGACGCTGCAAGCTGTATTGGAGTTCAAACATTTTGTACAGAAATTGGTAAGAATAAGTCGCAATTGTCAAAATTGCGCGCTGGATTGACATCATAATTCGAATCATCACGTGTTGCATCTGGATTGGGTACAGACCTGGCGGATTTAGCCAGTCTTCTCGTGGGACAGGCTGACTGCCTTACCGAGGTGGTAGGTGGAACGAAGGTAAAATTAATCGCACAAAAATAAACGATCCAGTTCCTTTTGTGTGCTTCCAGGAATTACCTTGTACGCCGGCTGAGGCGGAGGCGTTTGACGTGAACTAGCTGGTTTACGAGGACGAACCTGTTTGTAGTGCACTACGGAATGTTCATCCGTCGCTTCGGACACTTCATCGAATTGTTTGCACGTTAACCGGGCTTCAGAGAACTTGAGGTCTGGCTTCAGCAATAGTTCAGGATGATGCACATTGGCAAACATTAATCACGCAGTCGGATCTGTACCTGACCCCTCAAGGTGCGCCTAGCAACCTGCATTTATAACAAGGATGAGTAAACGAATTTTCACACGTGAACCAAGGACCAGCAAATGGAATTTGGCTCCATATTTCACTTGTGGATAAACCGGAACAACATGGTTCAGTAGCGGATCCCTCAACTCTTCGGATGGAACTGCAGCTGATGTCTTCCGGAAAGCTGGGCCATTCATTAAAGTATGAAAGGAGCTGTCACTTGTTGTCATTAAGAAAGCAGTCTGATTCTTTTCTGCAAGTCCTTGAGTATGCTGCATCAAAGTTCAAACCAATCTATGCCGTCCTCGATTTCAAACCCACTGGCACAACTCAAGTCAAATTAAGTAAATGTTTCATTCATCACCCAGGGGTTCATCCTGTTTACTACAGGGCAGCTCCATAATGCTACTCAAAATATACTGTTCCAAATACTTGAACTGACAGGACGTATCAAAATCCCTCCAACCCGGAACAATGTACGCCGAAACAGCAATAAAGCAAAGGCTGTAGGGCTGTACGCTTACTTTATTGCAAAACTCATTTGCATAAATGCGTCGTATCAAAGGCTTCAATCAATAGATCACCTGCTAACCGATCGAAACCGACTTTGGGTGTACATGTACGCAGAGATTCTGCTTAGCTGGGTTTCTCAGCCGATGTGGCCGCGAAGCTCCACAAAAATCTTACTTTTCAGGTCGATGGAGTATACGAATAAGTAGTAGAAAGTGCAAATTATAAGAGCACAAACGATGGCTTATTGGGCATGAGAAGCAGAAGTGATCACTTTGATATCTCAGCACTGAATGCGAATGGACGTTGTCCAATGGATGGCTCCATGTGCCATTGACCAACTGGATGAAAGAATGCGTATGGAGGGCAGATGTTTGTGGACTGGTGGTTGGGAGGTCTGAGTTTCATTTATCAGATGACCGAAACTGTCTGCGAGCATTCATGTTTGTGGGTAAAAAAGTATGAAATTAATTGGTAAAGACAACCTTTTCCTTTTCGGCAAACGCCACAACTAGAAGAAGAGATGCACCAAGTAAGCCAATTATAGGTGGGCCGGCAAGCGCATTGGTACTCTGTTGCACTTGATTGGGCTTTCTGTTCTCTTACGGCCCGACAGTGTTCAAAGAAGAACAATGAACACCTTGGTTTGAAAAATTGTTTGAAGTGGTTCCCGTGCAAGTTAACTTTTCAAATTTTTAGTTTTCGATTCATTTCTTTTGTGAAATGATTCCTTTTTTAAGTGTCACAAATCAGCTGAAAAGTGCCGGATATGGGGGCCATTTACCAAGTAGTACTGGCACGAAGCAAGCCTTTAAAAGTCGATCTGGAAAGTATACCAGTTTACGTCTTTGACTATCAATCACGGTGTATTCCTCGTAGCCGATATCTCAGTCGGAACTCGCTGGTATTTATTGCAATTGGTGATTATCAGGAAAATAAATTAAATAGAAGTGCAAACTTTAATCTCCTACCGCTGAATTTGATTAACTTTAATTGTTCTTAGTTAGGACGGTTTAAAGTACAATTAATTTGCTCTGTGCATATTACTCTTTATCTGGTGGGCTATAAAATACTACTCAAAGGTATGATTCTGAGTGACACTTGTACGAATCATTTTTATGTTTCATTTCGTCAGAGGGTCGGTAAAACCTCCACGAAACATGGATACTATGATCGTCGTGAGCGTGTCAAGCCGATCCTCCACGGCGCGGCATGTCCAACACAAAATCGAGCTTGCCTGGCTAGATCAAGAAAACAAGCAAACGAGGCAACCTGGTACTTTGCCAATCAGCTCAACCGGGCAAGGGCACAAGCCGACTGAATTCACGTGTGAATGTTTCCGATTTGCTCCGTTTGCACTTTCAGTACCGCACTCTGTCCTAACCATAACCGCATTTCGTTCTTGTTCTGGTTTTCGATGGAGGGCTGATAGGGCGTGTATAGCAAGCTGAGTTCATGTACAAAGGGAAGTCCGTGAAAAAACGAGTGCAGCATGATGATTATGGGCACACGGCTGGTGTTAGGAATGGACTAGAACGATATCAAATGAATTTACTCGATTCGCAGAAGAATTACGTAACAGAATAAAGGAAGACATACAAAGACTGTTCTTTGGGGAGCAGGTTGATGGGGGAAAAAGAACGAAAGCCTTGCCCATAAAATAGGAATATTCCATGAAAATCAATGATCATTTTAAATAGATTTAAACTGTCCGTGACGTAATTCATCACCCAACTCATCATTCAAGACCTGTGAATTCACTGAACAGATATTTCATTTGACTCGTTAGGAGTTATGAGATATAAATTTCCACCCAGTAGCAACTGGGACTCGAACCCTGAGTGTGTGATCGTGTTCCACACAGGTTGTTACTCACTGCTGCTAATTCCCATTAAATTATCTGAAGCAGCCTTACGACGCTTGTTTCCATGTCTTTCGGTGGTGCACTGATCTTTGCTATTGTACGAATTTTCATTGATGAAAAACAGCTGAAAAGGATGAAACGATGTGTTATATTAAAGCACGAGGTTCCGGGTAGTTAGGCAACCTCGATGATTGCCTTTGATCTCCAGTCGGAGGAACTTTTTAATTTTAACTTTCAAGCCTCCTCACAGTTCCCTTTTTGCATCCACATACAAGGCCCATTACACTGGATTAGGGAGAACCGTCAATATCACATACATGTTTTAGATGGAAACCCACAAGATTCCGATAATCCGGGAGAGAGCTTATCACTGCCTACCACCAAAGTGACAGCCGGTGGTGCAATTCGAACTACTGACGTTTGAGGTTGTAAGCGTAAGCTCCAAATAACTCGTTCACCACAGACCTAGGATGACTCTTGTAACCTTACATTATTCACAGCACTTGAACTGAGAGAAAGTAATTAAATCGCCCCAACCAGAAACTAGGCACACCAAAGTAGCGAGAAGATCAAGAATGTGTGAAAGTATACGCTAAATTTACCTTAGGATTGATTTGCATAAATATGTGGCATCCGTGTCGTTAATTGGTAGATCACAGGTTATCCAGTCAGAGCGGGCTCATGTTACACCTGTTCACTGTGATTCTGATTTACCGGAGCCACTCGACGCCTGCGACTTCGAAACTGTATCGTACCGAGTCCAGTAAAATGTCAATCGAATCACCGCAAATTTACACGAAGATAATAATAACTACCAAAAGTCGATCCTATATGACCAGCATTACTGTCAAGCGTAAAATGGGGATTGTTGTGTTTGATTAAGAACACGGATATTACGCGGAAATCAGTCAACAGCCCTTTCATGCATAGATATATATATTTTTTCGTATTGATCTACAGACATGTTTCGGCGCGTTGACAGTACTCATTGATAGATATTTGTTTTTCGATTGAACTTACTTCTTTGTACACGAGAGCTCATGTATCTCAACCCTTTTACTAGTTTATTCGTTCACTTATTTCCTTGCGGGCTTCCTTGCGGGCTTCCTTGCGGCTTATTCGCCGGTTGCCTTTGGGTAACATTTACATTCTTACTACCAAATGGAATTCACCGATTACGTGTTATGCTGCTAGTGATTACGAACACACCAGGAATCTCATTCGATTCCAAGTGTTTGCACCAGTCTAGTCATTCGTTTCGATATCCAAAACGATGATTTTCATCGGCCAGTTGCATAACATTGTTGATGCAGTAAAACAACTGTGAATCAGGAAACGATATATACCGATAACGGTTAAGAATGTGATTCGTTTCGGGATTGTTTACCAGGAAAATTCAGAGCTTCATTCATTCCCGAGTGTCCGTCACGTTGTTAAGGATAACATCCAATAAGGAGAACAACGGAGAGATAAGACACGGGGCTTATCAGCATCACGATCAGTTACAGAGTTTGAAGTCGACATATAATGCTATCCGGTGCATGGTGTTGTGTGTACCCTTTCTGAAAACGTTCATTTCTGTCTCTGAGCATGAGGTTAGCATCTTATCTGCGTCTTATATGCATTCATCTACAATCTGTGTAGAAGTAAATTAGTGAGGTCTGTTGGAAATGAAAGTGGAAGAAGCCGTGCAAACCGTAGGTGGATAGGTTCACCCTAAATGTTTCATATTGTGAGTAAGGGAACAACTCTACTACGTCCGTAGTTTAACCTAATCTTGCAGTTTCTAATCCCAACAGAAGGACTAGGAATACACAACAGAGATATCCTTCCTTGCTTGAAATCATTCTGTATCCATGTCGGAAACAATCAAGTCATCAAACGAGAGCTGCTCAAGTTCGGTAAACGAAAACCTGGAGAACCGGTTGGAATATGAATCAGGATCCCAGGAATAAACAGGGGGTATGCCCCGAGAAATTTTACGTGAACTGTGCACAAATCACGCAATTAGAAAATAGGATGTATTGAAACACTTAGGTCCCACGATAAAATTTTACAAGTATATCTCATCGTTGTTGATTACTTTAACATCATTCACAGGTCCTCTCTCCATACTCCCATTCAAAAATCGCTATTTGATCCAACCTAATTTTCTCTGCTTTCACGTCTTGTAGCTGCAAGGGAGCTTACTTTAGTAGGACAGAAAGATCGCTAAGTACTATGATGACAGAACGTATACCAAAGTATGTAGGAGATGCAATGTCTCCGTCTAACCTACAAAAGTGGACTGTACTAGGTGGACCGACTTCAGCCTTCACTCTTCACTTGTTCGAATATGGCCAGAAAGTGAACCCGGAGAAAGCTTTCTCACACTTGCGGTATCATCACGAAAAATATCGATTAGATGATTGAGTCACCATTGTTTATTCACACCAGACCTGCTTTGTGTGTCCAAAAGTGCATGCCATACATGTTTCGTTGATCAAGTCCCATGGTAATTAACAGCAATCACACACACACACACACACACACACACACACACACACACACACACACACAACTTAAAGCTCCGTGAAATTCACTTCAAGCACCTAATTCGTTTCATCATTTTAAATTGTTTATTGACGTTGCACGTTCGCAAAAGGAATTACCCTCGTCGTGTCTGCCTTCGGGTTTGCTACTTCAGATTCACTATACCACAAATAATGAACTTAGGGAACATAAAACCACAAGGCCTTCAAAACACTGGTTCAATGGGGGAAACAGCACCCCTTGTGTGCTAGTTGGGAGGAAGGTCAGGAAATAAATAAATGGATTGGTATTTGGTTCTCTGCCCCTCTCTATGCTAGGCCAGAAGCTTACCAGAAGTATTACAACATTACAATTAAAATATTTAAGGTCCTGAAAATACTCTTCATTTTACAATAAAGTTAGCAGATCAGTTTCTCAGTTTTCAAGTTTGGGGGCCCAAAACTCCCTATCCAAAATTCGTACGTCGCACATTACTCGATTACCAGAACCCCGGGTCAATAGATACGGGGGCAGTGAGTCAGTGAATTAAGAGCATTCCCACAATCACAAGCGAGCATGCAAAACGGATACAAATTTGACCTAATCCATGCATCCGTGTCAGTAGTTAATGTCAACGCGGTATTGGTAACAAGCTCGGTCATCTGGGTCGGCTGTAAAGTATGATGTGAAGGACGAGGAAGTGGGATCTGCACCTAGCAACCTAGTGGTAAATACGGGTGGGATAGAACTGGACAAACTCTGTGATATTGCTAAAGAACGGCACGAAGTGCAATAACAGGAAGGGGTTTGGGTGGCAAAGACTAGCAGGCAATCTCTGAAGTATTTTCAGTTGCCAGACTGCTGGCGCTCAGCCAAATTGTAGCTGGTAATTCTGTAGAAACAGAACGATGCGAGTACCAAACCGATTGGGCTAACCAGTCGGGAGCCAAAGACCAGGGCAGAGATGGCGAATCTATGCGCACCTTCCCGCAAAAAGAAACACCCGGTTTTGTCGATGAAAATCAGCGGAATCTCAGGCAACCAGCAAGATAGCCCATGTGAGAGGCTACTGATCGAGCCATCGGCCGAAGCTATCGGACCAACCGGACGGAAATAGTACTCGAAAGAATCGAACTAACGGCCGCAGACTCTTCACCAGAAGACAACCGAAGTGCTCGGGCAGTCAAAGGATCAATGTTACTACAGCGCGGTTTGGAAAAAGGAATATATAAACGATTGTACATGTTTTGCCGACTGGAATTTTCTGGCTGCTCAAATACGGTTGGTCCTCACCCATTTTGTTTTCTCCATCGCAGTCTGAAAGAACCAAATGAGTGAAAAACAAAATGGAGAAATTGAGCTCACTCTAACCTGCCCCCTTAAAGTAACTGCAAAATATCTGATTTCGCTGAGTTTGTAGGACACTAACAGAGTGTCAAGCAACACAGGCTGAATAAGGCTGTGTTGATCACGCACAATTTTCACCGTCTGGATTGTAAACACGATTTCAGAGGCTCTGAACCCTTTGCAATGATTTACTCTGTAGCCCTTGCCGTTCGTGCGCTATCGAGGATGGCCACCTCAATAGTAATCCATCGGTTCATCTGCGCGAGCAATACAACCTAATTTGACAAGGTGACGGTCCTAAAGGATTAATGAGCGTTGCCTACATTGGCTGCATGATTGAGGACGAGAACCGTAAAAAGTGTCATTCTGGGGCACGCGGATACCCGTAACGTGAGATCGTCGTCTACGCACCCTGGTCGTCGCATCTGCCTTGTTCACACAGAGCCAATTCCTCCAAACCCTTCAACTACAGTGATCGCAAGTCGATGTGCCCCACCTCAGTGACTCAGATCCGAACGATCTGACTCCCACAATCTGGCAAAGCAGACAGACACATCAATCTGAACACTCCATTCTCTGTCCAATCCCACAACCTTTGATTCTGTTCAGCACACGGCAGATTAAATTCAACTATTCCGATTAATCTTGTTAACTGTGCGTAAACAGTCACGTGCAAGTTTGTTCAGAACGATGACAAATCTCCAGACAGCAAAACACACTCAAGTAAGCCACAACAACGGGGAGGTCAAAGATCATCGGTCACACTTGGATTAGATAAGGGGATGGACGGGGATCACACCCACTGATCGGAATGAATTTACCTGCCTTAACACAGTAAGAACAGACTGCTACGAAGTCTGTTTGTCTACATAGGTCGGGCTTATAACGTCGGATAGCCATGGTCTTGGCGAAACGTAATAGTCTTCCAGTATTCTGGTGGCATATCCCTCAAAATACCTGTTTTGGTTTGTCGCAAACCTTGAAGTCAAGTAAAAGGCCGATCGTCGAACTGGACGGAAGTCTTTAACCACTCAGCTCTAGGTTCTTCGGGACGTGTCCTAAGATCCTAGTGGATAATCCTCTCTAAGTTCTTCCGATGTATTTTCTCTGGCAAGTGCATTGAGAAAGGCGAACGCAAGACCAAGTAATTAGAGAGTCTGGCGCAGAAAGTCTAGTGAGTTTCAGTGTCTGCAAATTTGTTAATTTTCTGAACAAACTCCCACATGATTGTATACACACAGATGAGAAGGTTATTAATTGTTTGTCTCCGAATTCCTGTTTGCGTATCGCAATGGTCTTTTTCCCAATTACAAACATGAGAAGTGATGAATCAGGCTGAATAGCAAACAATTAAATCACACCAGTTTTACCTAAGTAAACTGCATGCATGATCAAGTAAAAATTGTGATGACATAAAGATAGAAAGTGATTGCTCATCCAAAACTATTTGATTCCATATTTCTACAGGATTTTATTGTTAGGCGCACATCCTACCACCACAATAATCGGAATAGCAAATCACAACTGTGAGACTTGCAATGGGAAACCACACTGTCAGACAAAATGACGATTAGGCTGACAAAATAACGCCTCCTGTCATCATATTTGCACTGAGATGATTCCATTCGAACCCCTTACTCGCTTGTTTGTGGCATATGCCACTTGACTCTAATTGGTTGATTTGACACTGGACGCTTTCCTGTCACCTCACATTGCAAAAATTGGAGATAGGCTAATGTTTTGAGGTGATCCAAATGTGAAAAGTCTTTGGCCTCGGCGGGATTCGAACCCACGCATGGTCACCTCCCTCGCTTTAGTACCGCGAGTACTCTACCAGCTGAGCTACGAGGCCACGCCGGAGAACCTTGGACTTTCTGCAAATGGATCACAGTATACCCGCCCAAATTACAGTAGAACATGGCATCCACCACAGTGAACTAGCTTGTAATTTGACTGCCTATAGCAGGATTTCCCTTTGTACTAACCGGACTCCACCAGTTAGGTGCATTGGGCATGTTTACATTGTATTGATGGCCAAAGACTTTTCACATTTGGATCACCTCAAAACATTATCAAAATCTGCCAACCATCAATACAAGATAGGCTAATGACCGCTGTCCGAGGAGATTCGGTTTCTTCGAGTAGAGATGACTTAGATTGCTAACCAAATGATTCTTCACGCCGAACGAATACTCAAATCACCGATTTAGAATTATCTGCTTTGCTTATGCACCTTTAGATCTATTGGGGCTTACTCTCGAACAGCATGATTATGCACTATAGCACTAGGCTGTGCAATATGACTTTCAGCTACCCAACTCATGGGAACACTACGTAATCTGGAGCTTATTGGCCGCTAGCTTTGGACGTTGACAGTTCATCATCCCCTTAGCAATCGACTTCTATGGTGAGCATCTTTTCAGTAGGGCATATCCAGTCGGTAACTACTGACAACTTTTTTGTGATCTTTATCATGCAGTTCCAGATAGGACTTCGTGGATTTGCACAACAGCTAATGATTCTTAACAACCTGAGTGAAACAGATGTACAATGCTCTCACAGCTTTCTGAGGTGGGTTACGCTTAGATACTGTGTGGCGGATCACTTTGGAAGCCCATTTTGTCGATAATCAACCATTGCAAGAAGAACCTAAGATAATATTAATAATAATAATGATAATAATAGTAATAATAGTAATAATGGCTTACTGGTGCCTGACAACAGTGGTACCTCTGAGTTGGCAGACTTCTGTGCCCTTGGGGTACCTTCCTCCTCTTTGGTCTCTATCAGGTACCCAGCTCTTACTTGTGGCTTCACGAAGCTGAAGCATGAATGAGTGGCCACACTTTGGCAGAACACTCGACAAACGGGCTAAACAAGGTCAGGGGTAACCGAGATCTAAAGACCTCAGTGAGACCGTGTCCCACTTGCGAAGACAGATACTTCTTATCGGGCTGTTAAGATTTACAGTATAACTCAACGGCTGTGAAGGAAATCTGTCCACCTAACAAGGCTGTATGCACTACAGGGTTGGATTCAACTCAGTCGAATGGAGAATCAGCTCCCAGGAAGTCACCGGCAACCACGCATCAACAAGCTGCTGCCTTGCCACTCACACTTGGCTGTACAAAGGTTAGAGGTGAGCTCTCCGAATAAAAGACGAATGATGCTTGGGATGTTTCTTATACCAAACACAAATAAAACTATATCTTTCATGAAGACAATGTATCCTCTCCTAGGAGATAGCCGCAGTAAAATAAAAGTAACAACCACAGCAATGATAGCGGTGAGATAAATCAGTTTGCCGAAAAAGGCCGAAGACTGCAGCTAGAGGTCACACGCTCCTCCAATGCTGATCGCAAAAGATACTGGATAGAAATAGCTGAAAAAATGCAGACCGCGTCCGGAACTGGTGACTTTGGTAAACTGCTCCGCCTCGTTCGCAACGCCTCGAATAGGTTCTGCAAACAAGATTCGCTTCTTCGTGACCCGGTAGAAAACCTATTACCCGAACAAAGTAAGAAAATGGACCACCGATGGGTCGAACACTTTGGTCAACTGTTCAGCCGGCCTACAAACCACCTGACGGACCAACTAATATCAACCCTTCCAGTCCAGTATGGAATTAACTGCGACCCGCCCAGTGCCGCGGCAGTCACAGAAATAATTAACAAACTGAAAGACAGAAAGGCTGCTGGGGAGGATAGCTTCCGTCCAGAAGTATATAAAGCTTGTTCATCGTCATTGATTGACAGGTTATGTACACTTTTTGGCTCCATTTGGCGAGAGGAAGCATTTCCACCCGACTGGGTAATGTCTGTTCTGCTGCATATTCCGAAGAAAGGTGATGAATCGGTATGTGAGAACTGCCTAGGGATTAGCTTCATCGATGTGGCTGCAGAGATTTTTGGTGCGTTATTACTAAACCGTTTCTCCGAGACAAGAAACCGGCGTACTCGCCCGAACCAAGAGGGTTTCCGCCGTGACAGAGGCTGTGTGGATCAAATCGCCACTATACCGATTACTGGATCAGCGCTATAAGTTCTAGCAGCCGACGTTAGCTTGTTTCATCGACTCCCGGGTTGCCTTCGATTCGGTTAACCGCGAGTCCCTCTGGACCATAATTCGATCCGATGGGATGTCCGATTAGCTTTTAAGGCTGTCGAAGGGGTACTACCGGACAACTGTTGCTAGGGTTCGTGTGTACGGCGAAGAATCCTGTGAGTTCGCACTCGCTGTCGAAGCTAGACAAGGCGGTCCCCTCTCACCGGTGCTGTTTAACTGCGCAATTCATTGAACAATGGTTCACACATTACGCGACTATCCTGGCGTTTAGCTTAGCCAGGAAATGTACATGTTGGACCCGGAGTTCGCTGATGATATTTTCGTGCTAGGAGACTTGCCCGCTGTGCTCCAGCCAATCCTCAGCCGAATCAATTCTTTCACGAGGTCCATCGAACTAGAAGTAAATCCAACCAAAAAGGTTCATAAAGCCCATCTAGGCCCGATAATTCAACAACTTTCCATCAATGACCGACCACTCAAATACGTCCCTTCATTCAAATACCTAGGCTCAATTCTGCTTCCGAACAACCATGGAAGAGATGAAGTGGTATTGCAAGTCGACAACGCAAGGAGAGCCCTCCTTCAGCTAAAACGAACGCTGTGGACTCGCAGCAAAATCAACTTAAGGACCAAATTTCGCATTTACCGTGCCGCCATCCGCCCCGTACTCCTCTATGGCTGAGAAACCTGGTCACTACAAGCTAAGGATACGAAAAGGCTGGGAGTTTCCTACCACTGGGGCATGCAGCAAATCCTCAAAGTCAAGTGGAGCGACAGGTTATCTAACGAAGAGGTAAAGAGACGACGCTCTGTTATCGATGCATTCTCCGTCATCCTCCGACGTCGGCGATTGCAGTGGTTCGGTTATACCGTTCAACGACCCGAGTCAGAGATGACTAGGAAAACTCTCTGCCCCACTCCCTACTCTGGTTGGCGTTGTCGCCTTAGTGGGAAGCTCAAAACGTGGACCAGTACAATAGTAAAACACGTAGAGCTTCTAGGTCTTCGGTCGGTCTGTGGAATCCGGCGATGGAAAAAGGACTGGATCAGGATCTGTGCGGAGGTCGCCTCCGACAGCTGCGCTTGGTCAGCCGTGGTCCGTAATATCCATGCAGCCGACTTATCCTCTCGCATTAAATAGTCGCGTTAAAGTAAAAAGTAAAAAGTGTTCGTTCAGTCACGCCAAATCCGTTTTGTTCTAGGTGAGGTGAACAAGTTAAGTCTTTTTTCAAGATTTCATGCCTTGTATGCTCTTCTAATTCGACCTTTTTCCATGTACTGATCACTCACTTGATTCGTCATTGTAGAGGACGCAGACTACGAAGAACACACAAAACAAAAAACACCAGCACAGTAAAAAAAAACAAATAAATGAATTAACAACGAGTAGGAAACAACTAAAAATTAGCACTTTCTCGACCTTCAGTGGTCAACATAATGTGCATTAAAAGTCTTTCAGCTGACAGAGCCCACAGAATTCCGTGAAGATGACACTCAAGGATGGTGTCAATTCGACTGAGAAAAACATAATCCAAACCTACTCGCACCGTCAGCAAATGGATGGATGGAGTAAACGCACTTCTCCCTTGTGTGTCGTCACTGCAACCGGATTGCGCTCTGAAGCACCATGCTGACATTATTTGATGTCTTGTGCAAGTTCGACGCGTACAGATTTGATCAGAAGCACAGTCACATGATTTAGTGACGCAGTTGTGTTCAATTATAATACATGATTTTTCCATTCAAACCATTCCATGGAGAGTAAAAGTTCGGATAGTTAATCAGTGTTCCCGACCATAATATAAATAAAGTACTGTTTTTGCTTACTCCTTATATTTACTACACAAGAGAGTACAACGTTTCAAGAAGAAGACCTTAGTCAGTGGGAGGCTGCCTAATGGAAAAGAGACTGGCTGTGTCGGAAATCTAACCCGAGTCGTTAGTATCCAGAGTCCTCGATGATAATCGTATGACCACCGTCGGTAAGGTAATGAATAACTTTTTGAGGATAAAGTCTAAAATACCGCCTTACCGATGATAGTTGGTGGTCTGTACATGTGTATATAACTTTTTCTGAACATAATAGAATTTTATGTGAAACTGCACGAGAAAGGTGCAGAGCTTGGAGTGATATGCTGAAACAGCTTGCCCCCGAAACTTCTCGTAGCGTGAAGTGACCGGACGAGAATATCCCATGTATGTATCTTCTCTCGGTTGTACTTGTCATGAGTTAGTGTGTATACGCGAAGCAAGGCATCGCACTACAGGTAGACGAAGTGCTGGTCAATTACGAAATGATCTATTTGCATCAGGATGATTGCCTCTGATTGGTGGAATCCTGGGCACGATGCTATGACGCAACGTACCGCGTGCAGAAACGTTCAGATGTATTTCACTGAAGAGTAAAGTAAATCAGAGTTTAACACTCACCGCAGTGAATCATGTGTGGGTTCGAATCTGTCCGAGGAAGAGGGTATAAAGACCGGATTGGTAGAAATGAATCCAGAAGACACGCGAACAGTCACTGGGATGTATTCGTCTTTTAGTATACAAATTAGGTCATTTTTATAAGTATTAAATGTTTGGAGAAAAACATGCACAGAGCTATTTGTTTATGAACAACGTGACTGGTAGACACAAACTCACCAAACGCTGTCACTTGATGCAGAGTCAGACCTTGCGCGCGAGAAATGCGCAGGGTTATGAACAATATCCAGAGCTGCAATAAGATGAGTCATAAATGCACGATAGATTTGGTCATGTATGAAAATGCATAGATGATGACTGGAGTGTACAGTGAATGAATGAATAGTGATTGGTCTAAATGGGATTTCTCGTACTAATTGCGGGTAGGGCTCAAAATCCCCACAAAGACTTCCTAGATTTGGATCAGTTCAAGAAAACTGAGGTAAGAAGACCCGGATGTTGGTGGTTGCTCAAAACCGATTTCAAATTTCGAGTGTGATTAAACAGGAACCTCGTTCTTGGTTAAAACAGGTAATGAAGTAAGAAGTTTGCTAGTTGCTACTACGTCAGGCTTGTGGGATTGTGTTTAAATGAAATCAATATTGGAGAAAATTCCTATTTCTTTGATATATTTTTTTTATTTTGCTACATGATAGCTGAACAATGTTTTCAAAAAGAAGCTTCAGACCATAAGACACGAAATGATGGATTTGATGTAGCCTCGAGATTTGAGCTAGGGATCAAACGGTCTTCCGTCAAGGTGTTGACTATGTGATCATCGACTGATCAGGGTGATTAGAGTCACCAAAGTTAAAATGCGAGCAAGAAAATATTTGTCGAAGACTGAGGTACTTCTTTTTATCATCATTATGGACTTACCTTTAGTAGAAAGAACACAGAATAAAAAGGTGCACAAATTCCATACTCTGTGCTTAACTGTCCCGTGTTTCGACAACTTTTATGGATGACATCTATAGTCCGGTGAATGTCAACCGTTATAAGTCGCAGCTGAAATCCGTTCGAAGTGCATCGAAGGTTTATAGTGGCTGTTTGCAGGATAGAAGAAACAATCAATATCAAGTACGGTTTATGCAGTTCATTTCGGATCAACAGTGAAACAAAAAGATCTTCGGTAACAAGGTAACCTTCCAGTATAATGATTTATAATGCGTTATCACAACTGAGTTCATCGGTAAAAAATGGAAGCACGCGCTATGCTAACTTGCATTTTACGGGCTTTATCGGCTTAAGTAAAAATCCACCGGGTCCCGCGTGAGACTCGAACTCGAGTTGCATGATTCTGTGTTACACACGATAGCACCAGGCTATGCAGGCTGGTTGTGGTAATTCGATATGAAGTTCACCCAACAGTATACGGTAAAACCCTATGGCCACTGTTACGTGGTCCTACCACTGATCAAACTACTGACTGTGTTGTAACCAAGCCGATAAACTTTTCGATCGGCCAGTAGATACCGAGTACTGTCACTCACACGCGCGCGTACATATCACTGTGATTTTGAAAATACCACGAACAGGTTTGTTCCAGTCAATCACACTGGGATGTTGAGCCTCACTTTCTTGCTGATTCGTTGCCGCTGAGGGGCCTTGATTGGTCCCACTCGGTCGTACGTACTTCGTGCGCTTGCCTATAGATGATTCATTTGCTCACTTACTTCCTTGCTCGCTAAATTACCTGCAAATTAACGGATATCCTATGTACGGTGAACTGCTATTAATTACTTATTCAGCAGCCGTCAACATTTGGAAGCCTTGGCCAACTAGAAGCAAGGGACCATTTACAACAAAAACCAACTATGATTGGCCTACCGGTAATTTACCAATTAGCCAACTCTGGCGTACGTATAAATACAAATGAGTTCCGAATAAACGTGACATACCTTTCCGTATCCCTGGTCTCTCCATTACTTCGACGTACGTAGTCCCGCGTTGGAGCCTTTTTAATACGTACTACGATCAGTTGGATTATCCCAATTAGTACGCTGACTCAATGTGGCTCGCGTCACGCTAGTATTACATGATATGCAGCTTATCTGTCTCGGGCTTGGGATACCGTCGGTTTTCCACCCTCAAGTCAATCGGCTCCACTGGTTACGGTCTTCTCAGCACAACGAAGGTGTCGCAAACAACATACAGAGTTTGGTTTACTGATGAACGTAAGTAGCTGAAGATCTGGATTATTTTATATGATCGTTTATGATACAGTATCGGGCTGGAACTGTTCGCGATGGCTTCAAGTCAAATCAATTCAAAGATAAATTTTGTTTGTCCGAAAGGTGCAGATTTCCAAAGAAATGTTATTAGTTACATGTTTTGACGTTGATAATTCAAATATGATAAAAGTAAATAAGTGATGATTGAATCAGCACCTCGTTTTCATCAATGAAGAACCAGATGGAAAATGGATAACAGTGACTAACTGAGCTTTTCTCGCAAATAGTTCACAAGTTCTTTCGAAGACAAGCAACTTTGTTGGTTGACTGTCCTTTTTATTCCGCTCCGTTCACGCGTAAACCCTAGGTCATCCGACCAACTCTTAACTTCGAGGCAACAAATTCGAGTTTCTCTCTCGTTAAAGCTCATCAGTGGTGCATATCCTCTGCCGCAACTAGGGTTTGAACCCGGGGCTCATCACCTCGAAGGCGTATGTGCTAGCACTGCTTCACCCCGCCCCGGTTAGGGCTGATCCGAATCACCGAGTCATAGTGCGATCAGTTCCACGAACTACTCACAAGTAATTGTGGAACAAGCTACCTTGCTATATATTAAGCAACCGAGTTATTAAAGGTTATAGATGAAGGATATATGAATCTTATCTTAATACGTGTAGCGAGGTGGGAAATACCGTGAGAGAGCAATGAATGTAGCAGGTACGTCATCAGAAATTACTGTATTGCACGACGGTTTCTCGAAATTCATAATTAGGATTGGGATACGTTATTCATTTAGGAATTCATTAAAGGGAGGGCTTCATTAAAAAAAATGTCTTAGACAAGCAAACCAGGGGAAATGACAGAAGAGCAGTATAACCTATGGCATGCCACATAAGAATGAATAAATTTAGATATGATATGGACTGGTACACGTAGCGACCACAGGTGAGAGACGCAAAACATCAGCCTCCTTACCTTGAAAGAAGTCTCTTGTACTTCATGGGTTCACGCTAGATCTGGTGTGATGAGCGCACCGAGATATTTATAACACTGAGCTGCTTCCTCGGGGGCTGTAAAAATTGATTGTGATGAAGACTTAAAATCAACTGAAAACAGTACTTCTACACCCTTTCTAAGATAAGTTGGTAAATTAACGGCTTTGGACCATTCCGTCATCGTTGAAATAGGCTGTTCTAGTGGACTGACAGCAGCACCGTTCCGGGATTCAGAATCGACCGCAACATTGTCAACTTACTTGAAAGTAACACACAACATAGTAGAGGAAAGATGGTGAATGAGCAAACGAACAAAAATGGTGATAGAATAGAACCTTTGCAATACACCGGTGTTATTAAGGATTGTAAGGGATCTATAACTACTAAGACATGTGAGTTGCGACCGGTTCGTGAAACTGTCCTTTAGACATTTGGGAAGCATTGGGAATATTCCTTTGTGATCTAAAATAGATAGCAGGCATTCTCTACTGAGTAAATCAAAATAATTTCTTTGGTCCAGGAAAAAGACGTGAACGAGTTTGCTTATCCGATCGGCGGGTGAAGCTACTGAAAGGACACAACATCCAATGGTATCTAGAGTGGAGCGCTTTATTCGGTAGGTGAATTGATTTACATCCGAACTATTATAACCAAACGTGAGATAGCAGATTACCATCCACTCGAAAGCCTTGGGCTGGACTGACAGGGATGTGCTGGGACAAAATTTACCATGTGATTTATTCTGTATTGGAGTAATACGAACTTGAAGCCCGGAGTCAGTGAATTTACCTCCTGATTAAAGTCGAGTGAATATAGAGGAGAATAGAAGAGACAAGTAGGCAGCACAATCTTTCAGAATAACAGAACTGAGGCCATGGGTTCCGAGAAGTTATTGACAGGGATCGATTTAAACTCCGTGAAAACACTTTCAAGATGTTGTTACTGAGGATTTCCCAGTTCGCTCAGGGTTCAATATAATTTGTGCAATAAATCGACTGAATTAATTTCTGAGGTAAAAGACCTATCGAGTTGCGCGGTTTGCTTAAGGCTTCGCTTATTAATATGATTTCTGGCTCAGGCCAATGGTTCACATGAGATCATCATTACACCGGTAAGGTCACAAAAACAGCTAATGAAAGGTTGAGTCCAAGTTCAGCGATTAGTTGCCCATAGAATGGTCTATGGCACACAGACTGATATCGCATTATGCATGCGGGCAATTAGCTGAACCCAAAACTGTGAGGAACCGGAGAAAGTAGTCAACTTGGACCCAGAATTGCTTCCGGCTTCTCTGTAGTCCCCATTATTTGCATACTTTCGGTGACGTCATAACTAATGATCAACGGCATGATTACTTGCTATGAAGTTCCAGGTGGTCCGTGTGTACTGAAAAGTTGTACAGAGATTTTGCTGCATTTCAGCGGAGCACTGATAATTCGTTCAGCCAACCAAATTTTACTCCAAGAATACGCCACTAGTTTTGTAGCACAACCACAGCATTCCCATTCATAATCGACAACGAGAGATCGAGAGTTCGGTAAACACCCGAACGAATAGGAAGTATTGAAGTTGCTCCCACCTGTAACTGCGCAACTCAAAGTAGCTGAGAAATTGCTCTGGAATAGTATTGCAGAACAGATCTGTATGAAACATGTAAAGTTGACGAAAATATTTGATAGATTTCGGGTTAACCAGTCATAGCAAGCTTTTGCCGTACCTGTCCTCGACGTTCCCAATTGGTTGAAGCTCCTCACAGTATGTAGCCACGAAGCTGTACGTGGCAGTATCACCACGATATTTCACTGTTCACGATCAATAAAAAGTCAATCTAGACTGGAAAAATTTATTTCATCAATAGTTGTCCAAACTCCCCACCTTTTGCACTACCGTGAACGATATGATTTCTATGATGACTTCAACGGTAGATTTTAGTTCTGCGCCTCGTATAGGAAAAAAATCAACTGAAATTAGATTGGGAGAACCAAATTTTGGACGACTAACAAAATCGACCGAAAGAGCAAATGATTTGTGTGATGCGATATCATTTTTGGCATTCATCACATACGAAGCAGGATTCGACCAAAATTCGCTCGGTTTCAATGGACCGTTTGATAGCATACGGTTATTCCTGAATTAGCCGCTTGTCTCTCCGGGTGTCTGAACTGGGTTTCGTGTTACTTCATTCACTTTCTGTTCCTCTCATCTCCGATTCTCTCTTCATGCGCGTAATTAATTGCTGTATCATTCTTCCCGGATAATTTTGTCGAAATTCGAAGGTCTTCGTGGCTTTTTCAATTTACTTATACCTTACACATAACATTGCATTCTAGTGCAAACTTTTTATTCTGCCTACACAAATCACTTCATGGCCAGTGAATTCCGAGTTACCTTCCCCGTCAGTGGCAAGCACAGAAAGATAGATTCATAAAACCAGTTACGATGCATACCCGTCTACCCAAAAACAAGGAGTTAACCAGGAATAGAAAAAAAGGTATTATTTTAAATAATATGCCTGCTCAGACAGTATTACCACTCAACTCATTATTGAAAACCGTAGAAGTACTGCACATCTTTGTTTTTGGTTATTAGCAGTGCATATCCACTGATCCTCCACTTGGACTCGAACTTGGACTGAACGATTGTGAGTCGAACAACTAACCAATCATGTTACGTAAGATCTGATTTCCTGTTACTTATACTCTTTAAGATTAAACTCTACTGTTTGATTATGAAAGAGTGAATTCGTTGTATTTAGGCTCCTCTAAAGAAGCCATCCACCACAAGCGTCGATCATTGTACAGACAACGAACTAGTGTTGCTCAGTGCCAATGACAAAAAGGTGCTATATCTTTTAGTGTACTTGTTTAAAAACCGGTAAAATTCAGTCTGGATTACTGCACGGTGTTTCCATGGTTTTCATTGATGAGTTGAGCTTTAGTACTACATGATAAAGCACTTCCACAGCCTGCATCCCTTAATTGGTTACGAATTCCTTCCTGAGACTTTGTACTTCTATTAGGAAGTTAATGAAACAAAATCATATAAAATCTAATCCCCTAGTACTTGATTTACGGGCTAATTCATTTCCTAATGTTCAAAGTATACATTATCTTCAGGTCTTCGGGTTTCAGTTATTCATTTCAGCATTTTATTGAATAAGTCCATCAACCCAATTAAGAGACCACTAGACACCCCCTACACGGTCTCAAAGTTACAATGTGTACCAAATGCAACAATTTCTTCTCTAAAGCCGAAAGTTAACTCAGCTAAAAGTTCAACTAAGGACAGTAGGAGACGAATGGAAGAAAGGAGCCTTTATTGCGTGTATGGTTTCGCTTTTTTAATAGTGAATTAAGTAATACGTTCATATTTGACAATTAACTAACATTTTGCGTCTCATAGTATGACGCACTAACTTGCGACAAATTAGTCTTCCCAACAGAGATTGTGGTGAGACAGGCTGAAAAATTATTTCCTGAATTTGATAAATCCTGCATTGGTCAAAAAGTCTTTGAGTGCACTTCTCCGACAAGGCTGGCCACGGTTTAATGCAGCCCACATCAGCCGGCTAGATGAGTTCAGCGACCGAATTCATCGGAATGAGTGTCCTTTGGAATTTCTTATAATTAGTCATATTATGTGAACCCTAAAAGGTACACCATAGATAAACAAATAGGTAATAAATAATAAAAAGGTAAATACATTGATAGCTGAAAAGATTAGTGATAAAATCTGAATACCTTTGTAACTACTTCAAGTGGCCACTTTCTCCGGGCGTATAGTGCCACCTTTGGATTGACAAAAGCCGATACAGTTTACTTCACTTCATCCTTTTACGAAATGGAGCTTGGAATTTTACTTCAAATTATTCTCACTGAATGAAGCTGATGTTTTTCAGAAGTTTTGTATTCACCACAACGCAGGTAATATCACTAATATTCTTTTGTTCAACACATCTTGTTGCCACGAATTGTTTCACCTGAATAATATAAATGTGCGTGTAGTTTTTTACTGAAAGACTGTGAACGATATCCTTCGCAGAAACTCGTGCCCGGTGAGCTTTCCGAGTTTGACCTCTTCTTATTTAGCAAATTTGAGGAATTTTCCTGTCCTAAGTACAAATTCCTTCATCAACTCGAAAACAAAATTATGTCTAACGGACTTTGGTGTCCGGACCACGCATTTCAAATAAGTCGAAAGACTTTCTTCCTTGAGCTTATCATAGGCCATAAACTTGCTGTTGTTCAGTCACTGAATGTGGAATTCTCAAAGGGTGGTTGCATTGTTTTTACATAATTACTTTACGCAGAAAAGGAATAGACACATTAGAAAAGCGAAATGCTTCCGGTAAGATCAACAATCACACCTAAATGATGAGGCCACCCGTGGCGAATTTTACCTTTCTAGTTTCAGAAGTCAGCCATATTCACAATTTCACTAATTTTGAACCTTCATGTTTCGGGTGTATCTATCGCATTACTCAAGGTCAAAAACGTTAGCTGCACATATATCCTCACAAAAATAACCTCAACAATACAAAGTGATGCGGAGTTCTATTACCCAACCCTTTGGTATACTAATAAGCATTAAATATAGAAAAGAAAAAATCAGTGCGAGTAAAAAACACTCGTCCGTCGAATTTCGACAACTCCTGTGACTAGTGAAAGGGTACTATTTTTTCCATTCATAGCTAAATTGGACATTTACTTTTTAGCTTCTATTTTGAATGCTTCTCAATAAGTCATTATTTGCCTTCATAATTATAGCCACATCGGACCAGTCCTTCGGTTTTTAACCGATATTTTGCTTTACTCCAACCAGCCCTGTCTACCGACAGTCATCGCTTTTGATCTTGTTATTCAGTCTTACTTTCAACCATCGGTTTCGGCACTGTTTTGCTATCCGACCTCTGATTGTCAATCCGTCATGTTTTTGCACACGAAGAACTGCATCTAACGGCCAAAAATCTTTCCTGATCGACGTTCAAACTGCACACCGCAAGGTTTTCACCTCTCACATGTTTACTCTATACCGTTTTTATCACTCTACAGCTCTAGTAGATTACCCTTTCCTCGTCCATATCCCACTGCTATCCAAGTTAGGTGTTATCAGAATTTTCATTTGCTCTTCATTTCTGTCATAGTACCTCGTGATTCTGTCTATACTACTTTATTGCATCGTGTTTGGTCCCGCTGTTATTTATTTGTGATGGATCATAGAGGCTACTCTCTCTGGTCAAGTGGTATCTGGTTGAATAAACCACATTATCAGTTTCTGCTCAACACTGACTTGATATTAAAATTTTTGAGGTAATCTGTTTCCTGTTTAGTAACTGTTTGTAAGAGTTTGCTGCCGAACTGCTCATTGCAGCCGCAAAGGCCACTGATGCCCCATTTCTGCCTACTTTACTGAATCAGTCGCCAAGTTTGTCTGATTGTTTTTAGGTGTATCTGTGACTTATTGACGTCCAGTAACAGTGAACTATGTAGTCATAAACTTTTTGGATTATTCAGCATTCTCATCAATTCTCATGAATAAACAAATTTTTGCACTATCCTTCTATTACCACTGGGATTCCACGACTTCCTTTATAAATAGTCATTATAGGATCTTTCTAAACTAATTTTCGTACTGATTTCTATTCGGAACCAGACAGATCAACAATACCCGACAATCTGATCGGTCGAACTGATCCTGTCAGTTGTCTAGTGACTGATCGGTTAATGGTAGACCAATGCTTTGAAAGCAAACTAACTATTCGAGTGAGGGTTGTTATGGCCCGGTTTGACCGACTTGAAAGGAGGAAAGAAATGGAACGAGAACAGATAATCGTGATATCGATTATGCTGCCTGACATTTCTTATTCTATGTATGGGAGTAGTAACCGGTACAGTGGCCATTAGCTAGTATTCAATTCTCTCCAGTTGATTGCATTACGGAATGAATTCAAATGATAACTGAGTGCATTTATTTCCTTTTTTAAATCAAGGTCAGGATATACAAATACACAGCGACAAAATGTTACCTAATACTCTCGTCTTCCTTGTGTATTTCCATCATTTAGGCACGAATACCAACTCCAAAAATTCCATGCTTTAGGAGATACTAAGGGGTCACATTTTAAACTAGAATACCAAATTTCAGTGAAAAAAGCTGTATTGAGGATGAAAGAGCTTCCCCGACTAGTTCGATTCAGCCAATGGGTGTTTCGCAGTCAACGTACCGCAGGCATTTACTTTTTCTGTTTGCTGACTGATAATAAAACAAGGATAATAGTAATAAAATAATTATGATACTGTAGTAAGTCGGATGTAATGTTCTTCCACGAGGGTTGTACTTTTATTGTCTACAAAGCGATAGAGAGAAATACAGGAGAACTGGGGCTCAGTAGGTGTACAAGCAAACATCAACGTTTACATCGATAAGGAAGGGCGTGGCGATCTATGTATAAGAGCGTTACAATAATGATATTAACAGCGGTAATCATGCTGATTATTTTTTACACAATTTTCTCTTCATACAACGATGGTACAGTATTTCTGGTAGACGGGAGCATTCAGTTAGAAGCCACCTCGGAGCCATAGTAACCGGCAGTGGACAGGTTCATAAACATGTACAGGGATAGGAAATTTGTGGAATACGTGTGCTACTTCAAAGAAAATGGTTACTGTTGGTTGGAGGAATGCTTACTGTCGAAGATTTTTGAAGTTGAGTGAGGTCATCTATCTTCAAGGAATGTAAAGGAGTTCACTCTTGGGGCTACTATTCACAGATGTTTTCACAGTGAAACTTGAAACTAATCTGCCGAATTCGTCTGCATACGATGTGTGCTTTATGTGTGCTACCCTGATGATATTGTGTATGAGTGTGTCCTAGACGTCTCTGCCCATGTAAAATTCATCTTGAACATATTCAACACGGCCCATCGAAGCGTTCGATTTGCACTAGAAAAGTGCTCTAATAACAGAACAACCTATCTCAATCCACGCCTCAGTCTTTGGAAATAAGGTTGCGGTAAACTCTCTCCATTTTTTGGGAAGCAAGATGGAGTGGTCAGTGCATTTATTTCCGTAGTCCTGTTCCATTGAACATGAAGGAAACTTGATCTTTTTCTTAATTACTGGAACACGGAAAACATAGAGAAGTGACACACAGCGAGAAGAGCTCCATTTTCCGCATAACGTGTTTGTATCACACGGTTACCTTTATCGTTTCACTGACAAGACGATCCGAAGTCTTGAAGTGAGAGATCAGAAGAACTCAGATCACATCCTCCTTTCAGAGGTGGAATACAAGTGAATGGTAAATTTTTGTAGGCGATCAGGAGCAGTCGACAAAACGCCTTATGTTGAGAAGCTCCAAATTTCTTCTACATCCAAGCTAAGCTCGTGATGGCAGTTCCCTTGCCTCATTATTTGCTTACTGATTCATCTGTTCCCCTGGAATGGCATGCATTGGTCGCACGCTTTCGTGAACACCATCTGACTTTATTGAATACCGAGACAATTAGGGTAGTTAAGAACACTGTTTTGTCGAGTCTAACTATATCGTTCCGCTCAATTGGAGATATTGGTCAAATTAATCAACCACGATCCGTGAAACACCTTGTCTTAGTTATAGTAGAAGGGGTAGACAACGGTCTCTACGATCATTCCCTATGCACTCAAAATCAATTTGTGCAAGCACTGAAGCTCTTCTCCCACAACCCCAAAAGACACCAATTAAAGTAATTACATCCACTTAAGGGATCAGAGATGAATCTAGATCGCTTCAGTTGGTCTCGACCACTTACTGTTCACTGTAGTAACCTATTACTTAAATACGGTGAGAAAATAATTGCAAATAATGTGATATGATGGTATCAGTAAGAACTACTGAAAACGAGCTTGTCCAAGATTTCGTATTATTCAGCACATATTCAGCGGGATTTTTCCGAAAAACAAAGGTTTTAGTGGTGTGGGATTTGAATTGTTCATCAAGTGACTGATCAGAGAGTGTCAACACTGAACTCACCATTGAAAACTATGAAAATACTCGGCAACAGTGTTTCAACCGGCTTCATTTTGTCACGGCGTGCAGTGTTGATACCAGGCAAATCGATGAAAGCCAGCACGGATGTTTCACTATAAGTATTACGGTATAGTATCTGGATGACAGGACAAAATTCTTCCGGAAGCATAAGACCAGTTTCCCTATTGTTACCACTCAGCAAGTAAACGTACTCTGTACTCTTCTGTCCAACCATTCTTATACCTGAGCATTCCACAGGTGGTGTACAGCTGCAATCTAACTTGAATTATAAGAGTACTGGGTATGCACATTTGATGAGCGGCAAAAATCGTGAGACCGGCAGCGGAGATTTTATCCTGTCATCCAGATACAACTCATCGAAAATCCGTAACTGGGACTGTGTCCTCGTTCTGAAGGTTAGACATTTTAACTAATTAAATAGCTTTGGAAGAATTCCCGCGTGATTTTAAAAAGGACCATGCACATTCCTTACGATTCAAACGAGATTACATCCATAAACCGGCTCAGACAGCTTACGGTTACTCTGAGTAACTCACTGTCATTCGCTCCAGGTTCGAGTCCCGGATGGGATTTTGTGGACCCACACCGGAATTGATCATTTTCAACAGACCCGATGAACCAACTGTAAGGCACATGATTTCTTGTTCTTCAACAAGGAGTTGTACTTTGAGACTGCATGATTAGTAAGCATTTGATGGACAATTGGAAGTTTGTTAAACAATCGAATAGGATGCGAAGTAGAGAATAGATTTCTATGTTTCTGTTACGGCTAATCTAACTGCAAACGCTCCTCAGACAGCTGTAGGGACATCATTACTGATCGTAGTAGTTCACTGAACTCCTGTCCGTTCAAGCTGATCTCGGTATGACCCACATTTGTGGTTCGAAGATAGTAATTCATTTTGTTCTCAGCTGCCTTTGGCTTACTGTCGTATCAAACTACCACCTCATGGATCCACTGATCATCTGCTTAATTCAATCTAATGTATTGGTACCATGCGACTGTAGATACTAAAGGTTATGACAACGAACCGTTATTAGTAGTCACCTTGTTTTTATTGTCTATTAAGTGAGTCCGCCGGATAATCCCTGTGAGTCCGCACAACTGTAATGTTTATTTCGTGAAATGACCACTGTTCACACCCTCTATGCCTAAGATCTCCATCGTTTTTGTATTCGAAGCGAGCGGCGTGGCACTCATTGGATCACACTTAATCCCATTCAGCGACAATTGCGACAACTGTGTCAGTTAGCCGAACCGTGAAAGAGTAGTTATGCTTCTTGAAATTCTCCAGCATGTTATGCCCGAGACGAATCAACATTTTATCATTCTATAAGCACAGTAAGAAACCGACATTTCGTCTATTCCCTTTGTTCAGATAATTGAAAAAACCTGATATGGATACAAATTTTTTATGTTGAAAACCTCTATGAAAGAAGATTAAATATGAATTTCACATAATTCGAGAGATGTGATCAATTCCTTGGTAAATGGATTGAACGCGTCCGTAATTTCCGGGCAAAATGAGGTGGGGTTCATGATCGAAGGATCTTCGTGTGCGACGAGAGCAAAGCTTACAAAATTGAAAAATAGAGCACTGTAAGTTGCCGTGGCACAGTGTATGCGAGAATTGCTAAGAACATCAAGCCGAACAGTGCCAGAGTTGTTCGAATACCCGATTGCATCTGATAATATAAGAGCGTGATTCGGTCAACAGTAAAGCTCAACGAGTCCACGGGAAAGACGCATAGATGTTCACAGTCAACAAAGATATGGCGCTGATACGGCGAAAACCTCACTTATTCTTGGAAAGAAAGTAAGAGTTATCGAACAGGCTTCTGTGCCGAAACCCCATTTTCTCGCTAATACAATCACATATAAATGGCAAGAAACCGTATTTACAAGATTACTACCATTTTTGTTCAAATACAGTTGCGAATTTGTGTGACTCGAAAGCAGAGGGGTTGTTTTGGTTTGTGGTTTGGGAAACAACGAGTAACAGTGAGCGTTTACTGAGGTTTATCCTTTTCTGATTTCAGTTAAGTAATCGCAGATGGAGTCCGACCTCAATCGTCAACCGGCTTTGGATGGGCACCAGGGAAGTTTTAATATTAATAGTAATAATAACAATAGTGATCATAATAGTAACAATAATACTACTAACAATAAAGATATAAGTAGCGAAAGTCTGTATTTATTCATAATATAATTCGTGATTTAATATATAGGCTGAACTCACTATTAAAAATTATGAAAACACTGTTCGGCTCTCTCCTCTTTGTCAGGATAAGTCGTCTGTTGATTGCTGTGCGGGCAACAGGCTAATGCCTTGAGAAAAGCCCGTGACGGACGGGTACCATATTACATCATGCAGTGAAACAGCTGTACAGAGCTTTCATGACGGACACTGTTGATCTGCGTGTTGATACTGAATGAATAATTTTATGTAACAGTAATATTATTAACAATAACGGTAATAATGTTTGTTCACTTTTTACTCTTTATACAGAAACTGTACGATTTTTCGGGGAGGGGGTTGCTTCCGACTACAGGGCTGCTGAATGGGATGACTCCTGAGGCGAGTGAAGATTCGAACCCTAAGCCCACATGTTCTAAAGTTGGCCATGATGTTTGCCTGACCATCTACTACTAGATGACCGCGAGGAATCAACAGCTGTCACACGTGATACGGTCAGGTATAGCTTCGTAGCCACGTACGCAAATCAGCCTCAACCAATCAGAATCTCTCCCGAAAAGTCCGACAAAACCTCCCTCTGATTGGTCATCTTCGAGTTTACCAATTATATTCTCTAATTTACCATATTTATACACACCCGCTCTGCAATACCACTAACGAGCTATTTCACGGCCTTGGTCTTCTTGCTACTTACGTTCGCTTAGTTCTGTATGGGGGCTATTTCAATACGTGCTGTTAGTTCAGTTCATTACGATTATTACATCGACCTAACCAGTCACTAAATAAAACTAAGCCGTACAGTCTAAATCTTTGGTAATTGGTTTTGATAAGCCGCCTATGATGTGCTCACAGACATTCATTATCTATTGAGTGTTATATATCTTCAAGGTTCCCAAAGAGTGCACTAGAAATGGTTCTACTGGTGCATTCCATTAATTAAATCAGTTGTGTCGCTTCGTGATTTCTTGTGTTAATTTGCATATCTTTTTGGTAATCAAACAAGTTAAAGTCATGTCCGTAAGCATGGAAAATGTTATCCATGAAAATGACGGAGGGGATTGAGCGGCTGATGAAGCAAGTGTGCTTTTTGGGAAATATATGACTGGTGGCATTTTTTAAACGTTCAGTTAGAAGCCCCATTTAATGCTGTTCGCTGTAAGATGTTTTATTTGTGTTACTTCTTTCTTCTCTATCACTGGAGCCGAGAACTTCGGTTTCGAGCACAGTGTGTGTAGATCCTACTCATGAGTACTACTCACCAACTGCTAATGCTTCTCACCGGAAAACTTGCCACATCCAATTATGCATTCCACGTCTGTCTTTCACTAGCATCTACTTGTTACTAATTTCATGTCAACGTTTGTCATTTCCGATAGAGCGGTGCTTCCAGCTAGTACCCACCGTCAGAACACGAAGCTAGTGATTCACAAAAAGAGTACACCGAAAAGTGTTTGATCTCGGTCGTCTAATGTAGCTTCAACAACGCACAACTCACCATGAATAACCGTACAACCCTGATCCATCGGGTTTTCTAATAACGGTTGGCTGCAGTGTACATCAACCAACTTACAACTAGTAATGAAGCCCAAAGTTTAACATGATCTATCTCACAAATTAACTGTTTGTACTGGTTCTTGATAACTTCATTAAGATTATCACCACAAAAATTTGTTGCTCGATTAGTATCTACTTAAACCGAACTGGTCCATGAAAATTTAAAACATGATTTTTCTGTTTAATCAGTCGATTTTACTTTCTTCTTGTTTATCATGCAACAACTTCCGGTACTTCCGGAAGGGTTCGCAGATAGGAACCGAACCCAGGGCATCATAGTCTGAATTCCTCGGTGATAAATGTTCGATCGCCGCCGGAAAAACACTTCCAAGTTTTACCAACGGGAATAGATTGAGAGTGATTTTGTGTTGACCTGTACGCTCACCGGCTTGGCCCTGCTTGCCGGTCTGAGAACATTAACGCACAAAATAACGTTCCCAACTCAGCCAAGAGTGGGCAAAAGAAGGGTTGACTCACAGATAGGCAGTGACCTTAGCGGACTTGTTAACATCACGACCTAGAAAACGACGTGATTTTCCGGTGAAACATGGGGAGAATGAAGCAATAATGGGCAGTCATAATCGTTGGCTTTATGCAGGAAACCTATTGATTTCTATACTCCATCACTAGTGGACAGGAGCGAAATAAATTTTCACACCGGACATTTCAAAAAACCTATCCAGCGATAGACCTGATGGTAGCCAGTCACACGTGAGCCATCATCATCAGTGAAATATACAGGATTTGAACGGGAGATTTCACCGGTAGTTTGATGATTGCTGTCGTGTGGTTTGTCTGCATTTTGGATACGGTTTCATTTCGATATTGATTTTCTCATTCATGTATTCGTTATCATTAAGTTGTACAAAGCAGGGAGGGCAAAAGTAAATATAAGCCTAAGAAATCCAGTCTCTTGTTGACTTAGATATGGTACCCCCCTCTGCCAGCATAATGGTCTGTCATATACAAAGTTCTTCCGGCACTGCATTACCCGTTCAAATAGATTTGCATCACTTGTAACTTGTTGCATTTGATGGGGTCATAAACCTTTTGTTGTGGCTTCATTTCACGTCAAACAGAAGTAAACTAACAATATAGTGAACGATGTCAGAAGTATTGAATTTATATCTATTCACTATGTGGATACAAAGTCAAGGCATTATATTCACCCTATTTACCACCACTGCTTCAAAATTGGGAAGGTTTCCAATCTTTAACCTCAGTCTGATAGGCATCTCTCAAATGTAATCACTGCCGTCGCATGCAGCAAGAAACTACAAGGTGTAACTCAGTGATGCTCATATAACTTGAGCTGGCTTTGTCTCTATAAATAGGTAGCCCACACGTAGATTGTTTACCCTGCTAGACAAGAACGAACTGCTTTTTGATCATAAGTTGGCAGCCAGTGGTGACTGAAGGGTCTAGTTTTGATCAATAAAGGTAAGTGGTTGGCGTTCTTAACCATCCGATCAACTACAGGGAGAAGACTTCTCCGCATTCGAACCATCTCAATTAATTAGCACAAATAATACCGTTTATACAAGATACATGCGATCATAATCAAAGCCTTACGAAGAAGCTTATCAGTGAAGTGATAGACCTGAAAAGCCCGTCTGGCTAGTTTGTTTGTATACGGATCGGTTGCTTCTGCTGTGGTAGGTTCAGACGAATGTTAACCGCTGATTGACTCATTGATCGTTTGACTCGCTCCACTCCTGTCATTGGTGCCGGTCAGCCGACCAAAAGCTATTTGCCTCACTGCCCTCGACGTTTTGCTATATTCTGGATAGACGATGGCAAGGTGTTTGACCACTGAGCTGGGTCGTCTTTTGGCATAATGTTGAGCAATTCTCTCACACTCGGATTTATACACTTTGACAACAGGCAAACTTGGTAGATGACTTGTTAAAAAGGCCGCACATATTAGAGCATACTTCGGTTCTTCACCCCACTTATTAGTAATGAAAGAGGGACAACTCTTTTCCCTAACGATACAATGAACCTTTGCTGTTATATGGGCTCCGACAGTCCACAGCGGAAAATCACTGGCATTCTGCTAGGAAAATCAATCAACTGCGGTATCTTAGTATTTCCAGTTAGGTGACTCTAGGGGTTCTTCTGTGTACCAGCGCTGCAGCTTCCGTTTGAGACAGCCAAAGAATAGTTTTCTAAACTTTCCCACGTAAATCTCTTCAGCTTCCAATTATGGATATGCCCTCAGTTCGGAAGTTCCTGTCACATTTTATCTAACAACGTATGCGCGTTTCTCTACCTTCCCAAGTGTTGAATAAAATTCTTGTGAGGATTCGTAGTTAAATTATTCAGAGAACTTGTCACGTGCAAAAGAAGTATCATAACTATTGAGCTACGGATTGAGACACCTTTTTACCGTCGTTATGGTTAACGTACTTTGCAAAGTGGAACAACTTCAGCTGGTGGCCCTATCACAGTGCATGCTGAGTTCCATCACTTTATTCTATAACTTGATTTCTAGTAGCTCAGTCGAATAATATATCACAAAGAGCCTTGAAGAATCAGATGATCAAGCTATTGTTTTATGTGACAAGTGGGTGAGTATTTCAAGTCGATCACGTTTATTTCATTTATCTGTATTCACACCGAGGCACACTGACAACAAGAAAAAACCAAGTATCGGTAGATGAAGTTGTCTGAAACAATACTGGTGTACACGTTTGCACACTTTTTCAGACTTGTCAATAAATATTGAAAAGTCTGATGACCTGCACGTACACAGATACCGCATCAAGCAAAATCGATCGATTTGATACCTGCAAGTATTTCTAAAAGGAAAGATGTCTGTAGAGTTGAAAATCATACTTGAAGCGGAGTGACTGTCTCACCAAAACGTGCAAAGTGAGGGAATGGTCATTTCTAACCACCAGTTCCATAGCTCAGCCCTAAAAGCATATGATTGCCTGAATCAATCGGTTACCTCTTTTTGCTCTTCTACCAATACTATAAGATGTTTTGCGCTCCTATACTGACATATTTAATCGCAAATTCAAAGGTTTATCCTTTTGAATCCCATTCAGTGGTACGAAGCCATCCATTTGAGGCATGTATAATAACGTCAAATAGCGTTAATCAAATCATCATTTCTTACCAGAATCACAAATCATTCTGTTTTTTCCACCTTATCATAAACTTTTTTTCTCTCTCTCTCAGGGCACAGAATCCGTAAACCGTTTTGAATATGAATGGTTCCTTTTTGCATAGTCAGCCCACTGGACCACGGGGTGTACACATTTTGCTGCACGTCGTACTTACCCATGTAGTGGAAAGGTCAGTCGGGCGACAAATTCTAACTAATATGTACCGGAAAATTATACACGAGAGCAGAATGTTCTTATTCGAAACCGGGCAAGAGTGCATCCTCGGAAATCTATCTGATTCAATATAATTGTTTTAGTTCATCACTGTTACTGGTTTATTACGAGACCGCATGACTAACAGTACTAGTCACTTGGTCCACTCACTGGCTCTGGAGAAAACCTTGGCTCATCCAGACTGACTTCAAAGTCCGTGTCGGTGCACCATCTCGTTGATGAAATTCGGAGTCAGTCTTCTATGCAGCTTACTAATTTTATCTGGCATCCATTCAAAGAATCATCTCTTCTCATATCCACACAGCTTTACAACATTAATAGAAAGATGATGACAACTGATTTTGAAGAAAATAGTACTGCGGGATAAAAACTCGTGCTCCATAACTGTTTTTTAGTCTAAGACTATCGCGCCCACAAAACATTGAATCTTCATCCCAAAATCCGAAATAAAATCGATTCTGAATCACACCCAAATAGTGGCTTTAGGGAAGGAAAATGAAAAAGTTGGAAATCATGGTTTCGCTACTATAAAAACATACCATAAAACCAATTGCTAGACATACGACTTTATGGTATCAGTATTTTGTGGGACATGAAATGGTGCATTATCCCTTACCAAATTACTCGACCCAGAAGACTGTCTAATCAGACTTTCTGGTAGGATTTTTTGGGAGTCTGCTTTGTTCAGATTGCCATTGACAACAATGAATCCACAAGGGGAATCTTGGATCAAAGCAGACCAAATAAACCGGTGTAATGAGTAGTATGAACCCAAATTCACTGAAATGAGTTTCGTAAGGAATTTCGCATTATAAATCATGTTCTTTTGAGTCCTATAAGTCTCACGGTTGGTCCGTAGCTAGAATTATTTGCTACTCAATTCGAAGTCTTTCGTAAGCGCAGCACGTGACCAACCATGATGCGTACATATTGACGGTGTAATAACAGTCAAAAGCTGAAGCAGCTAAATTTCCCTCATTTTATTTCACAGTGACGTAAAAGGATCCAACGAAAAATCTTTCTACTAAATATATTCATTACTCCCAGAACAGCATATTTCCGTTAAAACTCAGATAATAACATTATCCAAGGAGTATGGGCTGGCATTTTTGCTCAGCTCGTCCTGTTGTGACACCGTATTTTGCATGGACAATTCGGAAATAGGTCTATTCGTTAAGGGGGGAGATTCCAAACAATATCTGTCGCAGAAACTTAGGCTTGGTCGGTTCGTGGAATGCTTTTCCTACGTCAGAAAAATAAAACCGTAACGAACAGTTGAGAATCTGGACTTTAAGCAAGATATCGATCGGTTTGAAGTGAGCATGGGATAAACTCGATGTTAGTAATTTATACACCAATACTGAACTGTTAACCGCCAGCCCATTGATTCAGCAATAATCATGGAGAAAACAAACGCTGCATGACAACGTACAACTGACAAAATTTCTTCTACCTAGTGAGCTCAAGGTGTCCCAGGGACAAGCAGTCAAGCGACTAGGGGAGACATTCTGAAATCTCATCAGCCTTTGATGTATCTTTGTGCTGTACGTCACCGATTGCAGCTTCCACATCTGGAATAGAAATAGACATAAAGCAGCTGATACAATTAGGATAACATAGTGCAGAATATCGTTTCAGGGCTAATATTGGCTATCACCATTTCAAAATGGATATTGAAGGAAACCCTATCATATGATACTGAAGTGAATGTTATTCATTCAACAATAACTGGATTTTTTCCCTCATTGGGCTGGGCGGACATACAGTCGATCCAGCGGCAAAAATAACTGCTCTTGGCAGGATAGTAACGTATTAGATAGTGATGAAAACCACTCACTGAGGATTCCTTTGTTGTCAATCGAAAAATTATTCATAGTCAAAGTTTTACTAAGTTTGTACTTTCAGGCTTCGGGAAAGTTCATTACGGTAACCAGTGTTGTCCAACTTCAGCTGACTACAAATCAGCACAGAACTAAAGTAAATAGCATTGTGTTGTATGGACTTCCACAATTTCAACCTTTGCGTGATATACTATAAGAAAATGCAGGAAAGAAAAAATTCTTTAGGAAAATATTTGGGGAGCACTAATTTTTACAGCACCTGCTCGTATTGTGGTCTAATGAGGAGCAGCTGTCGGCCTGTAAGCGACTGTTGTTCACAATCATGGTGAAGTCCAGACTTCCATATTTCGATCCACTGATGCTGGCAATGCGAGCTCTGACGGAATCCTGTTATCGCGATTTTAAGATCAGCCCTTCAAAAAGGGTCTAAAATCCTCCTACATCCTGTCTCATATGCAGCTGGTGAGTTATTTCTTTGGGTATCCATAAAAACACACACACCTACAGACATGACTGAAAACTGATAAACGTGTGGGTACTTCATCGTGTTCTAGAACTATTGCTACAGACTGACATGAGAAAGTGATATTTCTGCTGGGAGAGATTGGAATATCAGTGAGATTCGCTCATACTGGTGGTAGGATAAGAACATTTCTATCGGAGAATAGATGCATCCACCAACATCCTCAAGTATTTTGAGGCCTTACGACTACAAGACAATAAACGAGTGCATTTGATGCCAATCAAAAAGTGTTTCATTGGTTTCGGCATTTCTCACCGTATTTTGAGTGACATCACGCTGGAGATCGTGTTGACCGCCTGGGTGTAGCTGCAAGTCTAAGAATAAACACTGATGAACTAACTAGTTATTTCTCTTTGGATTGTAATAGATTGGACGAAGAAAACTGATGACAAACTGTGAAGCCTTTGTCTCACATCTGATCTATAGTCGCGCGTACCAGTCATTTAACTGCTGAGGTAGCTTTGTGTCTCTGGCTGGTTTTGACGTGTGTAGGCAGGAATACTAATCATTAACACGCATGTATGGAGAAGAATTAGCGTGCACAGTATCCTGTTCAAAAGTATCTTTCAACTCGCAACTTTCCAGCAAGAACAAAAGTATTCAATGTTTTCCATATCCCTCACTGTTATCATTATGGTCAAATTAGAAGAACGAATTGTTGCTATCTTTCGGAAACCTAGGCGACTACACGGTCCACGAGAAGTGTTTCCTTCTAGTACAAGTAGATTACAATTCTTTTCCGATCTGCGAAGGTAAGTCAAACTGTGATATCCCTGCTAAGTTTGCCACACGAAGTAGTGTGCACCTCGGTTAGAAAACTGATTAGTTTGGGGCTGGAGATACCAATAGATCGGAATATAACTTAAATAGGCCTTAGAAAAGTGATAACACTTTTCGCTCAAACACCGGGAAAAAGATAGGGGAACAATAAATCACCTGGAAGTCAAATAGAATTCTCCAAAATGTCCGAGACTTTTCAAAGTCACTTGATTTGCCAGTTAGCCGTAACCATTCGGGAATTGTCTTATCAAAAAATTCACACGAAGTATGGCCGTGCAGTCTCTGTATTCCACCATTCCGTTCGAAACAACCAGCGGCTTTCGACAAGGTTGTCCCATTTTGCCATTTCTGCTTGACTCCCTCATCGACGAGATAAGGGACAATACCTTGAGAAATCTTCAGGATTTGGGCTTCGAACTGGCAAATGGTGAAAAGCTATGTGACCTAGATCAAGCCGACGACCTTGTCTGCTTGTTCAAATGTGTGGAACGTTCGCATGTACCACACAGACTCACAAGAGCTGTAGTTCCATTCGCCATATCCTTTGCACCTTCAAAGTGTAAAGTGATCTTGCAAGACTGGACGTCAAAGATTCAGAGCTTGATGCCCGATGGGGACTTGGTAACAACTGTCGACCGCTTCATTTACCTCAGCAGTAGCGTGACGAAAAATGGAAGCACGATAGTAGAGATGAGCATGTGTATATCCAAGACTTGAGTGGCGCATGCTGGTCTGATGCACTTGTGGTACCGACCCGATATTTCTTCGAAGTCGAAAGATCGTGTGTACTGCGCTGCGGTGCCCAGTTCTGTTGTTTGATTGCAAGAAATAGAGTCTAAGTGCGGAAGATGTTTGTCGTTCTGAGGTTTCCGACCATTGATATTTGAGTATTACCGCTAAGTTTGGATGGAATGACTGCGTGAGCAGTGCTATGGTCATAAATTGGGTATTGAGTACCAGTTCATAGAATATTCTATCACTGTATATGCAGCTTAGTAGAACTCGTTGATTGGGAGCACGTCTTTCGTATGGTAAACACACGTCTACCATACCATGTCCTATTCTCCGTTCCTCCTCAGGAGTGGAAAAAACCGCATGAAAGTCAACAGATGACTTGGCAAAGAAGAATAAGAAAATGTACAGCACACTTAGGAAAAGTAGGTGCTTCATGTCTTCAAGGTTGGGTCCAAAAGATCCCTCAACCAGTTGGTTGGAGACACTGAAGAATTTGACAGCGAACCGTAAACAGTGGCGAACTTGTTGTCGCTTTCTATTGAATCAGAATGACTGATCGATGTGCGTCTGTACAGTTAGACAGTGTATTCTGTGAGTTGGCTACTAGGGCGTTCTTACCTCTTCCCACCCTTTAGGTTCACTCTCTATCAACTTAGTACATTCATTCTTTACATTTCTACGTGCAACATGGTGAAGAAAGCACTGTTTATTGGTGTCCGCCTTTCTGTTGAAGCAGTACAGTGGTGATGATGATTTGCTGAAGTCTCTCACGTTTAGTGAAACAGTGTGATTTTTCACTACTGAACACCGAACAGTTTAACGACTAATACTGTGCTCAAGGATGAGGAACCCCGATCTGACGAGGACTGTTCCTTGCAACGCGCTGTAGAATCAACCAACTGGACCAATTCATTTACAATAGGCGGGTCCACATCGGTTGATATACCACTTACAGTGCTGTGTGATTACTTCGGTAACCTTTTCGCGCTCCTTGTACAGCAAAACCAAGCGTATTTTTAGCCATAGTTAGCGACTTTCCATATCGTTCATCGTCATCCGCAGACGGACTATTCAACGTATTTTTTCTCATTAGACTATCGGTTTGAATTTATCATTTCTCGAGCTGTCCCTAATCAACTTACGAACAATCCACATTTATTTGTGGTCTTTTCTCAAGATCTTACTATTTCAATAACCAGGCTAACATAAAGTCACTGAGTCCGGACAATTGACCAAGGCAAACAGTCAATATGAAAGGTGGAGAAAACATAGAGGTCCTCATGACTGGTTAAGGGGGGGGGGAGAGCTGATACCGGTATGTCGGAAGTTGGCCATGCAGTAAACTGTCGGTCACGTCTTAAAAATGAAAAGTACCCTTTCTGCTTCCTTCTTTATTCGGTACACAGCAGTGTACAAAATATCAGGGAGGGAGCCAAGGCAAGTGAAATGCTGGTAAATGAGGAGTGGCTGGTTTTGGCGGGAAAGGAACCCGGGCTGTTATTGCTCAAAGTTCATGATGATAACTGTTTGACCACCACGGTTTTGATCACTTGCTGTGAAATGCTCTCACACTCACGACCGGATGCTCGTACTCAAAATTTACCTCTCCGGTTTCGTACTGCACCTATCCCTCAGTCACCAGTTGATTTGCACTGCATTTAGGTTATCTGGGGATCTATGATCGTAGATAATAAATTTATGTGGAGAAATATTCATAGAACTGTGATTTTTCGCGATAAATCTTACCCGCCGCTTTGTGAGTGCACTTATGCAACTACGTGCAAGCGGACTGGGAATTACTCTGCTAACCAAAGAAAGAATACACCTGTCTGATCTGGCCTCTTTTACTGAATGGTGGTGGTCAAATGGTTAGCACGACAAACTGTAAGCCGTGAGGTCCCCGGTATAAATCTCGTCCTCAGCAGCTTCTTCTTTTTAGTGGTCCGTTCCTTTGGAAAATATTTTACCTCTGCTCCACGATAAAACTGGGAAAAAGATAGCCTATAAGAGTAGTATTTCGTCCTGAGATCGTTTATTCTGTACAACCGTAGCCACATTCCAATGCAACTGTGTGTATGATAGGGCATATATGATAACTATTTTGTTACAGGCAAATGGGTAAACTCATAGTTCGAAAACATGCTGTGAGAGGAGTTTGTAAGGAACATTCAGGACAAAATTAGTTTGTTGATTCCACTTTTGAAAAGAAAAAGGTTGTAGGTGGACGAAGAATTAGAGCGGGTAAGGGTGTTCCATAGCCTAGCCATCCGGGTGAAAAAGTAGACTGAAAGGTCGAGATTCGAGCTTGAACCACAATAACCTGATAAAAGTGACGAGTTGCCTGTGCTCAGGATAGGTCATGAAAAGTAATGGGAATAGGAACAACGGAAGCAAGCTCGGAGGAACAAAACTCAAACTAATAATGGCAGAACAGGAACAACGAAACAACTGCCCGGCAATATACGAGACTGAAAAGTGGATGTTAAAAATGGGTCATCTTCCAGCCGAATGGCTTTGCGTTATACCTATCCGACAAGAGATAAAGAAGAAGAAGCTGCACCCCACACGTGACAGCAGTATCCCTGCGTGGACTAATTTGAGCTTTGTGCCGTAAAAGGAGGTTGGCTGGTTTGAAGAAACGTCTGGCGTGGGACAGAAAACCAATCTTGCACACAGCTCGAGAAACAAGCGGACGTATGTATGAAGACCAGGATAGAGAGGAGACGATCAGAAGGCCCAGGAAAGGCTGCCATTTGGAGGAAGGAAAGGGGACGGAATGAAAATTTAAGCGGGGAGAAAAGAAATAGTGTTAGAGAGAAATAGATACCAAGAAACTGTTAGAAGCATTGAAGAGAACATGATTTTGCAAGCCCTGAGAGGAGATCTGTTCAAGGTCCGAACTGATCGATGTTATAAAAGCAAACCAGTCACCGTCGATGTTGGCGATTGTTTTGGTGGGAGATAAAATACGGAAGGGAGTAGTGAAGGGTGGTACGGTGGGAAATATCATGGTGGGGCTGGAAGGGGTGGATACTAGGTCATTAACGAAAAGCAGAAAGAGGGTAGGTGAAAGTATAGAATCCTGGGGAACACCAGCATTCAATGGAAAGGGCTGTGATGTTACCCCATCTACTCGAACGGAGATGATCCTGTTACTGAGGGACACGAAGTTCTCAAAACAATGGCTCGAAGTGACCCAAAAGTGGACAATTTAGACAGTGCACCATTGCACCAGACACGGTCATAAGCCTTCGATATGTCTAGTGAGACCAGGCGTGTTTCTCCGCGGTTATCGAGTGCTGCTTACAAGTGCGAGACCGTAGCTCGTAGATCACTCATGGAATGACCAGGTCGGAACATGTTTTGACGGTGGCTTAGCAGATCTTCACTTCCGTTAGACGATCCCAGCTGGTCAGAAACTATGGTTTCCATAACTTTCAAAATGACAGAAGTTAGGGAAATAGGATGGTAGTCGTCCAGGTCGGAGGAGTCTCCGTGTTTAGTAAAGGTGCCAAATTGGAGAGGAAGGCAAAAAGACGACGGAAATTTGGTGCCAACTCTGGGACACACATTTTCAGGACGATGGGTGGAATACCGTTCGGACCAGGTAGTTTGTTTTGGTCGTTTGGGTTGTGATACGGGGAATAAAGGAGCTGTTAATGAGAGTGGTTGGAGGAAGAAGAGTAGAAGAGTTGGGTAAAGTGGAATTATGGGGAAACTGAGGAGCAAATCCTCTGCTTTCTCATGGGGTTCATAGACAATATATTAACTTCCACCTCCTTCAGTTTGCACAGGCCTCGACTTAAAAGTAATTAGAGCTTCGGTCTCACCCCTTTTTGTTTTTCCCATCAAATTCCAGTTTTATATATATATATATATATATATATATATATATATATATATATATATATATATATATATATATATATATATATATATCGCACGACGTCTGTGAACTTAACTTCTCCAGGCCTCGACGAAACAATAATTTTGCCCCCCATCCGTTCCAGCGTGAATGCACGCTATCTGTCCAACATCCCAAACACACCCGTACCCACAGTAGAGGTGCGTTCAACGAGAAGTGAATTTCGCACGAACGCACATACACACACATGTGATTTGCATTCAGCGACCAAAAATAAATGTCCTCATTAATCGACTGACTGATCGATCAATCGACCCCCAGTCCTTAGTGTACCCCATTTGGCTTCCAGAAGTGATTGGTGATGTGCCCGTGCAATCATTCAACCCCAGATCATGTACGGTACCGATTTGCCATTTTGTTGCTTCGTTATCGATCCACTGTAGATTTAAAAACACGCATGCATCAATAGAGAAAGAAAGGTGAAAAGCGTTTTGCGTACCGAAATTGATAAAATCAGTATGGGCCTGGTAGACTTCAAACAGTAGTGTTGAATTATGCACCGTAGAGAATTCGATTCTTCTGGCGTAAGTGTGAAATCATTCTCATTGTCTGAAAGTAATCACGGCTTCTTCCACCAGCAGTACAATCCTGAATAATTCTTTATTTTATAAATTTACTATCCGCTGTACTTTAGTGTCAAGATAAAACAGGATTGAAATTGCAAAAAATAAAAGCACGTTCTTTTATTTTAGTATTTCAGTCTCGATAGGCCAGGAAAACTTCGGAAAATCCACAGGCTTCACAGTTGTCTGTACAGAACGGATAGAATTCATGAACCAAAGGAAATGATTGCTCAGTCGTCTAAGATATTAGAATTTATCGGTCGCTTTTCAGTACGGAATTCATTCTATCTACAGGGCTACACAAGGCCTCATCATCCGCTACAGAAGTTGCCCAATTGGATTACCATGCTTACCGGTTCAAATTATGGTGGCCACCCTTAACAAGTAGCTATCGCAGTGGGTAGCCTCTGTACTTTCCCAAGGCAGTTGGCCTATTCCTGGGAATACAGTGTGCACTTGTTGTACTACAAGTGCGGCGAAGATATGTCTTATTAGAGGGGCATGAAAACCTCAGGCTCTCTACATGATATGGTCGACTAAAGTTCAAGGAGCACCTTCTGGAACTTACTAGCCGGATTGAAAGTTATTCTGGTTGTCACCTGAACAATTTTTGGACACAGCCGTTCTTTTCTCAAGTTGGCGCTAATTACAAAACATGGCGAGTTCAGTCTTTTTTTCTGCGGACAGGGTAAATATGTTTGGAAAAGCTCTTCTGATTATCTTCACTCAGTAGGTCTTCCAGAGTCCGTAACGATCACTACAATCATGGGTAAAGGGATCCAGCCATCAGACGGAAAATCGGAAATTTGAATTCACCGATAAAATCGTCAGTCAGGCTACTGTGTGGGTCTTTCAGTGGCAGGCGAATTTCAGTCATACTTATACGAATCCTTGACATTCACACACGAACTTACATGGGTACATACGTACATGCGTACATATATACACAAATGCATACATACATACATACATACATACATACATACATACATACATACATACATACATACATACAGACAGACAGACAGACAGGTAGACAGACAGACAGGTAGACAGACAGACAGGTAGACAGACAGACAGGTAGACAGATGGACCGATAGACAGATAGGAACTACCTGTTTAGTTGAATATTGAATGAACTTAGTGACGCCGCTTTTCTCTCTCTTGTGAATCATGCCGTTCCCCACTATGCTCTTGTAACGTTTATATTACTTGGTTCCAGCCTTGTGAAGTCTATCCTGTAGTGTACTATCTAATCGTGTTGTTACTGTACTACGGACCGTAGGTATAGAGCAGACCGAACCAGGATAGTGGTAAGAACTATGGCACGAGTTAGACGAGGAATCACCAAAATTTTCTGGAAATATTGTTTAATTTCTACAAATAATTTCACCGTATCATTTCGATTTGTTAAGATAATTTCCACAGTCGATCGTCTTATTGAATCTGACTTTGCGGGAATGACCGCCTGAAAGACCTTATTGCTGTGACTCGCACATGAAAGATATTTCGATTTCCGTGTTGGTTAATCTGCCGCATCCGGTTGAACGCTCCACTAAGTACGGGAAAACCCGGAACGAGACTCAGTGGCGAGTCCACTTCTGACTTTTGCTTCCCTTCTTAGCTTTCGCTCGCCTGCTCATGTATAGTTTCCAGTGCTCACCGTCCTCGGTTTCTAACACTATGACGACCACGCTGGACAGGGCGCGAACTGAAAGAACTGAGAGGGCTGGAGCAGAATCAACTGAGTCATGATGCTCGCTGTGATTGATACATGGTATAATTTTGGTTTGGTGCATATCCTCCGCCACACCCAGGGTTTGAACCCGGGCCCTCCCATCTCGAAGGCGTGTGTGTTACCACTGATGAGCTCTAACAAGAGCGAAACTCGAGTCTGGTGCTTCCGAGTGCTGGTTGGTCGGATGAGCTGAGGTTTGCGCGTGAAACGTGGAGTCCAAAAGGACAATCAATCAAACGAAAATTAGACAATCCTACACTACTCGCAAGTAATTGCGTGATATTTGTACATATGTACATATGTACATTATGCTTCTCATTGTCCAGCAGGTTGTATTATCAATAACAGTGGAACGAAATTTATCATACGGTACAAAATAGCTTATTGCAAAATTTGAACTCGTCCGTAGTTATCCAGTCTCACCGTGGATCCTACAGCGTGTCTCAGTTAGTTACATGTTACAGTACAGAAAATCAGCAGAGATATCTTCTTCTCGTGATTGAACAGTAAGCACCATGTGCAGGCTGCTTAACATGATCACCATAACAGACATTAGACTAACATATGTATACGTGGGCTCATTTGGGCATACTTCAACAGCTTATTTCTATTTATGGGGCTAAATATTAAACATAAATAACAGATACTTGATGTGAAAAGCAGAATGTATTTGCATCATGCATCATAGTGCCGCACAATATGAGGCTGTGGTGCTAATTGGATTTATCTCATTATCATTCATTTATTTATCTGGAATCATTTACTATGTACGAATAAAAATTCTATAGGTTATTGTATATAAGCCCGTATCTCACAGGGAAAGAAGGGATAAATCCATTAGTCGGTGAATGAAACTAAGTTGTTTATTTGTACAATGTCCTCAGTTTATAACCACGGAATCGAGATTAGCTTGATTATAATTCATAACCCATTAGCACTGCGATCTCCCAACGTAATTTATTTTATTAATTTAACCAAAATTCCGCACACGTCGTTCAGCGGGATCAGCTCTCAGCTGATCATAAAAACCCGACTTCGTGAAAAAGGTGTTATATTGGGAACAGTAAGTTTCAATGCGTACGAAAAATAGCGCCAATGCTTCTGCATCCCTTGTTATCTTACTGTCGAGCATTTGACAGATGCTGAAATACAGTGGAAACCGTAAAAGTAACTGCGGAAAGATGATTGCAGAAATTATATGAACTTCGTCAGTTGTTTCAGTTTGACAGTAGCTTGTTTTTTTTCGGTATCAGTATAATAATATGTTAATACAAATATATCGCTTGCCACTAAGCACTCACTTCAACTACGGTTAACTCAATTGAACCTTTTTATGAAGCATTCATTGACCAGACACGATAATTTCGTTGACCATGGCTATGCTACTACAGTAGCACACTCTGAATAGTCTGTTAAAGAAACATTTTTCTCAATAAGATTGGCCGAATCGAAATAGCATTTGTCTCCCCGGACAGTGCGCAACGAAATCCTCTGTGGCAAGCGTTCCCCAAAGCAATGGGTACGTAACTACAGCATAGACATGGAACACGTCACGTACGTGCTGTCGACGCCGGTGAAAATAATACAGCACATTGGTTGTAGTTTTCTTCACACTATTTTTTAATTTATTTATTTTTTTAATTTGAAAAGGGTACACAAGCGGAGCAAGTGGCGCCACTGAACTCCTTCTTTGTTCAGTGGCATAAAACGTTATTTGTACTTGTGTATGTATATGTGTATATGTGACTTTCCTAAGTAAAAGTATGGGCTCGCTTGGATCAATCTTTACTATTCACGTGGTCTGTATGAGACCAATTATCTGAAAGAGTTGTTGAAAAAGGCAGCCGTTGTTGTCAATGAAACGGCGGTGGTTAGACGGCTAACTCCGTTGGCTGTAGACCCTTCTATCCCGGGTTCGAATCTCAGTACCGCTGTCGGCCGTCCTAAGCGGCAGTTTCTAGTTGGTCGCGATCCCCTTCCTGAAATATTGCACTATTATTACATAAAAGAAGGTAAACAAAAATAAAACACTAGAAAAGATAAAATGATGTGTTGATCTAACTCCGCCAGCAGCGCAAGTGGTGTAATATGTTGCGAACAACTGGCGTGTTTGCTCGGCTTTCCACCAGATGCTTTATCTGCTATATTATAGCCAATAACCGCATGCCTTTGGTTGATTTCAGCTTTGCACAAGAACTCGGGATAGTGTCCCACTGCTCCTGACACTACTAACAGTGTTAGCGTGCGTTAGTGACGCGGCTGTACACTGGTGGTCTCGTTTTTGCGCTCACCAGCTACAAATGAAATCATGATTGTGCCCACGAACTCCTGGTGTTGTAAAATAATGGTATATCATTTGCTAGTCACGTACACTGCATTAATCGTGGATAGATATCTACGTCATCTTCATTATTTAGAAATTTATGAAGGAATTCGTGAGTATATCACACCCGCTGCTCTGTTACCTTAAGAAAGAATGTCCATTGGATTACCTTTCAACAGGGACACTAATAGACAGACCAGATGAGCTGATTACATTTATTGGTAACTGTTCAGATATCTGACACAGTAACCGCCATTCTGCCGCTTGTCTGGATAGCCCGTTAATCACTTATCGCTCGCTCAACACGACCAACGGTTGGTTTTGACGGGAAGCCCGCGACCCTCCCAATATTCGAACCTGAAACCCTCTGACCCGTAGTCAGACGCGCTACCCATTGCGCTACAGGGTTACAGGTTGAGGTAATAGGGCCACGTACTCTCAGCAGCTTGAGGAACCGTAACGACCATTATCAGTAAGTACTGTATGCATTTATATCAGACACACCCACACCGTACGACAATATACTTTTAGTTTTACTTGACTGTCTTCTGCCAGAGGATGAATCGGCTCCATCAGTATCGCGCACCACGGCTGACCATGCGCGTAGGTTGCAAGTGAGTTCGATGCAGATCGCCAACCCGTTTTTCTCCCATTGGCGAGCTCCGTAGACCAACCGCAAGCACAGGCGCTCTATATCCTTCTCGACGATGTTTATACGAAACGTACGGTCTGATTCCTGAACTGTTGTCATGTTTGTCTGGTGTCTAGGCCAAAGTGGAATGATGTGAAAACCTCAGAAACGAAATCAACTAACCGAGGTTTATTTGCGGTACTATTAGGCGTTGGTCAGTCAAACAATTAAAATGTACGAACTTCAGAACGTGGCGTTCTCAGGGGAATCGCCATTCACTCACGTTTCGTACAGTTCAGAAAGGACTACAAGAACTAGGGTCAATGGGCCGAAGAACACAAGTCACCAAGCTGGTTATCGAAACGAGCACAACAATTGCAGATGAGGAAAGGAACATGCGTGTAGGGAACACAAACGAAGAGAAAGGCGAACATGCTGACATCGATCGATGGGTCTGACCAACCAGAGGGTGGGGCAGGGATTCGCTCAGGCGTACAAAGAAACAATTAGTCCCAGGGTAGAAAAAATCACAGGATCTTGTGTGTGTGTGTGTGTGTTTATACTTGTTTGCCGAGTTAAGCCGATCAAGCAGTCTAGTCCAGATTATACCAAAACAAGCGAGTGGTGGTCCGTTGTGTGTGTAACGAACGATCAATCTTGAAAAGGGGGGAATATCATGAACTGATAAGAGTGCCACGAATGTGGTCAATGTGGAACGAGTAGTGATCATTTAGAAATAGGTTCAAACTTCGAATAGGTTATTGTTGTTGAACAAGCAGGGTTGAGAACAGGCAAAGTACATTCAAGTTTAGAACTGGTCAGCAAAGCGACTGAACCTTCCAGGACAGGTTCGGGGTGAAGTGTTTGTTTGCTTACCTCCGTCTCGAGTGGTCGTGGGATATGAACCAGTCATCACAGTCGACGACATTGCAGGAAGTCTGAGAGTTCGTCAGTTTCACAGCTTCGTCTCCTAATTTCATTGTCGAACGATCAGTCTCGCCAGTTTACTTTCAGAAGGCCGTTTCACTGAGGGTCCACGACTCCCGTCGTAACTGTAGAAATGCTTCCTTGGCGTTGCGGATCAGCAGTATTAGTTCTTCCTTCACTTGACCGTTCGGAAGCAACGCACTCTATCGATTGGTCATTGATTAACTGCTGATGAGCTGATGACCCGGGCCAAGTGGACAGAATTTTTTTATAGTGTTTACTTCTATCCCAGTGGACTGTGAGAAAAAATTGATTCGGTCAAGCACTAGTTGAAATGTGACAGGAAAGTCTCCTAGCACGACAATGTCATTCGCAAACTCCAGGTCCGAGGTATGCATCTCCTGACTTGATTGAGTACCCGGATAGTCAGTCAGTGCCTGTCTCATTGTCCCATCAATCGCGCAGATGAATAGCACCGGTGAAAGATGGCGGCTCTGTCCGACTCTGATGGTGAGGGAGAACTCATAGAATTCTTCACCATACATATGAACTCGTGCCCTAATGTACGATTAGCATCCTGTCGAAAGCCTTCGGAGTTTATCAGGCATCTCGTCGGATTCTATTATCTGCAAGAGATACTCCCAGTTAACTGAAAGGAAAGTGACTCGGAAGCAGATGAAACAATCTTTTGCTGGCCGCTAGAACTTGTAGCTGTGCTCCAGTGTTTGATGTAGTGTGGAAATTTGATCCACGCTGCCTCTGCCACGGTGGAAACCCCCTTGGGTCGGTCGGGTGCGGTGGCCCCTTGCGATAGATAAGCGGTTGAGTAGCCGAAAACAGAAAATCTTTGCAGCCTCGTCGATCAGACTGATCCCCTATGGTTTACGCACACTGATTTATCTCCTTACTTTGGGATAGGGGGCAGAATACATGTGCCTCAATCAGCTGGAGCAGAACAAAATGTGTAACCTGTCGATCAGTGAAGATGGACAGCCCTTGTAGACTTCTGGTGGTATGCTGTCCTCCCTAGCAGCTTTTCTATTCTTCGGCTGATTGAGGACTGTGGCGATTTTAGTCGTACTCGGTGGATCGCAACTGACATCGTACGGCTCGGCAGAACTGGGGGTTGAAGAGTCGTCATGTGAACTGATGATCGGTTAAGCAATTGACCGATCACACGTAAAGGCGTTCGCGAGAAAGCTCTGGAAAAAGGGAGTGCACTGATAGCGTTTCGTGCAGAGCTTCAGTCACATTGTCGAACTGGGTCTTTCAACAGCTCACTTTAGGGCGTTGTGTATTCAACCTTCATTTCCGTACATCTGCGACTTATTTCGAGATTATAAATACTGTCTTATCCGAAATCCACTCGTGTCAATAATCAGTATTCACTGTCTCGTTAAAGATTTGTCAGCCTAAACCTCAAGGCCAAGTTGATGAGTTCTCCAGGAACTTACGATAGTCTCCTGAATATGAGATGCCTATCCACATGACTTAATAAGATGATTCGGATATTGTGTGATTATTGAACCTTTATAAATTACAACCACAACTCAAGTGGACCACTTACTTTTTGAGGTAGAATTCGTCCCTTATTTAAGCAACATTTAAATCCCTACCCCAAAGCCAACTGGTGGCTTAACACGACACAGACATCTGGCTTTAGTAAGCATATTGTAGCTGTTGCATGAGAACAATATTCAAGTTCATAACCACGCACAAACACACACACACAAAAACACATGCATACGTGCATACATATATACACACTCAAACACATACATGCGTCAGAGCGCGAAAAACTTGATCGGCAGTCATGCTCCAGAAGGACAGGCACACAGATGGTACTGACTGTCTGTTGTTCACTCACTCTCTCTCTCTCATACAGGGACGCACCTACACGCATACACATACACGTCATCCCTGACCGCCGACCAGCCAAGACGCTCCTCATTCAGAGCACTTTCACTAAGCCAGAACTTATGAATTGCACATTGTTTCTGTGACTCACCTCACGTGGTCAATGGTAACAGCAGTCAATTTAACCAATATATTATTTAATTTTTACAAAGTGATTCACGATGCTAATGAAAATCCAAGGAAACGGTCATCATCTGGGAACTTAAACCATGACCTTCTGGGTTCAGTCCCTCGCACCGCTGGTCATTCATTCCTTCGGTAGCCTTTGATTGACTGCAGCCCCCTTCCAGAAACATTGTGCATTTTCGTACAATAGATGGTTAAATAAATTGGTACGTTTATTCCGGCTGGTCTTTTAGGGTTACACGGGGGCGCAATCGGAGGGATTCGAACCCGAGTTGTTAGTCCCGCAGTTAATCATCAGACTGTCTAACTACCCAGACAACATGAATTAACAGCTTGCTTCAGCTCAGCATCATCGGAAAAAAGTGCCTGCCCATCGATCAGAGTCGTTGAATGTTCACGAAGGATCGCTTCACTGTTTATATTACTTAAAAGGTACAGAGTAGTTGAACACTCTGTGTTAATTGTTGGCAATGTTACCTATAGAAAAAACGGCTATCGTGGAAGTCAATAACTGTGAGAATGATGGCATGTTAAAGTTCAAAGCCAGTGATGAATGGGTGTTACATGATGCAATGTTGACAAGAAGCAAGCTCCTGCAAGCTAACATGGTTGCCCTGACAGTGTACGTGTGGAACTCACGAGTTTCAGTCCAACATGTCTGCTGAAAGAAATGTAATTCTTCACAGGCCTCCACCGAAAGTGCAACAATACTACTGCCTAATGAACATCTGTAACGTAGCCACCTAAATTATCATTTATTTTAGTTTCACGGGTTGATCATTATTTCTGGGAGTAGTACGGGAATTCTGTCCACCTAAAGGTCAGATAATAAGTAGAACTTTCGTAAGATAAATCTGAACAGAAAAGCCATGGGCAAAATTCGTTTGTATGATGCATTCTGACGTATCTTTGCATTTTAACTAGCGCCTACTGCAGTCGAGGTGGTCATTCCTAAACCAAATAGCCAACGTTGTTACAAGAGAGTTCAAAATAGGAAAGTAACGAGGTAAACGAGGAAGAAGGAACCGTCCGAAATCCGACTCACTTTGTTACCACGATGAAATGATATTAATTTGTCATAAACTTTGTTTGTACTTTTTTGAGAGGTGTTGGCGAACTGACGTTACACCGGGGTATTACCACATCCCTAGAGTGTTTGTTCTTTAAATGAAGAAAAGTGCTGTGCCTAGGTTAAAACAACGCTTCAGCCCCCCCCCCCACCTAGTTGTCCTATGTTCAACCGCTTGCGGTCTCTCGGGTTGATGTTCTGCGATTTTTCTACTGCGAGCCTGAAAAATCGGTCTCTGTTGCGACGCCTAACGCACCAGCCTGCTAGCGTAAATCAGAGGGCAAAGGCACATCATGTCAGCAGGTATTGTGTTGGTTTGAAAGAAAGAAAGATAGACCTTTTAAAGCGGAAACAAAATGATGAGGTCGAATGCTCCCCTCCGGTAGGATTGTCACTCGTGCAGCCTGGCCGAGTGGATTTTTTCTCTGGCTAGGTCGGACGGTCTTTTTCAGTATGCACATTGCTAACGCAACCGCAAGCATGGGTGGAGGCGTGCAGATTGACTGATTCGGTTTGGCAAGTTCACTCGATTAGTAGCATGGCTTCGCTTAAGTTTTCGCGACACCCTGACAAGATGATCTGAGCTATCCGTATTCTCTCGATGATGACGTCATTTTCTATACTTCAATAAAAAATTTCTGTCTCCAGACTGGCTTAAGCTCAGTTATTCGCCTCAGAAACTGTCTAACCGTCCCAACAAAATAGGCGGATGTGCACCGACAAGAAAACTGAAAACTGAAATGAAATCTGACTTAGATATATTGGGATTTCTTCAACAATGCCGTCTTTAACCGAGTGATTTTGTAGAGAGACGAATAGTTGAGCGTAAGATAACTCCTGTATTAGTACATACCAGTAAGGATATGCTTAAATACTACAAAATATATTGTGAAAACTAGTGTTTCCTTTGACTTCACTGTTTACAGTGCTGTGTGCAACATTTTCACATGTCAAACACAATACAAAGCTCTTAGGATATGTTTCGCATAAACGGTTTATGATAATGATGAACACTGCACATATTCTATCGGTTTCCCGACTGTCATTCAGCTGCTTCGCAACTTTTCTCAAGAGTGTCAGATTTGCTTTACTCGCAGCTTTTGAGATGAGATGAACTAACTTCTAAGTTCACCCAAAAACGAACGCCTCTGAGGTCAAAACACACAAAATGTTGAACACAAAAAGGAGGCTTTGCAACATCCTTGTTCTGCACCGAATAAGTCTCACTAAGTGTTCCTATTGTTTTCTCAGTGGTGCAGATTGCAACTGAGTCATCGGGCCTCGTCATCTCTACTCGACTGTTTGCCACTCTTCCGCTCAAAGAAAATTAATCTATTTTTCTTATTCGTCATATGATTGTGTGCCCCGCATCCAAAAGACTATGTGCATTCGCTGTTCAGCAAAGCACTAAATCTGTGCTTGTGCTTATGCTTGCTTTTGTCCACTCGTTTGGCTGGAGGCTAATTTGTGAGCGGCAGTACATGGATGGTTCACAATTTAGCCAGGTAACAGTGTGACCCTTAATTTCACCGGTTACGTGTTGAATGCCAATCGTCCAATGGAATGCAAGCTTATCGTAAACGCCAACACAAGAACCGGGTCGACTGGAGATTCATTTGACTTTTGATAACTCATGGACGAGACTAAAATAAGTTCATTGAAAATGATGGAGCTGTTCTTGTTACGAAGATAATCAGAAATTTTTGCGCATCACCTAATTTGGTATCTCTTCTCTGGGTTTTCTCGCAGTTCCTCTTGTAAACACATCCTCTCCGTGAGGCTACATTTTCTCCAAAAGTGTTATCATGTGTTCCGAATGCCTTTCCCTAAATCACTCTCCTAACTAAAAAATGACACTGCTGTTATCAACTCGAATCCACTTCTATAAGTTAACTAGGCGAAATCACTTGGCAGAGCAAATAGCGCCAGACCTACCATATAAAGCACACGAAAAGCCTCTAGACTCGTTCTGTTATATTTTGTGATTCCTTTTGAACCAAACCACTTCGAGCTAGCAGATTTGGCTTACTAAATTGTCAACCCACTTAATTTCAATTGCAGCGACCTTCCTCGGGTATGTCTCGTTTCCGAAAAATGAGATATTTAGCCGTGTGTTGTTGAATAGTGTTCGTGAGCAGAGTTTTCTCGGGTTATACAATCTGACTAGAGAAGTAGTGATATTACAATAATCAAAGCGGAAGGATGCGCAAAGCATAAGGCTACTTAAGTTCGAATAAGGAATTGTATTCGTGTACAAAGACTCATAGATGCAGTTGTTATATAGTATTCTACATAACGACTAAAATCTTTATTTTCCTATCCAAAACATGAAACGGTTCGGTACTTCAGTTAGGCATATCATGTTTCTTGTAAATATGTGCGATCCTCGTATTTTGACTTTGTAACACCATGATGTCTCTTGGTGTGGTTTTGTTATTCACAAATGACCCCCTACTAGAAACCGTGGACTTTCTGTGAATACTTTCGAGCACCCAACACACAAATAGGCACTACGTTGCACTCTCAATATTCAGTATGTATAGTGACAATTTTTACCTTTAAGGAGACAGCATTTCCATGGGCTCGCCACTGAGGCCCCTGCTAGTGGACATATTTATGGCGAAATTAAAAAGCGGGGAACTTGAGAAGAAAATAGATGGTTTGGATTATTGCATTCGATATATGGACGTTATTTTCTGTAAAGTGGACGAAGATCGTAATGTGTTAGATATTCCAGGAGACTTCAAGCGTGCTCACAACTCTCTTGATTTCCCAATGGAAACTGAAGCCGAAAAAAACTAGCATTCCTCGATGTGTTGATCACCAGACGGGAAAATGGATCCATCGAACGACGAGTCTACAGAAAGAAAACGTGGAACGGCCAATACACAGACCTTCATAGCTTTGTGGCATTGCACTATAAGAGGAACCTAGTCCGATGTCTGGCCTTCAGGGTCCATAGCATATGCTCACAGGATATTTTGGAAGAGGAACTGAAACTCATAAAACAAGTACTGCAGGGAAATGGGTATCCAAAAAAGTTTATGCTGAAGAACATGGACCTAAATACACTTGCAGAGCGATTTCCTTGCGTCCCAAAGAAGGAACTTTGCTTTAAAGTGCCATTCTAAGGAGATGCGAACACAGAACGACTAACAAGACTAGAGCAATTGTAAACTTCACATTCCCAATTCCAAAACTGAAATGTGTTCTTCACCTCGCCAATACTCCGAACACAAGTGAAAGACTGGGTACCTGAGTTGACCTCGTCCATGATTATCCATTTGTATAAGTACGCACATAACGTATCTCACGTAGGTCCCCAGATGCCTGTATCAACCCATCAAAGAGCATCATCTGAAGTGCCTGTCACGGGAAAACAGGCACAATTAACGGTTCTATTCCTAATCACCTAGTCGACAGCGATCATAACATCGACCCGAATGACTTATTCAATATTGTGTATCGTGTTTTCCTCAACCGATCAAAAGCAGTTCGACTCCGGGCCCTGGCCACGGTTGAAGTGGCCGTCATACGCTTATTAAGCATGGATCTGTGCGAGCAAAAGCGACTACTTCAGACACTTCAGTTGCCTTCGCCAAAGACGAAACTAGAAATGACCCCTAAAAACGCACTATTAGAGGCCGTCTCACCATCATGATACACTAATTGACAAATACCACACCATCTCCCCCCCACACCACGCACCTATTGTAAAAATGACCTTCAACCCAGCCAAAGGCCAATCAAATGCATGACTGTCACCTATATGATGCGTAAGAGCAAGATTAGGAATTATTGAAAACAATTATTTGCTCTCCGGTGTGGTTTTTTTAATGTCACCATGGGACTTTTCAAGCATTTTAACTCTGTTGTTAGTAGTATGGTAGTGTTTCTGGATGACAGGACAAAATTGCCGAGGAAGCTCACGACCGGTTTCACCGTTTTTGCCTCTCATCACTTGTGTGTATCCCGTACTCTTATGCGCAATCATCACCATATTTGAGCACTCCACATCAGAATCATCACGTTAACCTCATTTGAATCGTGAGGAGCGTGCATGGACGAAGAGCCCATTAACAGAATCAAAAGGTGATTCTTCGAAAGTTATTTCGTGAGTCAGCACGGATAAAAGTCCACACTACTCAAAGTGAAAGTCCAAACTTGGGACTAGGCGTCCTTGCTTTGAGGGTTAGCCGGGGTAGCCGATGAAATAACTTTGAAAAACCGCTTTGTGATTCTAAAATGGACTCTTCGTGTCCACGCAAGCTTCGTGCCTCCCAACCATTGACTTTTAGAGTTTGACTAAAATGGACAACGTCACACTTCATTGTGGTCTGAACATCAATACAGACTTCCTCATGGTTGGCAAACCTTACCACTCAATATGATAGTTTTCAGCCCATAAACACAGATGTTGTCAAAATTCGAATGGAAAAATATTTTCTTCATCATGAGCTTTAAGCTTGTAGTGTTTTTTCAGGTAAAGTCAAACAAAGGCTGAAAATATAAAGTTCTCCAAAGCCAAATATTGTTGACGTTAGCTCTGGAGTATTCTGCCAAAGGTTGAATTCGCATGGCCTTGGGTGAATGATTGATTTGACTGAAGATGGACAAGCGAAATTTATTGAACGATCGACTATGAATAGCTTTCAGAGTCATGCAAATCAAAATCATGGATTGCCGTTTTAACCACGTAGGCAAGTAGATTAATTCTATCGGGAGAAACTTCTTTTGTGAAAGTGTCAATTTTCTATTTTTAGCACAAGGAAGCGCGAGCTATACAAACACATTCAGAAAAAGACTGCATTACCTGGTGATTTATAATAAATTTAGCGGGTGATGGTAAGCTCAAGAGAAGAAAGCTGTTGACATTTTTAGGGATGCATAACCGTGAAATCAAGGTTAGATGAGCTTTATCCGCTAAACTTTCAGTTTGCTTTCGCGATGATGGAGAACTATTCATTCATGACAGGAAAGTTTTCATCAAGCCACTAGAGTAGAGAAAATAAGGAAGTTATAGAGTCACGACAATATGTTATGTAACTTGTTGTGTAAAGGATTTGCTTCAGGACTTTCCTGTGAATAAATAAGCGTTTTTCCGCATGTGATTTCCACCACCGAAGCACAACACACTGCTCCAGCTAGAAACGGTATCGACTGTATTTCCGCTTGTTAGAAAAGAAACGAAAACAACACAAAAACTCCCAGATAAAAGACTGCATCATCTGGTGCTTTGTTAACAATTTTGCGGTTGATAGCATCCTTATACTAAGAAAAGAGTTACTAATTTCTCCGGAATATATAACCTTGAAATCATGCTTATATTGTGACGAAGAAGGCAAGACTGGTGATGAGTACCTGTATTTGAGCAGCCAAACCGGTCCAGTTGGGGAAACGTGTACAACCGTTTATATAGTCCTTTTTCAGACCGCACCTTAGGAACATTGATCCCTCGGCTGCCTGAGTATTTCTGCTGCTTTCTGGCCACTGTGGCCGCTAACTTGATTCTTTCGCATATTAATTCCTTGTTGCTGGTCCTTATGTTCCGGTTGACGATTTGATTGGCAGCTCCTCACGTGAGCTATTTTTCTCGTTGTCTGAGATCCCGCTGCAGCCTATCTGCTCGTCTGTATGTCTCTTTTTGTCTGCTGCAAAATGCTTCCGACAAATTCACCGTCTGTTTTTTGGCCTGTACCTCTCGACTGGCTGTTCCGATCAGTTCAATCTCGCATCGCGCTGTTACTACAGCATTCCACGCTACAATATGAGCTTGGTCCTTTAAAAGTTCAGTTTGTTTTCGGGAGGATGGAGAAATCCTCATACATGACAAGAATTTTCACCTAGCTAGTAAGTAAGTGTGTATTAGTCATGATAACTTATTTTTTGCATCCTTCTGTGAAAGATTTTGCTCACAACCAACTCGTAAACGAATAAGGTTTTTTTCGCATTGTTCATGTAACAGCGATGGTACAGTAGGATGCAGCGGGCCAATGGCCAGCACAATCGATTAGGATGAAGATGTTCTCCTAGTTTTGATAAATATATCCAGAGGAAGTATTTCTATGAAAATTCTTGCACGACATTACGAAGAGGGATGAAGTAAAGTGACCTGCTTAGTCTTTTGACTGATCAAAAACGAGCAATATATACACCAAAAAGAGCGATCACCTGCTGACATTGCGAAGAAAATCAAATGGCATCCTGATTAGTTTTCGTCTTCAGTTCACTTTCCGTGCTCTTTAGTGAGACCTGATGCTCACAAAAAAGTTATTGAAGATAAGAATTGCAAAGAGAAATTCATTCCAGTGATGTTTAGGTTATGCAACTCATCCCACCGGTTGATGTCAGCTGGAATAAATCGTGACCATTCAAGTTGGCGGAGGATCATATACAACCGTATGTTAACTAGAGAATTTACTGGGCTGAAAGAAAACATTTTTCCAATCTGTCGGACTGGAGGCTATTCTAGGAGAACTGGTTTGTTGCCAGGTAAAGGGGCCAGCTTATGCATCTCTTAGGAATGTGAATCTTATTGCCTTGGTCATGTTCATTCTTGAATTTGTTCTGTTGTAGTAGGGGGACCGCGAAAAACCTTTAAGTCCAGTCACAATAATCCCCCCTCCCCTCTAACAGGAAAGCTCTGATCTAATCAGGATAGTGATTCTAATAGATGGTGAAATAAGTTGATGGTTTTTTTTGAAACTGGCATAAAATGTTTGTATCAGTTTGTAATGTCTTATGTCGAGGACAAATTAGTTCGGAAAAGTGAAATTTCATTTAAATTTCGACAACACCTGTATATTGAGCTATACATCTGCGGAAATAACCTTGTGAGAAGAAAGTAGCGGAAGTTGTTTTTTTTGTTTGGGAAAAAAATAGATGAGAAAGGATTGTTTGTACAGTAGAATGCAGATTGTAGCTGCTGAACTCACGCGAGTACAGTTATATGGAATGTGATCAACACATTTAACGTAAAGGAAACATACACACATGAAAATTCAAATGTAATGAGATGCCAATGTGATATTCTGCTTGCAGGTGAGCTTCATTCCATGTTCTCGAGTGCCGTCGAAGCTGACAAGCCTCTTCGAATACGATTTATTCACTACTGCTTTGGGGAGCAGCTTCTTCTGTCCCTAAGATAACTGACGTGTTTTGATTTTCTGTCCTACTGTTGTGAAATTCAGACCCTATTTATGTACTTGTTGTAATCAACAAAGGTGCTGCTTCCGGTTTGAACAGTTGATCAATATCCTTCTAATGCATGGACTTACACCTGTTGTTGTTTAAAGATACTTCAGTCCCGGCACTGTTTGTGGACTGGTCGGCCCTGCTGCACATCGATCGACCTCGCTTGACTTAAGGCGAATGTACTCTGGCGCATTCATGAAACTCATATCAGAGACATTACTTACGCACTCCTCAGCTTGCTCGCTGGCTACGGCCGGGGTTTGTATTTATGTTCATACAAAGAGATTGAGCGCAATCCCTGGGTGCTCCACTACAGATTACGAACATGACAAAAGATACTGAAAGAGCTATGTACCATATTTTGTATTTGTATTTGAATGACACACTTACGCAGGCAGTACGCCGGCATTTCAACTATTTCCACAAAAGAAGAACGCCAAAAAATAAGAAAGATGTTATAAACGGCAAAATATATGGTTAAATACCCGTAGATAGGTTGCAAACGGAGTATATTTCAATAAGTGAGAGGGAGAGAGAGTAAAGGGATGCTAAATTAATTTTAAAGTTTTGTAAGTAACTCCAGTTTTGTCTTCTCCCCATTGATCAAAACCCTAACAGGATGACCTGTGGGGAGTTATGTACAGACTCATTCTCGAAGAAAGATGCCGCAGTGCAGAACGAGTGGAAAAACGGAAACGACAGAAGGACAAGCCTGTGCGTAGGGGAGTTTCTTGTGGTCTGGCATCAAACGAGACTCAATATGCTGATCAACGAGTTCAGTCAAAAGAGTATCAATAAGTATCAATGAAACACGACTTACAATTAACATACCACAGCCCAGAGATTTAGGATTCTGTTTCAGAAGGTTGGGATGAATTGCACGGGAACAGTAAAGCAAGATGGGAAGAACACACTGGAACACGAACTTGGAAATAACTGGCTTTGGTGCCCAAACTCTCCGAGTTATTGCATTTGAAAAGAGACGTCGCGGTTTTCCAATCTAGTTTTGACTGTGAATTGTCCAACGTAAATTGTTAGCAAAGTTAACACCCCGAGTACTTGACAGAACTCACTTCTGATAGAGGTTTGTATCTAAGGAAAACCTAATACGTTGCGTATGGTGCTCATATCTATCCCAGTAGCTCTAGTAAGAAGACTTTTCTGCCTTGAATTCTTCTTCTCCCTCAACAGCAGAATATATCAAGAGAATCTCTCTCATTTGACACGACTTTCAAAATCATGCACTAAGTTTTCTCCTCCGATATTTTCAGACCAGTTACTTTCTTCCCCACTGTAAACTAAGCACACTGGTTTCCATACCATTGACCCTCTCCAGCTATAAGCATACAAAAAAGCTCACCTAATCTGGTGCACATGCTCAACCTTGTCTCGATCGATACCTTGCAACACCCAGATCAGTTTTTCCGAACTGAGAGCTATATTTTGTTAAACGTCTCGCTTATCACCATTTTACGTAGCACTTATTCGCCAACGTAGTTAAGCAGTAGCCTAATTACTCATCCAAAGTAGCAAAGAACCATATGCTCTACTATACTGGACTACACCATCCCGGAGTCTGACTTAGTACCGACAGAGTAGAATGGAAACAAAACAGAGGAATACAGAGGAAGAATAAAAGAGGCGAATGTTATTTTTCTATTTTTTGGTACTTGTTTGAATTTCACCTAACAACTATGAAATTCAGGAGTTGCTTTTGCATACACCGTAAAGTTCGCATTACTCTTTTTTCTTGAACCATAACCCGCGGCGTCCCCAAATATCGGCCTTCCTCACCCTTGGTTCCTAGCGGGGAAGTCAGCACGCATAATCTGAGGTCAGCTCCAATGGAAACAACTTATTGTCTATTTTCAGGCACAAAGTGCTCACCGTTTTGACATAATTCAGTTCGATCATTTTAACATATCCTTTGTACTGCATTGCTGAGAGCAGTGTTGCAAGGAGCCACTGGTTAACAAAGGAGTGTACGCTTGTGTGTCTCTATGGGCATCCTTGTTCCTAACAGGCAAAATACAAGTTTAAACACAAATCGATGAACTGTATTTTCATAGAGGTATCGATTGTTTTGTTGTCGAGTTTTGCCTCCTCACTTCAAGCGGAATTTTACAATAGTAGTCTCGTGTTGTTTTGCTTCCTTTCAGAAACTTGGACACCCTTCGAAACTTTCGAAGAGCAAAGCAGTTATTCGTAAAATGCGATTTCGTAACAAACTAGGCAGATTAAAATTAATTTGACTAATTCGAGTTCAAAAAATCAATCTGTGATGATCAAACTGCCCGAAATGAAGTTAGAAATCACACCAACTGGCGTTTTTATTGGCAATTCAAATATAGCAAAACGCATAGGCGAGCAGCATTCGGATCGCAAGCGCTTGAGTAATTATAAGTTAATTGAATATTATAAGGCGACAGAGTTTGACCGAATGCGTGGACTTTCACAGTCTGAAATGGAATGAACTGTGTTCACATAATGTTAGTAGTGTGAAAATTACCTTAACGTTATCGATCACTTGTTGGACTAAGTGAATTTTGTCTTGGACTAAAATTCAATCATTGGACCACCGTCTAAAAGGAATACTGCATTACCAGTTCAAGAGTGCACTCGGTTAGAATGGAAAAGATAACAGAAAAAAGCACCATCATTCAACTGCAATCCGATACCAATGTGATTCTATATTTATTCTTCTCTGGTTGGCCTTGACTGGTGTTCTTTTGGAAGTTGCAGCCAGCCTCACTTGTGTTTCCATTCAGCTGACCCGGTACATGACCCAGTGAGTTCTTTGTGTTCCTGACAGTTCATCATCACTCATCTCATATAACAACTGGGATCACTAAAGGCAGGGCCTCCAATTTGGGCAGTACTATGTGTTCCATCTCCGGAAGTTCTGCTACATAACCACATTTTTATTTCACTCAACAACGGTTATCGTAACAACATTAGGCAGCCAAAGTCATTCCCGATTTCGAGTCCGATTCGAGCATATTTATGGAATCTTTGGAATGCACGAGTGCACAGTGGAAAACTGACTTTGGAATATCTTTTAGGAATAAAAGGTGATGAATGTTCACATCCGAGTGCATGAAGTGGTTAGTTGACTATACTTATTGTGTGTATCTGAATTTGGAAGATTGTTTTACGCTTCACGGACGATGCATCAGACTAAAAATATGCTACGATTGGATAGCACATGGATCAGCGTCTGGAAGTGCTTCCTTCGCGAAAAAGCGGTAACTGAAGTAGTGCCTAAGTAACCAACACAAGAATAAGGGCTTGGCTGGGGCTAGGTGGCACAGATTGCAGCGGCTAACGAGCGCGTAGCACGCGTTACCTCGACCAAAAATGTGCAGTCAAACAATCAATTTAGCATACCAACGCTTGTTACTATGCGGGCGAAAAGTGAACCTCATATCGAACTTCTAAGTAGTTTGCCCAAACAACTGGTCCTTCGCTGACTTGAAGACCATCAATCCGGCGTGGAAAAAGTGTATTTCCCACCTATCCGGCCGTAACATAAATTAAAACATGTTTACCCTTGAAGATGCTTTGTAACTCAGCTTGCGTTGGACTTCTGAATCCACGTGCTTGGGAACCTTGCGATGGGTACGCAGGATTGGAGACTGCGAACAGGCCTTTCTATACGACAGAAACAAGCACACAAATAGTGCAGTCGTGGAGCATGTGAATTACAAACAAACTGATTCCGTTCTTCTACAACAAATCAGGCTAGTTAAACCACTGGTTGGTCATTGTCACCGCAAACCGATCCGATTGAAATTCCGTGTTTGTCCTTTGTCAGCCAATTTAATCATAATTTCCACCTAATGATACTGTCTGTAATACTATCAGGTGCTCTTTAGTATTATAAGCTTATTATAAACTTAGCGAATTCCTTTTAAAAGCATAAATTGTATTCTGCCACAGCTGACTGAAAAGAGTTATGCGGTATACTCTACTGGTCCAGAAACCGGAACGAACGTAAACCACGACAATTTTGTATCGTAGCCTGGTGAGCTCACTGAAAGATCGTATTATCGATTATGGCAAAAGAGATTCGAATAAACTGAGAATATCACTACCGGTGATTATAATCACGCCAATACAATAAAGCTTAGCTCGGCACACATCCGGCACCAAAGCATAGTAGTGGTATACGGGTGATCGAATCACACACACACACCCCGAAGCCACTGACTTAATCTATTTGTGTCAAAATTCCACGTTGATCAAACCGGCCAAATGGAAATCCCTGTATGCCATAAAAGTATACGTTACGTTTCGCCTCCGTTCTCTAGTTTATTTCGAAGCTATTAGGATGGCCGAAGAGTGATCGTAGTTACTGTCCACGCCACAGTACTTTTCGTCTCATAAACCAGGAACTTACTCTTTTGCGTTCATCCTCTTCAGTTTCTGGCCGGGTGACATTTTGTCACATTAAGGCTAACTGCAGTTATAGGCCAAAGAAGCCGGACTAACCTGGTTGACCATGGAACTGATTTAGTTTTTTCCTCCCAAATTGCGATCTCACCTGTCGTCCCCGAAGATCAATTCGAAACTAACAACTTTGTTTGGGATGATGTCATATGCAGGCATGGTGCATGCTGTTTCTGCTTAAATCGGGAAATTTAATTTTCCCGAGGAACGGCAACAAATTAGAAGGAACCAGTTTTCAGATCTTAAATGAAAAGCTACGTCAACTTCTTTACAAGTATTTTACTTGACCGTGTTACTGGGCTACTTACCAGTAGCAAGAATTGATTTGAGAAGGCCGTAAATTTTTCTGCGCTTCCTGCATTCACACCCAATGATCAAATATCCGCTCCGCGATTTTCATGAAAGTGTATGTAACTAAGTGTACTAAGTGTAGTTTGCAAGCCCCAGTGTTCCTCACCGGAGGGTTTTTCGTGTTCGATCTGAAGAATTCAAAGCTCAGTAAAAGTCTCATCGGGAACCTACACTTACATTAATGGGACGTTAGCACGGCTGCCAAAATCCTGTTCATTACACTAAGGATAAGTAAGCCTCAACAATCTGAGTTCTGTGTGGATATCTCCAAGGTTGTGTTTCCCAAAACACAATAGAATGCATAGTTCCTGGCTCGAAAACAATTTGCGATTGTGTTCATAACAATGAGAGGGCATTTGATTGAGGCGTAGATAACGGCATTCCTTCTCGTCTTTCGAGTTCAACAGACTAGTATTGGTTTTTTGTTCCGCTGGACCTTTGAGTTTCAAGTATATAATTAACTTCAGATGTGTTATCATCGGAACCGGGATGTTTTGACACTAGCACTGATAATGGCACACGTGGTAGGCAATGAAACGGAAGCAATCGAGAAAATGGTGTAAAGCTTGTCTAATATAAAACTGGAATTTCACTTTGGTGTTTCGTAATATTTGTATAGTTCCTATTGTACGTTTGAATTATGCTACAGTTGTTAGATTTAAAATGGATGAAACGCAAACAGAGTAAGCTCTCAGCAGTTCAGCAGCTGAAATCCAAATAGTATTGAATTATTACTGTTTCCCCGTAAGGTGGATCGTCTAGTCAACAAATGAGGATTTCGACGCTTTCTTCTGATGAAAGGAGTGGGAGATCCATTCATCCAGTTTCAAGCTCGATAGACTTACCGGCTTATCGAATATCGACGGGAAAACCTGTAGATCCCCCATATCAGAAAGATAGTCTGTCAGGAGTACATTACTGAACTTCGAATAAACTCACAGTATCCTTCGCTCCATTTTCATATGCGATTAGAAGCCCTTTATATAAAAATTTTGATTAGCAACAAGGGTATTGGAGGAAAATTAAAAAAATTATTTTTCCTGTCAAGTTACCCGGAAATCTGGATACCCATCAAACGTTGGGGCGGTATTCACTCACGGCACTTAGCCCCAAGATTGTCGAAGGTATAAACCGTGATTTCAGAAAGTAATCTCGTTCTCCGTCGTTTAGCAATCCCAACTCTTTTTCTTGTCCAAGCTTTACCAGCTCTATCTCCCACAATAAATCCTCACACCGGTAATGAAAATTACTTAATCAAAGATTGGGTTGTAAAAGAAGTCCTAACCTTTGAAGAAGAAAGGAACGAGAAAATTCCGTCCAGTTGCCTGTACCTCCAACGCATTAGAGGTGTTTCAAAAGCTACTGCTGCAAGAGTTATCGAATGGTTTGATGGGACGGGACCTAGACTAGTTCGCCTAGTGCCACTCCTGCTGTACTTTGGATGCAATTTTTTCTTAGACTCACGTACGACTGCCTGCTGGTCCTCTGTTCTACTTTACCTTGCGGTCTTCTTATGTAACCCTAGAGTTGTGTCCGGTTAAAGTCACACATTATAAGAGGACAATAAATAAATACTCCTCTCGTGCATGGATGTACGCTTGCTTGGCATTGACTTCTCCGTCTTTGACTACTTTTACTATAGTCCACAAGACGTGCCTAATAAGCAGGTCACTTATTAAGAACACTCGTTTGGACTTGGACAAGATTAATCGAACGTACCAACAATTCTTACATGCATACCAGCGGTCTGGTTCACTTGAAGACAGTCAGTAGCCAGACAAAGAATCAGTCGTTCGATTTCTATATACTTGTTTACCTTACTGAGTTCGGTTCCTTCGACATAGGCGCATTTGGTATTATTCCACAACTGTCAGTAATTGCGTTTTGAGCGATCAACTACTCAGTTATTCAGTGAGTAGCATGTACACTTCGCTACACTTTGACTATCCGATCTACCCATTTACTGATTGACCTGACTGGTTTACTCTTGTGAGCATATGTAACTCAGCTCTTTCACTCTCTTGCTTACTTGCTCGCGACTTACGTGCCGGTTACGGTTTGGTTGCATTTATGTTTTTACCAATAAACGGAGTGTAACAATTACGTGATCTGATCACCAATACAACACCTGCGGACAGTGACGCTGAACTTAAACGAAGCTAAGCTATGGACCAGCCGGTAATCAACAGTTGCCTGGATCGAATCAACCTATAGGGCTGCTATTACACCAACCAGCTACAACAGACACTTAGCAACATTATTTGAGCAGATAATTTGATTATGTCAGTAATTTGTGAGCGCAAAGAGCAGGGTTACGTAATCTCGTTAGCATAACTTCAGCGAATGTTAACAGCTTCGAATTACGATTCTGTGCCGCGATTCAAAAGACAAAGTCGAATCAACTTTGCGTTTGGTTGTCTTCATATGCACCGCTGCAAATAACCCTGGGTTTGGGTCAGGATGTATTTTGAGACATCCATTCCATCAGCCACTTGGAGATATATTGTGAAATCCGTTTGCTATAGCCGTTGGTTCTACTGATGTGAGTGACACTAAAACCGCTGGTGATCCATTTCACCATATCAGGTAGAATTCTTTGAACTATCACAGCGTGACAACTCAAGCTTTCGCGTGAAACACCCAGACTACCGGAATAGACTAAAATGGCATACGTCACTAGCATACGGGAGATTGATTACCGCGAGTGCAATCCAGACAGTTTAGTTAACTACAGTCTGTGAGCTTTCGCTCGTGCTCACCCGTATGAGTTTGAGTGTTCGATCGCGAGTGTACGCAGCTGCTTCTATCAGGCAAAACAATTGAGAATTCCTAACTTCTACGTTTATATACGATTGCATTGAAAAGCAGAAATCATACCTATGAAGAGAAACATAATTACATATGAAGAACGGAAATCTGTACTGTGTTGAATTGTGTATGACTGCACAGAACCAGGGGCGGTAGCAATCGAGATAACGAAGTGTTTAACTCGAAGCGGCTTCGCTAGCAGAAAACGGAGAGAACATGCTTTGCAAAGTTAAACTTAGATTAATCTGATATATATCTCTCTTTGCCATAGAAAATGACACGATCAAAGCTACTTTTGACGGGATGCCATCACAATTTTCAGTGCCACCAGCCAGATAGAGGAAGTATCCTTCGGATCCTAGTCAGTAAGTACATCGAGAGGCATGCTTTTCCTTCTCGGTGTCTGAATACTTTTGCTTGTTGGGTTCTCCATCTTAGGACGAAAACTGAGGACACGCTGTTAGTGATCACATTTCCAGTATGTAGAATTGGTTAGGTGTATTATTTCGAGTCAACATTAATAGGTCGCTTTCATTTTTCTTCTGGCGCATTTACATTATATACTACTAACAGAATATTTCTAGCCCATTTTAACCATCGATTCACTCTGAATGAAATGTGCTACTTGAAACCAATGGTTATACCGTACGATTCCACTTTGATCGCTGAAACATGGTTATCTGATAACCGTATTTCTATGCTGGGTTACAATATATCCAGAATAAGAAATGCTGGCATGGTGGAGACTGGTTAGCCTATGTTAAACTCCTGGACCCATCTACTGCACCAAACACTCAAGTCTGTATACAAGACTCACTAGCCACTGTTCGAATACCATGTTTTAAAGCACTCGTCTAGCTCTGACATTACCGAACTTACAGTTCTAAATAAAGTATTTGAAAACACTTTCCTATTTGAAAACATAGCTTTCCCGACACAAATTTGAACATAGAAGTCAAGTTCAAAGCTTGTTGCAGGTGATTTGATTCTCTCTAAAAAATACCTATCCATATTAGCAGCACTTCCAGACATGATATACCTTGTTGAAAACAAACGTGTTGAGCTAGTCCTCAAATCACTTAGGGAAAAAAATGTATTAGACAATACAAACTCATGGTGTTCCATATATATATATATATATATATATATATATATATATATATATATATATATACATTAGTATCACAAAACTTTCCTGATAGTGATCATGGCACCACTTACCCACGTGCATACATTTTAAGCCTAAAGCTTCCTCTAACAAAAAGCTGGAATCTTTCGGCAAAATTGCTCCAACCACACGGCTGGGCTGATTTTTCTGATGGGAACTCTTACAGAGCTACATATAAATTATACTCGTACTGGTCTTATCAGGATCGCCCCTATTGCTCAAGCTCTATCAAATCAAAAGTCAAATGCATCTTCACTTCCATGTACGAAGCCTTACACTTCAGAAGCTCTAGCACGCTTCTCGTGTCTTTGGCTTGTGATTAGACCGATTCATCTGGAGTACTGCAGGGCGCCGTCTAAGCTGTCCAACCACGTCGACGATGTGGTTTTTTGTCGGGCTATTGAGAGGTCCTCCAACTTCAGGCTCAATAGTGAAAACCTACCGCAAACAGAACGTTTTCTCACCAGATCTGGTGAACTCTTTCAAGTACCTTAAATATGTTTACAGCAATTGCCGTTCTCGTTTTCCTACGGATCCTGTTTTCCTTAATTCCAAATCCTTATCTAAAATGAGCTATGTCAAGTACCTGGGTGTTAACTTAGACAGCAATCTAAGATGGACATCTCGCATGCATGACTGTGTCGGTAAACCGCGGCGCTTATCTTTTCAAAAAAGAATCTCAGGCAGTATCGAACACCACTAACAATTGCTCCCAAATTTATTCTCCAATGTTTCTTTGGTTTTATTTCATTGTCCAACCCTAATTTTCCTCGGATTTTTGAAACAAGACTTTGAAGCCCTTCGCCACGGATTGGTAATTATTAGCCTCGCTTCATCCCTTGCTATTGATTTTATTTTGACTGAACTCGTCAACTAGTATACTGAATCTTGTGTAGCCCGAGCCCACAAGATAGTACAGGATCCAAACGCTTCCATTACACCCTGACTTTTCTATTCGTCGTTCTCACTCATCCACCAGAACTGAATTCAGGCACCTTTCTTCCAGAATTACCGCATATAAGAACCCTCCTGCTCTTTATCTGAGGCGGGAACCGACCAGCAAGGACATGACTAAAAGGAAACTAGTTTCTCAATTCGGATGACATTTTCTTGGTCATTCTCACATACCTTTAGTGGCAATTGTTGTGTATTTTGTTTATTTCGCCCGTTCTGTCCGAGCCCTTTTCACTGAAATGAAAGCGTGTTTGCAAACGTCCGTCATACAAATACGAATTTTAATAAGTACTCAGGATACAAAATTCCGCAATCAAGAGACTGAAACCCGAACCACACATGGAGGGTTCTACGGCACTCTTTGTCCATTAATCTAGAAATAACAACATAAAAGCCAGTATTTGCCACCCCTGCATGTAGCGGTGAGGCTTTTAATTCTTTTTTTTACCTCTACCCAGTTACTATTGCCACCCGTCCAAACCCTAATCCTGTCACAGATTTCATTCCCTCAGTACATAATGGTAGATGCAAAAAGTATTTTCGCATTAAAAGCACTGGAGTACACGCTCATTCTAGAATGAACTTGTATGCCCCGACCTTATTACGGTGACTCACATGAACCTTCGGCGCAATAAATAACCTCTCGGTTTTTTAAACTCAATTTTATCATATTGCTCATTGCAAGTATCCGCGACTACCTGTCCCATTTTCCGCTATTTGAAGCTGAGATGATCATATTTTTTAATTTCCCATGCCACTCAACGATCAGTCCTCGCCACCGGACACTTCTGACTGTAAACTACGGAGGAACATCTTTATTATTTTTGCATAACATTATTGTTGCTACGCAAGGACCGCGTGCTCATTTAAGCGCCGTGAGATTTCTACAAAAAAAATGTGTTTCTTATTATTCTTAATATAATCAAGAACATGCGTGTCACACATCAGTTCACGTGGCTTGATACTCTTCCGATAACCCTCAACTGGTTAGAACTCAGTACCGATGATATCGAGGTCCCGCCAGGCAGTTCATATTTTCTGCATCCAACTGCCGCAGGCAGTAATCCACTTAACTATGGAAAGCTGATTAACCATGAATAGTAACAGAAATTCCGGGATTTTTCTAAGATGTTTAAGGAAGCAAAGTATCAAGGTTGCCATTACCTCAAGTCGAAGATTGAATCACACCCGGAAGTTCAATTCCTAGAGGACTGACGAAGCAGTCTCCTGACCCTCCAGGCTGGGAGTCGATATAATCTGGCAACTCGGTCGGTAAAATCAGTGGAATAATAACTGACCAAGCAAACGGGTTCCCACTCAGCCACCCCCCGTTCTTGTTAGAATTAAAGGCTTTGGTTGAGAACCCTAATCATTGTCCTGCTTTGCCGCTGGACAACCGTGAAGTACACGAATACAAATAACTCCATACTGAGTCGGTCGTTGCGCAGGATAATCAGGACCGTACTGCCCATTGCATCGAGCGGGATGGGAAGTGATAAGTGGACTACTGCTCAGAGTTCCTTATTCATCCAACCTTTGTCTTCTGCCTCAACCACCTCTCTTTGTCCCTTCTACCTACCAATAATACTCCCACTAATAGTCCGCCCGATACTCGTAACGGTTCATTGTCAAATAGTGTCGTAGATAATCCCCAATCTCGTAACTCACATTTTCTCAAGCCTCGTCAGCCTCTGAATCTCGGCTCCTTCAACGTGCGCACACTCATGCGGGCCGGTCAGTAGGTGTGTCTAGCCCTCAAAATGAACTCTCTGAAGATCGATGTCTGCTGGGTAAGTGAAATGCGTATTCAGAATTCGAGCAGTGTGATTCAACTAACTAATCCTGGCATCTATCTCATCGAGGTATTTTCTGCGCCCTTCAGGAGATGAAGCAGCTAGAACTGTGGGTCAATGTGATATCAGGAATAGCCTTGACGAACAAGACTGAAGCTGTTCTTTTAGACTGGATATCAGTTAATAGTCGTTTGCGTGCTGTAAGAATCTATGGGTCGATTGGCGTTCGAAAAGATAGCTGTGTTAAGACCAGCTTGCTTCTGATCTCAACATGCGCTTCAACAGACTGCCGCTCTGACATGCAGAACGATGAGTTCTATGATGAACTCAGCATCCTCATTCGCAGGAGCAACGACTTTGACACTGTAGTGCTAGCTAGTGATTTTGATGCACAAGTTGGTAAACTCAGTGCATCACAAGCTTGTTTAGGTGGACGTTTTACGTTACCCGCTCAGCGCACTGATAACGGGGATGGGCTTCTCCAGTTTTGTGCAGACAATCGGGTATTCCTGTCTAGTACAATTCTCCGACACAGTTCGCGTGGCACAGCAGTATAGCGCTCTAACTCTACAGGTACTCCGAGCCAGATTGATCATATCGCAGTTCTATCCAGAACTGTGCATCCTACTAGTCCACATACGTAGAGTCGGGCCATGCATTAGTTTTAATGCGATTGTCTCTCCAGCTCCAGGGTTATCGACACAAACCGCAAACCCGGTTAGCCGTACAACGTTTGTCTGATCCAGAAATCTGCACCAGTTATGAACAGAAACTGTCACATGAGCTAGGAACTACGACGAACGGTGATGCAGATGAGCACTAGGCCCATATCCAGCAGGTGATGAGCGTTGCGGCAGGTTTCGTCTGTGTGTCCAAGATCCGCTGTCTGTCAAACACACTAAATTTCTCAAGAGTTGCTAAATCCAGTGGATCAAAAAACGTAACATCTCGAAACGTAAAAAAATGAATAAGTTACGACACCTAAAAACAAGTTACAAAAAGCCTAAAAAGGATCGCGACAATTCGCGTGTCAAGGTGGCCCTAGAATTGGAAGTAGCGGCTGCTTCGTGTAACAGTCAAACTTATTCGTGACATCGGTAAACGGGGAACCTCGAGCAGTGAAACAATATATGATATAAATGGGGAGCCCATTCAAGACAACTGCAAGGGCTTGGTCGATGCGCTGAATACTCCAAGAAACAGCCTAGCCAGCCGCGCGCCGACATCAACAGCTGCGATTTCTTGGGGAGTACCACTTGAGCCCCAACCGGAAGTTGAAATAGAATCAAGCATTCGACTGCTAAAACGTGGAAAAGGGGTCGATCCCGACAAACTTCCTCCAATTCTTTTCTACATGGGTGGTGATGCGTTCATAAAATCACTAGCCACCTTGCTCCGTCACATTTGGAAGGAGGAGCTTATTCCGTTATCATGGAGCAAGTCACTGATAGTACCCAACTTCAAGAAGTGAATACGCAATGACTGCAGTACCTGTCGTGGGATCAGTTTAATTTCGATAGTCACCTAGACATCAGACGCCATTTGCTGCCGAGTCTGACACTGGTTCGCGAGAGGAACACCCGCAAACAACACCGGATTCCGCCCAGGCCGAGGATGCATCGATCAGATCTTTGCCCTTTGTCAATTACATGAAACACGTCACACACCCTCGACCGAAAACGATGTTTCTCCTGGACTTGAAAGATGTCTTCGATTCAGTTGACCGAGGTGTGCTATTCAATTCTCTTCACCGAAACGGTATGCCATAGAAGTCTGTGAATCTAATGAGATCACTATACTCTCATACTTCTAACCGCGTAATGATTTACGGTGAACTATCCAGTCCATTCCAAGCGACCAGCGGTGTTCGACAAGGATGTCCCGTTTTGCCATTCTTGTTTCACTTCTTCAACGATGAGATAAGGGACAATGCCTTGAGGAATCTTCAGGATGTGGGCTTCGAACTGGCAAATGGTGAAAAGCTATGTGCCCTAGATCAAGCCGACGACCTTGTCTGCTTGTTCAAATGTGTGGAACGTTCGCATGTACCACACAGACTCACAAGAGCTGTAGTTCCATTCGCCATATCCCTTGCACCTTCAAAGTGTAAAGTGATCTTGCAAGACTGGACGTCAAAGATTCAGAGCTTGATGCCCGATGGGGACTTGGTAACAACTGTCGACTGCTTCACTTACCTCAGCAGTAGTGTGACGAAAAATGGAAGCACGGTAGTAGAGATGAGCATGTGTATATCCAAGACTTGAGTAGCGCATGCTGGTCTGATGCACTTGTGGTACCGACCCGATATTTCTTCGAAGTCGAAAGATCGTGTGTACTGCGTTGCGGTGCCCAGTTCTGTTGTTTGATTGCGAGAAATAGTGTTTGAGTGCGGAAGATGTTTGTCGTTCTGAGGTTTCCGACCATCGATGTTTGAGTAGTAACGCTAAGATTGGATGGAATGACTGCGTGAGCAGTGCTGTGGTCATAAATTGGGTATTGAGCACCAGTTCATAGAATATTCTATCACTGTATATGCGGCTTGGTGGAACTTGTTGATTGGGAGCACGTCCTTCGTATGGTAAACACACGTCTACCATACCATGTCCTATTCTCCGTTCCTCCTCAGGAGTGGAAAAAACCACGTGGAAGTCAACAAATGACGTGACAGCAAGGAATGAGAAAATCTACGGCAAACTTAGGAAAAGTAAGTGACTCACGTCTTCGTGGCTCGGATCCAAAGGATTCAACAACCAGTTGGCTGCAGACACTGAAGCATGTGGCATCGAACCGTGAACAGTGGCGATCGTGTTATCATTTTCTGTCCAGTCAGAGCAACTGATCAATGTGTATTTTGCAGTTAGACAGTGCGTTCCGTGTGTTGGCTACCAGGGCGCTCTTTCCTTTTCCCACCCGTGTAGGTCCACTCTCCATCCACTTAGTACATTCATTCTTTGCATTTCTATGTGCAACATGGTGAGAAAGGCAGTGGTTAGTGAAGTTCGCCCTGCTGTTTAACGCTGTACAATGATGATGATGTTGTCATTTATCAATTTTCAAATTAAGCTGATTCTAAGGAATGGCAGCATTGGTCTTTTTCCAACGGTAAACTACTGAACTTAGAATACGTGGAGGATGTTTTGCATGCAAGTGTAGATCCAGATAGGTTGCAAGCTTATCTAGATAGTCTACACGAGCGTTGGGATGTTTGAGTTAGGTCTTGCACCTTAAAAGTGTAAAACGCTGCTGCAGGACTCGGTTGGCCCTACACCAAATCTTTCCCGAGCGGGAGAATCTTTGCTCGAACCAGATGTTTTTACCTGGGTAGTACCATTTCACCGGGTGATCGGATATCGCGGTGCATAAAGCATTTACTTGACTTGAAGTGTCGTCCAGCAAGCAGAAGGCATGTTTGGCTTTTGCCAATCTGAACATGTCGAGTGCAGACCATGATAGTAAAATACATTCTTTCACACGCTTCAAAAACATGCCCGGTAGGGGCAAAGACTATCGGTATTTGGGCATCGATGTCTAAGTAGTATTTCTCGCATACGGTGGGAACACCGTTACAGCAATGCCGAAACTAGGTGCAGTGAATCAGAGGTCCGTCAGTGGGACCACCGCTGAATCTAAAAGCGTTAAGATGGTTTGGATATGCGTTACGCATGTCCACCGATAGATTTTCTCAGTGTACAGATTTCCGAGGTAGTTGGGGTGGGGGGGGGGGGGGGGTGAAGGATCGACCGAGGCTTTCAGTCCAAGATGACAAAAGGGTATGAAAACCTTGACCCGTAGGCTTGACTGAGTAGGACGTGTAAGGGGTTGGGGTCCAGGAGACCCTCCTACCAAAGGTTGGGGACACTGTGTGGGATGGGTAAGTGCCGCGATCAGTGGCGTAGTTGCATCAGAGTTCACTCTTCGTCTTGACGATTTTTAATCACATCTTTTTCTGCCCGTTAGATCTGTAGGCTTCTGATTATTCTGCTCTCGATTAGATGCTGTGAGATAGCGACCGAAACAAGAGCACTGAAGTGCGATGTTGATGATCGAAAGAACTGAACTGAGTGAATGATGATGGAACTGACCAGTGGTAAAAAGTATTACCGAGTAATTAGTAAATTGAACTCTCCACCGAATCACCAACCAAGTCTTGAAAAAGGTTACCCGTGGTGACCGAAACGTCGACAACCTACCAACGATCTCGACTACGCTGTGTTATTGAGCAATAAAATTCTACCATAACATTTCACATGGCGCATCGATTTTTCGATACACTCTGAACCGATTTCGGTTCTGACACATTAATCCTTATCAGAGTGGAATGAACTTATGTGGCCTGTCGCTGTCGGTTTCCTCGTGAGTAAACATGAAACAAGAAGAGCACAGAAAAAGGGGTTATTATTTGTGATCCCATTTCATCGATCTGTGAGCCATCCCACTCGAATAAAGAAGTTGTGTACAACATTACTTCTAATTATTGATCAAGTATTAACGGTCAAAATGGGCATACGACTGAGGGAAAACAACACGGGTGCATCACAGTGGCTTGCAATCGAAGGTGTTACGGATTCATATGAAGTCAGAACGAGGGGGATACATGTGGTCGGGATGCGCAGAACCGAGATAGATACCAGACAGAGGCATGAAATTCGAAGTAGTCGTAGTGTTAAATGTTCAAAATAGTGTTTATATTCGGAGGCGTATATGAAGAAACACGGACGGAATATGAACAGGGTACCGTGTATGGGTCACATATGAGGATGGAAATGAACGGAAAACAGAACAAAACCAGTTACCAAACAGTGATGAAAAACCTTCAATTCTTCCTATTAATGTTTTGCAACCGCTAGTAGATAAACCATGGATAAACCTGGTCTATCTCAATGTCCAAACACACACACACACACAAGGTTGTATCATCAATCAAACCGGTGTGTGTGTGTGTGTGTGTGTGTGTGAGAGAGAGAGAGAGAGAGAGAGAGAGAGAGAGAGAGATGGATACAGGTTTGCGGACGACAATAATGTCTGAAGCGACTCAGAATGTGACAATGTCGATCTGTGTCCACGAACGGTATCAGTGATTGGTGGTAGGAACAAGTGATGAATTGAGAGCAAATGTGGAAGAATCACATCGAGCATCAGACAGTAGTGAAGGAATCCATCAACGGCCAAGTTCAGACCACATTTCAGTGATGCTAGTCCACCTTGACAGTACCGTATATTTTACGCACAAAGCGACTCGCTGCCAAAAAGGCGATAGCACCTGGGTAGGTAACAGAAACAGAGGAAGATAATTCATTCAGGGTTAAGGCTTACAGATTACACTGATGAAAACTGCCTGACACTAAATAAGTCATTCTGAACTTTGTTCAAAACCGCCGAACCACAGCAAGCGCCGCGTATTCCAGATTGAGCTTTTTGGTCCCATACGAGGACATGGTTACATTATTCATCAGGCTAAAAAAGTGGTGACCAGAGGGGAGGAAATCTAACGAATATTAGTACCCAAGCGAAAGACTTCTACGAGCAATAAATTAGTGACACTCATTACTGTTGTTCATGGTGAGAAATACCGACTGATCATGGTCTTGGACATCGTAGAATTCAACTGCTACAATACCACACTTTCCCCAGACGAGCGTTTCGGATCAACACAAATCCTTGCACACCGTATGCCAAGCGACCCCGCAGACATGATATTCTCGTTTTTGCTCCACACTATGGTACTCTCTTATTGATCCACCTTAGTCTCATAGGGATCGACACATTTCAGAGGCCTCACTTTTCCTGTTTTGTTTTGATAACATCTGGGTTAGTGAAAGTTAATCGTACGAATCGACGTACAGAAACCGGGTGACGGGCTCAGGTTATTTTCTATGGCCAAGTTTGTGAATGATATCAAGAGAGATGTGATAGAATAGTACCCTCTATGCGACAAAACATGGTGCCACTTACCACACATGATACCCATGAATAGGCAGAACAAGGCCATATAGACGAAGTAGAATGTGGTCTGGAACAAACCACTCATCCTGAAATGAGACAGATGACGCGAGAAAGAAAATCAAAATAATTAAACGTTCCAGTCGGTAGTAGCCATCAGTCGAGATACAGAGAAATGGTTCCGAAAACGAGTCATGCAACCTCACCCCATTGTGGTTTCTCTTTAGGATCACTGAATCAAACAGCAGGCTATTGTTGTAGGATTACGTCAAACGTGTCTCCAGACAGACGCGCCCTACTCTCAAGGGCGGTTAGTGTATGTAAGATGATGATGAGTGGGTAGTCTATAATATGGAAGAAAGCTATACAACACCACTCCAACTGGAGAATATGGCTGGGTTTTGAGACCAGTGGCGCCCCTGTTTTCACACATTCTTCGTCTATACGAAACTATTATTAGTGGTTTCCGAGTTGATTCGCGTTTACGTCTATTTCATTGTTATGAAATATCTCTTGCCAATTTTGTTGCCTGACAACAGTATTTCAAGAGTACAAACCAAGACTACACTCATCGTGTTGTGCGGTAAGGGACAGAAGATAAAACTTACTGGCTCAATATGTACATGCACATACTGCGCATATGGTGCCAACAGCACAAAACGAAGCTGATCAGAATAAAGTTCGAGGTGCGCGAACTGTGGTACTCACTCTACTGGGTCAACAAGTCGACAGTAGTGAAATACGGTGCTGAACTTACTAAGCATATGAGGTCGCATACAGAAACCCAAGACGTGACAGTTTTATGACAAAGAATAACTAGAGAAAGAGGATGCTTACCAAGTTAGATAATTGCAATGTTAAACACTAATCAATATATTATTATCTCTGGTCACCAACCACCTACAGACGTTTGAAAAATCGGCACAGTTTTGAGCCACAAAACAAACTAATGTGTACAGTGATGCATTAGTATTGGCGCGCAGAGTATGTGAAATAATTTTACCCGGGAAACTTACTTTGTCTTGAAAAAGAAATAGTACACGGAATACATATATGCGTAAACTGAGATAGACGATCCTGACAAAAAGCTGGTCCATTGCCTGACAAATCACACGGGGATAGGGTGGAGGGTTTGGAAGATGAAAACAAATGAAAATGTTCAAGTGAGAACCGGCACAGCAAAAAAGTAATAAAGGCAGTATGAATGTAATATGAAACGAATGAAGCGACAGTTTTGCAGATGGATGTATTGAATTAGGGAATGCCGGGAGAAAAATAAACCGATGGATTCACAAAATCATGACGCTTTCAAAAACCGCGGTTGATTAGGCATGATTTTCATCATTTATTTCCACTAAATTAGGTTCGGCTGCCTCGAACAGTTCAATTCAGACAACCAATAACCATGCACTGCCTCAGCGAACATTGCGCGCCAAGGAACCCCATCCCAACCGCCACAGCTTGATGGCTTTGGTATTCCATCTGATGATTTAGCTTGTGAACCTAAGACTGTTCGTCGAACCTCAGCATTGCTGATGAGGCGTTCCGACCAGATTCGAGCAATGCTACGAATATATTGGTGTTCAAATATCAAGAACCTTCGTCTATCTCTCACTCGCAGTGGTCATGTCTCCAAACCATAAAGAACCGCTGGCCTGAATGCTGCATCGTGCACTCGACCCTTGATAGATAAGCCGACGTTATATCGACACCACAGATGACTGAGGTTGGAAAACGCCAAACGAGCCTTCTGTATACTCAAAGACACCTCATCTGCTATCCAACCTCCGCGTGAAATGCGGCTGCCTAGATAACAAAACTTATCTACTTGTTGCATAATCACTCCAGAGATCAAAAGATTTGGCAATGGGCCAACTCTGTAACTTGCATCTCGCATTTCAAGAGTGCAAAACGCACACCGAACACTACTACACAGTTATTCAAACTGTCCGTAAAAGCTTACAAGTTACTTGAATCTTACAGCTGTAATCTCATTTGAATCGAATGGGGCGTGCATGGACGGCGAGTCCACTTTTAGAATCACATGGTGATTCTCCCAACCGTGAATAAGGTGGACTCACCAAATAAGCGGTCGTAGACGATCAGTGGCAGTGCTTGAGCATGTCGTGGGAGTTCCGCCTGGCCAGCTTTCTCCGCTTTAAGACACCACAAATCTGCCTACAGCATTGTGACGTGGCGAGTGTCACCTGCCACCAAATAAGGCCATAGCCTTTTGTCGTATTTCATATACCCGACACAGTTTCCCAGAAAAGGCGAATGAATCATAGAGTTGGCCACCGACTCATCTGGACCAATGTTGTTGCCTTGCATGACGTGCTTGGCTGCGCAACAGCAAAAAGGCTTACACGGGACCGGGCGACCGAGCACTACGACAGCCCACAAAGCAGAAAAATTTGAAGGAGACATTCACTGCTATGACTGACTTCTATACTCGGTTGTAATTCCTTCCCCATTTTGTACTTGTCGTTGTTGCGTTGAATATATATAATTCAGGCTGTATTTCATACAGCGCTTAAAATCTAGTTGAGGAATTTGGTAAAACAAGCGGCGATCATGCATGACGTTTATATGACAGCTCACTGCTGAGTATTCACGACAACGGTGAGTCAGTGAATAAAAATCACACCATTTTACTGTGTTCTGCTCCCCCTATTCTATTTTTGTATTTGTTGTTGTTGCGTTGTTACATGCTTGATTGAGAGCCGTCAAAAATTCGCACTGCAACCGAGGATCATATGTTGATTCATTTCACAATGTTTCGGTCATCTAAACGAGAATTATATATATATATATATATATATATATATATATATATATATATATATATATATATATATATATATATATATATATATATATAATGACAGTAAGTAGTGTGTAAAAGTGTAGACAATATCCCAGAAGTACTCGACCGGCTTCGCGGTTGTTGCCGCTCGTCAGTTATACGTATCCGGTACTATTCTGCCCACTTATCTTCATACTTGTACACTCCAATGCTATATCCTCACTAGGATCTAATTTGAATCATCTGGAGAGTGAATGGATAGTCCTCATTGAAGAGCTCACAAATGAAACACAATTGCGATGTTTACTCTTAGCTAACCACTTGAGACGCGTCACACGCACCGCCGACCGACAATAATGGCTTTCTTAGACTTGAAAGGCACCTTTGATTCAGTTGGTCGACAGCGCTTTTCAGTGCTCTTCATCGAAAAGGTATGCCCCAGAAGTTCGTGAACCTACTGAGATCACTGTACTCTCATACTTCTGACCGCGTAATGATTTACGGTGAACTATCCGGTCGGTTCGAAACAACCAGTGGCGTTCGACAAGGATGTCCCATGTCTCCATTCCTGTTCAACTTCGTCATGGACGAAATAATGGAGATGTAGGATGTAGGCGTCGAACTAGGAAATAGTGGAAAGCTGTGTGACCTAGATCAAGCCGACGACCTTTTCTGCTTGTTCGAATCCACGGAACATGCTCAACGCGCACTATATAGACTCGCGGGAGCTGCAGTTCCATTCGGCATGCGCTTTGCACCTTCAAAGTTCAAGGTGATGTTACAAGACTGGACGTCAACGATTCCGAACTTGATGCTCGATGAGAAGGTGCTGGCAATTGTCGACCGCTTCACTTACCTCAGCAACAGTGTGACGACGGATGGGAATACGGTAGTAGAGGGGAGCACGCGCATATCCAAGGCTCGAGCGGCGTACGCCGGACTGAAGCATACGTGGAGCCTACCTGATATTTCGCTGCAGTTGAAAGGTCGTGTATACTGTGCCGCAGTGTGTCCAGTTTTATCGTATGGTTGCGAGACTTGGGGTCTGCGTGCGGAAGACATTAGTCGTCTTGAGGTTTTTGATCACCGATTTTTGCGCAGTATCGCTAAGATTGAGTGGAATAGCTGAGTGAGCAATGATGGGGTCAGACAGGGCGAGTGTTAGGTTCTAATTCAGAGAACGTTCTGCTACAGCACACACAGCTTACCAGACTTCGTTGGTTGAGGTACGTGTTTCGCATGGTAAACACACGTCTACCATACCATGTCCTATTCTCCGTTCCTCCTCAGGAGTGGAAAAAACCACGTGGAAGTCAACAAATGACGTGACAGCAAGGAATGAGAAAATCTACGGCAAACTTAGGAAAAGTAGGTGCCTCACGTCTTCATGGCTCGGGTCCAAATGATCCCACAACCAGTTGGCTGGAGACACTGAAGCATGTGGCATCGAACCGTGAACAGTGCCGATCGTGTTGTAATTTTCTGTCAAATCAGAATGATTGGTTTATGTGCGTTTGTACAGTTAGACTGTGTATTCCGTGTGTTGGCTGTTAGGGTGTTTTTCCTTTTTCTCACCTGTGTAAGTCCACTTCCTTTTCATCTCGTATATTCATACTGTCTAATTCAAAGTGCAACATGGTGAGAAAGGTAGTGGTTAGTGGGGCTTGCCCTACTGTGTAACACTGTACTATGATGATGGTGGTGATGATGATGATGATGATGATTATATATATATATATATATATATATATATATATATATATATATATATATATATATATATATATATATATATATATATATATATATATATATATATATATATATATATATATCGTTAGGGTCGTTGGAACATTGTGAAATGAACCAACATATAATCCTCTCGTGCAGTGCCAAGTCTTGACGACCTAGGAGACAATTCGGATTTTGGAATTTCGCTTTAAGCAGGATACCCGTGAAGGGTCGGGAAATTTAGGGATATATTTACGGCGTTTGCACGATGAAGTAAGAGACAAGCCCAACGGGAAGGGAAGAGATTCGTTATGCATGCAAACAAGATCATCAAGGATGGAGTTTAAACCTTCGTACTGTGGTTTATTGTTCAGTAAACCACCTAAACGCTGTCGATGACCACAGAAAAATCTGATCAGGTTACCTGAAAGTTATACCGTATTTTTACGATTTTTTTAATGGGGAGGGGGTTGGCTGAGAAACAAGTTGCGCACACACATCGTAAGCATGCCTGTTTTGAGGTTCAGTCGGAGTTTGCAAATCTTGGAGAATGGTTGTTTAGATAGAGGGATGAACTTTGGAATGACCATTATGTAATTTACGAAGTCCAAAAGCGGGTATTACTGATCAAGATCTCCAACATTGTTACATGACAACTGCCAAAATCCACAAAAGTGGGTTTAATTGCTGTAAGCCGTACAAACAATCACAACCTAGCATTCATATTTCACATCACTAAAATCGATGCATAACAAGTGGCAATGGAGCGTGCTTCGGTGAATGTTGCGCTGCACACAATCGACATGAGCGAAAGGTAGGCATGGTACACACTTATGAACGAAAAGACAACAGAAATGACATTCTGAGCACCACACAAAACAGTCCAATTTGATAGAAACTCACAGCAACGTATCTACTATTCACAGTTTGCTACTACACCCTACGTTATTCAAAACGAACTGCAGATGAAACCAGTCAAGAAGGATAAAGAAAAACCACTGATTACAATCTCTCTGTTGACTTAGTCATACCGCTTCTCTATTCCATTTGCTGATCTTCTACGATTGTTTCTTACTCGGATGCAGTAATAGTGAACAGTTTGCAATGGACTAGACGATTTAATACCATCTGCAGCAAGTTTCACAATCAGTAAAATCTGTCTAGTTTGACCCGGCAGGGTAACAAACGTTGAGCACATCGGTTTGGTGTTATTACCTTCACTGTGTCATCCCACTCGTCGGCTTTTTTATACAGTATTGGTCGGAAACCATAGGTCAGCGAACAACCACCAATATCCATAACTGCAAAGCAGAGTTTATTGAACCAAGACGTCGTACAAGCGCCAAGTCAATACAACCACCGCTTCAGTCCAGCTTCCGCTGGAGCAAAAATATTCCTTAGAAATAACAATGGCAATTGTTTAAGTGTTGTATACATTTTTCAAACAATTTATCAATTTCACAATGGAGGACCCAGATCAAGGATGCTGCATTTCCCCCGATCTTCGTAAAAGAAAAAGTTGAGATCCTTTTTGATTCATTCGCATACTAATTACTCACGATAAGCTGCACTTCAAACTCACAGACGTGGCAGCTCATATTTTCCATTTCTACTCAATTTGCTGGGATGATAAAGATATTCTTCAGGACTAGCGATGAAACGAAGTGAAGGCAGAGCGGACTCACCATCGATAGTCTTCCGAGTTCAGCAGAAAATAGGTACCCACAGCCGACACCGATGAGGTCACAGTCATCAGCAGTAGCAAAACTAGAAGCGTGAATCCAAATACAAAGTATATTTTGTATGCCCAGAAGGATGTGAAGATGAAATAACTGGAAGAGGAAGACAGAGATAAAACGATTGTTCAGAAGTAAGAAAAAGACGTATACATTCTTTAAAAAGAAAGAAAGAGAAGCATCGATTATAAAGCTAAGCACAATTTTTTTATCATTAACGGTTTGTAACGGCAATTCTGTTTGTGCTCAAATTCTATATTTTGACTTGATTTGAATGTGGGCGCGGAAATGACAGACTGGTAAAGCACACAAAAATAGTATATATATATATATATATATATATATATATATATATATATATATATAATCAAGTAGTAGGTAGACGGGTGGACTTAATTCCCCAGAAGCACGCGGTCGGTTTCGCGGTATTTACCGCTCGCCAGTTATGCGCACCCGGTACTCTGACCACTCATCTTCATGCTTATAGACTCCGTTAGTAGTGCAGATAATATACTCTGCGTCGGAAGGAAACTTTACGTCGTAACAATGCAAGCCTTCCCATGCATTCCCGACAAAAAATAGTGATGTCAAACATAAAGTTCATTCCGGGCAGCTGGAGACACCTCGACATACTGATCAAAACAAAATCTGCATTCCTAAGTACTAAATACCACGGAGGAAGATCATCGAAAGCGCATTTGAGACGGTCTTTGAACAATGTGTGCATTAGCATGTAGAGGAAAACGGATTACTCTGATCATTTTGAAAGTGTCGAACAATACAACGTTAAGTTCTGTCAAACCGGGTTATGACGCGATAATTTACTTTTTTGTAAACAACTGATTACATATCGACGGTACAAAATAAAATCAAAGTACTTTTTCGGTACTTAAAATTATTTAGTCCGTCAGGAACAATTTTTAGATCTTATTTCTGGGTTGGACCGGCTGCGCACAGTTGACTGAAATGGCTGCGGTAATAGGGCACTCTAATTAAAGCTGTCGTACTCCTAGACGACCTGGAAACTATTCCCATTATGCTCGACACCCCTATACAAGTATTCAGCGTTATGAAAATAATTTTCCTACTTTACAGAATTTTCGCGCGGTTGTATTTTACCAATCATTTTCTCGGTTAATCAAGTGTAATGTCACGGTATCACGAGCACCTACATGAAGCCAAGCTACCAATCGAATGAATGTGCGAAGCCGAGTCAGCCAATCAGCACGACTTCATCCACGCATGTGGTCGAGCGAACCGTGTGAACATTGGAAAAATCGGTCTGACCTAACTAGAGAAAAAGTTCAATCGGTCGGGCCACGCGAGGTAACAATCCTACTGGAGAGGCATATTCGAGATTATTCTGTTTTTGCTTTCAATAGCCTGTCTTTGTCTCATACCAATATACTTCCATCAGACGTGCTGTGCCTTTGCCTTCTGATTTAGGTTAGCCGGCTGGTGCGGTAGGAGTTGCAAGCAAAGACCGATTGCTCAGACGGTCGTAGAAAAGCTGCAGATCTGAGGCCCCAGGGCCCACAACACAACATGAGCAGATTTTTGGGCATACCGTGTCGTATAGCAACCGCAAAATAATTTCAATCCGTTCCCATAAACAACAGCCTTACACGGGATGCCGCAAGAACCTCGTTCGTGAACCAAAAGAGTGCGAATATGGACAGAAAGGAGCTAAAAAAAGACAGTACTAAGTATATAAAGATAATGTGTAGAAACAAGGAAGCCATTATTCGTGAAGTACTATTATATTTCCCAGTGTTCTGGACGACTGGCTAAATGGATCTTTTAGAGTTCTTCCAATAAGATTATTTCAACGTGCGTTTGACCAAGTCCTTTGGTCAAGTCATTTGTACTAAAGGGAATTTGCCTAAATCTGAACAACTATTAAATATGACAGTTTCCATCGTAGTTTTTCAGCAAAACCACATAGCAAACAGTGAGAAAAACATTCAAACGATCTTCTATCCGCATTGAGTAGTAGTGGATTATGTGTGCATGCTATGATTCGTCATGCAGTTTCAACGTTCAAGTCGCTATTGAAAACTATGGAAGCTGTTTCATTCTCGTTAGGAATCATCATCAGCAATCGATCGCTGTGCGGGAAACGGGTCGTTACCGTTCAAAGCCAGTGACGGAAGGATGCTATATCATGTAGTACAGATGTTCAATAAACCGTTGAGAGCCAGCCTGGACAGCCTGGTGATTAGGAGTTCGATTGGTACTCGTTCACCTCGCGTTCGAGTCCCCGTTGGGCCTCGGTGGATGTGCACTGGTGGTGATTCCCACTAAGGATGAACCAGCTGTACAGTGCTTTATGATCTTCTACACATTTCTACAATAGATGTTTGCAATATGATGACAAAAAAGTAACACAAACAAACATCAGCCTTCTATAAAAAAGCAGACGCACGCTAGATGTCTTAAGTGAAACAAGGCTGCTTAATGACAGTTACTGTCCTTCCCTAACGAGCAGGGTGATCAGCATACACAACTAAGACTGCTTTTGAAACCATTCATGGAAAGACAGTATTATGCACAGCCGCTAGGTCCAACTGATTTGTCCAGCGGAAGGTCAATGACGCTGTCTTTAAAGAAGAAGTATGGTGGAACACTTACTAATCTGAAAAAATGGGTGCGATTCTAAAGTATAAAAAAACTGGCCCAGAAAAATTGCGGTACGGGTAACAACGCTAATCAAAAAGACTGAACTAAGGTTTCCTACGTCGGACATAACCGGAAGATTACATGTGGTACAACTAACTTACAGTTCTATGAAAATCGATCCAAAAGGTAAAATGCCGCTGACCAAGATGAGAACACTTGGTTCCATGAACCATTTTTTCTCAGGAATTGGCCGAGGTACCGCACTGATACGGCACGGATCATTTGCCTGACCACACAAATTGCGTCCGATCACTGTACCGACCAGATTTAACGGGATCACGACAAATAACACGATTGCAGCAACCATGAACATGGTCAATACAGGAATAGTTCGGCTGGTTTGATAGTACACGGCGACCAAATTGACCAGAAAAGCAGCGGAACAGATGAGTAAAGGCACCAAGGTGGCTCCCAAAAGAAACTGTCTAATCCACCGTTTACCTGCAGAAAGCAATAGACACCGTCGGGAAAGACGAAGGTAAACAACAACTAAAAATAAGACCCAAAGACGGTGTCAAAAGTCTAGATGGCATTGTCAGTCGTTTGGTGTTGATAAGACGACGAAGACGAAAGAACTCATATGACTGTCAGTTCAGTTCAATTCCGTTCAACGTTCAACCTCGCACTGTGGTGCTCTGACTTTGGTTGCTTCCCCGCAACACTGTCAAGCTGAAAGCAGTCCAGGGGGTCTTCGTGGCTATGGGGTAAATGCCCCTTCTACTGCACTCATGCGCAAGCATGTAATACAAAATGTCACTTAATGCTTCCAACCATTTGGTAGGCGGATCACGTGGATCTCAACCTGGAAGTCTCATACACCCTACTTGACCAAGTTTATTGGTCAAGCCTTTCATCCCGTTCTGCCATGTCATGGACCGCCCATCACGACGCATCTATCAGATACTACCTACTTCAGAGAACATCGTACGATGACAGTCTATCGGTGGGCATGCGTAACACATGTCCCAGTCGTTTTAACCTGCTTAAATCCAGTACCTGACTAACCACTGGTTCGTAATACCCTGCTCATAATCTCACCATTGCCGATACTGCGTTTTGTTTCGGCCCACTAGCTCTAGTGAGGAAACTTCACTGCTTTCGAATAATCTCAGTTTGTTAGCTCAAAACACTGCTTATATAGGAAGAAACAGTCACTTTTATCAATCATTGGAACACGAACTGATTGCTACAAACTTGCATAAAGCAGCCTCTCCTCTGATTGACTAACTGGTGATGATGACGAGAATCCGTTCTCGTCTTATCGATCAGCTACCTTATCGCTCGCGAATCAGTGGGCTCAAGTATTTATCTGAATTTCGGACAGGGGCTGACGTGCTGACTGCTAACGAGACTTGGTTGTTTATCGACGATGAGTCAGCCCATAACTTCACACGGGGTTCTCATCACATTTGAGCAATACTACGGAGATATCGATGCTCAAAAACCGAAGGTCTTCGCCTATCTTGTACCTTTACCGGCCATGTTCGAGGCGAATAAAAGAACTGATCTAATTTCCACAATGTACACTCGACCCTTGATATACAACCGGTTGCCACGCCGGTGCCACAGATGACGGAGGCTGACAAAAGTCAAGCACGCCTTCTGTATAGGCAATGACACCTCCATTCGACATCTAACCACCTGGTGCGATGTAACTGTACAGATAAAAAAAACTCAACTACTTCAGCTAGGGATACCAGTAATGGAATCAGTGGGGAATGGAAATTCTGATGTACCACTGAGCGCTGATGTCTTTACCGAATTTGCCGCACAATTTAAACCGTAATACGCACGTTTGGGGCACAATAGTGGGAGTCAGAGTCGGTGGATCAAGTGGTTCCTTTGGCAAGATTATCCGTTGCACAGATCTACTCGGCGCGCATTAGTCGCTAGTAGTAGATACAAGATGCGAACGAGCTTAAATGGACCCAATAACCGAATGACTGAATAGACTAGGTAAAACAGCCGAGTATACGGCGATTAGTGGCGTATTTACACCTACACTCTTTTTTTATCTATCCAACATTTCCATGCTCCTTAAAAAACGTTTCTATTTTCTTTTTTGGTAGATCTGCATCAACAGAAGTCAGCCGAGACAATCACAAGAATTACGAATGCCTGAAATTAAACAGGAACGAAATATGCCGAAAACGAACAGGGTTCAAGTACACAAACGTCTGTAGGCTAAATCTACCGGCGGATTATATTCTCCCAGGTGTTGCAACGCAGCGGAGGGGTGGGGGGAGAAGGAATCATGTAATACTAGTTAGAAGCTACACCGAATATATTTCTTTTGTCTTACATACACTGTTGTTATTGGAAGCGTCCGTCGTAGACGAGCTATCAAGGTCAAAGACGGCAGTTGCTTAAGGAATGACAGTGACAGAGCTTGACACTTAGTGATATCCTTATTCAAGACTGAAATCGCTCGACGCCTAAAGACGATAGTAAAAATAAAAATGGGAAGTTTCACTTTTTATTTTCAGAAGAGAGCGACTTAATGATCAACTGCGGTAACGAAGTGATCCTTGACTTCTTATGAAGCTCTGGTATTCCAACCAAATTAAGATCAACGAGAAAGTATATAACGTCATTCCCCGTGCACAAAGATAAAGACGCAGATCATCAAGCAAAACAACATGAATCTGACAACATCACCTGAGAGGCGAGCGTACATCCCGCCACCCACAAGACCGCTGAACGGTGACGTGGCCGCGAACACAAATATGGCTGTCGTGACGAAACCCCCACGTTCCATGTAGAGCTGGTTGCAGAAGGCCAGCAGCAAGACAATGATGGACACGAGAGCCACGTGAGCGCCAGTACCGACCAAGCTGGACAACAGACCGGGATAGGCGGGCTGGCGAAACACATCTGCGTGAACCTGCTTCCAACCGTATTCGTCTCCCAGTTCACGATCCTGTGAACACAAATGGACGACGAGCGAACAGTGAAAATGATGGCGAACTGAATATTATCGCAGAACCGATTCTTCAGTTAGTACTGCGATACGAACAACGGGAGGAAAAGACCATATCAGTAGTTAATCAGTCAATGACAAGTGCAGTATGCGAGCCGAACATTCCAGGTGCGCATGCACGCGCGCACTCATGTATGCGTAATACAGTCGCAGTGCGGGTGACTGAGTCATAACTCCGCCTACTGATCCAGACCAGCGTTCAAAACTGATCGGGTTTAGGCTTTCGAATTGTATACTAAGCTGAGTGACCTGGTTATTTGGGAAGCGACCAGCCTTACGGTAAAGTCTTTTGAAACTGACAAATGGATCATGTGGATAGATTTAATGAGAAATCGTGAGCTTCTCAGAGGTGATTGATGATGTATCTATGGTTGAAGTCATCATTCTTGCACGATTACCGTCACAATTATTGAGTGGCACTAGCGAAGATGCTTGTGATTTTTCACCCTTTCTTCACCTCTGCCGATGGTTACAGTAGATAAGCTTGTCATAGATACGGACTGACGGGGACTGCATGCATTGGTATCGAGAGCCAGTAGAATACCGGTTTTGGGAAGACTGGACAACAGCAAAAATAGATCTTGAGAGAACAGTATTGGAAATACGATGAATAAAAAAATAAGGCATCACTACTAACGGTGAACCGATGATGGCTGTATGGGAATAATGGTTAGAAAAATCAACTGTTTAACATACGCTTTGGACTTACGCAGAGTCAAACACGAAACTAGCGCAATACCGGACTGCCCACACCTGCGTCGCCTACAACAACAGTACTGTCGCTTGACAGCATAGCACTTTTTCACTTTTTATACAGTTAGCTTCTGCCGGAGGATGAGCCGGCCTCATGGACGTCCCGAATAGCACCAGCTCATGAGCGACAATCGAATGCGAAACTCGACAGAACACGAGCGGCGTCGCTTCCAGGGGAGGCCGTGGCATGACCGATATGTTTAAAGGAACATGTCATGAAGAGCCTTGGGAATTTGGTACGAAGTGGCATCTCTAGTGTCACTCGACTCTTTGTTCGACGTAGCAGCTCCAGCCCGTGAACAACAAAGTGTTATCTGTTGGGCAACATGAAAGTTGTGATGGGAGCCGGTGACCGAACGATCGGTTCATACGCCTTTTGGATGGCGGCCTGTCGGTCGAGAATGCCCAACGCATTCCAGCGGGTCCTACTCCACTTAGGATAGCTGAGTAAGAGGCAAGAAGCAATAGCCTTATTTGATGGCCGACCACATTCGCGCACGTCACGTTGATGTATATAGGCTTTGGTGGCTTTTATGTAGAGTTCGCTACCGGCCGAAAATCCCACCACGCCCTCTAACAACGATCCATTGCATTTTTCTTGCTACTGGCCCTCGGCCTGTCCGACATGGGTAACCCTGAAGAAGTGCATTGCGCTCCAATTGGCATAGATCTTGAGGTCATCGTAACACACAAACACGATCACCACGGTAAGGTAGCAACATAGCACAGCCCGTCCATATATTTATTCAGCAATATCACAGCACACTGTACAGAGGCAAGGTGCCGTGCACAATATGAATAAATTATAAATATGCAGAGTGTGGGAAAGAAGTTTTTCAGAGGTTGGAACACCGGCTTTCACAATATAACCGTCACTGCGACGCTCAGTCATTTATGGCAATGTTCTCAAACATGTGCCGTGGATTTCGAGGTCTCCAGTCACGTAGGCGTGAAAGACTGATGGAGGCAAGCCTGGACGTTAAAGTTTCGACCGACCGGTGTCGCATCTTAGCTTGACTTTCATGTCATTTTTCCTAGCCAAGTTCTGCAAGTAAAGCACAACGAAGGAGTCGATGGGAAATCATACATAGTGCACATCTCAACCAATGAAGCCGGTGGAGCGATACTAAGATACCAACAAGCACAGGGCAAGTCCCGCCCCGAAAACGATTCCCACACCCGCCTGACCGAATGCAGAAGTCACGGTATCTCCGAATAAGCGCAGAGTGAAGGCGAACAGAATCGAGTTATTCTGGCCAGATCCTGAATGGGAGTTTCGGACAAGAAGTATGCATCTAGAGATAGAGTCTTAAGAGTGCGTGCCAGAACTGCTGGTTGGCCTATTTGCACTAGAGGCCGCTAGCTTAAGTGACCCACGCGGTTTTAGTATTTGGCCAGCGGGACCATCATTATCCTCGTCAACGGCGACCTGAGGAGCATATAAAATATATTGTCAACGTCTGTGTGTGAAAAAGATTTGCAGAAAGGGGTGGTGTGGTGAGAGTAGAAAAGGTCGGTCCGACCGGCAGCACCTCGGTTATAGCTTGTGCAGAATAAGGAAATATGGGAGTGAGAACCAGTGTGCATATGTTATTTGTTATAATCGTTTTGCTCGTCTAACGATATCTTGTATGGTTTGTCATTCAGAATCTCAAGGGAAAGGATCTAGGTTCCGTCATACACTAACAGCATCAACGCCGCATGTTGCACTGGGCCACACAATGAAAAATATGAGTGATATTTTACGTGACTTTTAATCTGCTTGTTTTTTACCACCTTGTAGTATACCCTACCTGCACAATTATGACACTGACAATGGTTAGACGAAAAAGAAGAAAACCCACCAAATCACTCAGACCATCCTCCTTGTTGTAACGCGCGTAATCCCGTCGCAAAGTGCGTAGTAGAATCATGAACACCAACGCGACTAGAAATAGGACCATCATGAACGAATTGAAAATGGAGAACCAGTGAATCTAGATTCAGGAATGAAGATGTAAATCGGGTGAATAGTGAAAGAAAAAAAACCGAAAATGGTAAACGGGCTGACGATAAAATAAGCGAAATAAATTTGTGACGTCGTAGCTGAGCTGGTAGAGTGCACAGGGCTTTAGAGCGTAGGTCTCGAATCCCAGCGCAACCGAAGATCACACTGCCGCTTGTGGAAATTAGCAAAACACAGAGAAATCGGAAGCTTCTCTCTCACTTACACTCTGAGAGATTCACACGGAGTGTACCTGAAGTGCAATTTTCTCAATTAATTTCAGTTCATTATCCGATTTTTCAAACCAGAAACAGGAAAACTATATTGTTTTCGCCTTTCGGTCGAGGAGATGGAAAGTATGGTTAATGGCAATACAAAGGTATTTTGCATGCTCAGGTGTGACTATCGGTGAGACCGTGACTGGACGTTACTGAAGGTTCACGTGCGATTTGAGTTCAGCTGAACTACATCTTGACAGCTCAGTTGGAAGACAATTTGTCCTACAAAAAAGTTAACCAATTCGGATCAATCTCGCCATGCGAACTTTTGAGTGCTAATCACGAAAGTATATTTGCACTAATGACATTTATACGACGGTTTTTCGTAACTTACTTACATTTACTTTTATGCGGCTAGCTCCTGTGAGAGAATGAACCGGCTTCATGCATGTCCCGAATGGCACCTGTCTATGAGCGGCGATCGAATGCGAGATCTGAGCACAGCGAAATCGAGCTCTGCTTCCAGTTACGATCGCCGTAGACAGACTGGAGTCCTAATCCCTCAACGTTCTATTTGACAGTACTGACCCATGTTTTCAGCTGCCCTCCGAGGCCACAGCGCCATCCTGGAGATGGAACCGGAGAGAGGCACTGTTTTGAGATCTCTATGTCTGTACGTCGTAGGACATGTCCAAACCACTGCAATCGTCGGCATTGGAGGAACACTGATAGCATTTTGATGTCGAAGCACCGTTGTCTGATCGTCTCGTCTGAAAGCTTTTCGTGCCAAGCCACTTTCGTTACCACACCTGACCTATTGGGGCCTTAAGTGGTCCTCCACTCCGAGTCTCAGGGTCTGATTGCCGGTTACACCTGATAGTGTGGTTGGCCTTCGTGGCTATGGGGTATATACCCCTTCCACTTCACATGCATAAGCATGTAATAAAAAAAGTACCCGTTGCGGACACCAGTGGTCAAACACTTCTAGCCTTCTGATGTCCTCGACACGTGGTGGTCACGTCTCACAACCGTAAGTGTTGGATGGATAGCGACCCGAAAGACGCGGACTTTGGTCCAAAGGTTGGTTTCGTTGAGCGCCCAGAGTACATTGCACAGCTGGAGAAACGCAATCCTGGCATTTCCAATGCACAACTTGTCTTTATCTTTGGCTTGCCCGTTCGGGAGAGTCGTAGAGTCCATATATTTGAACGCCGGGGCGTGCTTAATTTGTTCGCCGTTCAAGTACATCGGGAGAATGGATTGTGTAGTGCATGTCGAAAGGATCTTGGTCTCCGACGCATTGATCTCTAGTCCCATGGATTTTCCAAAAGATTTTGCGCGACTGAGAACCGGCTGTGAGGCAGTTGACGAAATCGTCTGAGAATCCTAGATCGGCGAGGGGAGTATAGGTGCCCAGCTGAATACCAGGGTAATCAGTGAGCGCTTGTCGCATTATCCAATCGACGGTGTAGTCAAACAGCACTGGTGACAAGGGATAGCCTTGTATAACACCAGAGTTGAGGGAGGAGTCACTGGACTCCTCTCCGTGGATGTGTATTCTCGCACGCGCATTTGCGCAACACGGCCTCATAAGGCTGAGAAGCCTCTGGGATATTCCACCCGCTTGTAGTATATTTCATAACGATTCTCTGTCAACTGAGTCAAAAGCAGTCCGACAATCAATAAAACAAGCAGTCGGTTGCTGAAACTTGTACTGATATTCTAATACTCGGTAGAGGATGAATATTTGGTCCATGTACCCTCTACCACGGCGGAAACCTCCTTTATTGGGGCGTGTGCTCGCGTCCCGCACCGCTGAGAAGCGATTCAACAAAAGCAAGGAGAATATTTTGGCAGCCACGACGATTAAACTGATGCCACGGCAATTTGCGCACACAGTCCTATCGCTTTCCTTTGGAAGAGGAAGTAATATTGGAGTTCCCCAATTCGCTGGGAATTGTTTTTCTTCCAGATTGAGCAAAACGGGATGTACAACGGCTTGAACAGTGCCGAAAGAAACGATTTATATGCCTCCGGTGCGATGCTATCTTCTTCACAGGATTTCCGGTCCTTCAGCTTATGTATTACATCGGTGGTATCATCTCGGCTTGGTAGGTTGCTGTTGACGGCACAGGTCTCGCATTGGATCGCTGGGATTCGCTTCACAGAGCTTGCCGCGGGACGGTTCAGTAGATAACCGAAGTGTTCGGTCCGTCGCCGCATTTTTGTCTTGTTCAGGAACGAGCAACCCGGTAGCATCGCGAAGGAGGGTTTCTGTCGACCGTCGGTTACCGATGCGTTCAGGAGTGAGGCGCAAAAACTAGCTAGGGCTATCCGACGGGGCATCGGGTTCCATGAAAGCAGTATTTTGTTAACCTTGTTGCTGACAGCTAGTGCGACGTTATCGAGGCCAGAGCAGTCCGTGGATTCATTTTGATCGAGGAAGTAACTGTCGTCTACTTCGGAAATCTTTATACACTGGGTGCCAAAATTCGGAGGCATGCGATTTCGATACGACAGTCATATAGCGTTTGTGCGATGATGACTTGGCTTCCGATGTCTAAGAGTGTGCTCACATTCGAGCAGGCGATTTGCATGTGATTTTGCGTCTTGAGGCCCCCAGTCGGCACATTTGTCACTTTGGCCGGGAAGAGAACATAAGGCACGTCGCTTCCAGGGGAAGCCGTAGCATGAGCAATGTGTGCAAAGGGAACACGTCATGAACAGCCTTGGGAATTTGGTACGAAGTGGCATCTCTAATGTTACTCGGCTTTTTGTTCGACGTAGTAACTCTGGCTCGTGCACAACCAAGTGCTACCTGTGGGGTAACAGGAAGATCGTGTGTTGTAAGCCGGCGACCGAACGAGCGGTTCGTACGTCTTTTTGATGGTGGTCTACCGATCCTGGATGCCCAACGCGTCCTAGTGGCTCTTCGGTAGAGGTCACCTAGATCCAGAGGTTCACGCGGCCCTATTGATTAGACAGATTTCTTTGGTAGCCGTTGGATCCCAGCAGATCTCATCCACCCATGCAGGAGTATCCGTCTTCACATGCTGGGCGCCCTCTTACTGAGGCTTTAGGTCTCGGCTACCCTCAACCTAGTTTAGCCCGTCTATCGAACGGTGTGTTTGAGTGTAGCCGCTGATGACAGTCAATCAACTCAGAGGTGCTACACTTCTCAAATATCTGTTCTTCGTAACTACAAAGAACAGATATTATTTTGGTTTTTTATCAGTCACCGAAGTGCAAACAGTCCCTTGATAAGTTGATGAGTTCATCAGCCACTTAATGGTACATAGAATTTAGTTACGTAATAGATTGGCGTTGCTCCCTCTCCCGGTACTAACAGTTTCTTGTTACGATCTTTTAACGACGAAATGGCATCAACTACGTTTCGAGACCTTAAGCTGGCGAAATACTCAAATTCCGCAGTATTTATCTTTTTCCCTTTTTTGGTATAGTATCATCATCACAACCGAATAGGCACCCAGGAGTGAGAATAAGTGACAGACGTCAGTGGGTTGGTTTGGCAAAAAGCAGTTCGTCTAAAGGATGGGTGCAACGAAACTTGAATTTCAGGTCAACTGAAGGGACAACAGTAAGCTCGGAGACTTTTATCAAGCAAACCAGGCGATAGGAGTGTATTTGTTGTCTTAAACGGTTTAACTCCATCCACAGGGAGTGAGATCTAATGCATTGCAAACGGATTTGTGTAACACCCCTCTAACACGCAGGCTAGATCAACCGGGATTGCTCCCTTAGATGAGTCTCTGATTACGATCTTCCAATAAGAGAGCTAAACAACTCAATCAAAGACAAAATAAAGTAACTTCAGCAGTTGTCTGAGGTAATCGGACCACTGATAGTTTGAGGTTGGGGCGATATGAAGTATGAGTGCAGAACAGAACTTACCTTGTGCTGAAAAAATTGGAAGTCTAAGTATTCATCATAACGATGCTCAAACGTGATGTTGGATGGAATCCAGAAGACCTGAAATAAAAAAGCAAATGTTGAACAGGGTCTGAAGGCCGAAGCGAACGTGAACAGTTGTTATCGATGATCGGCAACAATCCTGTTGTGCGAATGTTGTATGCAGACCAAGAAAAATAGTGACAATCATGTAATTCTCGGCTTTACTGTTTCATTACAATCCCTGTAAAAGCCGCCTAATCTTGCATTTCTTAGATTCAAAGAACATAGATGAAACAAACTTGACTCTAAGACGGTTTTTTAAACAAGCAAAAACTAGTGCATGACGTGAAAACAAGTAGTTTGTTGATGACATTCACGGCTTTATTGATTGTAATTGAGGTGACAGCTAGATTTTGGCCTGTTGATCGAGATCGCTACCGGTTCAACAGTGGAAACGATATCACGAGTACCTTTGGACGCATAAGAAGCGCAAAATTCAGATTGTTAGTGTATCAGAAGCGAGTTCGGTTCCGAGTTTCGAAAAAAGACGCTCTGTGTGATATGTTATATGTAACTGTTTGATATTTAGTAACAGCGTTGTCGGAAGCCAGTCGGTGTTTTTGTTACTACGCGTAATCTTTCGCAAGACAGGTAAGCAATCGAACTGCAGGTCGATCTTGAGGAAGATCAATCCCGGTAACCTACACATCGATAGATTGTCGACATTTCTGTCGTGAAGGCACGAAATAAACCTTCCACGGAATAAGCCACAGACCGGGTCGACCAGCCAACAACCATTAAGCCGTCAGACCATCTAAGGCTTAACCCTCTCAGCTTACCAAACAGCTGTATGCAGCCCGGCAGAAACCGGGTCACTTATATGTAGTCCAAATCGTTCGGTGTACAGTCAGCTCGTCGAGGCCTTAACCTGACTGAACTAACAAGTTCGAGAACGTCCCATTTTCGTTTTATATACTGTCACCTTGGCGTTTTATGTTGCCGTCTCTTGAATTGTGTTGCGGGCTGGAGCGATAGGAGTCGCGAGCAGAGGTTTAGTACCGAGGCCATACCTAGAAATTCCGGAGTAAGGAAGCGAACGCCATAGCAATTTCCGACAATGTCGTGTTACCGAATACCAAACGTTTACATACTCCCAAATGGATATCTCAAGAGGCCTTACGCTTCAGAGGTTGAGAAGAATACAGATTAATTGGTTTATTGTCAAAATACAGTCAGACGAGAAATCCACGATGCCACTTGATGTGGTTTTGTTATTCACCTTACTAGAAACCGTGGACTTTCTGAGTGAATACATTCAAACATACAAGACAAATAGACATTCCAGTAGAAAGCTTCAAGGGATTACTACTACGTTGCACTCTCAATATTCAATTTATGTCTAATGACAGTTTTTACCGTTAACGAGACAGCATTGCCATGGGCTCGCCACTGAGGCCCCTGCTAGTGGACATATTTATGGCGAAATTAAAAAGCGGGGAACTTGAGAAGAAAATAGAAGGTTTGGATTATTGCATTCGATATATGGACGTTATTTTCTGTAAAGTGGACGAAGATCGTAATGTGTTAGATATTCTAGGAGACTTCAAGCGTGCTCACAGCTCTCTTGATTTCCCAATGGAAACAGAAGCCAAAAAAAACTAGCATTCCTCGATGTGTTGATCACCACACAGGTAGATGGATCCACCGAGCGACGAGTCTACAGAAAGAAGACGCGTAACAACCAATACACAAGCTTTCGTAGCTTTGTGGCATTGCACTATAAGAGGAACCTAGTCCGATGTCTGGCCTTCAGGGCCCATAGCATATGCTCACAGGATATTTTGGAAGAGGAACTGAAACTCATGAAACAAGTACTGCAGGGGAATGGGTGTCCAAAAAAGTTTATGTTGAAGAATATGGACCTAAATACACTTGCAGAGCGATTTCCTTGCGTCCCAAAGAAGGAACTTTGCTTTAAAGTGCCATTCTAAGGAGATGCGCACACAGAACGACTAACACGACTACAGCAATTGTAAACTTCACATTCCCAATTCCAAAACTGAAATGTGTTCTTCACCTCGCCAATAATACGAACACAAGTGAACGACTGGGTACCTGAGTTGACCTCGTATAAGTACGCACATAACGTATCTCACGTAGGTCCCCAGATGCCTGTATCAACCCATCAAAGAGCATCATCTGAAGTGCCTGTCACGGGAAAACAGGCACAATTAACGGTTCTATTCTTAATCACCTAGTCGACAGCGATCATAAGATCGACCCGAATGACTTATTCAATATTGTGTATCGTGTTTTCCTCAACCGATCAAAAGCAGTTCGACTCCGGGCCCTGGCCACGGTTGAAGTGGCCGTCATACGCTTATTAAGCATGGATCTGTGCGCACAAAAGCAACTTGTTTAGGGACTTCAATTGTCTTGGCCAAAGATGAAGCATCAGAAGCCAGAAATGACCCCTGAAAACCCACTATCAGTGGTCGATTCAGCATCACGACACACTAACGACAAACACTACACCACTTTGCCCCACTCCACCTTTTGTGAAAAATGACCTTCAACCCCATCAAAGGGCAATCAAATGCATTGTTGTCACCTATATGATATGTAAGAGAAAGACCAGGAATCACTGAAAACGATTGTTCGCTGTTCAATGCTTTTGTTCTAATGTGACCGTGGGACTTTGCAAAGGAACATGTGTCCATTCAGTGGTCAGTAAAGTAGCGAAACAAAGCCAAATATCATCCAGAACTGTCACTACATAGCGTAACTCATTGAAATGTAAGACTCAGACTCCATTAGTAAGAAACAATTTACATCCTTGCGACCATTTCAGTTTTTTCAGTCATTAACATCGCGTTTCTGTGCTTTGGTTTTGGTAGCTAGTTTTCAGCACCATCCAATTAAGAGCACAACGAATATAAGAGCGAGCAAACACAAAAGGTTGAGTGGAAATCACGAAGACGAAGGGGTTTTGATACAACTGACTGCGGCACCTAGCCATGTACCTAACCATTCAATAGGCGGATCTTGTGAATCTCAACCCGGAAGCCAAATGTTGAGGAAGCAAGGTGATTACTATAAGGGCAAACAGATCGATGAGATCCGAACGCAGGATGAATTCACCTTTTGATTGCATATATAAAATAGCAAAGTTGTTGACGATAAAGTCGCTGTAGCCAATATATATAAACTTTCGAGTTGAAACTATCAAACTGATAGTAATCAAGTTGAAACAGGACTGTTCGTGAGCGGAACGGAAGTAATCCACTTATGCAACAGAGATGAAACCACAGGCTTACTGAAATGTTGCTTATCGAGTGACTGAAAATCCAGGCTACGTAGAGGAGCTTTGGAATTCTGATTACCAGAGCTGCAGGAATCAGCATACTGAAGCAAGTCGGCAGACAGTAGTTAGGATGTTAAAACCGAAGGTCGATTCTTCAGAAGAACATTACTCATTATTAAAATTTTCCTGTTACGGATGCTCATCGATAGACTTCGTTGTACGCTATTCTCCGAGGGAGGTAGTGGTTGGAATACAAGTCGAGGTGATCAGCTCATGACATGGGAAAAGGTACGAAAACCTTGACCAATGGATTCAACCAAGTGGGACGTGAGACTTCCGGGTTGGGGCCCACGAAATGCACATACCAGATGATTAGAGACACTAAATGACATCGCTAAGGGTCACGACTTCTTTCTTCTCTATCGTGATTCTCGCTAATCACGTTTTGTTCGGCTCTTTTTCACCAAACGCTTATACTCATTCTGTCCCAAACTCGAGAACGCTGGGAGATGGTAACCAAAATCAGCGCACAGAAATGAGAGGTTAATGACTGAACTGAACTGAACTGAACTGTGGATACATGAAAAAAGACAGAAAAAAATACGTGCACATTTACGTCAGTCTGAAGGCAACGGACGTCACTGATACTACATGAAACGGTACAACGGGAAAATGTATTTGAAGGAATAAAAGTGCCTTCTAAAGCGTTATTCTCGTCACATTGTTTTCAATGTTTCCTTAGTTTTCGTGTTTCTCAGTAATTAGGGACCAACTAAAATTACTAAGCTGTAAAGCATTTGAGTTATCGGTATCGATTTTGAGCAAAAACTGTGATGTATTCAACCAACTATAATTTCCACACTTCGTGCGAGTGGCGCGAATGCGGGACGCATCAACTGAGGTCAGCACCAATGCTGGCTTCTTTATTCACTTACGCCACGTAAGTCTAGCCACCGCGTAGCTTCTTGTAGCCATACTCAAAATGAGTAAATAGCGCACAATAAGGTAGACGGTAGACACGCATACGCGGAAGCATGTCCAAGCTGTCGTTGGTGGTGTTATGGTTATCTCGACCAGATGGCGGCTGTGGGCATCAAGCACACAACGGCGATTCCCATCGCTACTCACGGTATTGCCGCTGAACGAGATGGGTGTTTTGGAGGCATCGGCCGATGAACATGAAGAATCGTCGTAGCGGTGACAAAAGCAGACGCAGGTTAACAACGTCTAACCAGGTCTTCATCATTTGTGATGAGATCTGATCTCTGACGCCACTTCTGGGGTATTTGAAGTCATCAGCTAATTCTAGCTGATCACCGCGAGATGATTACTGGCGCAGACTTTTACCAGTCTGGTACATCTATCTTAGGGTTTGGTGGAGTTAAGTTCATTTTTTAAATTCTATTTTTATGCATGGGTGCAGTGGAGGGACACATTTCATAACCCCAGGAATCCATTACATTAACAGGGGAAGTCGGCAACCATGATCTTGAAAAATGAAGTAAAGAACCACATAGGGTCCCAACTGACCAGATGTGATAATGATCTGAGTGACCGAGAAACGCCACCATCGAAGTTGGATGGCGACTGAGAGCCTCTTACCACAAACTTGATGGTCGAAGACCTATACTAATCGATCACCATCGGTCAATATTTCTAACGCCAAGTGGCACCGAGCGCTTCAAAGGATAACTACCAGATGTATTACAAGTAGAAAACTCTTCCTGGAGAAAACGTCCACTCCACCGTTTAGTAACCCAGATAAAACGTCCCATGACGCATTTTTTATGAGGTTGAAAGGAGACGGGGATATACAGCGACCTTCACTGAAGGCAGGAAAAGGTGGTGGAAGATACCACTTTACTTTTACGCGACTATCTTCTACTGAAGGATGAGTCGGCTCCATATACATCGCGGATTAAAACTGACCATGCGCGGCGACTGGAAGCGAGTTCGACAGAGATCGCGATCCAGTTTTTCTTCCATTGGCGAGTACAATAGAGCGACCGTGGGCTTAGGCGGTCTACATCTTTCTCGATAGTGATGATCCACGTTTTGTGATGGTCACCGCGACGACAGTACCAACCGGAACAGCGTTCCGGGCGGAGTGTTTTTTTGGTTGGTTTCGTCTCATATCACCGCAGAATACGGCCTAACCACCGCAGTCGACGGCATTGCAGGAAGACGGTGGGTTCGTCGATTTCACAGCATCGTCCCCTAACTTCGGCGTTGGATAGTCTGTTGCGCCAATTTACTTTTGAAATACGCCGCAGGAACCAGTGCTAAAACACACCGAACCCTCTTGTATCCTTGTTTCTTAGTGGCCAGGTTTTGCAGCCGTAGCTGGGTACGGGCGTATAGTGACACGGTAGATACACACCTTAGTCAGAAGGTTGTTTCACTGAGGGTCCACAACGCCCGTCATGGCTGTAGAAATGCTTTCTTGACGTCTTTGATCTGCAGTATTACTTCTTCCTTCACCTGACCGTTCGGGAGCAATGCAGAGCTTAGGTACTTGAATGATGAAACACATCCGACCAGTCGGCCATTGACGGACAGCTGTTGAGCTGATGACCCTGGCCAATTTGACAGAACTTTAGTCTTCATGGTGTTTACTGCTATCCCAAAGGACTTCTCGAAAAAGACGATTCGATCAAGGACTAATTGAAGCGTGACAGGGGAGTCTCGTAGCACGGTAATGTCACCCGCTAACTCCAGGTCTGAGATGTACATCTCCTGACTCAGCTGAACACCAAGGCAGTCGGCCAGTGTTTGCAGAATCGATGGCGTAGTTGAGCAGCACCGGAGAAAGAGAGCAGCTCTGTCCGACTCTGGTAGTGAGTGAGAACTCCTAGGATTCTTCATCATACATATGGGTTCGTGCCCTAATGCCCGAATAGTATCCCCTCAGAAGCCTAGAGAGTCTATCAAACATTCCGTCGGATTCCTTTATCCCCTAGAGACAATCCCAGTTAACCGAGTCGAACGCGACCCGTAGGTCGATGAAAGAGACAATGGTTGATTGCTGACGCTTTTAGCGGTTCTCGTGTTCGACGCAGTGTGAAGATCCACGCAACCTCTGCCACAGCGGAAACTCCCTTCAAAATGCCTCAGTATGGTCGGGGGTGGGTGGCCCAGACTCCGAGTTGGCCGCTCGCCCTGAACACCTCTCGAAATGCTTCCAGATGACCACGCGTACCAAATAGCTTCTGCTGAGGAAGTCCTGCACACTGTCTTCTCGGGGCGGTGTTTTTACACAAAGGTGTGAGGACGAAGGCGAACGCCCGGCGCTCTCCACCGGGTTGACTGACTAATAGTTAGTCTAGGGGAGATGGCTAAACCCTGATTCTAAACCAACTAGGGGTGGCGTATGAAGCGCACAACACTTAGCTCACCGGCATCTGTGGCGGAGGGGTGTACTGGGCACCCAGGATGCTTGGCCTCATCCGAAGGGCGTATGAACTGAATGATCAGTCACCGGCCCCCAGTAGGTTTCGGACACCACGCTCCATCCCGCTGCCTTGCGGATGAGGCTTTGGACAGCTTAAGGCTCTGGTTGTGGACCCCTAAGAAGACCACCTGCTTTGACCTGGGCAACCTGGCAGTGCTATGCCCGCAAACTGAACCATGGACTCTCATACAAATTCGCTTTCATCCCACTCTCTTTCACGCTCGTTCGCCATCGCAAGATCATATGCCCATCCACCACCACACTCGGAACCTATCCACCCTCGCCCTACCTCTCCGGTTGCTTTATATGCCAGACACGTCGCTACCCCGCAGCAAAACTGCCTTACTACTGCCGCCGCTTGTGACCAGACTTCCGCCAGAACCGTCTGTCCTACGGCTGTCACAGCAAATCATACCACCGAGCCCACCTTTCTTCAACCTCGCCTACGATCCAAATTGGCCAGCTACAACGTACGCACGCTTATGCAAATCGGACAACAGACGAGTCTAGCTCGCATACTGGACTCGCTCTCGATTGATATATGCTGCCTCTCAGAGACAAGACTGCGAGACGCAAGCTCCACGATCAGACTAACGTCTCCAGCTAATTCCCATACCAAGTTTCATCTACGCCTCTCTGGAGATCCGGACGCTGCAGCAGCCTGCCAGGCCGGTGTTGGTGTTGCTCTGAACCGTAGAGCTGAAGCGGCCATGTCAGACTGGATTCCTGTCAATAGCAGTTTTTGTGAAGTGCGGCTGCGAGGTTCTTGCCAAATAACTAGACAAGATCGCACACGAGACTTATTCGTCATTTCCACCTATGCCTCGACAGACTGCAGTCCAGAGGTAGACAAAGATGAATTCTACCAACAGCTTCATGTGCTCCTGCTTACCGCGTGCCGGACAGATATCGTGGTCCTCGACGGAGATTTTAACGCGCGCGTCGGTCGCCTTACAGCGAGCGAACGTCACCTCGGAGGGCAGTTTGGCCTCAGCTCCAGTCGTTCGGACAATGGGGACAGATTTCTGCCAATATGAGCTGATCAGCTTTTCCTAGCAAGCACAAACTTTCGCAACTCCAAACGACGTACCGCCACCTGGCGTCCTCCTTCCTCAACACAGGAATCGTCTCAAATCGATCATGTAGCGATTAGCTACCGTTGGCGCGACAGCGTGTTAGACTGTCGCTCTTACTGGTCAACCTGCTTCGATTCTGAGCACGCGTTAGTCTGCTCTACGATCTGCTTGCTGTTTGGGGGCTCGAAGAACTCGAATTATGCTCGCCTAAATATAGACAAGTTGAACGACCCTCTAGTACTAGAATCTTTCCAGACTACGTTGGCCCAGGCACTGGAATCCACCACCCCACCTGATGTCGATGAGCACAGGGAGCGACTAAAAGAAACCTTATTGAATGCCGGCCTGACCAGTTGTGGTACGGTCCGCCACACCCAGGGAAGATGGATTTCTTCAAACTCCATGTTACTGCTTGAGAACCACCGACATATCTCTGCTGATGCAAGATACAACGAAGCATGCCACCGCGCCACCGGACCGCGAAAAACAGGTGTTAGCGAGACTGTCCGCGAAACCGATAGGACACCAATCGCCAGTCTGTCGCGCAGACTAGACTGCTGGGCAAAACACTTTTGCTCCCAGTTTAGCTGGTCACCGGCTGCTTCTACTGCACCTGGAACTCCTACACTTTCTGCGTGGTCTATTCCAGACAGTCCCCCGACATAAGCGGAAATTCGGAAAGAACTACAAACCTTCAAGTACCACAAGGCGCACGGATCAGATCGCATTCCTCCTGCGCTTCTCAAAGATGGCGAGATGGTTCAGGTGAGAGAATTGACAACCCTGTTCTCAAAGGTTTGGACGGAAGAAAAAGTTCCCACATCCTGGGGCGAATCGACGATCGTGCCCATCTTTAAAAAGGGTAGCCGTACACTATGTTCTAATCATCGGGGAATAAGCCTGATCTCTGTTGCTTCAAACTCCTAGTGTCCATTATCTTCCGCCGACTTTCTCCATTGCGCGAACCCCTTTGTCGTGAAGAACAAGCTGGGTTCTGTCCCGGCCGAGGTTGCACGGACAAAATGTCAACTCTTCGCCTCCTGCTTGAACACCGTCACATGTATCAAAGGCCAACTATCGTTGTGTTTCTGGACATTAGGGCCGCCTTTGATTCTGTTGATAGGACTGCCCTATGGACTTGCCTGTTGAAGAACGGCGTGCCCGAGAAGTACGTTTCCATCCTGAAAGTTCTCTATCGACAGACCTCGGGCAGAGTAAGGGTCTATAGGCAACTATCCGAGTCCTTTGTCGTCTCAGGTGGCTTTTGGCAAGGATGCCATATTTCCCCGTTCCTCTTCAACTTCATAATGGATGACCTGCTTCAAACAACCTTTAACGGTGTTACAAACAGTGGAGTGGAACTTCTATCGGGCATCAGAGTTGTTGACTTGGATTATGCTGACGACGTCGCCTAGTTGGGAGACGACCTTCAAGTCGTCCAAGATGTCTCAAACCATTAGGCCGTCGAAGTCACCGAGTATGGCATGCATTTTGCTCCATCCAAATGCAAAATGCTTCTTCAAGACTGGCAAGGACATTCTCCTGCACTCACTCTTTGTGAGGAACGTTTGGAAACTGTCAGCAGCTTTGTGTACCTGGGTAGTTGTATTTCCACTGGTGGAGGTATTGGAGACGAGATCTCTCTGCGCATCTCTAAGGCCCGTTCGGCTTGTGCCAGCCTAAGGCACCTGTGGCGTCGTCACGACATCAGGCTTTCCCTAAAAGGAAGAGTCTATAACGTCACAGTTTGCTCGGTGCTACTTCATGGACGCGAAACTTGGCCAGTTGGAGAAAAGGATCTGCGCCGACTGACCGTATTTGATCACCGTTGTCTACGGACAATCACACGAGTATGGTGGCAGCATCACGTCAGTAATGACGAAGTGCGGAGGAGAGTATTCGAAGTGGACTGTTCATCACTCAGGGTAATTGTTTCTCTTCGTCGGCTACGATCTTTAGGTCATGTCTTGCGGATGCCCGCTCAGTGTTTACCTCGCCGCACTTTATTCACGCTCACTGGACAGGATTGGAAACGGCGGCGCGGTGGACAACCAATGACCTGGCGAAGTTTAAAAAAGCTGAATTCCCGTTTAGCCGCAGTGGGGCCCTGTCACCTACCGGGTTGGAGCAAGAATGACATCGAAAACAGTTGGCTTGATACGCTGACGGATATGGCCCATAACCGGAGTCAGTGGCGTCAACGCTGTATGGAATGCTGTGCTGGCTCCCTATCTTTCCCCTCCCATGTATGAAAACCACAAACGATAAGAACAAAAGAACAATCAAAACACCGTGTGGAAAAACTTGCAAAAAAACCTTTCTAACATTTCTGTCCTTTTTCTTTCCGTACATTGTTTTCCTATTATCCCATGGTCTTTTTTGCACGCTGTCTGTACCAGATCCGTGTTTATATATATATATATATATATATATATATATATATATATATATATATATATATATATATATATATATCGTGGCAAAGGTTGGCCATAATTCTTTCTTTTTTGCTTATTTCTGACTGAGGTCACCGCTGACAGGTAGCAATTGGAAACACTGCACCTAGCGCACGGTTAATAGTTGTTTGAACTAAACTGAACATAATTTTTAACTCGACCTGAGGTACAGCGCTTTCAGAACCGAAGCACATTTCTCGATAAGCAGTCAGACGCAGAGAACGCTACAACTGGACAGTTCGATGTGTACTCCGGGCGTCTATTCAGTGAATAGATTAACCACAACGAAGGTCCCCTCTGCATCTTAGCGTATGCATGTGTGTAGACACTGACCGAGTGATAGAAATCAAACTACCGAAGCTGCGAAATTCAATTTCCGCGACAAACAATCAACCTAGACTCCTCTGCCGCCGACTGACATGTCAGGGTGTTAACGAATCCGACTGATTAAGCCAAACTGTTGTTTTCATGCGACTAATCAATACAGACATATACTGAAAATGTCAGTCACTTTCATAATTCATTTGATACATCTGCTCCACGCCGATTGGACATTCAAGGAAAACTCTGTCAATATCACGCAATACCAACCAACGAGCTTGTGGATCGAGCTAATTGGAAAACGTACCCAACATGATCTGAGCCGAACATGGCAACCCGTAAGGAGCTGACCTCGGCGATCGGCTAAGCTCATTGAAATGATTCGTGTATGATTGACTAGTGAGATATTTAAAAGTTGCTTATTATTCACTTCTAACGTCCTTCGCGTCCAATAAAGCGAAACTAACCAGAGGAGCTACTTGGGTGAGCGAGGTTAAAATAATAGGATGATTTTTTTAATTACAAAACGGAGCAAGATAAAAAGGAAAAAGAGGTCAGTGCGAGATCAGTTTAACGGGGAGTATCAAATAGAAAGCAAAGTTTACGATTAATTTCGCGTCGAAAACGTATCCATAACGGTCTAAGCTGTCTTACATCCTACAAAACGGGTTTTAGGCCAATGCCTCACTGCATGCAGTTTGTCACATATACGGCCTACATACAGAAAGAACGAATATAAAGTCCATAAAGCAGTATCATATGTGTTGTTCAGCGATATGCTAAAATTGTTTGGGATGTTTTGTGCTCTCTGTTTTAAGACTGAGGTGATTCAACACCAAGTCTTACCTTAGTAAAGCAAGCAACAAATGAAGCATATAAACGAAGCAGCAAGTCACCCCGAGACAGAATATCAGGTGAGGTATCATCGCATATACAGAAGGCGCCTTTAAATTTCGCCAAACCGTTATTTATGACATCAAAGTGACATTGTTTGTTCATCGTTGGTCGAGTGTACGTTGAAACAGTTTCATCAGTTCCTCCGTACAGCCCTGGAGCCTGGTCGTGGAGAATGGAAGACGCATGAAGATTATTAGTGCATAGACATTGAAGCCTTCGAAGTATTGCTCCAACAAGGAAAGCCCGACTGTGGTACTGGGCAAGTGGTAATTTCTCAGTTCAGAAACTCAACGAGAACAAGCATGCGTGCGCATGCTCCTGGGAAGCCTCCTTCGGCAGTAAGCATCTGCTGAGATAATAGTTAGTCCATGTCGTTCGTGTAAGTGCGATGGAAGATGCGTACTGCACAACCACAACGGCCCATTTCGGTGTCAGAGAGCACCAACAACCATGACCCTGAAGGGTTGGAAAGGAGAATCACGTGGGGCCTCAGCAGGTCGATGTTTAGGCGACCTGAGCGACAGTGGAATGCTGTTAACCATTAGTTGGAAGACGGATAAGTATAGCTACCTCATCACTTAAAAAAATATGGAAATCTTACCCAGTGAACTTGATCGGGTAAGGTTCAAGAGATTCATCGTTGGGGTCGTCAGTGAATAGAATCGTGTCAAAACAAGGGGAATTCCTCTTCCATATATTTTCCTATCCGAATCTTGCATTAGCGGATCCGCAATCACTTCCTAACTGTTTACTTTCTATGATGACAACCAAAAACACCGCCAGGTTATCGGCTGATCAAACTGAACTCGTTTGGCAAAACATCGTTCAATGAATGCCCATCACACTTACTATTGATACGTCCTGACTCAGACGGCCGTGTGCATCTATGCAGCCAACGAAGGGGCCACAAAGAGCAGTTACCCTATGAGTTTACGTTGTTCACAGTTTTGCCATAATGGGCACGATCATAGTGGACCTTCGATTCACAGACTTTCTGTTCTTAGCACTACGGAGAGGTCTGAACACGGCGAGTCAATTAAAACTGTGAATAAAAGCTTATCAATAAAGTATCGTCACGTGACCGAATTAGGTAGAATACAGTCTCATTTTACGACAAATACCGTAAATCACAGTAGCCGGTACGGTTCAACAACTTGAATGATTTCAGTTCAACCTCCTGTGAGTCCGGAAATGAACGAGGCGATGGCCGAAATAACAGCAACTGGCCATCTTGGCCATTTAGATGTGATTTACGCTTAACACGTGGTCGTTCGAGGAACAATCGGTCAACATCACAGATAGCTCAGGTTGACAAAACCATCCCGTGTTTGGGGAGTCTCATCGAAACTCTAAGAGACGAAATGCGAAACTATTCAGTAATACTGACGCAGTATTCGCTAAGAACAGCTTGGCGAAGCCACAAAATGGTTCTTGATGGCAACGCGGGAGTCCAGCAGAACGAATGAATTGGAGAAACTAAGATGAAATACTTCATTTCCTTCAACCGTTAACCTTACACCTTAGTAGTCTGGTTTTGATTGCTACCTCAAAGTATCATCCAGTGAAGTGGAATAAATCGAAGCACAAAGAACAAAATCAGAGCTGAGAACATCAGAAGAAAAAAACATGAATGCGAAGAAAGAGCTTGAACACAAGTATGCTACTGGTTGCGGAACCTGCACATGTCAATCTCCAGTCGTTTACTTTACGTTCATACAACTATCTCCAGCGAGGGGATAAGTCGGCTCTATGGATATCATGGGCCACTGCTGATCAAGCGCGACGGTCGAGGGCAAGCTCGGCACAGATCTTGATCTAGTCCTTTATCCATCGCCGGACTCCACAGACCGACCGAAGATCTAGAAGCTCTACGTGTTTTCCTATTGTACTGGTCCACGTTTTGAGCTGCCCACTAAGGCGACAACGCAAACCATGGAAAGGTGTAGGGCAGCGTTGGTCTGGTTATCTCTGACTCGGGTCGTTGAACGGTATGACCGAACCACTGCAGCCGTCGACGTTGGAAGAGGACGGTGAGAGCATCGACATCGGAACACCGACTTCTTATTTCTTCGTTGGACACCCTGTCGCGTCATTTGACTTCGAGGATTTGCTGCATGCACCAGTGGTCGGAAAACCCCAACCTTTTCGTATCCTTAGCTTGTAGTGACCAGGTTTCTCAGCCATAGAGGAGTACGGGGCGGATGGCGGCACGGTAAATGCGAACTTTGGTCCTTAAGTTGATTTTGCTGCGAGTCCACAGCGTTCGTTTTAGCTGAAGGAGGGCTCTCCTTACGTTGTCGACCCGTAATACCACTTCACCTCTTCCATGGTTGTTCGGAAGCAGAATTGAGCCTAGGTATTTGAATGAAGGGACCTATTCGAGTGGTCGGTCATTGATGGAAAGTTGTTGAATTATCGGGCCTAGATGGGTTTTATGAGCTTTTTTGGTTGGATTTACTTCTAGTTCGATGGACCTCGTGAAAGAATTGATTCGGCCGAGGATTGGCTGGAGCACAGCGGGCAAGTCTCCTAGCACGAAAATATCATCAGCGAACTCCGGGTCCGACATGTACATTTCCTGGCTAAGCTAAACGCCAGGATAGTCGCGTAATGTGTGACCCATTGTTCAATGAATTGCGCAGTTAAACAGCACCGGTGAGAGGGGATCGCCTTGTCTAGCTTCGACAGCGAGTGCAAACCCACAGGATTCTTCGCCGTACACACGAACCCTAGTAACAGTTGTCCAGTAGAACCTGTTCTACAGCCTTAAAAGCTAATCGGACATCCCATCGGATCGAATTATGGTCCAGAGGGACTCGCGGTTAACCGAATCGAAGGCAACCCGGGAGTCAATGAAACAAGCTAACGTCGGCTGCTAGAACTTATAGCGCTGATCCAGTATTCCGTGCAGTGAAGATTTGATCCCCACAGCCTCTGTCACGGCGGAAACCCTCTTGGTTCGGGCGAGTACGCCGATTTCTTGTCTCGGAGAAACGGTTTAGTAATAACGCACCAAAATTCTCTGCAGCCACATCGATGAAGCTAATCCCTAGGCAGTTCTCACATACCGATTCATCACCTTTCTTCGGAATAGGCAGCAGAATAGACATTACCCAGTCGGGTGGAAATGCTTCCTCTCGCTAAATGGAGCCAAAAAGTGTACACAACCTGTCAATCAATGACGATGAACAAGCTTTGTATACCTCTAGACGGAAGCTATCCTCCCCAGCAGCCTTTCTGTCTTTCAGTTTGTTAATTATTTCTGTGACTGCCGCGGCACTGGGCGGGTCGCAGTTAATTCCGTACTGGACTGGAGGGGTTGATATTAGTTGGTCCGTCAGGTGGTTTGTAGGCCGGCTGAACAGTTGACCAAAGTGTTCGACCCATCGGTGGTCCATTTTCTTACTTTGTTCGGGTAATAGGTTTTCTACCGGGTCACAAAAAGGCGAATCTTGTTTGCAGAACCTATTCAAGGCGTTGCGAATGAGGCGGAGCAGTTTACTAAAGTCACCAGTTCCGGACGCGGTCTGCATTTTTTCAGCTATTTCTATCCAGTATTTTTTGCGATCAGCCTCGACGGAGCGTGGCTCCTCGTTGCAGGCTGCGACGGTCATCATTACCTGCAAGTCGGGCTTTACGTGCTTTGGTTGACAACAGCAGTGTGCTCTCGGAGATCCAATCTTTTGCCCGCCTATTTTTCCTCCCGAGTACTGTCCAATTAGCTTCCTTGATTGTCGTCTTTATTCGAGTCCATTGGCCTTTCACGGAAATTTCGTCTTCTTGTCCATTGGTTGAGGCGATCAGTCGAGTTGTGATTGCTCGCGGCAACGCTTCTCGCTTCTCTGGATTTTCTAGGGCAGCAACGTTTATCTCGGAGGGTGCATAGACTCTAGCACGTGTAGACAGATGAATTTTGAAACACGCACGTCAGAGGACATGGTGGGTACCGTTTGTATTGTTCGTTTTTGCACCTCGGTACGCACGGTAATCCTCCAAAGATGAAGCCCAACGGGATCTAACCAGGATGTGGTCGAGTTGGTGTGCAGTGTGACCTTCATTGGAGTGCCATGTAAGTAGGTACTTCTTGGGGTGTTGAAATCGAGTGCTGCAGACAACCATTCTGTTGACGTCGGCGCTGACCGGGAACGAATTTCCCGAGAATAGGGCGAGTGAATTCGTCGGTCGTACCTGTGTGGGCGTTCCAATCTCCTGCGACGAAAAGTACGTTGTGCCTCGAAACCTGGTTGATTACCTCCTGCAAGTTATAGTATAATTCGTCTTTGGTTTTGTCATCAGCTAAATTGGTTGGAGCAGAGATCACAATCACCGTCACGTCGTGCGGGGAGCCTTTAAAGCATGCCAAGGCGAGTCTGGATAAGACTGATTCCCAAGAGACCATTGCGTTACTAGCTGCTTTGTTCAGAGCAAACGCGACTAGAGTTGTCTTTCGGGCCACTGTAATAGAGCCATGATAAAATATATCCACTCCCGGGACCCTTTTATGTCAGCTACCGAAGAGGTAAGCAATATCCACCTCATATTCATGTACAGTCTGCATTGTGATGCACTGGCTACCGACGTCTAGAAACGTCCTGACATTGTATTGGGCTATGTGTTCTTTTGCTGCAGCGAATAATCCCAACTTGCTGTCTTACCGCCTCGGCTGTCGGGACACGAGGCGCGTCGCTTACCGGAGACGTCGTAGTGTGATGAGCGCATGAAGTTCCGTGAATAATCATAGAGAGTCGCGGCAGTAGGGTACGAAGTGGTGTCCCCAGTACCATTCGAACTTTTTGTTCGAGATTGAGCCTCTAACCCTTGCACACTCAAGTGCGGACTGCAAGGTAGTAGAGTGTTTTCAGAGGAGCCGGTGGCCTGCTATACGGTTTATTTGACCCTTTTGGAATTCCTAGTTGGGTAGCTGGACAATTTTCCTTTGTAGCCGTTGCATCAGTAGATCTCGTCCGCCCATTCAGCAGTATCTGTCTTCACATGTCGAACACCGTCTCACAGAAGTTTTTTAGACCTCGGTAATCTTCAACCTGGTTCAGCACGCCTGTCGAGCGGTTTGCTGATGCATGCTTCAGCTTCGTGGAGCCACAGATGAGAGCTGGGTGAATGATGAAGACCAAAGAGATGGAAGATACCCCAAGGGATATGAGTCAACCAACTCAGAGGTGCTGCTCCTCTCAAGCGCCCCATAAGCAAATATCACGCAGCCCACACCGAAAGCCTAACAAGTCATTCATGTTTTGATACGTGCTTGAGCATGAGTGCGGTGAAAAAGGGGGGAGAGGGCATGCGCCATAGCCTTGAGGGCCCACTGCACCGTATTAGGACACACCGGCAACCGTAACTCTGAGACTTGGAGTGATGGGAAACCACATAAGGTCACGCTAGGTCAGGCGTGGTAACGAGCCGGGAGACAGTGAATTACTACCAACCACTAGGCTGGTTCAGGTCTTCATACCACTTCACTGTCACGGACTAACCACCCCAACCAACCCATGAACCACTGCTTGTTTCAGAAGGTAAACACCGAAGGAGTCTTTCCGAGCACACGCTTAACATATTTTAGCCAACGCAATCCATTCAGGTTAGGCTCTTGATTTTAACACTGACGTCTGGCTCTTGACCTCAAGATCGCTGATACAAAACTCGGGGAACTCTGTGAAGACACCGGTGCTCAAAACCGATAGTCTGCGTGTTACTTCTTCAGCCGTCGGATTTCCAAACTGCGCAGTACAAGTGACCCAACTACCGCAGTGCACACTTGACCCCCGATGAACAAACGAACATCATGTTGGCGCCACACGTGGCTGAGACTGAAGGCGAAACGGAATGATCACCAGGTGATATATAGCTGTTTAGGTAAAGGAAAAGCCTTTTCACTCCGACTAACGCTGTTGATGCCAGGACAGGGTTCGATATAGGACCAACCCAGAAGAGCAGTAGCATTTTGCAGAATTTTTAGAAAACTAGTTTTCACTCAGGGGTATAACGTCGTGGACATATTCCCAGTCTATGTGAACAAATATCAATGATGCTATTCTCAGATGAACATACTAATTATATAGTCAGAGAAACGAATAGAGAAACCAGTCCTGAATAACGCCAATGATCGCGATGAATTCGGGTGAATGATCGTCATAATCACAAGCTAAGCTACGACTGTTCACGTAGAGATTAAACAGGAGAAAAACCTTCATGATATGCTCTTTAGCGAAAGATGGAACAATAAATCAACACAACGGCTGTGGCTCACATTTGTGTTGTGTACGTCTCAGTGCTTCCAAAATCCTAGGAATTACCTGAAATTCCCAGTCCCGCAAATGGAAGGATACCACGGAAACATCCACTACCGAACCAGGATGTCCAACTGGTAGTAGACCTTCGAATTGAATACCACAGTAAGTATAGATCGTGGTCGGTACAACTGGGGTATTTGGTCACAGAATTAGTGATAACAGTTTCAAAACTCATCTGCCTCGAGATTCAACATAAATCATCTTTTACCCGAATGTTTCATCCACCATTTCGCACTACACTTCCTCATTTTTTATTCAAAGGTATGAACAACATTTAAGGTTATTGTCTGCTTAAGCTGGTCCCGAAGTGCTGCATAGTGTGAAGATTCAAATGAATTTCACACTCTTCTCCTCTCCAAGCTTTCAGATAAGACGACGTACCGAGTATGAGAAATGCACTTGGGAGTCGACCTCAAGCGGCACTAGTTCACTGTTGAACAGAGTGACACGAACAATACGTTGTCCATTATAGCCAATCTCCAACTTTTTGTGTGTCCAAATGTACGCCTTGTTTCCCGCATTCGCCACCTCACCAACAACGCTCCAAATAGGTAAGTCGTCCAGATACATTTGGTACCAATACTGATCCACGATCGCATCGCGCAACCGATCGTGCACTTTTTGTGTCACAGTGATAGAACAGACAGGAGCACTTTGTACGTCCACTGATAATTAGGTCGATTGAGATAGGGTAGAAAGACAAGCAAGAAAATTCGTTACGTTGGATGTTTTTTGTGTTAGCCAAATAACCATCTTTTATTCATTCGATTACTTCACCACAACTTGTCCGGTCTAAAAGAACAACCAAACACTCTACTGGGACCGTGGACCCGTTTGCTTGTCTATATGCTAACGGTGCTACGCTACTGAAATCAAAGCACAGTACTTTGACTGCATTTCTGATCAACGATTTATATCGAATTTCATTCATGAAACTGAAATTTTGTTTTACGGACGACGTAAGCACTTCAGTTCATTTATTTTCTGACGGGAATACAAGTTTGAAATATGATGGAACAAACATCTTACCACAACACAACCTACGTGGAAATTGGCTCGCGTAACTAGTACATTACATGAACTATTTAATCTATCTGATGGTGGAAAATACAAGTGCACGAACAGACTCACTCGCCAAAAGCGGAACAGCTGTGTGAAGCATGAATTTATCAAGGGATTCGACAAGTGGTGCTTCCATTGAGACTGTTTTTATGCACAGTATTACTTGTCGATGGTCGACATAAAAACAGTACAGAACCTCGTCACAAATACTGCATGTTAAATGTATACCCACCCAATAAAAACAAAGGCACAATAACGGACCCCGCCGAAATACCTTCCGTCAGAAAACGTCATTATAGATGCAGAAAAGTCCTTCTCATGAACAAAGTTGCTTGCACCACTTTCTCAGCGGTACTTTAATACCAATCTTTCAGTTGGCCCATCAATGTGTCGGTTTGCAAGCCACACAAAGGTAAACCATGCAGATGTCAGTTACGTGGGTCAAGAGATCAAAAAGATGCACCCGAAATACGGAATTCGAACTTATCCATATAAATCTTAAAGGGATGCCCAACAAACTATATTGCAAACACTCCTCATTTCTTTCGAACATTCGGCGTCCGGGTAAACAATGAATTGCCTTCTGCAGTGCGTCGTTTTCAACGACTGCCTTATTTTGTACGTTATAAGACCGACAGGAACTTATTCCTATGCTCATCCATTGTATTATGCATCGCCGAAAAGCTCGTCTACATAGTGTGCTCCGTAAGTGTCGATGGGGAGGTCAACTGAAGGCTCAGGTGGTGCTTCGCAATCCTCATCAAGTGTATTTTTCGTCGGAAAGTAGAGAGCAACATCGCTACTTGACACAGTATTACTGTGTAAACCTGCCAGACCTAGCCTAGTCGAACGGCAAGTCCGAAAGTCCGTTAACTATCTGCAAAGTAACTAATAACGTCGAACGTGGTGTCGTGCTTACCTCATAGAGCCCAGGGCTGAATGGAAGAATCAGCTTGAAGGTCAAGAAAAAATGACTGGTAGACCAAAATATCCAGACTCAAGGTTCCTTGATTTATCCAAACCTACGTAATTAGGTATCCTGAGATCCACAGCACGCTTGGTTTGAAATCTCGTTGAGCATTTTTTATTACATGCTTGCGCATGGCTGCAGTGGAATGGGTGTACCCCACAGCCACAAAGGCCCACTGCACCATTAGGGATAACCGGCAACCAGAATGAGACATGGAGTGGGGCACCACATACTTACTTAATACTTTTAGGCGGCTAGCTCCCGTGATAGGACAAGCCGGATTCGCGGGTGTCTCGACTGGCACCTGCCCGTGAGCAATGTGTGCTCACGGAGAATCTCGGGGATTAGGTACGAAGTATCACTCTACTTTTTGTTCGAGGTGGCAACTTTGGCCCATGCACAACCAAGTGCTACCTGTTGGGCAACAGGAAGGTTGCGTAGGGAGCCGGTGACCAAACGATCGGTTCATAAGCCATTTTGGACGACGGTTTGCCAGTCGAGGATGCCCAACGCATCCTAGTGAATCTTACCCTACTGAGGATAGTTGAGTAACAGGCAAGAGGTAACGCCCTTACTTGATGGCGGACCACATTCGCGCATGTCACGTTGTTGTCTACAGGCTTCTGCAGCTTTCATGTAGAGAATTCATTGCCAGATGGAAATCCCGCCACGCTCCCTAACAACCGCATTCTTTTGTCTGGCTACCGTCCTCGGCTTGTCCGATATGAGTGACCCTATAGAAGCGCTTTGAGCTTCAATCGGCATATTTCTCAGAGTCATCGTAGCACGCAAGCCCGACCACTGCGATAAGGTAGCAAAATCGACCACAAAAGGTCCCAACAGGGCAAGTGTGGTAACGAGCAGTGGTAATCACTGTCTACTGTCAAAGTGACCGGTGGTGGCCGGAGCTGGCAAGCGAACGCTGTATACCACTCGACCACCACCGGTCAGAGATGGTCAGCGGCGGTTACGCTGCGAAAACTTATCTCAGCAGCTGTTGGATTACATATGACAGCTAGTGCAAACTTGTAGTTGATATTATTGTGCTGCATTAGGTTTTAAGGATCCGCACTAGAATACTGATTTATGTGCGCGCTGATTTGCTCTTTTTTAACTGCATGTTTATGCATCAGTGTAGTAGAAATGGTATGCCCCATAGACCGGAAGACCTACAATCGAAAAATATAACCGGTAATCTTGCCCTGAGGCTTTGAGTGAAGAGGCGCATAAGGTATTTATAGGTCAGGCGCGATAACGAACTGGGTGACTGTGCTGCTCTGTGCTACCAACATGACCGGCGGTGGCGGGATTCAAACATCTGACCTGAGGCGGTAAGCAAACGCTCTAAACCACTTGATTCAGTGACTACCGCCTGTACCACTCGACTACAAACGATGGTGAATCTGGAATGTGTGTGGAAACAAACTATGAGGCTATCGACAACCCAAGCGAATGTAGTACCTGGTCCTCGAAGCATCAACACCAACCAGTTGATTTTATCAGTACGTCAAAACTGATGAAAGGTATACTGCTGTAGTAGGATCCGGGACGAACTGACAAGACAACAAACCAATCTGGTCAGCTTAACCGAAGTCTGAAATCACTTGCGAAATTCTGGGGGCTTTTTACCCAAAAAAGCTCGCTGGTGGAGGTGAGCTCACCTTTGTAGCGAATGCTGATTCCACTGTATTGCAGTTCAGTACCTTGAAGTGCTTCGCCGAGAGTTTCATGCGCATGTTCGATTGTAGTTTCCGGTCCACGACAGAACGGTAGTGAGTAGAATGGGTAAGTTTCCTGTCGATTTCGATAAGGCCCAATGGTGTTCATCCACAGTACAACTTGCTCTCCATTTTTATACTGCGCGGTAAGAATTATCAAGGAAACAGTGAATGTACTGTGGCAGTTGCAGTATAGAATGATGCGCAGTCCACAACTAGATCGTACCGACCATTAGATGACTAGATTATGGGTAGCCTAACATCTGTCTACCGGTAGAAATAATTACAAACAGAAATAAAAAGACAACAAATAGATGAACACAAAAATGACAGATGACCGCATGCAAAAACAAGCGATATTGGCCGGCGTCGGTTAAACTCAAACAACAAATGAGAACCTACAAATACTGGGTTTAAATCTAACCGCTGCCCATTAACTTCCTCCACTGTTGACTACTGACCGGCCGCGATTTCCACCCTTGAAATACTAAGCGCTAAAGAAAACGCTTGTTAAAGATAAAAATGGTGCAAAGACTAGGTGACGATGTTAGATTTTACAGTCTCACGCTGTCATCTTAATGTGTCTCAGATTTCCGTCGATTCTAATGCATCCATTAGGAAGTAGTGCAAAGTTCAAGATTTTTCGCGAACGGCAAACCAATCCTCCTCAATAATGGCAGTTACATTTTCATATACAGAAAGATGCCGTTTTAACTGTTACACCACATTCCAACAATGACATGATTTCAACTGTCAATCATGTTTTACTGCATATATATATATATATATATATATATATATATATATATATATATATATATATATATATATATATATACTAGGATCTGATTTGAAGCGCCTGAAGTGGGAACGGATACTCCTCTTGGAAAGATAAGCACACGCCCACCTACAGACTTGTCTATCCAATGAGCGGGTGGACCTCTTGAGCCCCACCCACGTAGCCCTACAAGGCCAAGCCCACTGGTGAGACTATTCGTACCTTCTTCCATGTCACGGACTAGTCCCCTTTTCTCATCTTACAACCATGATCCGCACTAGCGAATACTGTGCACCGAGGAATCCTACCTGTGGACCTGTATAACACATTTAGTCTAGTTTTACCAACCATCCACCTCGTTGTTCTGTGCCCTGGTTTTGGCTGCCAGCTTGCTTGTCCAGTCCAGGACAAAATAAATCGAGGCATAAAGTGAAAAAAGAGCCGAAAACCCGGGATAAACGGAAATCACGAAGACAAAGAATGAGCCTAAATACAGCTACGCCACTGGACACAACAGCTAGCCGTACCACTTAGTGTTTCCAACCATTTGGTACGCGCGTTACATCGGCATCAACCCAGAAATCAACCTCCCTGTCAGGGTTTCTATACCTTTTTGCCATGTTATCGACTGACCAATTCCAGCACCTTACGCCTAACCTCAGCATTGCTGATACGGTGTGCCCATCATCATCGGGCAATGCTACGGAGACGTGTTCAAACACCGACAGTCTTCATCTATCTTCTATTCTCAACGGCAATGCTTTTGACCAGAACAAAAAGAACGAACCTAACCACCGCGCTGTACACTCGACCCTTGATAGACAAATGGCTGAGGTTGGCGAAAGCCAAACGCGCATTCTGTATACGCGATGGCACTTCATCCGATATCTGCCCATCTGGTGAAATCTAACTCCTCAGGTGACAAAATTCATCTACTTCACCTAGAGCTTCCCCTGCCAAGGAAAGGTTTGGTGTTGAGCCAACCCAGTCCCGCAGCAGCATTTTACACTTTGAAGGTGTAAATTGCATCCCCAACATTGCTACGCTCTTGACTAGGTTATCTAACAAAGCTTGCAACTTACCTGGATCCTCATTCAGAAGAGCAATATCGTCCCCATGTTCCAAGTCAGAAAGTTTACTGCCTGAGCAAAGATCGGTGCCACTATTCTCAAACGAGGATAGGGCTGCCTTAAGAATCAATTCAATTACAAAATTAAAGAGAAACGGCGGAAGAGGGCAACCCCGACAAGTACCACATTCCGTGGTGAACTCGGGTGAAACATCGCCGTAAGCACGAACCCGGCTTCCACTGTTCGCATACAAAGTTTGAAAAAGATAAATAAACTTCTCTGGCACACCCTCAATGACAAGCAGCGCCAGAGAACTGTGCGGTCGACTGAATCGAACGCCTCTTTCAGATCAAGAAAGACACGGAGATTGTGGGCCTACGGAAGATGTGTCTGTGTTCCAAGATTGTCGAAGAGTAGAGATGTGGTTGATACAACCACGACCCGGTCGGGAACCGACTTGATTCTCACGCGTACATATTTCGCAGGCCCTCGATAATCCTGGAGTGTAAGACCGGTAAGCAGTTTAAACGCGATACTTTCCAAGCTAATTCCTCTGTGGTTTTCACAAGAGGACCTATCACCTTTCTTGTAAATCGGCACAATCACCGATTCACACTATTCCCTGGGAATTTGCTCTCTATCCCACATTACCCGGATGAGGTCGGTTGACTCCGAAACCAAAGGTTCGCCTCCATCCTTTGAAAAAGATGGAGACAACCCATCTATCACACATACTCGACCGACAATAATGGTTCTCCTGGGCTTGAAAGATGCCTTCGATTCACCTGACTGAAGTTTTTATTACTACACATAAAGTGAAGTACAGTATAAGGGGTAAAACCCCTCATCAGAAGACACTGTACAAGTGGGCTGTGGGGAGGACATTCGCGTAAGAAGCGGTTTATTGATCTTCCTTTTGAAGAGAAAAAGGTTGTAAGTGGGTGGGAAGACAGGAGGAGGGAGAGTTCCACAACTTAACGGTCCGGGGGAAGAAACAAAATTGAAAGATAAAAGTACGAAATCTAGTGTCCGAAACTTGATAAGGATGATCAGTTGCCTGGGTACGTGACGGTCGGGACAAAGTTTTGGGAAGATGAACTGCCGAAGAAAGCTCAGAAGAAGAAAATCCAAAATAATATTAGCGGAAGAGAGACAACAAAGTAACAGCCCGACGATGGGCTAGTAACTGCAGATTAGGGGTTAAAGAAGGGTCGTCGATCAACCGGATGACCTTACGTTGAACCAGATCAACAGGAGAAAGAGAGACAGACAAAGCTCCATCCCACATGTGACTGCAGTATCCAAGTGCGGGGCAGATTTGAGTTCTGTACAGAAGCAGAAGACGAGTTGGTGTGAAGGAGCGTCTGGCGCGGAACAGAAAATCAACTTTGCGCGCAGCACGAGAGGCCAGATGAGACATGAAAGAAGTTATATGTAAGCCAAGGAGATACAATCTGTGAAACGCAGCACAGTTGAATCAAAAGATAAATGAGGGGAGGATGAATGATGTTTCGAGGAAATTGAGAGGAGTTTTGGAAACACTATGTGCAACATAATTGTGGGATCCCCAGGAGATGTGTTCGAGATAGGACTCTAAAGATGCACTAATTGTACTGCGGTCACGATCGATGTTGGTGTTGGCATGGAGGGGAGTGCGGTAAAAAAAAGGGAAGAATGAAGGGTGGCATCATCGGCAAAGGAAGGGGTTGGGTTGGAAGCAGTGGATGAAGGATCAACAATAAATAAAATAGGGTGAGCGCAGGTACTGAACCTTGGGGAACACCAGCATTAGCAGGAAATGACTGGGACGGAACCCCATCAACTCAGACGGAGATGGTTCGTCTACTGGGGAAACGATCTCCACGATACAAGTGCGGAGGAGAACCCGAACGAGGGCAGTTTCGCTAAAAGACCTTTGTGCTAAACTCGGTCAAAGGTCTTAGAGATGTCGAGCGAGATCGTGTTTTTCCGTGGTTATCGAGTGCAGCCGACCAGGGGTGTGAGACGATAGCCAGGATATCATTGGTGGAACGACGAAGTCGGAATCCGTATTGACGATCGCTCAGTAGTACTTCGCGTTTGAGAAACGCATGCAGTTGGTCGGAGATGAAAGTTCCGAATACTTTCTAAATAACAGGTGTGATGGAAATAGGACTATATTTATTCGGGTCAGAAAGATCACCGCGTTCGGGAATACGAAAAATCACTGCGTGTTTTCAGGAGATCGGAAAATTAGAAAGTTGGGGAGAGAGAGAGACAGACAGACAGACAGACAGACAGACAGACAGACAGACAGACAGACAGAAAAGACGACGTAAAAAAGGGCCAGTTCAGGGGCACAGATTTTAAGGAAGATGGGTGGAATACCGTCCAAACCGAGTGGTTTGCATACGTCCAGATAACGTAGCGCTTGAAGAATCTTACTAGTACTAATATGAGGCTAAAAATGGGAGACAGAGAGAGAAGAAACCGGAGGAATAGGATAAGTGGGTAAGATGAAGTTGAGGGAAAACCGGAAAACAAAAACCTCGGCTTTCTCATGTGGTTCACAAACAAGATCGCCGGAGGAATTACAGATGGGAGGTAAATTGGAAAAGAAAAAACTGCAGGAGACTGCTTTGGCAAGGGGCCAAAATTTTTAACTACCGATGGCAGATGAGAGCAACCAGACAGTAATCCGCTGTCGTCCGGATCGTTACCACACCTGACCTATTGGGACCTTAGGTGGTTCTTGGTCACTCCAAGTATCAGGGTTCGATTGCCTGTTATTCCCAAAAATGCAGTGGGCCTTCGTGGCTATGGGGTATATACCCCTTCTACTGCACCCATGCATAAGCATGTAATAAAAAAGTGATCATGTCACCATCAAATTTTTCTCGTCTCGGGCATGCGAAAGCCGTAGGAAAACTACGTAGAAATTTTGGGAGGCTAAATATAGAAGGACTCACAACTAGGGCTGCAGCGCTTAACTAGGGGATAGAAGACGAGGAACCTGGAATAAAGAAAATGTGGCAGAGGATCAAGGGAAACCCAATGGAGCTACAGGACAGTTTTCTCCCACTTCAGAAGTGCAAAAATAAGGGCAAGCTAGCTTGGTGGACACCGACGGTTCAACCAGCAGGCAAATAGATGGAGAAAAGCTGACAGATCTTTAAGGCCGCTGGTAGCAAGAGCCTGGCTATGATACAAAGAGGATAGAAACTTGGTAGTAAAAATCCAACGGGGGGCAAAGAGAATCCTTGAACTGGTACTGGCCAAAGAGACTAAACAGAACCAAAAAGCTACCGTAGATATGCCCAGTCAGGCTTCGCTTGGTAATGGAATGGGACCTCTGGTCTTGAGGGGTGAGGGTGAAATACGTGATGACGATCAAAGCAAAGCCGATGCTTTGGGCCTATACTTCGAGAGTGCACATAGACGTGATAGGGACAACAAATATCGAACGAAACACAAGTGGTTGCTCCCACCGTTTCCAACGTGCAAATAGTGGACGAGGAGACAGAGGAATTATTGGAAGGACCCTACATACATAAGTCGGCGGGGCCTGAAGGTACACACCCAGCCATTGGCTGCCATGATCAGTGGACACGTCTGTCGTCTATACTGTGCCACACTTATTCAAGGGGTGTTGTCGCTGGACTGGAATTCAGCTACTGTTGTGGTTATCCACAAGGGAGGGTCACGGACCGAAGAGGAGAGTTACCGTTCTGTAAGCTTTACATACATTCTCTGCAAGTGTTTAGGGTGACTGGTAAGGGAACACATGTAATCACATAATGAACAAGTTGCTCTGTAAGGCACATCACGGCTTTTTGGAAGGCAAATCTTGTCTCTCGAACCTCATAATATTCATAGACGAAGTCAATACCTAGATGGATGAGGGCAAGATGGTCGAAGTTTGCTACCTATATTTCAGCAAGGTTTTTGACTCACTCCACTATCACCTATTGCTGGAAAAAACTGAAGACGCTTGTGACTGTAGGGCAACCGAACAAGTTGGTATCAGCCTTCCTGACCAACAGGACGTTTTACGTTAGAGTAAGAACCTGCAGGTCAAAAGCAGCAAAGGTAACTAGCGGAGTACCTCAAGGGTCAGTTTTAGGCACACTGCCTTTTCTTCTCTACGTAAGTGATTTGGCAAAAGATTTATTACTTCCATGTTTTATTTTTTCGGACGATGTGAAATCTATAGAATCAGGAGATCGTGATGAGTTAGCAGGAGCCCTAACGCGGGTAGTTAACTGGGCAAACCAATGGGATATTCCCTTAAACGAAGGCTAGATTCACCTACTAACCAAAGCTTGGGTGGGGTTGATGGTAATAGGAGAAAATGGACCATTCACATTTGAGGTGACACAGTCAACAAGAGACTTAGGTGACAAAATACTGCAAACCTAAAGTTTGCTGAACAGTGCAAACTGCCTGCTCACAAGAGGCAAGCTTTATCAGCCATGTCCAGCATTTTCCTGCACAATGGTAAAAGTGTTCATACCTATGTATAAGGCAGTAGTGAGGCCACTTTTAGAACACTAAGTACGGGTTTGGACACCCTTTTTTGAAAAAGGATGCAGCCTGCCTAGAAAAGGTTCAGCGACTAGCCACTTAGATGGTTAAAGGAGAACAAGGGAAATCATATGAACAAACACTGCAGGATATGGGAATCTTCTCACTGGGGAAAAGACCCAAAGGAGACCTTACTGAGGCGTTCAAAATCCTGAAAGGTTTTGTCGGGAATAAGTGTCGAGGATACATTTGAACAAGCCACTGATCACAAAACGAGGTAACAACATAAACTTATGAAACCCACGCTATAGGCTAAACGTGTGAACAAACTTCAGCAATAGAGTAGTGCCACAGCGGAGCAGAATAACTGAGGAAACAGTTAGCGTACAAGATGTAAGGCATTTTAAAGGATTCTAGATGCGAAGTAGGACGAGTTATTCGCAGAAACAGAATACTGAGGATTAGGGAGCAATTGTAATTTACTTAAGGCTTTTCAGTTATCTTGTGTCCATGCCTACAATCCGGGACACTAAGTGTGATGAAACGCAAACGTCACAGTTGTCTCTCGCCTGAATGGTGAGAAGAGTTTCTACTCCTTTCTTTTTCAGCCAGACTGAAGAAACGAACCACTTCGTGCAACAAAACTGGAAAGAATTAACGAAGTCGCAGTAAAGGGTGCCGGTCTCTGTTCATACCACTGAAAGAATTCTGAACGGTTCAGTGGCCCCGGCCACTATCAGTCCTGTGCATCCTGACCTGACCTGACGTAACTACGACACCGTACAGTGCACCACTGATTCTTGTCCTGCAGAACTTCTTCGTTTGATCAGTAGGTTATAAACCAAAGTAATTCAAATAAGGAATATCACTTAAAAGCTTTTCGGTGAATCCCAGTCAGTCAAATTCCTACCGAGTCTCTATTTTAGATCCGAATTTTCGTAGATGTTCCAAGAACTAGCCAAATGTCCTAACTGTTTAGCTTCAAAATGGACCAACAGATCATACTTATGTTCAGTTTGCACTCATACAAATTTTTTCGGCACACAGCCAGTTCGTAACATTGGTTTCCAGCTGGTTTACTTAGCAGTCATTCTTCCACAAGTCAAAACTGAATTGATACAAAGAAATCGACGACCGAAAAAACCACATCCTTCAACGAAAATTTAACTTCCAAACACTGAATTCAATATATTGCAATGCTGTTTATTACCAAGTCACAGATTGCGCTATTTCAAACGCCGTGAAAATGGGTAAAATAGGGGGTAATTATTATGATCTCATCGTTGGGAAGGTAGAAGTGGGTGGAGGGAAACGCAATTTGAGAAAAAGACAGATGGTGGAGTGCACACGATCGGTTTGACCCAAAATGGAAAACCGCTGGAGAGACGATCAGTGTAACAGTGCAAACCGCTCGAAAACCTATCACAGCAATAACGCAAACCAGTTGGAATTTCGACCGATCGGTTTTATAGCGGTCTTGCGGACACGGTTGAAGTTCTGAAAAACTGAACAATCTACTGCGCGTTTGAAGAACTACCAAAAATGTGAGATCGAACGAAGACCACCGAAAAATAATATGTACACAGTGCTAACACAGATCACTATCCAAGTGATTTGATTTTTTTAAATAGAATAAATAATGTAAACTGTCCCTAATTCAATCATCAGGGGGGAAGAAGTAATGACGTTTTCTGAGTGCACTTACAGTGTTTGTATGTTCGTCGCACGCCGAAAAATGAATTAACAGAAAGTGGAGTAACAACGACAACATATTTCAACACCCACAGAACTCATACGCAAACCGATAGTTCATTAAAACAGCTGAAAAAAGGACAGGACAGGAAAGACATCTAGGGTGACAAGAGGTTGGAGCCTACAGCTCTGCAGATACTTGAGCCGGTGGGGTCTAGTGAAACTATTCCTGAGCTGCAACCTCCAGTTCGGTGCAGTTCGATTTCAGCTTGGGTAGTTGAAAATCTACTCCTACCTTTCCCGTTATTAATAAATAAATAGCAATATACTTCCCCATAAATATGTGCAAACAATATACAAATTTTTGGGGTCTTTTTGATGGCCCATTGTTAAACCAGATTTCAGGACCTATAGTTTGTCGACGATCTGCTTCGTTGCGATTTCACTCGTTCTTTTGTGGTACCTTGTAACTCCTACATGTTCTAAAATCTTCTCCTCACTTTATTGCACACAAAGTTTTATCGTTTTACCGGCAGTTGTTTGCCGCAGTCAGTTCTCTCCCCATTGTCTGTAATCGTTCTTTGACCTGTGGCAAAAAAGACCAAACTCACACCTTCGCAAAAGGGAGTTTTTAGTGCCCTTACAGCAACCTGACAGCTACCTCTGGAATTACTGGGATTCGAACGAAGCAAACCCTCCAGACCAAAAGCTACGTCTGACTAAACTTGAGAAGCAATATGGTTTGGCAGGTTTGATATCAATTTGCTGAACATTGTGGAAGCATGTTGAGCCACCATTTTTCATTTCTGTTACACTGTATTTCTGTACACTAGTGCTTGCTTAACATACCTCCCTTTTGTCCCCTGTCTTTATTGAGCCGCCAAACCTTTTCGAGGCTTTTTTGATAGTACACGCACGAACCACTCTTGAGATTTTCTAGTTCCTCATAGCGTTTGCTGGGCGGATCGCTTAGATTAGGATTTTGAGTGAAATAAAGAGTCAGGAGGTTAAGGTAGAGGGGAGGAGAGGAGAAGAAGCCCAAAAGCCATTCAGCAATTGAGGAGAAAGGGAAATAGTATTTACTGGAATTCACGAGACTAACAGGACTGGTATCCGTAGTTTTCGAGTGGCCCGAGCTCTGTCGTCAGGTTGACCCCTCAGTGTTGAACAGGGGTACTAGGAAGATGCCATAAACCCACAATTGCTTGAGCCAATCTCGATGCCGTCAAGTGTCTGCGGTTGACCGAGACTTCTGTGTTCTGTTCTGTTCGTGGATGAAACTGGGTTAGTAAACATACGACTCTGCTTTTTGGTGTGCGATGAGGTTTTCTGTTTCCCTCTCATTTTTAGCGGGGATTCGACGAAATACACTCGGCAGTGGTGGGTGCATAACTGGTGTGCATACCATCGAAGGAATTCTGGACGCTCGATTGGCCGTGGCCATTACCTGTCCTGTGCAGACTGAACTGAACTGAGCTGAAAGTGCAACAACCTCAATGTTAGATTCTGGCTCTGCTCAGTTCTAGTCCCATCTTTGAGTGGGGATGATAAGCAGGTGCATGTGTAGCGACTACCTTCAGTTCCCCCGGCTATTAGTAAGTCCCTCGCCAGTACTCAACTTTCGTTTACCCGGGGTGCTCTTCACTTCGCGCAAATAACTGAGACACCCTTTGCCTTCAATCAACTGGAGGACTGAATTGAATCGAATTGAATTGTATATTTCTTGACCGTGGTCAATACATGTGCACAAGGCAATATCAGAGAATACATCAGTACATGTCAATGTGAGGTATTCACAATTTCTAAGTTTATGAATCACACAGCAACCAAAATGCAACAGTAAGGTCATGTAGTGTTTGAGCGAACTAGAGTGGTAATGGTTGAAGCGGGAAGTGCAGATCGGTTTCGAATTTGGTGGGGGCGGTGTGGGTAGCTGGACAGACGTGGGATTGCTGATATAAGCTATAATTTGACGGTCACTAACGAGTAACCGGGCGGAAGAGGTGCCAAAGAACAAGACTAAAAGTAAAGTACGCATGGGGCTATCAACGTGCAGTCAGAGATACCAGCGAAATATAGAACACTGATCCAGCATTGGGCAACTAATTGTGGGGGAAGCATTTGAAATATATGCAAGTGAGTCAAAGGTGATAATAAAACGGACCTTTTGTGCGGGGGTTTCAGTGTCATGTGGAAATTCACATGAAGGCGAAAAGCTTCACAAGGATTTCAGTAAACTTTTGAAGAGCATGAATGGTGTATGGACGCGTAACGGACTTTCAACGAAGAGCCGTTAAAGAAACAGATTAGTGGAAACAAAAGCTACTGGGGCGGCTAGGCAGAAGTTGGAAGAGTGTAAAGAAGAAAAAAGAAATATAAAAAATTTTGTATATTTGATAAAAAATTATTAGCCAAATTCTGTTTAGCTGCAGATGGCTGGTATTCTGTTTCATAAGGACCTTGGTTGCAAGTGATGGCAGGTAGACTGTTGAAGGTAGCAGGTAAAAAGGTCTGGTTTGACGAGGCGGACAGCCGCGAGGACCAGGTTTCGGTTATTGGTTCCGTACTGCAACGCAGAAAGAACTGAATTGTGGGAATGGATTATTGGGAACAGACGTTGAGCGAATGTGGGTAGATGGTTGGTGTCAGGAATCATCTCTGCCAGCCGGTGAGACTTTCACGAGGGTTTGTTACTCCGTGTACGGTGCCCCATATAAGGTCAGCAGGCGAGGGTATAGGCTTGAACCACTGATCAAACCGTCTAGTCCTTACGGTAATCCGGGACTAACGTCGAGTTGGCCGATGGCTACCCAAGTAACCAATGCGATCTGAAAGAGATCGGGAGTGCGGCAGTTTGGAGAGCGTTCCAGCTGTGGGTTGTGATTCTCCTTTTAATGGAAACCAGAAAATGAACATTTTATCTGAACAATTAGTTATCGTTATGGATCCCTAGACGGAGACTGGTAGCTTTCCAAGGTAGTTGGGTAATAGTCGAGATTTAGGGAGATATCAGGTAGGTGGTGGATGAGGAGAGAGTGTCCATTTGGGAGCCAGGAATGAAACAATAGTAGAGGGTATGATCTGGAAGAAGAACGGGAAAATAGGAAGATAACAGTCTGGTTGGTTCACCAGCTGTTTTCGAGGACCGCAAACGGTGGAAAAGAAGGAAAACACAGGGTTTTGAGGTGAGGGTTATTCATGAGAGAGCAAACGTGCTGGTATTCCGCCGAGTCATGAGAAATCAGCGGTATACGGATTCCGGTTGGAATGGATTCCTAACTAACCATGAGCATATGCGCAGAGGAGTGAGGCCTAGTAACTAAGGCATGATAGTCTGTGTGGCAAGGCTCCAGTATACGAGGAAGGCACAAGAAAAGCAGGATGGGAAGGTTGTGTTCTAGCCTGAGACGGAGGGGTTAAGTGAAGGGGAGCACCTATTACTAGAGGACGGAACTGTTTTTTAATACGTGTAAGCAAATTATGTTGTAAAATGGCACGACCTTGTGGGAAGGAAGGAGAAAAGTGAGTGGAACATACCCAAGGTATATATATATATATGTATATCCGAAAACGTGGGTGCGATCATCAGAAGGGTCATGAGAAATCTGTCGAACGCAAAAGACTGTGGCACATTGGGGTCCAAAGCTAGTTAAGTGTAGGCGAGCACCCATCACTAAAGGACAAAACGGTTTTCTTTTCTTCTTTTTTAATATATGTATACAAATTATGTTGTAAAAAGGCCATTCATCGAGGAGAAATAATAGAGTCCCACCTTCAACACAGAGCACAATTTGACCTTTACTACGCAATCGGTCCCAAACAATCAAGTTGTGAACCAGAGGCGTGTTAGAGTGCTGTATGTCGTCGGATTGTGTGTGGGTGTGTTGGAGTAGGTGGTCTTGAAATTTCGATGGGGAGACAGAATCCCCGAGCCTGGTGATCCATGGCGTTTTTGTCCCCTTTTTCATTTTTCTTTTAATCGGTTTGCAAGAGACGCAACTGAATATTCTTCGTTTTGTTCCCTCTCTTGCTTAGCTTCTTCGAGGACTTACGCGGCCCAGGCTCTTGTCATTTTTCTTCTTTTCTTCCTCTCCCTCTCTTTTACTGGACTCCTTTCCCCTCCTTCATTCTGCTTCTCTCTCTTTACACTTCACAAACTTTTGTTCCTTTTCCCTTCCCCATGTTCCTTCCGCTAGTTTTTTTCCATGCCATTTTTGAAACGTTATTTCACTCTCTTCATTCCTACCTTCTTCATCGTTTTCTTCTAACCACATTTCAGCGGCCATTCCTGTCCTTCTTCCCCATTTCATTTCATTTTTCCATGATGCATCTAGCCGGCAGAAGCTTACCAAAACGAGCCCTCTTTTCGTCTCCTCTTTTATGTCTGGTCAAGTGGTTTGCACCAAAGGCGAGAAGAGTGGTGTTCAGCTGCCGTGCTCATACGAGTTTGAAAATTATTGAGTGGTGGGGATCTGCAGTTGCTCTGGTGTCCCTCCCGTCTGGTCCTCCGCCCAATAAGCCGTATACGACTACGTACCACCGGTCCGATGTAGAACAGATCCGAAATATGGAACACCTGTAAACTCCACCCTGACAGTACACCATATACAAGCGACTCCGGATCCGCAAACAAGCTCCGAGAGAATTTCCATCGTGCCACCAATAAACCAAACCAAGCACCTTCCAATCACCATCCCCGAGCTTTGTGGAGGGTTTTATTCCGGCTGCTGTAACTGGAGTTTCGAGTGGAACACCTGGGCACGTTTCCGCCACGTGCTTGTCCAGATGCCTTTTGCAGTAGTGGTAACTACAATGGAACTCAGTTGTTGGGCTGGATTAAAAATATATTGGAAAGAAATTTCTCCGTGCTATGGCACCGTCTAAAATGAGAGACAAAAACCAACTGTTGCTACATATCCTGCTTGAATTCGATCAAGATTCTGACCCCTCTTATTCTGGGTGTAACAGCCGGTCGTGGAAAATCCCCCTTTTTCCCTCGCGATTCAGTGTTTTTCCCAACATCACTCATTTCCATACACTATTGACTTGTCTTTACGAACTGGTTGTTTTTATGGACCAATTGTTGTTTGTTCGCGCCCAGAGCGCTATTTTGGCACATCCTTGTTCAGGACCTGCGTGACGCACGTGCTGTCTGCTCACACGCTGCTATTCGGTTTCTCGTTCTTGAGTCTTTGTGATCGTATTATTGAGGTTTGTATATTGTTTATGTCATTGTTTATTTTAATAATCTAGTATCGTAGAATTATCACGGATAATCGCCTTCTGATTTCGGGATCCGTTGCGAATTTGGCTACGCATTGCTCAAACGTTCGTAACAATACTCAATAGATCTATTTAGAACGAGGAAAAATCACGCAAAATGCCAAGAAAAGGATCAAAAGCAGTCGAATCCGGACAGGAAGTAATACGGCAAGTCTCTGGGGAGGTTTTGGATACATATGATTCTTTAGTTAATGCTAGATCGCCTAGTCCTGTCAGTGCTAGCTCATGTGTTATTGAAAGCGATATTGATCGTAAGGATGTCGATTTATATAAGCTGAGAATACTAGAACTAGAGCAACAGTTACTTTCGGCTAGACTACAGGCGCATGAAGCAGAGAAGTGTACACAGAAACAGCGAGAGCATGAGACCAGTGACTTCGACACTTCCGATAGGTTAGAGTGCAATAAGGTAGGGAACCCCACGCCGGTCGCCGAATACAAACCACCATCGATCGATCTGCCTAAAGTGGAGTTAACGGTTTTCGACGGGCGAGCTGAGCAATACTGCAAGTTTGTCAAACAGTTCGAGACGTTCGTTGAAAACAAGGTAAACGACCCCTGGGCAAAGGCTTCTTCACCTTACTCACTACCGCCGAGGCCGAGCGCGAGAAGCTATCGACGGGTGCACCACGCTCGATCCAGAACAAGGCTACACAAGGGCAAGAAAGATTCTAAGGGACTTGTTTGACCAACCGTACAAAGTAGCCCGTAACCTAATAGAGGGCGTGATGGTAGAGGCAAAGTGGCCCAAGAGCGACGTCCACACCATGGCCGACCTGGTGATCAAGATGCAGAACTGCTCAATAGCCCTCGACCATTTAGGTTACAGGGCTGACCTAGATGCCATGCACACTTTGGAAGGCATAGTCCGTCACCTCTCTCCCGAACTACAGGGTCGGTGGGCGGAAGAAGCTGAACGGATAAGCCGGAGCGACAGAGAAGCCAACTTCGAAGACCTGACTGAATACTTAGACAGGCAAACGAAGATAGCTGACAGCAGATTCGGCCGACCCATCCGGGACAGCAACCGAGCAAACAAGCCCGGTGTAACGAACGAATACTGAAAATCCTTCTAAATGTTCAACGTGCTTTGTGAATTCGACTATATTTAACATTATCTTGGAAAGCTCGCTCATACACCACACATTTTCGCGTTTGTTTATCCATGTGAGACATTTGAATTTGGCCTTGAACCGTTTCTGACTGTCGTGCTTGAGCCACGGGGCTTTGGACCTTTGGGTTTTACTGTGAAGTCTATTTGGCCGCATACTTGAGGTTCGTATATATTTGTATCCTTTGTGCATTTCAATTTAGTAACGTAGAAACTACGAATCAATCTTGTTCTGGTTTTGGGATTCGTTTGAATTGGCTACGCGTTGCTCGATTTGCGAGATTCGACTTACAGTACTCAAGTGGAACCTGGACAAGAAAACTCATTGGAAATGCCCAGACGAGGAAGCAAGGACATTTTGAGACAACAGGAAATAACTCGGCAAGTCTCTGGGGATGGTTCGGGTGTTATTGATTCTCTAGATAATACTAAGTTTACTAGCTCTGTCAGTGCCAGGTCATATATTTCTAACCGCGATGCGTTTGACGATATTAGTACTTATAGAATGAGAGTAATAGAATTAGAAAACGAGCTGCGGTTAGCCAGAAAGGAAGCAGAGCCCCTTACACAAGGAACTGGTCTCAGAGAGCCAGCAAAGAGTCCACGTAGTTCACAATGTCAACATCGAAAAGGCACTGTGATCGACGAATATAAACCCTTGAGACAGCCTGAAACTACCGAGGTTTTGGCTCTTGACCTGCCGAGAGTGGAGCTGTCCCACTTCGACGGGCACCCCGAGCAATACTGTATATTCATGAACCAGTTCGAAAATTTTGTTGGGTGCAAAGTTGCAGATCCTGGTCAAAGGTTTTTGTATTTATTACATTACTGTCGTGGGAGAGCCAAAAGTGCTATCGAAGGCTGCGCGATGCTTGATCCACCGATGGGGTACATCAGGGCGCGCAGAATCCTGAAAGATTTGTTTGGACAACCATTCAAGGTGGCAAGAAGCCTAATTGATAGTGTTTTATTGGAGGCGAAAAGGACTGAGGGCAAGGCTGAATCACTGTCGAGTTTGGTGATAAAAATGCAGAATTGCAGTATAGCACTGGAGCACTTAGGATACCAGTCTGATCTGAATGCATTGCACACACAGGAATGCATTGTCCGATGTCTATCTATTGATTTACAGAGCCGATGGGCAGAGGAAGCTGAAAAAATAAATATGCTTGAGCGGGAATCTACGTTCAACGATTTGACGGAGTTCATAGGTCGTCAATCCCGTATCGCCAACAGCCGATTTGGACAAATCGTACGCGAAAGTTGCAGACTGGCGCGAAGGGAACCAACATCTCGAATTGTGGAGAAGGACTGTAACCAAACCCAGTCTTTGGCTAACATGACATGATAAGTCAAGAACCCGAGAGGTCAGCTGAATGCAAGCTATGCAACTCCCTGCATCGGTTACCAGATTGTCCGATCTTTCATGGGATGAGTGTACCCGATCGGTGGTGCGCGGTAAAAAGGATTGGCTCATGCTTTTTGTGTTTGAACAACTCTCATCGAGCCTCTGAATGCAGCTTAAGAGTGAAATGCAACCAAGACGGATGCTTGGGTAATCATCATTCGTTACTGCATGGCCTTCTCAACAATAGACCTATTCAGCCAGATGAACCCAAAATTGTCTGTTCAACGGGACATGATGATTTCAAACCGGCAAGATTAGGCATCGTACCTGTCGGTATCGTGACACCTAAAGGACTGAGGAGGGTCAATGCATTTTTGGACACGGGGTCGGATACCTCGCTGATTACTCGCGAGCTTGTAGAAAGCTGTGAACTAGTAGGCGAGCCTACCTCGCTCACTATCAGCACGATTGCAGGGGGTCATGTTAGCAATTCTAAGAGGCTGACCCTGCAGTTAACGTCTTTATCTGATGAAGGGACCGTAGAAATTCCGGAAGCTTTTGCAATAGACAGCTTGCCAATGAGACCAGTCGACTCTGTTAGATCGATCGCCAAGAGATGGTCTCATCTCAGGGACATAGAGTTCGAAGAAGTTTCTAGCCCCCACGTCGACATACTAATTGGATGCAATGTACCAGAGGCTCACTGGGTGCTTGAACAGAGCATAAGCAATCGAAAAGAACCATTCGCTACGCGAACGATACTAGGCTGGACACTTCTCGGACCCCTGACGAGCGAACTTCAACAATCGGCATCAATAAATTGCTCAAATGTTGCTGAGAGAAGTGCCTCTGTAGAACACGATCAGCCTTTCGATATTGAATCCAACGGTCCATCTCAGGAAAGCGAAGTTCACTCGAAGGATCGATCGGCGCTTTCGATGGCGAATTCAAAGACGGGACTTCACAGTGGGCAACATGAAGTTGCTATACCCGAGAGACCACCGTCAAGTCACTTATTGAGAAAAGGAGAAGTTGCCCGGAGGCTTTTGAAATATCTCAAAAAAGGACACCAGCAGGTCACCCAAAGCAGCTTGAAATTTGCCGACCCAGTGACAGTGTACGGTACCTGGGTGGAACTGCATGGCCGGCGGCGAAACAAAGTACCCTTTGCCAAAACAAAAATTGCTGAGCTGAAGTCAGTATCCCTAAACGAGCTCAAAACGACTGCACTGGTATTGGGTTTCAAGGTAGCACGAATGCTAAAAGAGAACTGCACCACCGCCGAACTGAGCCTTGCCTATTGGACAGATCCTACAGTTGTGTTACATTACAGGAAACGGAAGAAACGAAGAACGTGTTCGAGACATCAGAGAGTTAATCCACTCGTAGCAGGAAACAGCGAGGAAAATGTTGATGATTCGAGCTCGAAACCACATACAAAAGACAAAGTAGCTCGCAGATCGCCTCGCTCCGAGTTACTCAGCACTTTATTGCATTTCATGCCCTACAACTAATCAACTGGACCCATTTTTTCTGAAAGGTTGCAAATGTACTTAGTTCCAGTTTCTATCTAGCGTGCACATAGGCGAAGAAGAGAAATTCACCAGTATTTCACTTGAACAGTTCAGGTGAGGCATACTAGCTGCGAGCACATTGTGAAACTATTATTATCTTTAAAGAAGAACATTTATTTACATTTTATACAATATTGATTGTCACATATTTTGTGCACAGAAAAACTTTGAAATACTCTGATAGATGCCAGTATTCGATCAATCTCCGTGTTCATGTGTATTTCGATACTGTCCGCCGTACACTTGTTTTCGAAATTTATTCATAATCAGAAACCGGTTTTCATTTCTTTCGGAAGATTTGGTGCGTTAATTTTATGTAATTCCACTGGTTCGTGACCTGTCAATTTTACGCGATATCTCATTAGGCGTTGCACCTGCGTTCAACTTCTGCGCTCAAGCTTGTAGACAAAATTAGTCTAACCAGTTGCTGCAATGGGTTACTGCTTGTGATGCTTAGACTTATTTCTTGCGGCGAAACACTTCACTCTGCGAAGCCTTCATCTTCATCGTGCGTCTGACTATATGCGCCGGTTTCCTGATGAATATGTCAATCTCAAGTTGTGCAGCGGGATTTGGAATTGATTCCTTATGGATTGTGCGATGATGACTACGGCAAAAACCTGTTTCACGTTCAGATAACACAGGAAGTTAGTATCCACAGGCACTGACAATAAGTTAAAGGTAGATAGGGTGAGAATCATGACCCCTTCCTGAACCTTAGACAACCATTTTCGCGGAAGGATTTTGGCCGGCGGTGTAACGAACGAATACTGAAAATCCTTCTAAATGTTCAACGTGCTTTGTGAATTTGACTATATTTAACATTATCTTGGAAAGCTCGCTCATACACCACACATTTTCGCGTTTGTTTATCCATGTGAGACATTTGAATTTGGCCTTGAACCGTTTCTGACTGTCGTGCTTGAGCCACGGGGCTTTGGACCTTTGGGTTTTACTGTGAAGTCTATTTGGCCGCATACTTGAGGTTCGTATATATTTGTATCCTTTGTGCATTTCAATTTAGTAACGTAGAAACTACGAATCAATCTTGTTCTGGTTTTGGGATTCGTTTGAATTGGCTACGCGTTGCTCGATTTGCGAGATTCGACTTACACCCGGTACTAGCCAAGTCCAAACCCCTGTACGGGAATATCCAAAGTACCAGCCTTGGACCAATACACACGTCATTTCACGAGATGCTACGGCGAAACCAAATTGCAGATCCTGTGGTACTAGCCATGGCCTACCAGAATGCCCCAAGTTCGGCAACGCCACAATAGACGAACGGTGGGGAATGGCGAGGATGGCAGGAGCATGTTTCATCTGTCTCAACACCACGCACCGGGCAGCAGCCTGTAGAACAAGGAATCGATGTGGTTACGAGGGCTGCACGGGCAGACACCAACGGCTGCTGCATCAGGCGAGAATAACCATATCCGAGGCGATTGCCAAGCCCAGTGTGATTTGTTCAACTTCACAATCTGCCAGTAAACCGGTACGTTTAGGCGTAGTGGCCGTGGGAGTAGTGACCCCAACTGGGATAGCCAAGGCGTTGGCTTTCGTCGATAGTGGATCCGACACCACTTTAGTGAAAGAGCGGTTTGCCGACAAACACCAACTGGCTAAAGGTGCGACGTCATTGGCAGTGAGCACGGTGGGCGGAACACAGGTAATGACTGCCGGTAGATTAAGGCTGCAACTCATCTCTCTAGACACTAACGAGGAAATTGAACCAACGGAGACATTCGCGTTAGCGGATCTCCCCATGCGAGCACCAAGGTCGGTGAACGCAATCTTGACTCGATGGCCCCACCTGCAGGATGTAACCGTCGTAGACTGGGAAGATGTTGAGGTGGATCTCCTCATCGGATGCAACGTGCCAGAGGCGCATTGGGTGCTTGACCAAAGAGTGGGCGACCGCCAGGCACCTTATGCCGTACGCACGGCTCTGGGATGGATGTTATACGGTCCAGTAGGGGTACGCGGTTCCGTGAATTACTTATCCGCCGAAACGGACCGCATAGAGTATCATCTGCAGCGGCTGTATGAAAAGGAGTTTCATGAAATTGGAGACGAAAGACCATTGTTGTCTCGAGAGGATCACTTCGCTCTACAAACGGTGCGGCAAGGCTCTAGAGGCCTCAAAAGCAGTTCGAGGTTCCCCTCCCATGGCGCACATTGGTCGACCCGTGGACTGACAACAGAAATTATGTTCTCCAACGATTACTACGACTAAAAGAACGCTTCATTCGAGACCAGAATCTGTGGGAACGATACGCGGATTTGATGAAGCGAAACGAGGCCATCGGTTACGTTGAAAAGGTGCCTGTTAACACCGACAGCAAAAGGGGTATCTGGTATCTACCTCACCACCCGGTTATCAACCCCAAGAAACCCAATAAACTGCGGGTGGTTTTCGACTGTGCGGCCAAGTTCCAGGGCAAGTCGTTAAAAGATCGCCTACTACAGGGGCCTGACTGGACCACCCCACTGATCGATGTTTTGTGCCGTTTCAGAGTGGGTAAAGTGGCTTTGTCTGCTGACATTAGGGAAATGTTCCATCAGGTGAAGATTCCGGTAGGAGAACGAGATGCTTTGCGTTTCCTGTGGTGGGAAGGGAGCGACCGGGACAACGCAGTGGTGAATTATAGGATGACCGTCCACCCCTTCGGAGCCATATCGTCACCATTTTGTGCAAACTACGCCCTCCGAGAATCAGCGAACAAACATGGCGATCTAGTACATCGGACGGTGGTAGAAAGCGTCAGCAGGAACTTCTACGTCGACGACTACCTTGGGTCATTCGATGATGTGGAATCAGCTCTAGAGCAGTTCAGGGGTCTGACGAGATTGCTGGAAGAGGGCGGCTTCCATCTAACTAAATGGATGTCGAACGCTTCAGAAGTGCTGAAGGTCATCCCGTATCACGAAAAGGCCGAAAGGGTAAGAGATTTGGACGGCTCTCCACTTCCTATCGAGCGCACTTTAGGGATACAATGGGACGCGGAAAAGGACGATTTCGTTTTCGAACTGAACGTTCCCAAGCTGCCAATAACCCGTCGTGGCATACTATCTGCCGTCTCAAGTTTGTTCGACCCGCTCGGTTTCGTCTCACCCTGGCTGCTACCCGGAAAGATTTTGCTGCAGCGGCTGTGCCGTAAGAAAGTTGATTGGGACCAGGCACTGGACCGAGGGGACCGGTGTGACTGGGAAGAATTTCTGAACACACTGAAGAAATTAGGGGACATAAGAATCCCACGATGTTGACTCCTGGCCATACGATACGGACTGGAGAACTACATGCCTTTTCCGATGCATCCGAAGTCGGTTATGGAGCTGTGGTATACGGACGATGGTGCGCAGGAGATGGACAATATACCACGAGGATCCTGTTCAGGAAAGCCCGCGTTGCCCCACTGAAGTCAGTCTCAATCCCACGCCTTGAACTCAGCGCAGCCGTGTTGGCAGTCAGGGTGGTGCAAGCTGTGAAGAGATGTTTCGATCTCTACATTTGGTCGGTGAGCTTCCGGACGGATTCAACGATAGTACTTTACTACATTAACAACGTACGGAGCCGGTTTAGTACTTTTGTTGCTAACCGGCTCACGATTATCCACGATGAATCAGCCACGCACCAGTGGAGTCATGTCAGGTCTGGCGATAATCCGGCCGACCTGTGCTCCCGAGGTGCGAACAACTTCAGGCAACTGGACACGTGGACGAGAGGGCCAAACTTCCTGCAATTGCCCAAACAGGACTGGCCCGTGTTCGAATTAAACCCCCCTACGGAATTGGAACTGGAGATTAAAGGCGTAGTGATAGCAACCAACGTCTTCGAAGCGTCGTCCATTCTATCGCGACTGGTCAGGTTTTCTTCCTGGATGAAGACGCTTCGTTCGCTAGTTTGGTTAACCAGGTTCAAGAGAAATTTACTAGTCATGAAAGGGCTACGGCCCTCAGGTTGGATACCGGTCGGCCCGATAGGTCCCGATGAGCTACAAGCGGCAGAGTACGATACTTTCAGAATGATACAACGCGAGGCTTTCGCCCAAGAACTCAAGAGGGCGGAAGAAGTGGGGCCGACCAATGAAGACATGCCATCTCCAAGAGGCGAGCTGAAGCGTTTAAACCCCAAACTCATCAACGGACTGCTGCGGGTGGATGGTAGGTTGACCAACGCCCACAGTATCCTATACTGCTGCCTGCGAGACAACCTGTAGTAGAGCTAATGATTCAACACGTCCACGCCATGGAGGGACATGCCGGGGAAAGTCACGTTACGAGCGTCATCCGAAAGCGTCTTTGGTTGTTGAGAGGACGAGAGACTGTAAAACGCGTAATCCGACGTTGTGTGCAATGCAGGAGACGCAATGCCACAGCAGGCAAACAACTCATGGCCCCACTACCAGAATGCAGGGTGACTACGGGCTGGTGGCCGTTCAGTGACACCGGGTTGGACTATTTCGGGCCCTTGTGGATCAAGTGCGGGAAAAGATTAGAGAAGCGATACGGATGTATCATGACGTGCATGAAATCACGTGCGGTACACCTAGAAGTCGCACATTCGATGACGACCGATTCGTTTCTGCGGGCCTTGCAAAGATTTATCAACCGAAGAGGCGTACCGGCCGATATATACTCAGATAATGGATCGAGCTTTGTGGGCGCTCACCGGGAATTGCAGCGTTCGCACAAGAACATAAACAGGGACGAACTGCAGGAGGGAGCCACGACCTACGGCATACGATGGCATTTCAACCCCCCACAGGCCAGCCACCGAGGCGGCGTATGGGAACGCATGATCCGGTCCGCCAGACGGATATTGCTGTCGATCGTGCAGCAGCAGCCGCCCGACGACGAGACGCTGAACACCGTCATGACTTAGGTGGAGCGAATCCTGAACAACCGCCCCCTGGTTCTAGTAATGAACGGCGACCCCACCCACCTGGCGCTCACCCCGAACGACTTATTGGCGTTAAGGTCGAACGAGGGTTTCCAAGGGCCGGTAAACCTTCGTGGGAGCTACCTCCACGGATGGAAGCAAGCGAACTATCTGGCCAAGGTCTTCTGGAGGCGATGGCTACGGGAGTACCTGCCGGCTTTGCAGACTCGACAGAAGTGGCCGGTCAAAGCAAGACCATTCAAAGTTGGGGACGTGGTTATGATCGCCGACGAACGCGCACATTTCAGCGCTTGGTCTTTGGGAGTAGTTACGGAAACCATCAAAAGCACTGACGAAATGATAAGAACGGTGAAGGTGAAGACAGCTAACGGAGTGCTCATTCGTGACATACGCAGTATTAACCTACTCGAGAGCGAAGACGGAGGAGCTGATAACCCTGAGGCCTAGTAAACCTTTTTCACACCAGTAATCGAGGTGGATAAAGAAACACCATATATACCACACAATCTCCGTCAAACACGTTAAGGTGCTCGCGGTCCTTTCGTTGACATTACAGAAGGTTCTTTCCGATATGTGGTGATGAGTGCGATTCCATTAAACATCCCGATACATACACACATGCACGACGCACTCTACATCCCGTAAACCCATCATACATGTGACAGTGTTCTTTGTTTGCCTTTTGTTGACGCTATCGAATGCCCCTTGCATATGTGGAAGTAGCGGAGCTCAGGTCACACATACATGCTACATTTACTCGTTTTCTCTCCACGCGGTCTTTTGTTGACATTGCAGAAAGTCCTCCTTTGATGTGTAGTCATACCTGTGATTTCATTGTAACCCCGGCACACACACACACGCACGCACACACACACACACACACACTCAAGCGCGTACATCCAGGACCGGACGGCCCCTTACGAGGACAACGTCTATGTGACCATTCACGCCCGCCATCGGTCATTTGGTCTTGTGGAAGATGTAGACTAGCCTCACGTCTATGTAGCCAATGGGTTAGGTGCGACCAGTAGTAGAACGTCGACGACGAGCATTAGACGCGCGCACTGACAGCAGAGCCTGGGCAGGTAAGAAGAATCAGTACCTTTTTACCGAACCTTTGACTCCGCAGAGGATCCAAGAGGACTTTGGTGGGCGGTGTAACAGCCGGTCGTGGAAAATCCCCCTTTTTCCCTCGCGATTCAGTGTTTTTCCCAACATCACTCATTTCCATACACTATTGACTTGTCTTTACGAACTGGTTGTTTTTATGGACCAATTGTTGTTTGTTCGCGCCCAGAGCGCTATTTTGGCACATCCTTGTTCAGGACCTGCGTGACGCACGTGCTGTCTGCTCACACGCTGCTATTCGGTTTCTCGTTCTTGAGTCTTTGTGATCGTATTATTGAGGTTTGTATATTTTTTGTCGTTGTTCATGTAATGATCTAGGATCGCAGAATATCACGGATAATCGTCTTTTGATTTCGGGATCCGTTGCGAATTTGGCTACGCATTGCTCAAACGTTCGTAACACTGGGTGTTCAATGTTTTGCCTTGTGATTCGTTGTATACAGACAGGGAGGCAGTTCTCCATACCTTTTTGATCGATGGGTTACTTCACATTTTAATTTCTCTGTTTTTACTGGCCGTCGGACCGCAAGCTTCGGGATTCCTTGGTATTCTCCAAGATTGTTTCAGGCCATATACTTTTACGCGGTCTAGTTATTTGGCGCATATTCTGTTGGCTCCTGGGGTCGAGGCTCGACGGCATTCTTATTTTGTGAAGCATTTAGTCTGCTCATATGCGGAGGCCGACCGAGGTGTACAGCGCTTCGCCTCTTTTTCGTATTTTAGGAACCCTTTGGCAGGCTAATGGTTATTACCCCACGTGGATAATATCCGTATCCCTTTGCATGGAATATGACACTGGTTTCCTCCAGTATGGTTGCACCTCAAGTGCTGGTAAACTCTTGGTTCTGCTTTGCCATGTATGTTGTGATACGCAGTGATCATTGGAAGTATTGAAATGAGGAGTTAGCGAATGTGGAGATTACCTTTGTCCTGGAGGCCTATCACGTTCTACCGAGCGAGTGTGACAGGGTCTAAAAATCCGTATCATCCTCAACAAAACCTTCGCCTAACAGCCTGGCTGCCTGATAATCCGGAACAGCTCCAAAAAGGCTTGGTCCAGGCACCGCTTGAAATCAGGAACGGTGCTACAAGAGATGATCGTCGCCGGCAGCCTGTTTTAGGTGTCTATTAACAGGTCCGTAAATAATTTTTTATCTCACATTTATTCTGCATCCTCCTCTACGCGATTGAGTTCATGAACCCTCACGACTTCCAAGGGGACAGAGTGCAAAATTGTGCCGGGTTTGACCTCAACAATTCCCTCCATAAACTTAAAAGCTTCAGGTAAGTTACCCAGCCCGCCTCCTCTTTTTCGTCGATAGTAGACTGCTGCAGGCCAGCCTTTCTTCACGTGACTGGTGCATCTGGTCTACCACCTTTTTGTTGGTAATATATCACATCTCCGTATAGACTTTGTTCTCTGCGGGCTTGATGGCCAAGCTTGGACACAAAGTTCCACACTGAGAGGGACTATTGGATGAGATCGTGACAAAAGATTTAGGGTTCGAAGGATATCAAAGCCCGTCAAAGTTGGAAAAGTCTTCTGCTTGCGGCTCCAGTTGCCTTCAGGCACTAGGCAGTGGGTGTGTAACAACCGGTCGTAGAATATCCCCCCAAAATGATTGCAGTTCCATGTTTTTCTTAACATCATTCACTTGCTTACACTATTGACGTGTCTTTGCGCACTGTATGTTTTTGTGGACCAATTTTTATCCGTTCGCGCCCACAGAGCTACTTTGTCACATCCTTGTTCTGGACCTGCGTGACGCACGTGCTCCTTGATCACAGGTTGCAATTCGGTTTCTCGTCTTTTGAGTCCTTGTGATCTCATTATTGAGGTTTGTACCTTTTTGGTGTCATTGTTCATTCAGTAATCTAGTATCGTAGAATATCACGGATAATCGCTTTTTGATTTCGGGATCCGTTGTGAATTTGGCTACGCATTGCCCAAACAGGTGTTACAATACTCAATAGATCAATGTAGAACGAGGAAGCACGCAAAACTCCAAGGAAAGGATCAAAGACATTGGAATCCGGACAGGAAGTAATGCTGCTAGTCACTGGAGAGGTTGAGGGCACCTTTGATTCTTTACTTAATGCTAGATGGCCTAGTCCTGTCAGTGCTAGCTCATGTACTACTGAGACAATATGGATTATAAGGATGTCCATCTATATAGGCTGAGGATATTAGACCTAGAACAGCAACTATTATCGGTTAGGCAACAGGCCAAGGAAGCAGAACACAAGTGAAGACGGAAAGAGCGTGAGCATGAGACCAAAGGCTACTACATCTCCGACAGATCAGGGCAAAACAAAATAGGAAACTCCACGCCGGTCGCCGGCTATAAAGCACCAACGATCAAATTGCCAAGAGTAGAACTGACGGTTTTCGACGGGCGAGCTGAGCAATACTGCAAGTTTGTCAAGCAGTTCGAGACGTTCGTTGAAAACAAGGTAAACGACCCTGGGCAAAGGCTTCTCTATCTGACTAGCTACTGTCGAGGCCGAGCAAGATAAGTTATCGACGGGCGTACCATGCTAGACCCAGAACAAGGCTACACAAGAGCAAGGAAGATTCTAAGGGACTTGTTTGACCAACCGTACAAAGTAGCTCGTAACCTAATAGAGGGCGTGATGGTAGAGGCAAAGTGGCCCAAGAGCGACGTCCACACCATGGCCGACCTGATGATTAAGATGCGGAACTGCTCAATAGCCCTCGACCATTTAGGTTACAGGGCTGACCTAGATGCCATGCACACTTTGGAAAACATAGTCCGTCACCTCTCTCCCGAACTACAGGGTCGGTGGGCGGAAGAAGCTGAACGGATAAGCCGAAGCGACAGAGAAGCCAACTTCGAAGACCTGACCGAATACTTGGACAGGCAAACGAAGATAGCCGACATCAGATTTGGCCGACTTATCCGGGACAGCATGCAAGCAAACAAATCTATTACTAGCCAGGTTCAAACCACTGCTGGGGAACAGCCGAAATATCAACGTTGGACCAACGCGCACGCCATTGCACGCGAGGCCGTAGCGCAACCACGTTGCAGGTCCTGTGATGCTAGCCATGGGCTACTAGAATGCCCCAAGTTCGTCAACGCCACAATAGACGAACAATAGGGAATGGCGAGGATGACAGGAGTTTTGTATGTCTCAACACCACGCACCGGGCAGCAGCCTGTAGGACAAGGAACCAATGTGGTTACGAGGGCTGCACGGGCAGACACCATCGATTGTTGCACCAGGCGAGAGTAAACTTACTCGGGACGAGTACCAAACCCAGCGTTATTTGTTCAACGTCGCGGTCTGCCAGTAAACCGGTACGTTCGGGAGTAGTTGCCGTGGGAGTAGTGACCCCAACTGGGGTGGTCAAAGCTTTGGCTTTCGTCGATGGTAGATCCGACACTATTCTAGTGAAAGAGCGGTTTGCCGACAAACACCAACTGGCTAAAGGTGCGACGTCATTGGCAGTGAGCACGGTGGGCGGAACACAGGTAATGACTGCCGGTAGATTAAGGCTGCAACTCGTCTCTCTAGGTACTAACGAGGAAATTGAACCAACGGAGGCATTCACGTTAGCGGATCTCCCCATGCAAGCACCAAGGTCGGTGAACGCAAGTGTGACTAGGTAGCCCCACCTGCAGGATGTAACCGTTGTGGAATGGAGAGACGACGAAGTGGATCTCCTCATCGGCTGCGACGTACCAGAGGCGCATTGGGTACCTGACCAGAGAGTGGGCGACCGCCGGGCGCCTTATGCCGTGAGCACGGCTCTGGGATGGTTGTTATATGGTCCAGTAGGGGGACGTGGTTCCGTGAATTACTTATCCGCCGAAACGGACCGCATAGAGTATCATCTGCAGCGGCTGTACGAAAAGGAGTTTCATGACATTGGAGACGAAAGACCATTGTTGTCTCGAGAGGATCACTCCGCCCTACAAACGGTGCGGCAAGGCTCTAGAGGCCTCAAAAACAGTTTGAGGTTCCCCTGCCATGGCGCACATTGGTCGAACCGTGGACTGGTATCAGAAATTATAATCTCCAACGATTACTACGACTGAAGGAACGCCTCATTCGAGACCAGGAGCTGTGGGAACGATACGCAGAATTTATGAAGCGAAATGAAGCTCTCGGTTACGTTGAAAATGTGCCTGCCAGCACCGACGGTCGAAAGGGTATCTGGTATCTACCTCACCACCCGGTTATCAACCCCAAGAAACCCAATAAACTGCGCGTGGTTTTCGACTGTGCGGCCAAGTTCCAGAACAAGTAGTTAAACGACCGCCTACTACAAGGATCTGACTAAACCGCACCACTAATCGAAGTTTTGTGCGGTCTCAGAGTGGGTAGGGCGGTCTTGTCCGCTGACATTAGGGAAATGTCTAACCAGGTGAAAATACCGATAGGAGAACGAGATGCGTTGCGTTTCCAGTGGTGGGAAGAGAACGACCGGGACAAAGCAGTGGTAAATTACAGGATGACCGTCCACCTCTTCGGAGCCATTTCGTCACCGTTCTGCGCAAATTACGCCCTTCAGGAAGCCGCCAACAAACATGGAGATCAAGTCCATCGGGCGGTGGTAGATAGCGTCAGCAGAAATTTCTACGTCGACGACTATCTTGGGTCATTCGGTGATATAGGATCAGCTTTGGCGTAGTTCAGAGGCCTGACAAGATTGATAGAGGAGGGCGGCTTCCATCTAATAAAATGTACGTCGAGCGCCTCAGAAGTGCTCGAAGCCATTCCGTACCACGAGAGGGCCGAAAGGGTTAGAGATTTCGACGGCTGTTTACTCCCTACCAAACTCACTTTAGGAATACAGTGGGACGCGGAAAAGGACGATTTCGTTTTCGAGCTAAACGTTCCCGAGCTGCCAATAACCCATCGTGGCATGCTATCCGCCTTCTCAAGTTTGTTCGACCCGCTCGGTTTCGTCTCACCCTGGCTGCTACCCGGAAAGATTTTGCTGCAGCGGCTGTGCCGTAAGAAAGTTAATTGGGACCAGTCACTGAACGGAGAGGACCGGTGTGACTGGGAAGAATTTCTGAACACACTGAAGAAATTAGGGGACATAAGAATCCCACGATGTTGACTCCTGGCCATACGACACGGACTGGAGAACTACATGCCTTTTCCGATGCATCCGAAGTCGGTTATGGAGCTGTGGTATACGGGCGATGGTGCACAGGAGATGGACAATATACTACGAGGAACCTGTTCAGGAAAGCCCGCGTTACTCCACTGAAGTCGGTCTCGGTCCCACGCCTTGAACTCAGAGCAGCCGTGCTGGCAGTCAGGGTGGTGCAAGCTGTGAAGAGATGTTTCGATCTCTACATTTGGTCGGTGAGCTTCTGGACGGATTCAACGATAGTACTTTACTACATTAACAACGTACGGAGCCGGTTTAGTACTTTCGTGACTAACCGACTCACGATTATCCAAGATGAGTCAGCCGCAAACCAGGGGAAGCATGTCAGGTCTGGCGATAATCCGGCCGATCTGTGCTCCCGAGGTGTGACCATCTTCAGGCAACTAGACACTTGAACTAGAGGGCCAAACTCCCTGCAAGTGCATAAACAGGACCGGCCCATGTGTAACAGCCGGTCGTGAAAAATCCCCCTTTTTCCCTCGCGATTCAGTGTTTTTCCCAACATCACTCATTTCCATACACTATTGACTTGTCTTTACGAACTGGTTGTTTTTATGGACCAATTGTTGTTTGTTCGCGCCCAGAGCGCTATTTTGGCACATCCTTGTTCAGGACCTGCGTGACGCACGTGCTGTCTGCTCACACGCTGCTATTCGGTTTCTCGTTCTTGAGTCTTTGTGATCGTATTATTGAGGTTTGTATATTTTTTGTCGTTGTTCATGTAATGATCTAGGATCGCAGAATATCACGGATAATCGTCTTTTGATTTCGGGATCCGTTGCGAATTTGGCTGCGCATTGCTCGAACGTTTGTTACACTGTGTACGAATTGAAACCCCCTACGGAAGTAGAACTGGAGATCAGAGACGTAGTGATAGCGGCCAACGTCGTCAATGCGACAGCCATTTTATCGCGATTGGTCAGATTATCTGCCTGGATGAAGACACTTCGTTCGTTAGCTTGGTTAGCCAAGTTTATTAAAAAATTTATTAGTCATGAAAGGGCTAAGCCTCTCAGGCCGGATACGGGTCCCCCGATAAGCTACAGGCTGCAGAAAACGATATTTTCAGTATGATACAACGAGAGGCTTTCGCCCGAGAACTCGAGAGGGTGGAAGAAGTGGGACAAACCAACAAGGGAATATCATCTCCAAGAGGAGAATTAAAGCACTTTAGCCCCAAACTCACTGATGTACTGCTACGAGTGGATGGTAGGTTGACCAAAGCCCACCTGAACTTCGACACAAAGTATCCTATACTGCTGCCTGCGAGACAACATGTAGTAGAGCTAATGATTCAACACGTCCACGCCGTGGAGGGACATGCCGGGGAAAGTCACGTTACGAGCGTCATCCGAAAGCGTCTTTGGTTGCTGAGAAGGAGAGCCACTTAAAACGCGTAATCCGACTTTGTGTGCAATGCAGGAGACGCAATGCCACAGCAGGCAAACAACTCATGGCCCCACTACCAGAATGCAGGGTGACTACGGGCTGGTGGCCGTTCAGTGACACCGGGTTGGACTATTTCGGGCCCTTGTGGATCAAGTGCGGGAAAAGATTAGAGAAGCGATACGGATGTATCATGACGTGCATGAAATCACGTGCGGTACACCTAGAAGTCGCACATTCGATGACGACCGATTCGTTTCTGCGGGCCTTGCAAAGATTTATCAACCGAAGAGGCGTACCGGCCGATATATACTCAGATAATGGATCGAGCTTTGTGGGCGCTCACCGGGAATTGCAGCGTTCGCACAAGAACATAAACAGGGACGAACTGCAGGAGGGAGCCACGACCTACGGCATACGATGGCATTTCAACCCCCCACAGGCCAGCCACCGAGGCGGCGTATGGGAACGCATGATCCGGTCCGCCAGACGGATATTGCTGTCGATCGTGCAGCAGCAGCCGCCCGACGACGAGACGCTGAACACCGTCATGACTTAGGTGGAGCGAATCCTGAACAACCGCCCCCTGGTTCTAGTAATGAACGGCGACCCCACCCACCTGGCGCTCACCCCGAACGACTTATTGACGTTAAGGTCGAACGAGGGTTTCCAAGGGCCGGTAAACCTTCGTGGGAGCTACCTCCACGGATGGAGGCAAGCGACTTATCTTGCCAAGGATTTTTGGAGGCGCTGACTGCCGGAGTACCTAACAGCTCTGCAGACTCGACAGGAGTGGCCGGTCAAAACAAGACCATTCAAAGTTGGGGATGTGGTGATGATCGCAGACGAACGCGCACATTTCAGCACCTGGTCCTTGGAAGTATTTATGGATACCATCAAAAGCACTGACGGAATGATAAGAACGGTGAAGATGAAGACAGCCAAATGAGGGCCAATTCGTGACATGCGCAGCATTAGCCTACTCGAGAGTAAAGGCCGAGAAACTGATAACGCTGAGGCCCAGTAGACTATTTCGCATTCGTTTTCGAGGTGGATAAAGAAACCCCATCAATGGAAGCGTTCACGACACACTGAAGTATCGAACCATCATACACCCCGACGCACACACACAACTGTTTGTACTCGTTATACTACCTGGTTTCAGCCAAACATGTTACAGTGCTCACAGTCTTTCGTTGACCTTACAGAAGGTTTTTCCCTATATGTGGTGATCTATGCGATTCCATCGCACATCCAGACACGTACGCACATACACGATGCACACCTTACCCCGCCCTATCAACCACACTCCAATTGCTTCTAGGTTGATGGAACGCCTCATCAATCAGCGGATGTCCGACTTCCTATTGTCCCATAACATCATCCATAGTAGGCAACATGGCTTCTTAAAGTCACTTTCATGCATCACTCGCCAATACGACTTTTTTAACCTCATAACGACGGCCGCCGACAACAGTAAATCCACCATCATTATATACCTTGATATGACAAAGGCGTTCGACCGTGTCCCTCACGCTTTATTACTGATTAAACTCAAAGCTCACGGCTTTTCCGGTTCGCTTTTAACGTGGTTAACATCATACCTATCGAATCGCTCACAAGTGGTTTCCATTGATGAGTGTTTCTCACAGCCTGCTCCAGCCACTAGTGGAGTTATACAAGGCGGTGTACTTGGTCCTGTACTTTTTCTCATCTACGTAAATGATATATTTCCCACCTTACACCATGGGACCCCATTCCTTTTCGCTGATGATGTTAAGATTTTCTATGAGTTTCCTCGTCAGAACCTGAACATTATGCTAGATGAAATTTCTAGTTACCTAAAGCGACTCGCGGATTGGTGCAATTCATGGAGTATGGACTTCTTGACCTCCAATAGCTGCTACACAACATTCAGATGTCGAGTGGCCCCTGGAACCCTGCTTATCCACGACCTATACATTTCGTACAGCCCGTTGGTTCGAGACCTTGGTCTTCATTATTCTTGTAGCTTTAGGTTTTCTGAGTGTGTTCCACTCCAGATTGCAAAGACGAGAAGAACCACTGGTCTCATCTCCAGAAAGTTTCGGCCAAATGATTGCAAACTGCTCACTAACAAGTCTCACGCCAGGCCTCTCCTTGAATACTGTCCTATTATCTTCATCAACGTGACGAAATCCGACCGCATTTCTTTGGAGTCCGTGCAACATCAGTTCACCAAACAATTAGTGGGATTTTCCTCCAGTTTGAGTTACAAAGATCGATGCATCCTACCCAGTCTTGACCCTCTGTGGCTGCGTCGCATGAAGCTCCATTTATGCTTCCAGTTTAAGCTATACCACCGTACGGCCCTTTCGTGTACTGAATCCATTCGTCTCACTCCCTCCACGAATTATGCCCTACGCCATCGGTCATTGCAGCTCTCTATTCCTAGATCAAAATTAGCGTTAAAATCTAACTTCCTTCTTATAAAATACTCACAGTTATGGAATAAACTCCCGCTAAACATCCGCGAGAGTGTCTCGATTTCCAAGTTCAGAAGCTCGCTGAATCACTTCTTGACTGTTCCCAATGTGATCCTTCTTACCGGCCAGACCGTTACCAAAGAGGTGGCCCATGAAAACGGGTTTGATTACTAGGATTATTGCACCAGAACTTTCATTTCTCGCCCGAAGACAGACGCCAGTGCAACTATTTCTCTTAACGTTATATTACATACAATCTATACTACGGTAGCCACAGTTTGCTGACTTTTGTAACTATACCTAGTTTAATACTTGCCTGTTCTCCTAATTTTAGACAGTGTTCGTGTTCTATTACCAACCAAAGTTCCTTAGCTTTAGATGTCTCTGCAGCAAATAGGTATGTGGCTCTGGATCCTAGGACACTGAGTTCCGCCGCCTACCACCTTACTTGATCCTTCACTCCTTTCCCGTTCATTTTGGCTGCCACCACCCGCCCGGGTTTTATGTCCGGCCTCATTTTGCCTTTCTTAATCATCTCATTTCAGAATCTCTTATACCAGAAGCCCACCTGCTAGTACCCACTTGGTGGCCTGTCCTCTCATCTCAGCTCTGTATCTACCATCCATCAACCACTATCATATTCCCTCTTATACATCACACTATTTCCCATCAGCTGAGCTGGGCTCATCTACACCAGCTAGCCCGGGATGGTCTCTGATGGTCTTAGGCATGGTCTGGCTCTGTATGAGACTGATACACGTATGCCAGCTTGTGCTTTACAACGTTCGTTGTCCAACTCCGCGTGTTTGCATAGTCCCACTCTGCACTTTCCCAGCCCATGCTAGCGAAACCCCTGATGTCAACGGCACCCATATCATAGCGTCGTCCGAACGTGGAGAAAACAGACCACCCCCGGCAGTTGCGAAAAAAGGCAATTACGCATAAAATTACGATCGGGCTGAGGGGCTTTGGAAAGTCCCTATATGGGCTCAACCACCCCTCCGTCAGGAGACAAAAAAAAGAAAACTGGGAAAAAGAACAGTGGAAACGAAAAAAGTCCCTGTGGGATCGATTCGATCTCCAAATACCACTGACATCGGGCTGTGAATGAACTGGGCAGCCTTCATCTATGGGTATGTCTCCCATCAGCTCAGACCTGATCCTGCGAAAGAGGAAACCCTACATCGCCCTTGTTCGCTTGACAGGCTTTTGGTTTTCACGCACGAGACTGACTGGGGTGACAGTGCATTGGACTCTCCACATACGTTTACCCACCCCCCGCTCTAAGTTTCCACCACCCCATACCCTCCCTAAGCGCACCTAGCATGCATATTGACATCAAATACAATCGCTCCCATAGCCCTGACTTTCAACCCATTGACGTGGACAGCGTGTAGACGTACCTGACGAATAACGGCAGCCGCGGTGAAGCCCGGACAAAGAGAAATAGAGAAAAGAACATAGTGGAAACCGGTCACCTTTTCCATCCATACCCCCCCCCATCTTCCGTCATCTTTCTCAGAAAGCGGCCTTCTCGATGTCCTCGAATCCAAGCCACGTTTAGGTTTACAACCCTACCTAACAGTAACCACAGCCTCCTGTCAACTACAATCACTACCGCAGCCTGGACTTTAAGCCCACTGACATGGATAACATATGGAGGCAACAAATGACCAACACCTGCCTCACTTGAGTCTACAAAAAATGAACACGGGGAACTGTTCTTAATTTTTCATTCCCTACCAAATATCTCTCCTCAATCTTATAACAAATACAATATTCAAGCAACCACCAAGTCACGAGATTTCCCTGCTCACATTCAAATTAAATCTCAGTAGGCCGGCACCATCTAGTAGGAGCACAGAACACCATACGTCCACTTTTCTGTGCATGATAACAATTTTCTCTAGCGCATCACCACCGATGCCCTAGTGGTTCTTCCTGCATTCTTACTTAATTGCTCTTCAGAACTTCTAATTGGGTGCAAACCATCTATCCTTTGAAACGCAGACGCAGCGGCCCACCCGGTTTACGCTATCTTGCAAGCCTGGAGTAGTACCTTTTAACCCTACGTTATTTAAACTCTCGAATTTAAACCCAGACCAAAATATGAAATGTGCCACCGACCGTTCATATAAACCCAACCAGTTCATTATTAACTCTCGCCATTTATTACCATAACTCACAGCTGGAACCACATCCAGGCTGCTAACATCATTTATTTCAGGTTTGTCGTCGTCCACTCTCTCGGGCTCCACTTTCGGTGACCAAGGTTCACACCTCGACCCGTACCTACAGAGACCTAAACGGAATATTTTATACCAAACGGGATTGCAATCGAGCCACACGACCTAAAACACTCCCAACTGCTTACCAGTAGATTGACAGGCGTCTTCTGACGCAACACCTCTGCTACTGATGTAACTGCTGGAGTCTTCACAAATAACTGTTCACAAGTTACCTTCTACTGAATAACTGACACGTCCCTACCCCGCCTGATGAACCATACCCACGGGATGCTGCACATCACCCTGGTCTCATATGAAACAATCCAATAACAGAGCCAGAATACGCAACACAGGAATTTTTTACTCATTAAATTCCGATACGCCATCCAAAAGCAAGTCCTTTTGTCTCCCCTCCATCCGTGGTTCCCAATGATGACGCCGAATATCACTGAGAATCAATAAGTCAATATATTTTTGTCGGTGTAACAGAACAATAAGGGGCGAGCCTACGCCGGGGTTTTTCATTCAGTTTTCTCTTGCAATATTTCATTTTTCTTTCGCTCGTTACCCGGCTTGAAATTGATTCTTCACCAATTCAAAGCCTCCAAGTTGCGCTCCTTTTTTTCTGGATGATACGGGTTATTGATCCTGAACATAAACTCACCTTTTATATGTATTGCTGTTTTCTCCACATTCATCAACGTTTCCTAGTCCACTTACACGCAGTTTGTTCATGTCTCCCCTTTTCATGATGCACTCCGTTTATTGAGACCGGGAATATCCGTCATTCCGGGCCGTCGCCGTCCTCATAGTGAGCAGTTCTCCTCATATTCACCAAAGCTCAGGAATGTACTCCCATTCATTTCTTTCACCTGTTCATGTTCATAACTTATTTCGTTCATGGAACCCCGATAGGCCTACTTTATCCACAGCTTGAACTATTTTGGTTTATAACGCATCCTTAGGGCTATATTTTCACGGCATATTTCGCATTCCCATGGGCCTCCACCAACCAACCCGGATTCGAAACCAAATCGTAGTAGCCGCGCGAACCGTTATCATTTCGGTCGATTATAACCAACTCTAGCTATGTTGCTTTGCTTCTGACGATTTTGACTAGCTTTTTTGAAATTCGTGTATAGTTCATTGTTTTGAGTAACGTTGTACGCCATGATCATGCGCTTGCGCGTGCGTCTCGACCATGGTCGAGAAATATACCATTATTAAATATTAATTATTAAATGAAACATGTGACAGTGCTCGCCTTTTGTTTTTGTTGACGTTACTGAATGTCTTTTGCATATGTAGAAGTAGCGGCGATTACATTATACACACACACTCACGCAAGCACATACAGCCAGGGCAAAACGGCCTTCCAAGGACAGCATCTATTTGGCTCCTTCACGCCCCCCATCGGTCAGTTGTTCTCGTGGAAGATGTAGACTAGCCTCGCGTCCATGTGGCCAACAGATTAGGTGAGACCATGAGTAGAACGTTGACGACAAGCATTAGGTGCGCGCACTGACAGCAAGGCCTAGGTAGGTAGGAAAAATCAGTACCTTTATACCAAACGTTTGACTTTGCTAAGGATTCGGGAGGATTTTGGCGGGCGGTGTAACGACCGGTCGTGGAATATCCCCCCAAAATGATTGCAGTTCCATGTTTTTCTTAACATCATTCACTTGCCTACACTATTGACGTGTCTTTGCGCACTGTATGTTTTTGTGGACCAATTTTTATCCGTTCGCGCCCACAGAGCTACTTTGTCACATCCTTGTTCTGGACCTGCGTGACGCACGTGCTCCTTGATCACAGGTTGCAATTCGGTTTCTCGTCTTTTGAGTCCTTGTGATCTCATTATTGAGGTTTGTACCTTTTTAGTGTCATTGTTCATTCAGTAATCTAGTATCGTAGAATATCACGGATAATCGCTTTTTGATTTCGGGATCCGTTGTGAATTTGGCTACGCATTGCTCAAACAGGTGTAACAGTGTGTAAGGTTGTGGAAGGTATTGACCCCCAAGTGTCCTACCAACGTTTTGGTCTAATCTCTAGTAAAACTTTGAGCAACCATCTGAAAGTGGGACTGCGGATTTGGCAGAAGTTAGCCTTCGGAAACTTTTGGAAGAAGGTCCCATTACGCTTCTGTTTCCATTTCCCTTCACTTTGACGTCAGCTGTGATTATATAACATGGATATATGGGTGGTTTTGTGAGATCACTGCTGGATAGCAGAAAAAGAAGGGGCGCTAAAAAGGGTCCTGTGGGACTCCGCTAGCAGCTTTTCAAGGCTTTGGTTCGTTGTCACCAAAAGATATCTCTACAATTTCACTCTCCATACAAGTCACTAATCCAAATTTTCAGCAGGCCACCGAGACCATGGCCGAACAGTTTTGCTGCAAACAATCCGGGATTTACAGCACCAAAGGCTTTGTGGAAATCCCGGCAGCCTACTTCGACCGCCAGTCTTTGTTCAGGGCAACTGGTGACATGGCCCAGGGAGCTCGGTGGGTTTGCGAGGCACGATGGGCTCCTAAAATGTACTACTCAGAAACGTGCCGCTGCTCAGAAGCGATCATAGGCTCTCTGGACACAAATGTCGGGAGCCTGGTTAGGAAGATCTAGAAAAAACCAAGAAGCCTCGGTTGACAAAATGTCCACTCTGGTGGTTCAACAAAATATCAGATCAAAGCCGATATAACGACGGACCACCAGTTACCGGTCCCATACACATTACTGTTGGACAAAAGGAACTCGTAACCAAAACAACAGGACCGGATCAAGTAGGGGTTTTATCAAAGAGTAAGCCTTAGAGAATTGTGGCAGATCATAACGTATATTCGCGTGGCCCCTTTTCAGGTGAATACACTACTGGGGTTTTTAGTGGGTTACCTTTCTGAGCGCGTCACACCCCACCATACTGTGCGGTCGCCCTAGTTTTGCGCTGCTCCATACTAAGTCTCCGTTTCCAGGATCTTCCTTTTTTGGCCTGTCCCCACCATATACTTCTTGACAATATACGTATGCGGACCAAGTCCTCAGAAGGGCATACCGAAAAAGCAAAATGGGATCACACCGACCGCCAAAATTCCTGTGCGATAGAGAGATGCTTGCTCGATGTTCGGGATGTCTTAAGATATGACACAAGCAAACTACCGCTACACAAAAAGCGCAGCAAACTGTCGGCTAGAGCTTCGGACCTCGGGGGAATCATCCGGTGCTGAAGTGGGTTTGCCCAGAATTTATCCGACACTGTTAGCCAATGACCTTCTTCAGCCATTCCACAGAAGTCAGTGGGCCAGGTAGACGCTGAGATAGAAAAAAGCTCACCAAGCTCGACCGGTATGAGAAACCGGGGATGTTGGTTGGACCTAGTCACTCTACTGGGGGGAGGTGAGGGGCATGAAACAGAGCGGTGCCCGGAAGACATGGCCACAGAATAGAGGAACTTAGGTCTTTCTCCTCCTCAAGTGTCCCGGAATGAACCCTCCGGTGACCATACGATACTTTCTCTACCAGTCACCTGCCGGCAGGATGGATTCTGGGAACTTCATTTTGAGGCACAGACCTTCACCAGGGCGGCCCCTTGGCTTGAACCACGTGCCGAGACGGCCCCGGATGGACGAAGGAACGTGGTAGTTAAGGGCTTTCAAGAGAACTTCTAAAAGGCATCCTACCAAAGACACCAAAAAATCCGACGACGTGGCAGGCCCCCTTAGACACCTGCACATTACAGTGCAAGCGGTGATAAAGCGGGCTATGAGGCCGGGAACATGAAAACCTGGCACATATGGGAACTAAACTTACGCGGGCCTCTTTCTGACTGGACTCGAGAGCCTCCGCAGTGGGGATCTCTTTACGGAAGCGGCCGAAAAAATCCACATACCCTCGAGTAGGCTTGATCGACCCGAACTTGACGAAAGTGCTCCACGTAAGCACAGCTTTGTATACTAGACACAAAAAACAGTATTTTGGGCAAACGGATGACGTATGCGGCTCCGATTCCCGTCCAACGATAGCAATTGACGGATTTTGGCAGTCATACTGGCAATCATGTAGAGCTGAAAAGAAATGGGATGCTAAAGGAGCTGATGGCCTGAGCTGACGAATTGGATTGTCTTTGTCTCTTGAGCAGCTTGGACCAAGACCGCGATGAAGTTGTGTGTACCGGTGCCCGGCGGACTTATACAAACAGACTTTAAAAACCCGGCCGACTGAAGGGGTTTGAGCTAACCTGAATTCTTGGCCTGTCTAAAAGCCCGGTCATCTTTTTCTTGACTAGTTCGGCGCCTCAACTGATGACTGATGAAGGCCCCTCGAGCAACCTACAGGACTTCGAAAACAGGCCCTCATGTCCGAGATATAAAGTACTTTGAAGTACGATCGCTCTAAATATAAGCCGCTTTATATGACTGAGAGGATTGGTTCGAGAAGAAGGACTGCCTGCGGCCAGTGAAAGACCTGGCACCGAAAATGGATGCTCCTGGGGAGCGGTTATCATTCCCGAGTAGACCTAAGAACAGACACCTATCAATGAGCAAAGCGCGCCTAAGCTCTTAGCTCGCGACTGCATTTTCGTGACTTTGGTGCCTGCAAAGAGGTTCTACAGTATGTCCAAAACGGAGAGCAAAGAAAGCGTGCTCATCCAGACGTCAAAAGTTCTCAATAATTCTTCCTTCTAGATGTGATTAGGAAGTAGGCCTCTTGCAGAGTACTCTACAGAAAGCCTCAGAGCCGTGGAATCAAATTTCTGGAAGCGGAATGCTTGTGGACAGCATTGTGCAACGCCGTAGTCCCTCATTCATCCAGAGCTGTGACTCATTTGCAAAGAAGAAGCGCACCACTAGGGCTTAAAGTCCGAGAGCAGAAGCTCCGGCAAAGAAAGTTATACAGCAACCCAAAACGCCTATCGATATTAAAAATTTATGTCTGTAGTTCAGGCTACAGGTGGAGGGAACTTCTAGTAAAGACTGGCGGGGGAGATTTCACCACCCTCCATGAAGCAGGGCTGAACGACAAAGTTGCCATCAAACCACTTCGCCGATTGGGTAACTCAAGCTACGGGATAAATAGAGAGAATGACAAAGTAGGCGATGCAGAACCTAAAGCAAGTGCAAGGTATCTTTTTTGTGACACCTGGCACCCAGCTGTCCTCCACCGCAGCCACTTTCGGGAATGGAAAAATGCATCTGGCCTCCTTCTACCTCAGGGCCTCATTGATCACGGGAGGCAGCAGCAGCTTCTAGGACTATTTACTGGTGGCCTTTGGGTAGAGCAATCATGTCTTAATGTTCAGGGGCCTAAATGCCCCGGACCAGGATAGGTGATGGAAACCAGGGTCTGCCTTCGGCCAACAGCCGCTTGAAGATATCCGCGAAAGGACCCCTGTCCGGCAAGTTAGTCAGCTTACACAGAGGAAGGAAGGACGCAACCCTGCTCTACTGGATGTCGTAACAACCATGAACCAGGTAATCGCGTTGGACCCAAGGATCTCTGCGACACGTCGTACAAGTGACCAAGATACTTTACGGTTCATTCATGTTGTGGGTCACGGAAAGCCTCCCGAGAGTTGAAGGAGAGATTTCAGGCGGCTAGATGTCAACAGGCTAATGTGGAGGACTGAATCGGTGGACTAGAACTGGCCATCCTGCAATGCAGACGACCTGTTGGACCACATAAAACGTAACTCTAACCTCACGGCTGACGAATTAGCTCCACTCAGGAGGGTGTTACGGAGAGATTATTCTCTGTGATGGAGGAAGGCGGTGACTAAAGCTCAGTGGGTGGAGTCCGGGGCTTAACAGTCCATCTCCGTCATCCAGAAGTACCGACGGTGTTACATTTACCAGTCACCTCTAGGGGGGGGGGAATAAGTGAGCAGTAGCCTCAGGAAGCGTAAAGCCGCAGGGCCCGATGGCATTCATCGAGCTACCCTTCGGCTCTTATCTGAAGCTAGTTTACCTTGTACGGTGCCATCATGCAATCTTTGTACCAAATAGGGGAGATATTAGGAGAATGGATGATGGCGCAGGTTATCCCACCCCATAAGAGTGGACTAACAAACCTGACCCCAAACTAGAGGCCCTTGATTCTCCTACCAGTTGCGATGGGGGCGATGGATATACGCTTTTGGGACTACATTGTCAGTCACTCAAATAACCGTGACTTTTTTGGGGTGCGGCTCTATGGGCTCGTCGAGGGCAGGTCATATCTCACGAACATTCTGTCCTTCCTAGATGCGGTGACAGAAAGCCGTGAAAAGAGTGGCCTGGCAGAGGTGTGCTACCTGGACTTCCAGAAGGCCTAAGGCCAGGTAAACCATCTTTTTCGCATCTCCAAGCTCATAGCTTTACAAGTAGCACCCTCAGTGGCTGCACGGTCTATACGTTGCTTGAGAAATCGTATGTTCTTCATCGGCGCACGGGATGACACCTTACCTTTTGTGAAAGCAAATAGTGGGGCTCCGTATGGGTTTGCCTCGAGGTCACTGCCGTTCCTCGTTTCAAAAAATGACCTGGTAAGAGAGCCAGACTCTCCTAGCTAACTATTCGCAGACGATGCTACGGCAGTTGGAAACCTTCATGACCTCGCGTACAACCCGACCTGGATGCTTCGCATGTGGTCAGCAACACGGGAACTGCTGCCTAAGAGTAGCAATTGTAGGCAACTACCAGCCAATTGTCCTCCATCCTCACCACACCTGGAAGCAGGTGGCCCGACAAGATCACACAAGCCTCCACCATGAGGGATTTAGGGGTACTTATCCACGAATCTTTTAAACTCCCAGCCCAATTTGCCGCCGCACCCAGCAGAGCTAATGAGGCTCCCTATCAGCCCCGAAGGGCGGTTAGTTCCAGAAGCCCCGGGTCGTAATCTCGATGTACACAGCCAGTAATCGGTTTCTCCAAAAATGAACTGGTCAGCAGTAGGCTCTCTTTATTTAGAGACGGGGAAGTTCTTGGGGCTAAGCAATGAACACTTACAGAGACCACCCCAGGTTTTGCGAACTTAACGTAACAGGAAGGGGAAATTGGGACGGTTTTCAGCCTTAGTCGGAGACAAATCAGAGGACACCTAATTGGAAAATGCAAACGACTGGGAGGGATGTCAGTGATGAAATTTTGACCCCGGAGGAGAGCAGCCTGAAGCTAAATAGGTCCAGAGCACCACAAAGTACTTGGGCTATTTTATTCTCCTTTAGAGTAGCTAATGCGTCGAATAAACTTTCAGGAAAGGCTTTGTCCATACACGCCGTCATGCAGTTAAAGGCCAACTTGGACAAGGCTTATCCATCGGTATCCCTCACTCACCTTTAAAACCGAAATTACCCACGTCTGTCGCTATTTAGCCTATTGGGATTCCTTCAATACATCCCATTTTTTGCGCCTCTGCCAGTCTCCAACTCTGACTTTTCCTTTTGTTTACTCTTCTCTTCAGTTTCCCATTCTGCGTACGGTATTCTTCACTCCAGCTATTTTCTTGGGTCAGACCTTCAAATCAGTTAAGTTTTCCCGGGACTGGTGTTGGTTGCGGCCAGTAGGGTGTTCGGAATTCCTTCAGAGGTATGCACACTATTAAACCACCCACCACCGCGCCTAAACCCAGCGCGTGTTTCTGCCATGTCTTGGTTCCCAGTCTGTGCAAATAGTGAATCCCTGCTTTTCCGGAAGCAAGCCCTATTTTACGCGCTGCAATCGAAGTCGCCAGCACAACAACGCCAAAAAATAATTGTGCAGCCGACGTATGACAAGGTGTTTAGGCTGGTGCAAGCGATAATCCGGACTCTCTTTGATGGAGCGGTGAGTCGTGCGACCCGACCTGACCTGACCCGGCCTTTCATAAGGCCACTGTGCATTATTTAGAGCGCCATTTACGGTGGTGAGTACCACAACGAAGTCCCTGATCGGTATTTCCATTAGCTTGTTCATTACCCTGGTTAGGCTGGTAGCTCTGTGATTTCTTGCTTCGGCTCAGGAGCCATTTTGTGGATGGTTACAACTGAGGATATCTTAAAGCCTGTGGGGCCTATCTTCGCAGTTGAAGGCAATAAAACCATTTGGATTGGATAGGAGACTATGTTATTGGGGAGTTTCATCTTTCCTGGATGAACTTCATGCAACCTCTTAGGCTGCATCTGACGTGACCTCCAGTTTCTCCATTTTGACACACGCCGGGGGGGGGGGGGGGAAGCAGAGTATATGTGCTGTAGTTTGGGCGGCGCAAATTCTGAAATAATTCCGGTAGGGCTTTTTCCTTTGGACCGTCGCCCCTAACCCCACTGCTGTTCTCGAGAAATATTTCTCCTACCCTTCCACTGAAGGGGTCTGTAGGCTGTACATAGTCCCAAAATCCCTTTGGGTTCCACTTTGCTGGCGAAGCCAATTTCGGTTCAAATATATATTTCGTTGGATGTTCGATCCTGATGGCTCTTCCTCTTTCGCTTTTGTGTCCCCACAGTTGTGACTGCGAGATTGTGGGTATTTATGCGGGCGGCTATTTTGTTGCTGTAGAGTCCACTCAATTGCGAATGTACACCGAAAATTCGTAATAGGGTTCTTCATGCTTCTGGCGGGAGTAAATTCCTATTATACTCCGTTTTTTGTTAGGCTTCCGCTCTGAAGCAGACAGTCAATCTCTATGGACCTCTGTCTGAGGGTTGTTTCCTCTTTTAGTCCAGAACTTCTGACAGGTCTTGAGCTTTTTGGTTTCTTCAAGGTCTACTTTTGGAAGGCGAGAGAGCAGTGTGTGCTCCTCCCCAGACGTGCCTATGTCCTCATATTACCGATGTCTCGTCCGCCTGCGGTGGAGACGAGCGCCAACAGGGATGTCGCTTGACTGCCTCGCTATCTGGTCGGGTCGCTGACGTGTAGAAATAGGTAGCAACGCTTAAACCAGTCCGTGAGGATCCTCCCACACACGGAGGTGGTTTCGCTATTCTCCACCCAGTTTGTACCGGGGCACTGAAGCTTCTCTTGAGAAGTAGGTGTGTAGTCTGCTCTCCGAATCCAGATACAAATGTTAGCAGGTCCTCACGACCTTTTGGCATTGTGTTTAGGCTGCCGCAGACAAGAGCTATCACGCAACTTCCATTCCTTGTTCGTAGAGCGCAAGCAGCGGACAGTGTGCCGCCAATGCTCATAGAGTCCGGGCTTTATCTGCAACCGCCACATTTGGAAAATCTTCCGGGAACACCGGGATATTTCGGATCGGCAAAGATTCTGAATTATGTGTTCCCAGCCAAGTCCACTCACTCACACAGCTCATAAGTGCGCCCGAAAGCTTGTTTTTTTAACAATACTGGTGTATTTGGAGCGCACACTTCATATTTTTGTCTCCACATCTATTACGGGATTCTTGACATTTTGTGGACTCTCAAATAAAGGAGGATTGCAGATCGCTCCGAAAGAACCAACGCATGGGTGCCACTGGTGAACTGCTTGTGGTGCATCTGCTATGTAATTGGTCGGATTCCATCCCCCACCGTCGGTAGGTGGATGCACTGACAACAGGGAGTGGGTAGGTAAGAAGAACCAGTACGTGAACTCTAACCCCTTGACATGGCTAGGTTGGGGTGGATTTTAGTGGGCTGTATAACTACCAGCTTTGGGAAACCCTCCGGGAAGACCGGGACATTTTGGATCGGCAAAGATGCTGATTTATGAACGTTCCTCTTGTGTCTCGTGCCGTTTATATTTTCATGCAAAACCTTGGTTTATTTACATCCGACACGCGTTCTTGTCATGTGATGTTTGTACCTGTCTCACTCACTTGCAAATGTTTCTTACTCAGTGAACTTGGCCCCCGTTTTGATTTCTCGCGATCGCGTACTTGAGGCTCGTATACACTTTCGATGTTATTTATTTCATTACCCAGTATCGTAGAACTTGCGAATTAATCTTTTTTTGCTCTCGGATTCGTGTGAGTTTGCTTCACATTGCTCGAAAATGACTTACATTCACAATAGTCGTATTCATCCTCTGCTGGAGGCAGTACCTCTCCTGCCCGTCGTCCATTTTTACGGTTTATCTTGGAGAAGACGTCGTTAGTTACCGATGAACAGTTCGTAGGTTCTGCTGTAGTCATCCAAGTTCTGGTCACTTCAGAGACAGTGATTTGGCGACATTTATCTTCATGTCCCCGCACCTTCTTCTGAGACCGCAGGTTCTGGAGCACCGTTATTTTAGTTCTGTATCACGCAGCTTTGCACAGCTATGTAGCTTTAGACTGGAGGGCCCCTTGGGTGCAAAACTCGAGCCATCATGCCTTCTCGGCTTATTTATTGCCGCGCATCCAGTTCTTCCCGGCTTCTGCTCCGTTGATCAGTGACCTGCGGAGTAAAGCCAATAGCAATATATTTTTCTGCAACTTCCTTGGGATTTTTTCGTGATGGCGCTGCAGTAGCAGGCTTGATGGGTTTGAGGGCACACTCTGTTTTCCCTATTTGGTCTGGACGGTAGGAATGGTCAAGGTTTCACATGTTAATCGGCGGTAGGACCAGGTATTAAGGTTCCTGCATGGACTTGACCCTCATAGCCGGCAGTTCTACAAGTGGAAGCTGGCTTACTGCAGTTCCTTCAGCGACATTCGCACCCAAGCAGTTCAGTTCGCACAAGATAGAGCCGGTTGCATGTCCAAATAGCTACGTCGTTGCAGCTTTTACCTATCATGGAGTGATATTTTCTTTACCCAGGAGGCAGAGGTTTTGCGTCATATCGGCTTCTGCAAGCAGGGAAGGGGAAACAGTGGGTGACGTGTAAGGCATATTTTTCAACTCAGATAGCTTGGATCACAGGAACTGCGATTCGACCAACCGGTGTCCAGATTCGGTATCCCCCACGCTCCAACAGCAAAAATATTTTCTCAGGACCTTACTTTTAAAGGACGACATCTTAGAGTGACTTCGGATTGCTCCCGGAATAACCAGCAACTCACAATCGTGAATGTGCTGAAAGCTACAACACAGTATGGATATATGTTGGATTGAGGAGAGCAAAACAAAGTATGACCGCCAAAAGTAAATGGAATAAAGTGGAGCAGTATAGCCAATTGGGAGTTAGGATGAGCTGATATCAAGGATGCTCTCCAGCTGCCTCTGCGATAGCATTCGTCCAGGAGATAAACGAGAAGACCGTAGGTGGCTAGATGCGCTTATTCTTATTAGGCCCAAGTGGAAAGACCACGCCCTCTCTTGTGACGTGGAAGGGTGAGTAAAGTAGATACAGCGCTTTGGCTTGCGCGGATAGTCCGGCAAAAACAATTGGTAGATAGCGGAAGTCGACTGGGTGATCACAACCAGTAAGATAAATAGAGGTTGTGTAATGTAAGGTGTGACCTACAAGTGAAAATCATGAAAAACAGGAAACTGAGTAAAGAATGTGGTTGGCCGAACATCAAGGATAAGGAATAAAACCGGCCTTAACTGGTTCAAGTTAGCCTTGAACAGGTTGGCCGAGGAAAATGGTACCACTTCCTCCTGGAAACTGTCAGGTGAATGTACCGCTTTTTGCGAGTGGTGTGCCTAATGTAACTATCGGTTGTAGAAAATCCTTCAAAGACACTATAGGTTCGTGATTTTGTGATATTACCCTCTCACAAACACTGTTTACGTGTTTGCCTGCACTTTGTGTTTCCATGAGCCAACCTTTGTTTGTTCGTGTCCAACTGGCCACCTTGTCATATCCCATCTTGGACCTGCGCGGCGCACGTGCTTGTCTCCCGCACGTCATAACTTTGGTTCTCGTTTTTTGAACCTGTGTGGGCGCATAACTGAGGTTTGTACATGTTTGATGTTATTGTTCATTTAATAACCCAGTATCGTAGAATTTGCGGGTCAATCGTGCTTTGGTTTTGGGTTTTGTTCGAATTGGACTACATGTTGTTCAGAAGAATGTTACACATACGAACTCTAGTTGCTTGGGGCTCCTAAAATTTCATACTTTCTTCAGGTAGCCGGGTTCTCATCTGGGCTAGAGGCAGAAGCTAGCTTTATGACATCGCCTTTGTTGTACAGAAGGATTTGCTTTCGTACGGGGAGGGTTGCACCTGTCTGATCTGCAAAGTGCAGGGGAGGAGACTACGTGAGCAGGCAGGATCATAGAAGGCATCGTCAGGATCCTTCTCTTACTTTAGTCGAATAAGGGTGGCCGCCTAAAGCCTGCCCACCACACTGTAAGCAGTCGAAAAGTCGTAATTAAGTCACCTCTAACCCGTCTTTGCCTAGGTTGAAACAGTTCTAGGTTCCAAAGCTCGGCCGGGTGTGGTAGTTTATCAGGGCCCACAGGGGATCCGTAAACCTTAGCTGTACCCACAGAAACGTGTTGATCCTAAGTAAAAGTCAGGCCTCAAGCCTGCCCAGGTCAGGCCAGACTATCGCTCCGCAAAGTGGGTTTAGGACCTGAGGGCCATGTGGGTCAGCCGTCCTTCAATTTTGGGGCCTTGCTCGTTGCGGTGAACTTTCGGTTCGGTGGTATTAAAGAGTGACGGATAAGCACTCCTACGCCCTTTTTGGTAGAGGCTCACCCGTGCTTACGAGGCTCACCTGGATTCAGACTCGCTGGGGAATATTGCACCAACGGAAAACAAAGGCCTGCAGGCGAACCCACGGGAAACACCATTTTAACCTGCTTTGAGCAAACGTGGCCAAAATCATGCGAACTTCGAAACCAAAGCAAGATTAATCAGTAACTTCCACGACACTGAATTATTGAATGGACTGCATCACAAAACATTCGCAAACCTCAGTGTGCGATCACAATGACTCAAAAAAAGAACCAAGTTCACGGCGTGCGACAGACAAGCACATGAGTTACGCAGGTCCTAAGACGGGATACGACAAAGCAGCGCGTTGAACGCGACCAGGCATAGATTAGTTCCAAGAAACACAAGTACGAAACACGAAAATAATAGATGTAAATGAGTATTCTCACAAAATCACGATATGATAGTGCTTTCGGAGGATCTTATACAACCGAGCTTTACGCTGCCCACCGCAATCCTTCCGATCCTTGAAGAACGAAAGGTTTGGGATAGGGGTATCGAATTTCCCCACCTACCTGGATACTGCTGTCAGTGCGCGTAACTACTGCTTCTAACTTCCGGGATTTACTCGTTTTTATGCACGGTCGCGCGTGAACCGATGGCGAGGCCGATGAGTTTTGCCCCTGCATTATCCGCAAGAACAGCTGCCCGTCCGCAAGCACTGGGGGCGAGGATGTGTAGATACTCCAAGTCCATATTCCGTCTTTGAGAAAGCATTCGTATATGTGTACGTGTGTGCTTGTTTGAAGAAACCATAATAACCACCATATATGCAATCGTTCTCATCAGTGACGACAACAGGGCACTAACTCGTGAGACAATGTCGCTTCCCGATGGAAGTGCAGGGCGAATTGCCTTTTCTGCTCATGCGTGTGTTAGTATGATCGAAAGTGTATGTGTAAAAACAGCAATTAGTTTTCGTGGAACTCTCTCGTTGATGGAAAACAGTAGCTGGGCACTCAGGACATTATACTCATCTATCAAAAGTCAGTGAAAAACGTTCTGATCAATTAAAGTATATTCGCTGAACAATGTGGATACTTGTGTACAAGTGTGCAGGGAGTTGTTACTATGCAGGCGTGTGCTGCGGGAAAGTTGCGTGATTTGCTTTCCCTGGTTTGGAACTTGCAGCTGGGCCCTATTGGGCTGCCGAATCCGTGGGATTGATTAAGCCGTCTGCACCTTCCAGAAGACTGATGTTGCACACACGGCAAATCAACGTTCCCCTGACTATCCTAATCTTGGCCTTTCTTATCAGCCTGTTGGGACTGCTAATGACTCTCACGACAACACCAAAAGGCCATAAGCTAAATTACATATGTTTGTCGGCGATCAGGATTACGTCATCGAGTCTGAGTGGTCTTCCTTTCGCCAGGTTTGCGGGATTGGTAGGTATTCCCATAGTCACCGTTTCTAGAGCACCCTCGCCAGGTAACTCCGTGTATCCACCCGAGTAGCTAGCTACCACGGAAGCTAGTCGGTCCTCTTAATCCAACACTGGAACTTAACGTCAGCAGGTCTTTCGGGACCTGTGCCAGATTGGTGGGGTGGCTGGCAGATACTGGAGACTAGAAGGCGATTTTTCAAGATCGTCTCGACCCCGGTCATCACGGTATTCAGTGTATCATCGTCGGGTGGTTTTATCTCAAATAATGACAGTAACATTCGTCTGGTAGATCTGATCAGGCTTCTCCAGACGCCACCGCGGTGACTGGCCGGAAAAGAGTTGAGGTGCTATTGGGTGCCGTATGCCATGGTTCGGTTTTCCATTTCTTGTCGGTTTACTTTTGAAGGCCGAAGCTGCAACTCTCCTTGAGCACCCACAAAATCGACTCATTGTCGGGGTAAATGTCCGATGGTGAGGCTCTTCTGTCGGTAAAGCGCTGCAGGACCCCAAGGAAAGTGTGTTTGGTCATCGAATGCGGGACTTCCAAGTATGCTGCTGAATACTTCATTCACGTCATGATGCGCCCGTATCTCCTCTATATTTTTGTTCTACACATGACCCATGAGGGTCCGAAGTGAACAAGTTCGGAGTCACTAAACAGCCACCCCCCCCCCCCGGGGTTACTCTGCATTCCGGGAGCCCAGCCATGTACTGCTTGCTCGCGACAGCCGTGCTTCTTCAAAGTTGTACAGAACGCCGGACTACATGTTTCCCATTGCCCCCCCAGCAGTATCCAAATCCGCCTTCGGATGGCACTCGCCAACTGGCCTTCCTCGGGGTGTCTCCCCAGGGCGTGTTTATATTTTTCAGCAAGTCAATCACGGGTTGCCGGGCTGATATTGATATGGGGTGTTTCACGTCAAGGCTCAGATGAGAGTTCGTCTGCCCATCTCACACCCTTAGTAGTCCATCGACAAATTTTGGGCGCGGAGATATCAGTCTGCCCTTTGGGAAAGACGCCCTTTGGGAAGGATGCCCTCTCCCCCTGGGATTCTCGAACTTTTAGGGGGAGCCTCGAGCTGTATCATCTTGAGTAGATCATAATCTGCGAATCGTAGCCCATCAATATTTATTGGACCCAATCGCACAGGGCTGGATGGGTGAACTCCTCTCGACCAACAAAATTCTCTTAGACCTTACAAAAATGCCAATGATTGCTGCCTCTCTGTTCTAGAGAGAAAGCTGACCAAGTGTGACAAGATAGGTGTCGGTTTGGCAGCTGCTAATGCCATTATTTTCCCTCAATCTTCACTTCCGATTCAATGGGAGGTTTTGATTGGTGAACGGGCCAGTCCCGTTCCGGAAAATGCATGAATTTGGGCTCTTCCGTCCACGCGTCCGGTTGCCGGATGTTGGTCTCACTTTGGAAACACTGAACGGCTGGCTTGTTGACTGACTCCCGACGCTGCCACTGATTCACAGTGGTTTCGTCCTGTGTGATTCTGAGCCCATTATCTCGGAAATCACTGAAACGGCGCCTGACGGCATTGAAGCAGGACAGCACAATTGTTAAATCTGTCCAAAACCTGGCTGACCAACTAACGGGAATGAAGCACCTGTTTGTCGCTTGTAACGCCCTTACTGCCAACACGACTGCACTGAGTTCGAGGTGCGGGAGCGAGGCCGGTTTCAGATAGATCACGCGAGCTTTTGCAAACAGGATCCTCGTGGTGTAGCGTCTATCACCCAGGCACCACAGGCCATATACTACAGCCCAGTACCCAACTTCGGGTGCATCAGAAAACGCGTGTAGCTCTCCTATCTGAGTCGTTTGATCAGGAGATAAGCATCTGCGAATTCATACTTTCCCTTGATCCTTTAAAGTGTTTAAGAACATTTCCCGTTCAGGCCTGTCGCCTTTGTCAAGTAGATGGTCCTTGTTAAATTTTTTCCCACAGAGCTGGTGCAGTAGGGTCTTTCAGGACAGTAGCTCGGTGGAAACAAAACCGAGCGGGTCATGCAGACTAGATGCGGCTGGCAGTATACCATGGCGCATAACTGGCTGGTCCGAGGTTTTCATTTTCAAGAAACATTTGTCCTTTTCTGCATTCCATTGTATTCCCGAAACGAGTTCCGTTTGAGGCGGTGACCCATTTAGGTCTTCAACCTTTTCTGTCCTCTAGTTACCCGGAGTGACTTCAGAGGCCTCTGACAAGTTCGATATTTGCCTCCTGCGGTGGAATCCAACAAGCTCTAGCTATTTATTCAGATTTCTAAGACGTGTTGTATCCTTTCAGGGTCATCAAACTATGCAAGATTATCGTTGACACAGAAATTCCTGAATGACACTATTCACTGCTCATCGATGAACCGGCGGCCGGACCGCGTGCGCCGTGTGGCTCCAAAATCTCCCCCTCACTATGTGGATGATTTTTTATGACGGAATCTTACGCTCTACTCAGGCTGAACGGGATGCCGCAAAGCCAAGCTTCCTTCAACTGTCCAGCGGTCCATCTTCCAGATCATCGACAATTAATGACGCAAGATACAGTCAAAACTAGTGCCTGAACCCTTTCTCATTGCCCAGTGGTCTTTCTCCTATTTTTTGTCAATACCAGATACAAGACACAGTAAAGATTTGTATGTTAAACTTTCCACATTTCCCACGGCCTCATTACCCACTGAACTATCTTCCAGTTCACTGGCGACATACAGATTACAAGGTAATCATAAGATCCGGGAGCATTTGGGCTTTAGCCTCGTACCCGTGTACTACTTCAAATTTTCAAGACTTCAAAAGGAGCGCCACAATTGTTTGCCCTCTCTCGTAGGGCGCAGTTCGCACAACAAGGTGATGATATCGCTTCAAAGAGGCGGACCGTCATTCTATAATTTGTGGCCGATTTCTTCAAGCTTCCCTCCTCCCACCAAAGGAAACGCGACGCGTTTCTGCCCTGTACCGGTATTTTCATCTGAAGAAATATCCCCCCGACGTCGGCAAATGAGGCCTATCTGCTTATCCTGAATTGACAGAAGATCTTAACCAGCGGTGTCATCCAACCTGGCCCTTGCAGTAAACCATGATTTACCGATATCCCTTGCAACGTGGATGGGCAATCGAAAAACACCCTCAGTTTTTCGGGCTTCTTTGGATGGAAGACTGGTGGTGGGGCAAGTACCATGTTCCTCCTCAGTCGTTGGTTGTTACAGACACGCTTCCAGCCTAGCAAAACACTTCATTTCGCATCATTATGATAATGGCAATGATAATGGTTTATTTCGGATAGCCCCGAGGCATGCTGCAACGCAAGATCAAACGGTACGACTGGACTTAAAGTCCGAAGTCCAAGAGAATGATTCAGGCGTGTGCACTCGATACTGTACAGGAGAAAGTATTTAGGTTACTCATTAAGGCGGCGCCCAGCAAGTTTGAACTCAAGGTCGGTTGGCCAACCCAGCCAAGTCAGGGTGGAGCTGGTCGGAGGCAGTAGACTCCTACTCAAATATTACAAAAAAGGGACCGTGCAACGAGAGGATCAAACAGAATTGACGAAAGTTTTGTTCACCTTAGGGACAAAGAAGATTCCAAGGGAGAAATGAACCCGCTGTAGCGCTCCGCGGAGTATGGCATGGCTTTGGATCGGGAATCAGAAGATGAAAGGAATGAATTTGCAGACGAATAACAAGAAAAGTCGTTCGAAGATTACCCTTGTAACGTTCAGTGACCAAATATCAGCTGAGTCAGTTAAATACCCAGTGAAGGACTCATTTTTAGGGAGAGATTGCTTAGGTGATGGTGGAAGAAGTGGCCGGATGTAAACATGTAATCGTTGCGCACGTTGTTTACTTTCAGAAAGGTGGAATGTTATGCACCAAAATGGAAATGGGAACTGGGCGACAAATCGATTTGTAATGCAGAGCCATAATAGTCGCAGGTACACGGTTTGCAAATATGAGTATTTAAATGACGAGTAAGTATTTACGTATGGTTATCGTTGTCTAAGGGCTGAACATGACGACCAGAGCGATGCAAGGATCGAAGTTGTTTGCAAAGATTTACCAAGGTAAAATACCGGATATAAAAAAGCACCAAACAACCGATAAATACGTTTGCAAAGTTGGGTGGCGAAGTAATTTAGGGGTAGAATAATATCTGTTGGTATTCTTTGTAAAGGTGGATCACGTGATGGCGAAAGCTCAAAACTCTGCGATACAGACGTCTCTCGGATGCGAATATATGGGGAGGGCATGAATCTTTGCAACGTGGGGATGTCGCAATGCTACAGCCTTGTGGCAGACAGAAGGACCGATAGAAAGAGCGAACTTTCTCAGTATCGTCGACTGTTAAGATGCTCTGGAGACAAATATTCCTCAGTGAAATATCCTGTTTGAACTTTGTGGGATGGAAGTGTATGGCAACAATGAACGTGACCTTTTGCAAATGTATCGGTAACTGTGACAAAAACGGGCGAGTTTTATCTTGGGGATTGGTTATGTTTGCGAATGGGACAAGTGGGTGGTTCGGCACGAATCCTCGGGTAAAAGGATCATGAACGGTTAGCCGAGTACGGAAGCGGTCTTTTAACCCCGCGATAATTAGGTGCTAAGGAAAGTAGATTTTGGCGGGCGTAAGTAGCGGTAGGTTAAGATGGCGACGATGGAGACGAGTACGACGGAAAATGAGCCATAACAGGGGGAGATGGTTCCATATTCGCAGCATTCCGGAAGTAAAAATGTCTTTTTTTGCCGCAACCGATGCTGGTGGGTGGGGCTGACCGTCGGCTGGACACCCAAAGTGAAAACTATTTTCGGTGACAGGAGGTGCGATCCACCATCCTAGCTGCGCCCGCACGTCGTTGCAGACATGCTGCACGCCCGATGTGCGCAGGCCAAAGCGTTAGATCTGACCGAGCTCCGCACCGGCGGGCTTCGCTTGAGCAATATTGGAGTTGTCACATAGAGATCGAATAGCCCAGGGAGCTTGCGACCAGGTTGCGAGTTTCCAGGGATCCTCATACCGACTGAGAAGTATTCCCAGGCGCATCATCCTGTAAAGGGCGTAGTTTCTGCTGCCAACCATAGAGTCGGCATGTGCAGGCCACGGGAGGTGTATCGCCAGTTGGTTTTATAGGCTTTCAGTCCCCTGTTGTGTTATCCTCAGTGCAAAATTGTCCTCTCTGTACAACGACGGTCGGTGGCCCTAGTGTCTTGAAGCTCTTGATCGTCCAGACGCTGCAGCCGCGGCTCTCTGAGCTCCGTTTCTGCTGATACCTAACTTATGGAGCCACTCCTCCATGGCCGGGCCGTACAGTATCCATTCCTGTGTCGCACGTACGGCGTGGGCCGCCTGACATTTGTCTACTCTCTGGTCTAGCACCCAATGGTAATCCGGATCCCCAAAACCAATAAAATGTTCTACTTCCCCATCCCTTATTCTAAGACCATTACCTTCTACAAACGCGCCCATCTGGGTGGAGTTGCATCTACCGACCAAGGCGCCGGCACCGGGAGCTCAGCCAACGTGAGAGCCTCCGTTGGCTTGATTTTATCACTGGTGTCCACGGATACTAGTTGCAATCTCAGCCAACCTGTTGTTATCACCTGATCTCCGCCCATCGTACTTACTGCCAACGACGCCGGGCTCTTCGCAAGCTGGTGCCTGTCGCACGTAGCTCCTCTACCAAAGTGGTATCTGAGTCGCCGTCGACAACGGCCAGAGCTTTGAACATCCGTTATGGGTCGTCACTCCCACAGCATCCATTCCCAGACATACTTGTCTGTTGGTAGACCAGGATGTTGAACAAATCACTCTCGGCTTTGCGTTTCCGTCAGGAGTAACTTTTTACCTCGTGAAGATTCAGTGACGTCTGCCTAGAAAACCTTGGTGACCACATCCAGCTCTCGTCAGGCAAGCATTGCCCACTGTGGAATGTTAGGGCAGAATAAACAAAATAGCTTCTTTCTTGTCCTTTCCCAAGGTTCGTTTTACTGTAGCTCTGGGGAATTAAGGACAGTCTGACAACAATCCACGAGTCGACTAAAACCGATCAATGGCACTATGTACAATCCGCCAGTAACACGGCTGACTTCTGCTCAAGGGGCCTGAAAACACCAGAGTTTGTGGATGTGGACAATGGGACTGGACTTCCTGACTGCAGCTAAAGAGATGTGGCGAACGCCATTATTACCTTAGGCTGATGATGGCGATATCGAGACTAAAAGACTGATACTGGCTGCAAAAGTCACAGGAAGCGTAAGCCTAATAGAAGAACTGTGCCACTTTCCCAACTGGACAAAAATGTTAAGAGCCGTGGTCTGGTGGACATGGTACGGAGCACTCCTATTGATTATGCAAGGCGCAAGACCACAGAACACAATAAACGTGGGGACGATACTACCGGGCGAGCTGAATCAAGCCGAACTTGACGTTCTACGCCTACTACAACTAGAAGCTTTCCCGTTCGAGGCCCGAGAGCTAGCCAGAATAGATGATAACACCAAAGGAAGCAGGCTGTTTAAAAGCATTATCCGAAGACTAAACGCCATGCAAACCAACGGGCTACTGAGAGTTGGAGGGCGGCTGACGAATTCAAATCTAGAGTACGAAACAAAAACCCCATAATAATCCCTGGTGACCGCCACAGAACGAGGTGCCTGATAGACCATGTACATCGGGAAGAGGGACACGCAAGTTTGAATCAATCATTGAACAATATACGCCGACGATTTTTGGAGACAAAGGGACCAGCGACGGTCAAGTGAGTCATAGGCAACTGCGTCACCTGTAGTCGCCGGAGAGCGGTAGCAGGCCAACAAATGATGGCCCCCTTCCAGCCGTAAGAGTTCAACTGGGATGGTGCCCGTTCTTGGGAATTGGCGTCGGCTGCTTTGGCTCGTTACTTGTACGACGGCAAAGGAGCACCCAATAGAGGTATGGCTGCCTGATAACATGTTTACAATCCAGAGCAGTCTATCTTGAAGTAGAGCATAATATGATCACCGATTCATTCCCAAAGGCCTTTCAAAGGTTCATCGCGAGGCGGGGCGTCCCCAAGAATGTATACTCCGACAATGGCTTGAACTTCGTTGGGGCTCATAAGGAGTTAGAGAAATGGTGGAATCGCCTGGACCACGCCAAAATAAAAAACACGACCGTAGCAAAGGGGATGGAATGGCACTTCAATCCACCTTATGCCAATCATCGTGGTGGCGTTTGGGAAGGGCTGATACGATCGACTGGGAGAACACTTACAGCCCTGACCTCACAACAAACCCTCGATAACGAGACGCTGACTACTTTACTAACAGAAGTAGAACGCATATTGAACAACAGACCCCTGGTGCCGATCGTCCCAGACCCGGAAGGCGAACCTGCTCTCACCCCCAACGACCTGTTAATGCTTCGGACAAACGCAGGGGCAACCGCACCGAAAACCCTGCTTGCAACGTACATCGTTGGACAGAAACAAGTGAACCACCTGGCGCAGGCTTTCTGAAAACGATCGAAGAGTGAGTACTTACCGACACTGCAGCTTCGGCAAAAGTGGATCTCCAAACAGAAGTCGTTCAGACGTGGCGATGTGGTCAGCTTCGTGGAGAGCCAATTACATAAAGACGATTGGCCGGTTGGAGTGATCAAGGACTGCAGTACAGAAATCGATGGCCTAGTGCGCACGGCGGTGGTGAGAACGAACAAAGGGGACGTATTGCGAGATGTCCGTAAGGTACGTCTGCTTGAAAGTGACAGTGACGTGGGCGAGATCGACGCTACAGACCAAGCTATATCCATGTCTGCTGATACCAGATGAAGCTGAATTCACTTATTTATTCCCCATGCATTCTCTTGTAGGACCCGACCCTCCACACCGTCTTTTAAGTATATTTTGTTTAATTTCATACGGTGTTTACGATTTACTATGGGGTTTGTTGTCCAAACCTTAGTTTATCACACGACACGACATTGCATGTAGAAGTAGCGGAGCTTAGGTCACGCACACATGCCTACTTTTTACTCGTTTATGCCTCGCAGTCCCCGTCAAACACGTTACAGTGCACACAGTCTTTCGATGACGTTGCAGAAAGTCCTCCCTTGATGTGTGGTGACACTTGTGACTCCATTATACATACGCACACACATACTCATGTAAGCGCATACAGCCAGGGCAAAACGGCCTTCCAAGGACAGCATCTATTTGGCTCCTTCACGCCCCCCATCGGTCAGTTGTTCTCGTGGAAGATGTAGACTAGCCTCGCGTCCATGTGGCCAACAGATTAGGTGAGACCATGAGTAGAACGTTGACGACAAGCATTAGGTGCGCGCACTGACAGCAAGGCCTAGGTAGGTAGGAAAAATCAGTACCTTTATACCAAACGTTTGACTTTGCTAAGGATTCGGGAGGATTTTGGCGGGCGGTGTAACGACCGGTCGTGGAATATCCCCCCAAAATGATTGCAGTTCCATGTTTTTCTTAACATCATTCACTTGCCTACACTATTGACGTGTCTTTGCGCACTGTATGTTTTTGTGGACCAATTTTTATCCGTTCGCGCCCACAGAGCTACTTTGTCACATCCTTGTTCTGGACCTGCGTGACGCACGTGCTCCTTGATCACAGGTTGCAATTCGGTTTCTCGTCTTTTGAGTCCTTGTGATCTCATTATTGAGGTTTGTACCTTTTTGGTGTCGTTGTTCATTCAGTAATCTAGTATCGTAGAATATCACGGATAATCGCTTTTTGATTTCGGGATCCGTTGTGAATTTGGCTACGCATTGCTCAAACGTGTCTTACACTGCCTACCTTCAGGGGCGGAGAGGTGATCGAAATGTAAATGGAAGTGAGGGCGACGCCAATCCAGTTCGGACGGAATTTCAGTTAAGTGGATGAGAACTGGGCAACAGTCGTTGCACAAAGGCCCACACGAGTGAACAGGAATGGGCTCCTGGCTCTCTCGAGGGGCAAAAAAAGGCTAAATAATTTGACAAAAGAAGTCTCAAATGCTTCCTTTGACAGCAAGAAACTACTACGCATTGTGTGGCCTTGGAAGTTCACGGAAATAGGAATCAAGTTGCTGTAACTGCAAGAAACGGAGTGTCACCTCGGGTATTGAGCCGGAGGGCACCTCGGCCCAAAGGGATATAATCAAGGTGAATGAACCGGCAGAATATGCCCCCATATGGTACACGAACGCCTGTACCTTAGAAGGTGTGTGAGGGGAGCTACGGACTAGAAGAAATGGATCAGTTATTATTGCTACCACGGAGACGTAGCTGAAAGAGATCAGGGTGTCATGCAACTTCGTAGATACATCGTCTACGTATAGGACAGAATAGGCGGTGGGCTGAGTGGAGGGTTACTCCTCGCGAGAGCTGATTATATTCAGTGGCAGGCCCTGTTTACTCTCGTAACATTCAGCATACGGCCACCATATTTTGACTCCGCTTAGGCCGGTGGTCGGTAGGAATAGCCCGTGTCTGCAGATCACTGCAAGCAAACGGGGAGGAGACGCTGAAGTATTCCAGCTTCTACAGATGGTGCTGAATAGGTCACAACGCTTTAACTTGTTGGAAAGTATGAACCTCCCGGAAGTGAATTGGGACAATGAATGTGTCCCCAAGGGGACCACCGGAAATGCTTTCGTGGCGTGGCCCCACAACCATGCCCTCATACAAAAGGTAAGGAAGCAACCCGCGCCCGCTATGGGCGACGTCCATCTGAACTCTTTCTACCAGCAACTAGGTGTCGATCTGACGTCACCTCTTCGATGACAAGGGGGTCATTGGGGAAGGGCGATCATGTGGTCCCGTGTGCGATGTGCGCTGTAGGGCACAACAAACCAGGGTTTGCTTTGGTCGGGAACTACTTAGGAGTGGCCGAGGATCAGCTGGGGGTTGGGGTAAGAAGCATATTTTGGTATTCGGAAGTAATAACAATGACATGCACCGGAGCCGTCTGTGGAGGAAATGTGGCGAGAAATGAAAACTAGGCTAATAAGCCCAGAAGAGGAGTTTGTTCCGTTAACACACCGAAGAAATAGGAGCCGGCCGCCTTGGTGGAAGCCAAAGGTGGCAAGGGCTCCGGCTGTGCTTAGAAGGCTAAGGGCTCATTACAAACTTCATGGAGCTACTGAAGGGGCCGCTCACAAGACGGCCAGACACAGGCCCAAGCCCTCCAACGAGAGGTAAAGTATGAGTATGGGAACAAGCTCACCAAAAATCTGAAGGCAGACCACTGGGAAGTTCCTCGCTTATGTGCAGTCCAAAAAAGGATGCTTGAGGGCGTAGGTACCCTAGAAGTGTCCAGACGGAAACGTTGCTCCCAGTGATAGACAGAGGTAAGGGGAAACCTTACTTGCGTTCATTAAAAGCGCTTATGGCCAGGATCAGATGCTTAGTGAGGCGGGGTCAGATACAGGGAGCGCTCCAGTGCTTCAGGAGCTTGTTGTAAGCGAGGGAGAGGCACTCAGTGAACTCAAATGTTTGTGCACACACAATGCAGGTGAACCGAATGCAATCCATCCGGCAACTGTTCAGCCCTTTTCCGTTATCTTATCAGGGCCTATTACCTGGCTGTATGGAGCTAAGGGAGGGTGAGTTGCTGGATGGCTGGCTTGAGGCCATCGCCGTGGAAATGCACGAGGTAGGATCCACGCCGTAGGAGAAGAATTGTAGACCTGTCAGCCTGACATCAGTGTCGTGTGGGTGCCTGGAATGTACAATCTGGAAGCAGCTGTGTGCTGTTCTGGATGATACCGGCCTACTACGACCTGCACAACAGGGATTTGGCAAAAAAGATCATGCTTAACAAACCCGATGATGTTCCTAGATGAGAACGCAAGAAGAAAGGATGAAGGCACTACAGTGGAAGTGCGTCATTTGGATTTCAGTAAGGCTTTCGACAATGTGAGTCATGGCCTGCCGGACTATAAGTTTCAAACGTTTGGGATAATCGGGAAAGCACTTGATTGGATAGCACACTTTCTTGGGAATAGTGGTTTCTCTGTCAAGGTGGACGATTATCTATCGAGGCCTGAGAAGGTTGCCCATTTTGTGCCAAAGGAATTAGTACTGGGGCCCTTGCTCCCCCCGTTGTACACAAATGACCTAGCCGATAAGCTAACCAACCCCTGTTTAATCTTTGCGGATAGTGTGAAGATGGTGGGGAGCGATTTAGCGCAGGAAATAAATGCTGTTCTCAGATGGGCAGAACGGTTCTCTGCCCTGTATATTAGTGCATGAACTTCGCTGTTCGCAGATCCCCGGTAAACCGCCGTTTTTCATGGCTTGCATCATTCTCGTTGATAACGCACCTTCATTGTTATGAACGAACGACCTATTCGGTATCCCCGCGGTGCGCCACCGCCCAGCCCGAAATCGAAACAGGTACGAAGTTGCCGCACAAACCATTGTTAGAGTTATCCATATAAACTATCGCAGGCTGTTTTTCTACCTCTGGCACTTTTGACTTTTATACCTGAAGTTTGTAAATATTTACTCTTACTGAGTAACGCCGTACACCATGATCATGCGCCTGCGCGCGTCTCGACCATAGCCGAGAAATACACCATTATTATTATTATTACTATTATTATCATTATTATTGTTATTATTTACTCTTGAATCCGGCTGAAAGCCCAGTCCTGACTACCAACACAGACAAAACGAGTAGTATTCCGTTTAAAAGAGTGTCGGAGGTAAAAGACTTGGACGTGATAGTCACAGGACTGAAAGCCTCGGCGCCGGTGCCAGAGAGTTGCAACTACGGCCAGAGGGGTTTTCACCATGGTGTGCAATGCTATTGTAGCGGTTGCCATCTTCATTCGTACTTTTACCACGTTTATTGTTTAACTGCACGCTGACTGCCAAGCGCGGTTGCCATTTGACCGTTGCTCTTGCGCACGCTCTCACGCACGCTCCCAAATACACGCCAACCACTATCTCTCCCAATCACCTTCTCGTTCTCACGGGTCGTGGAGAATACTGTTCTGGTTAACATATTTGTGCAGCGCCGCACATTAGAGTAACGTGCAGGTGGTCCACGCAGTACAAAGGACCGAAGCACGCGTTTACTAAGGAAACCGCGAAGTAAGGTCTAACCAACCTTACAATTGGTGAGCCCAACGTGATCCTCAGGCCACGTAAGTTTCCTTGTGTTCTACCGTTCAAGGTCTCGTCTGCGTACGTTTTTGTGTTTTATTGTTTCCCTATCTGTTGACTTTCGTTGTTGGTCGGTTTACCAAATATTATTTTTGTCCATACATATTCCGTGTGTCAAGTTCGTCGTGATTTTTGTTCTTTTCTCGCGAAGATTATAGTGCCCCATTCATCGTTGGTTTCTTTTCCCGTCTGTATTCGATAAAGTAATCGCTATGTCTACTGAACGGAAACCCTGCTCAGACCCCACCGTTGGGGCGATCATGCTGCACATACCGGCATTCACACCCGCTGATCCAGAACTTTGGTTCAAGCTGGTCGAGTTAGAATTCGAAAACTGCCGTATAACCGGTGACGCCAGCCGTTTCAGGTGGGTAGCAGGCCGCCTCCCGCCAGGGGTCACAATGCACGTAAGAGACGTAGTAATCTCTTCCCGAAGTTTTGAGGCTTTAAAGGAGGCCGTCATTGCCCGTACGACCCCAACGCAAGACCAACGTATGCAACAACTTCAAAACGTTGAGCTTGGAAGTGGGAAGCCCTCCGAACTGCTGCGTGAGATGCAGCGCTTGAGAGGACCGACAATAGGCGAGGACCCGCTCTAAAGGGAAGTTTGGCTGCAGCGTTTGCAGCATAACATTCCAGTTTTACTGAGTGCCACGCGCAAATGCTCGCTAGAGGAAACCGCAGCGATAGCTGATGACATTATGTCACGATACAACCCCGCTGTAGCTTGAGTAAAAAGGCCCTCCGTCGCAACCGTGCCTGCCTTGCCAACATCGAACGACCTCGCGTCAGTTTTGTCTAGAATTGAGGCGAGCCTGCAACGCCTAGCAGTTAGAAGTGGGTCACAGGAGCAGCACCGCGCACGCTCACCTAGGCTCCATAGTCCGTCATTGCGACGACGTTTCGTCGGTTCTTCAAATAATGGGTATTGTAAATACCACAGTCGCTTCGGTGAGGGAGCCAAAGGATGCAAACCAGGGCGTACGTTTCCCGGTGCTCATCAGGGAAACTACCCCCCCCGCTCGTGGTGGCGACCCACTAAGCTGGGTATCAGACCAACAGTCGTCTTTTGAACGTAGGGGATATCATTTCAAATAACCTATTCTTTGTAGATACCGGTGCCGAAGTGAGCGTCCTCCCCCGAGCGAAAGGCGACAATAGCACACCGCAGGCCCAAACTCTACGCGCTGCCAATGGCAAGGCCATCCCTATGTTTGGTCAGCGGTCGCTCACCTTAAACTTGGGTTTAAAGCGTAATTTTCGTTGGGTATTCATCATCACCGACGTCCCGTACCCGATTCTGGGCATTGACTTTGTGCAGCACTTTGACTTGTTAGTTGATGCACGGCGCCGTAGAGTGGTGGATCGTCAGACCACTCTCGCTGTTGCGGGTCATAATTCGCTAGTGAATCACGTCACGCCCTTTTACGTTCAACCACCGGCACACCAACCTTATGGCGAACTCATCGCCGCCCCTGGCCATGTTTCGGCAGGCCGGGCCTCTCCAAGCAGTGACCAACAACGTCACTCACTATATCGATACTAAGGAACCCCCAGTTTTCAGTGGGCCGCGTCGGTTAGCACCAGACAAGCTTCGTGTTGCACATGCTGAATTCGAACATTTGCTAGAACTGGGTATAATACGCCCTTCTAGTAGCCCTTGGGCTTCCCCATTTCATATGGTCCATAAGTCTAGTCGCGACTGGCGACCCTGTGGTGATTACAGAGCGCTTAACAAAGTCACCGTCTCGGACCGATACCCGATTTCCCATATACAGGGGCTTACTTCGTTTTTATCAGGTTGCTCCATCTTCCGCCGTATCGATTTGTTTCGGGCGTACAACCAGATCCCAGTAGCAGAGGCCGATATCCCTAAAACTGCCGTCACTACAACTTTCGGGCTGCTCGAGTTTCTGCGAATGCCATTTGGACTCAGCAATGCAGCCCAGACCTTTCAACGACTCATGCACGAGGCAACTGGTGGTTTGGAAAATGTCCACGTATACCTGGATGACATTTTAGTGGCGAGTTCTTCATAGCAAGAGCACGCTACACACTTACGAGCACTTTTCGAACGCCTTAGCCAGCACGGCGTTACGACCAATATCGCGAAATGCTAATTAGGCCGGGCGGATATCACCTTCATAGGACATTCTCTTTCAACCTCGGGTATCCGCCCTCTGTCAGATAAAGTTTCCGCTATTCGCGACTAACCTGAACCCCAATCTTTCCGCCAGTTGCATCATTTTGCCGGCCTGTTGAATTTCTACCGTCGATTTATTCCTCACTGTGCGGAAATGATGCAACCCCTCACCGATCTGTTGCGCGGAGGTAAGCGGAAGTTCGTGTTTCCCGACACGGCACAAGCCGCATTTGCCTTGGTCAAAGATGCTGTCGCCAACACAGCACTCCTTACCCACCCTGACCATTTGGCTCCTATTTCGGTAGTGACGGATGCCTCGGACACAGCGGTTGGAGCAATACTGCAACAGTTCGTAGATGACTCTTGGCAACCTTAAGCATTCTTCTCCAAGCGCCTACAACCTGCGGAATCTAGGTACAGCACATTTGGTAGGGAGTTATTAGCCATCTACTTGGGAATTCGTCATTTTCGACATGCATTCGAAGGCCGTTCGTTCACGGTGTTAACAGACCACAAGCCTTTGGTTTACGCACTAAAGTCAGCTTCGGATCGATACTCACCACGCGAGATTCGCCATTTAGACTTTGCCTCACAGTTTACTGTGGACATACTGCACCTCTCTTGGGTACTTAATCCAGTCGCCGACGCCTTATCACGCGTACATCAACTGTCTGTCACTGACGCCTAACATCAACTTGGACGCAATGGCACAGGCCCAAACTATGGACCCCGACATCGAACAACTTCGACAAAACGGTTCTTTGAGCTTAAGGACATTACCTATCCCAGCTTCCCAGAATACAATCGTGTGCGATGTGTCGCAAGGTCGCCCTAGGCCGGTAGTTCCTGCTGCCCACCGTTATCCTACCTTCCTGACACTCCATAATCTGGCTCATCCGGGTGTGACTGCCTCGGTGAAACTGATAACTGAGCGTTTTGTTTGGCACAATGTCAAACGAGATGTCCGTCAATGGGCTCGTGCTTGTCTGCAGTGTCAACGTGTTAAGACCCATAGGCACGCTAAGGCGGCATTAGCCAGGTTCCCAGAACCTGAAACACGTTTAATCATGTGCACGTGGACCTCGTAGGACCGCTTCCACCTTCGCTTGGGTACGTTTACATACTCACATGCGGGGATCGTTTCACTCGCTGGCCGCAGGCCATTCCTATCCCTCGTCCCACGTCGGAAGAGGCCGCGAAAGCTTTTCTGACCGGTTGGGTTAGTCATTTCGGTTGCCCGGCAATAGTGACCACCGATCGTGGTCTACACTTTGATGGCGCTTTTGGCAGCCTACTCGCTACACTCGGTTGCCAACACTTTAAGACGACTGCTTACCACCCCCAGGCCAATAGTATGGTTGAGCGTTTCCACCGGCAATTAAAAGCCGCCCTTTGAGCAAACGGTAACCCTCTTTGGAGTGAAACACTAGCATTAGCACTCTTAAATCTGCTTAGTACAGTCAAGGAGGAATTATACACAACACCGGCCGTACTAGTATATGGCTGTACACTTCGTCTGCCTGGGGAGTTGGTAGCTCCCTCGCCAACCGTGACTTTCGACTACGGTGACTATGCTCAACGTCTTACGCAGCACATGCGAGTACTCAAGTCCAGTCCGCCGCGCGAACAACAGCCTCCAAGGTACGTCCCAACTGCGTTAGGAACCGCTACTCATGTATTCCTTCGCGTCGATGGCGTTCGATCACAACTACAAGCGCCACACACTGGCCCGTTTCGGGTGATGAAACGTAGGGCAAAAACATTTGTCATAGACATCAGCGGACGACACGACACCGTATCTATCGACCGTCTCGAGCTTGCCGTCATGGAGTGCGAGCCGCTCGGCCAATTTACACCTACTCGAGCCGCTCAGTCACCCGCGTCGAGCGAGTTATTGCTCGAAGCACCCCCAATTTCGCCTAGTGAGGACTCGGCAGCTAGTCCATCAGATTCTCCAACCGTACCCGCAACGCGAAGTAGCCGTCGCGGTCGCCGACTAAGAAATCCCGTCCGCTTCGGCGACTTCGTGACGGTTTTTATAACCGACTGTCAGCAATAAGTGGGGAATTTCGCCATGGATTATCAACCAACAGGCTCGAGAAATTACAATCAGTAGTTAGGATTTCATTTGCCTCTGGTTTCCTAGTGACTACAACAACACCGAACATCGTTCGCGTGTTGTTATTACGGTCCAACATCCGCGGGCGCCCTCAGGCGCTATTTTGTTCCAGTTTACCTTGCCCTCTCTCAGACGGATCTACACAGTCACATTGGCTTCATCCGTAGCCTCGCTGACTCCCGTGCACGTTCAAGGAGCCAAACACTCGTTGGATAATGGGACGATTCATCATCCTGGTACTAAAGACGACAACTGGACGCCCTTTTGGATAAACTTGACACGGGATCTTCCGGCTCGCATTCGTATGAGACCCGTGGGCGCTAAAACACAGTTGGACCAACGCACATCGGACCTCGAGAGTGCAGGCACCGTGAAACTCATCAGCAGTCGTTCGACGTCACCAACAATATAACGGGCAAGCTACGAGGAGTTCCTGGACAACCAATACCCCCTGCCAACCATTACGATCGAAGCCCAACTCCGTCGGACTTCTAGGAGGAGGCCCCTGTAGCGGTTACCATCTTCATTCGTACTTTTACCACGTTTATTGTTTAACTGCACGCTGACTGCCAAGCGCGGTTACCATTTGACCGTTGCTCTTGCGCACGCTCTCACGCAAGCTCCCAAATACACGCCAACCACTATCTCTCCCAATCACCTTCTCGTTCTCACGGGTCGTGGAGAATACTGTTCTGGTTAACATATTTGTGCAGCGCCGCACATTAGAGTAACGTGCAGGTGGTCCACGCAGTACAAAGGACCGAAGCACGCGTTTACTAAGGAAACCGCGAAGTAAGGTCTAACCAACCTAAACCTATCACATGGAAAATACCAGAAGTCCTCGTCCCGTTTTACAAGGTTTTGGTGTGAACTCTTCTGCAGTGTAGTGTGCAGGTATGGGCCTCCTACTATCGAAAGGATAAGGAGCGCTTGGAAGAAGTGCAGCGAAGTCCAACCAGAATGATCACCGGTCAGAGAGGGGAATTTTAGGTCAAGGGTCCAGAAGATCGTTATCTCTTATATTTAAGGCGTCTTGGAGGCAGAGGTGACCTAGTAGGAGCATTTAAGTTTATAAATGGTCTGTCGCGTATGGACAAAGGTGGCTTGTTCGTTTCTGTCCCTGAGAGAGGCTACAGGGGACAAAGTCTTCAGCTCAAAGGGTACACCAAAGGCCGGATGTACGAGATGAGTTTATAAAAAGAGGGTTATACTTAAGTGGAATAGACTGTCAGGAGAGGCAGTCCGATGCAGCTATGGACCACGCTTCAGGCTGGAACACATATTTCTCAGAACTAGCTGTAAGAAAGATGGTTGAGGGAATGAGCCCCTGGTATTCCGGTCAGTGAACCTGTATCTGTGAGGGCGAGGCTATCTTGTAAATTCTGCCTTCCGGACAAAACATTCAACATGCAATGTCGACAGCCGAGTAAATTCACTGGGAGCACAATGATCTGGAAGCAATATTGGTCTCGGCCACTTTGATCCGGTGTGTAGCGTACTACTCTGTCTATGTGGTACACTAAATTATTGTCAACAATATCTAAGACGACACTAACAAACTAAGATGGGCGGAGGAGCGTGCGGTGATAAAAAGGCCAAAAGGGTATGTACATTAAGAATTAAAATGAAACAAAAGGTGTGACTCAAACTCACAGTTGTTCAATGTTCTTGTGATCAGGAGATGAGTGCCGAAGAGTCAGTATCCGCCAATGTCTTCCGTTCAGTTCGGTCTGACAGCCATCCGTTAAACAGAACAGGATGGTATCGAGCGAAGTGCCAAGAGACGCCGTTGAAGCTTCTAAAATGTTTTGTTTCACACAGTTAGTTCCGACCGATATGATTCCAAGACACTCAAAACCAGAAGATGAGACCGTGCCAGAATGAAAGATTTATTTACATCGTTCTTGTATTGCGCGGTGATGACGACCAAAGGGTGTGTATTGTACATTAAAACGTCGGTGCAACAGAGGAGTGTCGCACCAAGGGACGTTGAAAATCCTGGAAAAAGTCGGAAATGTACAGGTACCTACACAACTCCCCCGCCAGAGCGTTTGTTGTACAAAGTAAACGCTCGATAGAAAAATAGAAAAAGGAAACGGTTAGCGAAAGAAAACGTCAACTAACAAAGTCTTGAAATCTGACAGGATGTCAAACATTTCTGCCGGAAAGGCGAGTTACCAGGGAAGGTTGTTGCTGTGGTGGTGCTGACGGGTGTGGTGTAGTGTCTGGTGTGATGATAGAGGGTGGATCATCAACAGGAATTGTTGGTGGTGTGTCTGTGGCTGGTGATGGTGTCGGTATTGCTGGTGACGGAGGCGTATCAAAATACGCGGGTTTCAATCTGTCAACGGAAACAGTGTCTGGCTTATCGGCTTTTTGAACCACGAAATATTTGTCTGTGCGACTAAGCACCTTAAATGGACCGTCATACGGTGGTGTGAGTGGTTTCCGAACAGCATCGCTACGAATAAAAACGAAAGGTGACGTTGTTGAGAGCACGGTAGTCTCCACAGGGTCTCCAATCACCAGATGATTTTGAAACCATGTGCAAAGGCGAGGCCCATGGGCTTGAAGACGGTCGAATGATGCCAAGATTCATCATATGTTCGAATTCAAGGCGTGCGATACGGAGTTTGTCCGCGTTGAGTCGTCGTGGTTGAAAGTGGACAGGTTGGCCTTTTGTAGCGATGTGGTGCTGCACAGCATGAGAGACTGGGTCGGTGAACTGACACGGTTTACTGAGGGATGGAAACTCCTTCAAAATGTCAGCAAACGGCGATTGCGGGATCGCCAGCCGAATACCCAGGGAGTTGGTGCATTTACCAATGCCGACTGCACAAAGCTTGGTTGTGGTGTCTACCAGCTTGCGATTTTTGAGGTCCACTGTTAGGCCAAAGTGTGAGAGGAAATCCGCGCCAATAATGGGAGTCTGAACATCTGCCTGGATGAAAACCCATTGAAAAGAGCGTCGGAGGCCTAAACCAAGAGTGATGGACCGTTGGCCGAATGTCGCAAAAGTTGTTGTGTTTGCTGCTTGCAGTGTACAGTGAGATGGTTTGAGGCTGTGACGTTTGGGTAGGGGGATTACACTGATCTCGGCGCCGGTATCAATGAGGAATCGAAGACCACTGGATCGGTCAACGATATAAAAAAGGCGACTTTCATGTGGAGGGCCAGCCGAAGTCGTCGCCGTTACTCGCTGGCCTGGTCGTTTGACTGTGGGGTGTAAGTGCGGAATGAATATGGAGGATCACAGCGGCGTGCCCTGGAGCCGGATGTGCGGTGGTACCAACACCAGGTTTGTAACCGGCGGTTTCTGGACCCGTGATCTGGGTCGATGAGGTACTTCGGCGGACACAGATCGATGAGTAGTAAATGCGTTGCACATTGCGCTGACCTGATTGCACAACATGCGAACGGTTTCTTTTAGGTCCGTAATGTCCTTATCGATATGAGAGTGATGGGATGGGGAATCAGGACTGCGAGAAACGTCGCCGTGGCGATCTGGGGCAGGTGCTGGTAATGCCATAGGGGATTCGTGTGTCGGAGTGGTTTCGGCGGGTGATGTCATGTGAACGCAAGGTCTACTAGCCGGGTAGCATTCCATTATTCTGTCGGCGTGTTGCGCAACCTCGTCAAGTGGAGTAGTGGGTTCCAGCATTGACAGGACCTGCTGCATCGGGAGAGGTAGTTTATCAACCCATATCTCCCTGAAAACGGCGTCGTCCATTTGCTGTCCAGCCAGTAGCGACCGCATGTGGCGCATAAGCTGGGACGGAGTTTGGTCTCCGAGCTCCACCGCCATGAACAGTTTACGGAGCATTTTTCCGGCTGATTTTCCGGTACGCTGAATGACTGCTTCCTTAAGCTTCGTGTAAGGAGCTTCTGGTGGAATGGGATCGAGGAGATCTTACACGTTAACAGCGATATCAAAGGGAAGCGCTTGGACAACGTGAGAGTACTTCACGCGCTCGCTGGTTATACGTCGAGTGGCAAATACGGCTTCTATTTGTCGAAACCACACTCGAGGGTTGGTCGGGGCAAAAACGGGCAGTTTGAGAGCAACCGCGTGGATGTCAATAGATTCGCTGTCAGACATGGTGAATCGTGTGGAACTTGGAACAAAAGAATCAAGCTAGTGTCAAAGGATGGAAAAACAACCTGGGCTCACCAATTTTGTAGCGTACTACTCTGTCTATATGGTACACTAAATTATTGTCAACAATATCTAAGACGACACTAACAAACTAAGATGGGCGGAGGAGCGTGCGGTGATAAAAAGGCCAAAAGGGTATGTACATTAAGAATTAAAATGAAACAAAAGGTGTGACTCAAACTCACAGTTGTTCAATGTTCTTGTGATCAGGAGATGAGTGCCGAAGAGTCAGTATCCGCCAATGTCTTCCGTTCAGTTCGGTCTGACAGCCATCCGTTAAACAGAACAGGATGGTATCGAGCGAAGTGCCAAGAGACGCCGTTGAAGCTTCTAAAATGTTTTGTTTCACACAGTTAGTTCCGACCGATATGATTCCAAGACACTCAAAACCAGAAGATGAGACCGTGCCAGAATGAAAGATTTATTTACATCGTTCTTGTATTGCGCGGTGATGACGACCAAAGGGTGTGTATTGTACATTAAAACGTCGGTGCAACAGAGGAGTGTCGCACCAAGGGACGTTGAAAATCCTGGAAAAAGTCGGAAACGTACACTTACCTACATGTGTAAACTGAACTGAACTGGATTGAATTGGGCTGAACTGAACTGACCTTTAGGCGGATGTTCCAAGTTTATTTTTTGTTATCGCGAATGGAGGACCAGATTCCCACGTTTCCGCTGTCTGTGGCTCCACCAACTTTGGTGAACGATTCCGAAAATGCAACTGTTAATGAATCGCGACATGTTTCAGATCAATTCCTGTTTCTCGAAACAGCAGGAGCACAAGGTTTTGCTGGATTAGCTGCGTTTTTAGCCATCGTTGTAACATGCCACCAGGTGAGATCGAATAGCAAGTTTCCCGATTGAGTGCTTGCTAAAAGTGCTTCTTCGGAAGGTTGCTTTATTCTTTATTTGCTGAAAGGTATATGCACAGTCAGCAGGGGGGGGATGCGCATTTTACTCCCAAAATACCCTTGTATGCTATAGCACCCATGTGTGCAACCGGTTCATAACATCGGCTTTCGATCGGTTTTTGGTCGGTTCCCGGTCGGTTGGTTCAGCAGCCGTTTTACACGGATGAACAATGAATTGGTTCGAAGGAAATTGACGACCGAAGTAATGTGCTATGCTTGGTTGGCTTTTTATTCAAATGTATTCGATTATTTCATCAGGATGTTCTGAAATCCTCGGTATAGATTGTTCTATTTTACTCCCTTAAAGTGGGCAAAACAAGGATAATTGTTCGGAAAATCATAAATTAGGAGATAAGAATGAGCATCGTGATACGTAATTTGAGTTAGTGAAAGAAATTAACGAAGCAAATCACGTATTACAAACGATTCCCAAAAACCGTTCCGAAACCGATCGGTTTTCGGACGGTTCCTGAGTGGTTTGCGGCCGATTTTCTGGACGGTTTCTGGCTGGTTTTTGAGCGGTTTTTGGGAATCGTTTGAAATACGTGATATGCTTCGTTAATTTCTTTCACTAACTCAAATTACGTATCACGATGCTCATTCTTATCTCCTAATTTATGATTTTCCGAACAATTATCCTTGTTTCGCCCACTTTAAGGGAGTAAAATAGAACGATCTATACCGAGGATTTCAGAACATCCCGATGAAATAATCGAATACATTTGAATAAAAAGCCAACCAAGCATAGCACATTACTTCGGTCGTCAATTTCCTTCGAACCAATTCGTTGTTCATCCGTGTGAAATGGCTATTGAACAAACCGACCGAAAACTGATCGGCGTAATAGTTAAAACCGACCAAAAACCAGCCAAAAACCAATTTTGCTACAAGGGTACTCCCGCTGGGGACTATTTTCAAGTACTTGATTTGAAAAAAGGTTTTCGGCATACCATTAGATTGAGACAGGTCAAAAACATGGGAAAATAATTTTACTTCATTGAAAAACGCTATAGTTTACCATCCCGATCAGCACAAACAGAGAGAATTTAGCCCCTAAATGTTTCTCAAGGGACTATCTTGGGACTATTTTATTAATGTGGTATAAGGTGGAGAATTTTGCCCGTCGCTTCAAGTACGATTCATAACATGGAAGTACACGTTGACCTCTTTGTAAAATGCTACGTTTTATAGGGAGTTTGGGCACCGGAAAATACTCAGGTCGTGCCAAGCAATTTTCGAGGGTATTCACATATGACATTATTTTCACTAGTGGAGGTTGATGAAAAGTTATTAACTGGTACCTCAAGATGAAGTAACGTAGTAGAGCTTACCGAAATTTCAAAGCACTGCATTCTTAGTATGCTCAAAATAGTCCCAAAAATGTCCCCGGGATGTTTCAGACGGACCTAAATTGGGACGAATTTGGGACTAAATTGGGGCTAATTGGGAACTATTTTGCTAACTGGGCAATTCTCAATCTTCAGCGGACACCTCTCTGGGTTAACACTTGTAGCAAAATCACTCCGAAACCGACCAATCGATTCTTGGCCGGTTTTCAAAAGGATTGCGCTATTGCACTGGTCGGTTTTATAGTGGTTTCTGGATTGTTTCTGGGTAGCTTTTGAGCGTTTTCTGAAAGGTTTTCGAGCGGTTTGTGCCAACCGTTTGAAATAAGTCGCATTGTTGGTTAATTCGTGTCCACTTTCCAAACTTATGATTTTCCAAAAAAATTGTCTTCATTTTCCAGTTTTTCGAGGTAATAAAAGAGGGCGGTTTATCCCGGGGTGTTTTAGGACATTTCGATGAATCAAACCAATGTATTTAAATGAAGCTCCAGATAAGCATTGCATATTATTCCGGTCGTTCATGTTCTTCGTACTAATCCACTTATGATCCGTGTAAAATGGCTACTAAGCAAACCAACTGAAAACTGATGTTACAAACGGGGTGGGTGCCACAAGTGTACCAATCATATCCCTCTAAGCAAAACCGTTTCAAAACTGATTGGTTTCTGGTCTGTTTTCGAGCGGAGTCTGAGTAGCTCCTGAGTAATTTCTGAGCGGTTTTTAAAAGGTTTCTGAAAAGTTTGTGCCAATGGTCTGAAACACGTGATATGCTTGGCTAATTTCCGTCACTTTTTCCAAATTACGTTTTACGATACCTTATTCTATCTCCCGAAGCATGATTTTCTTAATAATTATTCTCAGTTTACTCATCTCAAGGGAGTGAAATAGGACTACCTATAACCTGGTATTTCAGGGCATTCCAATGCAATAATTCAATATATTGAAATGAAATGTTCATAAGGCAGTGTCATTTACCCCAGTCGTCGACTTCCACCGTATCAGTGCACTTTTTATCCGTGTTAAATGGCTACTAAACAAACCAGCCCAAAACCGTTTGAAAACCGATGTCACGAACGGGTTGTATGCTACAAGGGATGATAAACGTGATCACGTTTATCATGAATGGATGAAGCTTCATTCATTAGTGAGGATTTTCTAGAATTACGTTTTCGTGAGCTCACTGTGATCTCCCAATTTATCAACCCTAAATAATTGTCCTTCTTTTGCCCCTTTTGCGGAGTGTTAAATAGAACGATATGTAACTTGATATAAAAGCATATTTCATTGTATTCAAACCAATATATCGAAATAAAATGCTATTTACACTTCGCGATACTCCAATCGTCGAGTTTTGCATCAACTCACTTTTAGTCTGTAAAAAATGACTAACAAAGACCGGTTGGGAACCTTTCGAAAGTCGATGTTAGAAATGAGCGGTCTGCTACAAGGAAACTCAAGCGGCGATTTGGGGTCATTTAGTAGCAGAGTTTGGGACGACTGTGCTGACTTGGATCTCTCTGAGCATCACCTGACGGTCTCCCTAGTGTCTCTTGACCGTACAGCTGGTAGTTGGTCGAGCGACCATAATTGAAATACTCAGAAGACTGTCAGGGAATTCGCAAACTTGAATCAAAGCTTGCTATTCGTAGGCATTTTACTCGAACAGACGAACTCTGGTAAGCATTATCATGCCTCCACAACGTTTTCAAATTTACGGGTAAGATAATACAACAAATAGGTGTGACTTTTTTGCTTAAAAATTATTAGTTAAAGGTATTTAAAGATCAGTCCATTCGTTAACGGCTAATGAAGTTTTGTTGGTTTCGTCCGAAATAAAATGTATATGCACATTGTAAGTTTTTGGAAGAAAAACAAACGTCATTTGTAGTAATAAGACTAAAAATGGTTGTGTGTGGAGTTATAATGAACAAACAAGCCTCTTCAAATACCCGTGACGTTTTAGGACTATGTGCAAACAAATCGGGCATGCAGTACTTTGTACTCATTTCTCCAGGACTTTTGGAGCATATAATTTATTATTTCATCTTTGCTACATAAGCAGCAAAACCAAGCGAGAACCAGTTGGTTTATTATCGATTTTTGACTGATTTCATGTCAGTTTCATGTGGGTTTCAGATTATTTTTCATTGGTTTTTGATCAGTATGTGCTATTAAGATCATCACTTTTCGATCTGCTCCAAATCACTTCAAATCGACCATGTGAGGAGCGAGGTGGACTGCATCAAAATCTGTCACTGTTCTTAACTTACGTTTTACGCTACTCCTGCTTTTCCTAACCAATTTAGTAGTTGAAATAATTTGTATTGCACCTAACTAACGGCACATGAGACACAAAGAGCAATATGTTCAGATAGAAGTCTGACTCTGCGACACCAAAAATCATTTCGAAGTCGCCATATTTGTGATTCCAGTTCATTTTTGATTTACAAGGGAAAAACAGGGGTGTTTTCACATAGACATGCAGAGACAATTATTATATATTTACTGGTGCTAAAACTAAAACACAGCTGTTAAGTGTATCATAATTTCACTCAGTGTCCTATTTAACCTTTTTTCTGCAAGTACAATATCCATAGGCACTTACGTACAGCCTGCGGTGTTAGCTGAAAAACAAGCTGTAAAAGAAGTTCATAATAAGTGTGAATAACACACACGCATGCAATTCTTTAACGTTTCATTCCGTGATTACTTTGAAAATGGAAAATAAAAATGTAACTTAACCACGGTAAAGCAGTGTTGATTACAATCCATCTTTTAATTTTTCCTGTGGTTCCTCTATCTTTGGTGTCATTTAACCAACTTCGCAGATTTGTGTTGGTTTTACCGTACGATGCCCAGGGTTTTTGTTGTTAGTCCAGACAATGTGGCAAAGTATGACGTAACTATAAATATAAAATCTCTTAAAAGGTGCTTCCAGTTGCCCAAGGGTTATAAGTCATCCTCCGGTGTTACTGGTTCTTCCTTTGTATACAAAAGCCCAAGCAACCAGCTGCCCCTTTGCATTTTGTTGTACTTTGAGGTAAACGTTGTAACTGCGATTGACAACGATTTCTGATCCACTGCTCGGTTGTAACCGTCCATCGGTGAAGAAACCAAAGAAAAATTTACCACATGACCATCCAAGAAAAAAAGTTGACACATTGCTACTGAAAATCCATAGTGATGTTCCCATAAATTCGCAACAGAACAAACCGGACACTGCACAGGGCTGAGTATGCTCCTGTTCCGACGATAATTTTGCCATTTCGACAATCAAAACATATTCAAGAATATGAACGTTTCATTCACTGTAAAGCACCGATTGCACATTGAATATACAACAAACCATTATTAGCAGTATAAAACGAACGCGTGATATGATGATTAAAATAAAAATGACAGCGGCAATTCCCTATAAAAATGGTTAAAAATATCACTCGGATGGCCATGTTTATTCATCTATGACCCTTATTGATTGTTCACTCATTGGGTAAACATCCCGATGTTTCCAGTGTGCCATCGAAATGATGAAATATCAGACACTGTCCTAACGGAAAAATGTTATGTTAACCTCAAAGAAATCAAGTACTGAAACGCTAATAGCTTAAAGCAGAAGGCCTCTAGAGGTGACCGCGGTACAATCAACACTGGCTCAATAAAACGAAATTTCGCTAAAATTTAACGCCACTTCTCATCATAATCTCCAAGAAATTTTATATTTTCCTGATGATCTGCCATTTTCTTTGCATGCATATATTTCTTCAAAGACGGATACTGAGCACGCTAACCGCAAAAACAATCTGAAACCGGTGTTACCGTCGGGGTGGGTGTTACATGGGCATTTTGTGCATGTTCTCTGTAAATTCCCAAGTAGCACGAGTGCCCCCGTGAGTGTCATTAAGTGTTACTCTGACCGTACCACTGAGTGATCTTACAAACAAGGAAAGTTACACTCAAGGGGCGGTTGGCGGACGGCACCCTGGATGCTTGGGTAAATCATTAGTCCTAAAAATATCATCATTTAGAGCAAAAACGACGTGTTCAAGTTGGTCAGGGAATACATAAAAGCTGAGGCAAATCAGCGGCGCTGGGTTATAATTTCTTGGAAAAACTGCTACCAATCGTTGAATAACAATAGAATTTAGATTTGTCATACAACTACACAGCCAAATCAAGGTCCGCGGACATGCTCTGAATTCCTCACTGACCGACTTCTGATTGTACCTTTGGGGTCACTCAATGGCACTTTCAGAGGCTCTTGTTTAAAGCTCAAAAGACACTTGTGTTGTCTGGATTGCCAGCGAAATATGAAGTTTTGCCTACTACCTTACCGACGATTTTATGAATTTTTGCTTTAAAAGGATAAATTGGGAATGTTACTTTTTCATGTAAGTAGAAAGGGGAGAAAAATAATTTTTCTGAACAAGATGTCAGTTCTCTGTTTATGCCTTTAAGTTTTACATAGAGGTATGGCTATAGGGACTTCAAGCATACAACCTTTTTTGTTTTAGGTATAACGGTATTCTTTCATATATCCAAGGGAGAAAATAATCGCGATCCTCACAAACAAGTTTGGTTGCTCCTTTATAGTACACTCCGGGGAGGGTCGAGTGTCCTTTGTGTTGCCGGAGATATTATTCTACCGTCCTTTGGTTGACTGTTTATCTCCCTTTTATTTTTTTGTTTACTTTCTTTTAATTGCGTAATAACAGTAGAATATTTAAGAAAGGGAAAGCGGTCAACTAGAGGCTGCAAACTGAGAAAAGTCATAGGCGGCGGGTGCAGGATTTGAACCCTGGGCATAAGGATGGAAATCACACTGTGATAACCACTTGTCCACCGCCAGTCAGCAGTAGTTTCACTGGATAAGCCAACAGGGTTTAATCAGAACACAACGAAAAAAACATAATTCAAGCTATTGAGTGAAGTCGTTAGTGACGACTATCAAGTTAGTTTCATCGACTTCTGTTGAACCTGTGGGCCTTCTAAACTCACGTCAGTCAATCCCTGCTGGAAGCGAGTATAAAGAAGCACGGTTCAGTTCAGTCCAGCTTATACAACCAATAACTTCGCGCTTCTGTGCTCTTGTTTTCGTTGCTACCTTCTGTCCAGTAAAACGCAAGAAGAATAAAAGCATAAAGTGAAAAAGACCTGAAAACTAAAGTACTAAGTGGAAGTCACAAAGACGAATAAAGAGTCCGAATGCAACGAATCCACTGGCCACGACACTTAGCCAACTCATCTAATGTTTCTTACCATTTGATAGGTGGATCACGTGGACTCCAACCAAGAATTCTCACACGTCCTTCTTGGCCAGGTCCACTGGTTAAAGTTGTCGTACCTTTTTGCCTTTTCATGGACTGACCACCTCGACCTACCTCCCAACCACCACCTGCCTCAGAGAACAGTGTGCACCCAGGAAGTCTATCGGCGGGCGTGCGCAATACGTCCCAGCTACCCTAATCCGTCCAGACTCAATACTTTCTCCAGAGACTGACTTTTTATTCTCAAAGCCATGCGTTCAACCCAGAATCACTGATACAGTGTTCCTACCGTATTCGGGAGATGCCACGGAAACATCGATGTTCCAACGCCGACAGTCCTCGTCTATCTTCTACCTTTAACGGCCATGTTTCTGAGCCGTATAGAAGAACGGACCTAACCACCGCACTGTAAACTCGACCCTTGACGGATAACCAGATGTGAAGCCGACGCCACAAATGGATGAGAACTGCCCAGGTGACAAGACCTATCTACTTCAGCTACAGCTTTCCTTGGCAAGACAAGATCTGGTGTTGAGCTAACCCAATCCTGCAACAGCATTTTACACTTTGAAGGTGTAAGGCACGTTCTAAACATTGCTACGCTGTTGTCTAGGCAAACTAACAAGGCTTGTCACTTACCTGGATCTTCTCTCAGAAGAAAAATATTGTTCGCGTATTTCAAGTCAGGTAACAACAAAGCGCAGCCCATAATGAGACGTGCACTCAATTCAAATCTTCATAGAAGCCACGAAATCTGGTGGTCGCAACGCGCCGGAAATGAAACGTGCTGCCGCAATGAGAAGTTCCCGCAAGATGTTTAATCGTATTTGAATCACCAACAGGAAGCCACTAGGTGTGAGTGAAACAATCTGTGAGGCTGACGGTTTGCCGATTCACGCTCAGAAGTGGCATTCGGAACACTAGATAGATCACTTTCAGACATAGTTTAAACGATCTTTAGTGTCAGCCTCTCCGGTAGCTCCTCTGACACACTTCCAGTAGTCCGTTTTGACAGGTCCACCTACCGAGGTGGAGATTCAAAAAAAATCAAGGCCTAGGGAAATGAAGAAGCTTCGAGGTCCGATGGCATCTTCCCAGTCCTATTTTAAGATGGTGGGGTGAAGCTCGATAGGGAATTTCATGTTTTATTCTCAAAAATTTGGAATTCTGAACAGGTTTCCTTCTTGAGGGTAGGGAAATCGACTGTCGTCCCTATTTTTAAAAAGAGCTCGCACAGTGAGTGCTCTAACCACAGAGGTGTAAGCCTTATCTCAACAGCATCGAGGTTGCTTGCGTCTGTCATACTTCGCAGGCTGTACCACATCTATGAGGAGCACACTCACTAGGAGCAAGCTGGGTTTCGTGCTGGTAGTGGATATTTCTACCAAATATTCACCCTCCGAAAAATGCTAGATCACCGTCAAACTTTTCAAAGACCAACGGTTATCGTGTTCCAGGGCATTCGCTCAGCCTTCGGCGCCGTCGATGGGAAGGCACTATGGGACTGTTTGCTGAGAAACTGAGTACCTGTGAAGTATGTATCCATCCTCAAAGAGTTGTATCCTTAATCTTCAGGCCAGGTTAGAGTCTGCAGTTAGCTTTTGTCCGCTTTTGTAGTCTACAGTGGAGTACGATAAGGCTGTCTTATGTCCTCATTTCTCGTTAATTTATCCATGGAGGATGTTCTGTGGAATACCTTGGCTGGTCTTGAACTCCTCTCAAGTATCCAGAATTTGACTCGCAATACGCCGGTGATATCGCCTTGTTGATTGATAATGCAAAGGCGATGCAACGTGATTTGGACCGCATGGAGATTGAGGTATCCATAAATGGAATGCACTTTGCGCCTTCCAAGTGCAAAGCGTTTTTAAAAGATTGGCAGGAGCCTGTGCCTGCCTATACCCTTTGTGGTGATCAGATAGAGTTAGTCGACAACTTTAAGTACCTTGAGAGCTTGACGTCAGTCGGTGGGGGAAGTGTTGAGGAGGTGATCAGTTAATCCATAACGGCAAATATGGCGGCTTTTTCAAACTTACAACACCTGTGGTGTCGCCGTGACATCCGGATTTCTCTTAAGGGACGAGTGTACACTGCTCTGGTTCGCAGTGTTTCGATCTACAGCTTAGAGACCTGGCCAATTCGCGTTCAGGATGCTCGGCGTCTTCCCGTGTTCGACAACCGATTTCTCCAAAATATCGCTGGTTTCTGGTGGTAACATCGAGTGAGTACTGACGAGGTGCGCCATCATGTGTTGGGCACGGATAGCAGCCCTCTTAAAGAAGTGATCACGCTACATCGACTCCGGTGGTTCGGTCATGTTTTACGAATGTCTGCCCCTCGTCTACCTTTCAGTGTTCTATTTGCACGTGCTGGGCAAGGCTGAAAGAGGTGACGTGTTGGTCAGCTCATGATCTTGTGTAGAGGTACAAAGAAGATATCGTCAGCCCTGGCTTTGGTGGTGTTTCCCGCCTTCCTGGTTGGGGCCTAAGGGATGAGGACTGTCGTTGATTAGAGACGTTGAGAGACATGGCTTAGTACAGAAGTCAGAAATGTGAACGCTGCGCTGTCCGTCTGTCAAACACTGATGCCGTTTACTGGACGATGCTGGAAGGTGGCAACCTGAACCAGAGCATAGAAGTGCGAGGTTAGTGATTGTGCAGACAGAGATGAACTGACACTCCGGCAAACAAAAAAGCAAAACGATAACAAAAGTTGTACGAAGAAAAGCAGGAAATCAGCAGTTTATGTCTTACTAACCATCTTTTCTATTTTATTCCCCTCTCCAAATTTTTTAACCATCTATGCTGCGTTGGCACTGTCTCCTATCTCAAATCGGTGTTGATATATATATATATATATATATATATATATATATATATATATATATATATATATATATATATATATGCACAAATAGTTTTATGGGTATGACTTTTTTTCTTCTCGCCTCAGCCATTTGTACGTCCATGCTGTGTTCTAGTGCTTAGCCTGCTTACAATTCTGAGTCCTTGCTTATTTTGGGAGTGACCCTAATAAAATTCTCTGAAAATTGAAACTTCAAGCCCAAGGTGTTATTGGGGTATCTCTGCAGTTGAAGCACAGTGAAATTTTGAGGGTGAACTGCACAAAAATCTGGAGTCTCGTTGGCTAAGATAAAACCCTGAGGTCCGACCCGACAGGACCGTAATGTTTTAGTGCTCTAGAAGTAGTATTCGAAAGCTAGGGCCCCAGGACTCTGACTGCTTCTTTGAGGTCCATTAAGGGCTGCTTTTATTGACGTTTGTGTTATTTTAAGGACTGTCGTGGCTCCGGATGTGGTGCATCTTGGTGTGATCTTTTGATCATTCATTATGTTAGGATAACGAGACAAACGGGGCACGGATTTAGGCGAATAATACAACCGCGAATCAAACAGGTTTTTTTAGTAATCATGAGACCAGATTTACGGGCAACGAAGACTTTAATAATAACTTGCTCGGGAAGGGATTAAAGAACAGGAAGCAATCAGGGAGAACATACAAATATATGCGTTGCATCTGCAGCCGAACTGGAAGCAGCTGGGTTTGGAGTGATGAAAGTTTACAAAGGGGTTTGGTAAAGATGTCATAAATACCAGAAATGTATGCTGTGTCACTAAAATCCTCCCTCCAAAAGGTCTAAGAAATGGATAATCCAAATGCTAAGTTAACTGATAATGTCGTTTGCTCCTGAACAAAATGTCACGCAACAGAAAAAACGGAAATAGAGAATGTGAAAAAATATAAACATTTCTATGACGTATTGGTTTTCTCTATCCTACGAAAAATTACGCTGGCATTTTAATAGTATGTACAAACTGAAATAGCGCGTTATTCAAAGAATTATGCAAATTGTTTAATTCATATATTTTAGTAAAGTGTTTACGAAACGTCGTGTGATATAGCGGAAAGCAGTAATGTCCAGGATTTTCCGCCTACTAGTTTACAAAGATCCTGATTCAGCGCATAATGGTCTAGTGCCACTCACTGAGGTATTTCAGAACAACCCAAAGCATCACGAATTTGCTAATGACTGACCAGAGCGGGAGAATATTTTATCAATCCGTGGTCAGTTCAATAAACTGGGAGAGAGAAACCTTTTGTAAATGTCACATTTCAGGCAGTACAGCTGATCACTGACTATAGAGAAACTAACTGGTGCATCCGGGCGAGACAAGCCCCCGTATCACAACCGATAGTGCTTTTCAGCCAACCGAGCGAATCAAACACTTGAAGCTTAATTGAATGACCGAAACCGGTTGCTTTCTATTAGTTAGCTGACCACTTCACGAACTTACGAAAGATAAAATATCTCAATGCCTGTAATAAAGTGTCCGAAGAAGTAACAATAGTAATTATTTCGCGGAAATATAACCAACAAGACCTCAGGCAGAGTATGCAGTAGATTTGAGGATACCAAACCCAATAGATACGAGGAATGAACAAAAACGTTCCCCATATATGCATTCTGAACCTTCATACAGATTCTTGCTGTCAGCCCGGGCCCTACCAAGTAAACACGACGCTTCAGTTCACCTCATGGTTTACTTTTCAGACAGACAGCGGACAACTAACGTAATAAACGTCGGGGTTTGTCGTTCGGAAATGTCGTCTCACAGGTTTACAGAGGCGTGCTACTTGAATTGAAGTTGTTAATTCGGTCAGAAATGCTAAGTGCCATCCGAGCCTCCGGTATCTGGGTCTTTAAATCTCGAACATTCAGCTCGACACTTAACAAATAGACTACGTAAATGACCTTTTGATGGCACATGTCAACACAGTGGATGATTGGTGGAATGAGTTAACTCAGTTTCGGTTATTACATACAACCCAGAGTCTTAAAGTCAAGTCTGCAAAATACAAAACTATTCAAAATAGTTGGCACCACAACAGCTTCGTCGTCCTGGAACGAAGAGTTTTGAAACAACTGGTCTCCGGTACATTGGCAACACAAAGCAAACAATGGGATAAGGTCTCTCAGATCCTTCCATGGATATTATTAGCTGAGATCGCATCGGATCGCGTCAAGTTTTGTAATTCAAGAACATAAGCAGCGGATTACACTAAGTCTTGTTTGAAAATAATACAGTTGCTTGGGCTTCAAGAAACTACCTAAAATTACTAATTTAAGAAGCAGTTCCATAAAGCGGTATTCTAGATGGAGTCATGTAACATCTTTTCTTTATAACTTTTATAACCTAATTACATGATAACCAAGTTCTGTAGATTGTTTACCGAAATGCCTTCGTTATACTTTCACCACTGCAGAGAAGCCATCCACCAAAAGAGTTGGTGGTAGTGCGGGAAATGCTCTGATAACATTCAAAACATTTAAACTGTGAAGTATCTGTGATAAATATCGTTTATCTAGTAATACTGAAAGTTTTGTCGTGACACATAGATTATGAAAAAATGATAATTTTGCGCAAGCTAACAGAGAATTATGACTGGAAATTTCATTCAAATAGTAGTAGCCTTTAATGGGATAAAATGTCAAGAACCATTCTTGTAGGCCGTGTTTAATTCTACTAAATCAGAACCGGAAAGAACCAGAATCTCACTGCAAAAGCCATTGTGCTCTTGAATATGTTATTTACTCTGTCTTTGAGAAGAAAAGAATAGGACTGATTAGACCACCGGTGAGTGATATGAAAAAAAGAGTTTGGCAGCAGTGTATTCATTCATCGCTAGGTAAGTAGTAAAATAGACAATCATAGTTAAGACTGTTCTTTCTGGGGCGTATTCTGAAAGTGGTGGTGCAGGTCTTGATATAATTCGTTGGTAACGACAACAGATGCAGCCATGCCTTTCGGTGAAAATAAACATTTGAAAAAATCAGGGTCTAATGTTCTCGGAGACGTAGCTTTTCTGAGTGTACTGTACCGTCAAGCTCATGGCGAATAATACAACCGTACTACGAGGTACGTAATTCACAAAATATCCGGACAAGCAGTGGGCAATACTGTGACACTGCAAATGTCTTTTAGAAGCGAAAAAATCGGTATACAGAGTCTAAAGGAAATGCGCTGATAATTTTTTAACCAGAAATCAGTATATTGTATCAATTTTAGTATCAAAGTGATTATTGTTTGTCCTTAGGCAAGAAGTGGTAAGAATGGCTGCTCTCAAGAATAAAGATCCTGATAGTCTACCAATGAAGTTTCAAAACGAAATGAAACTAGTGCTTCTTTTTTATTTTTCAGTAGAGTTTATTCAGCTGACGAGTAGCTTCAGGTACTTCCGTTGGTTGTACAGTTCTCTCCGTGTGCCTTTAATTTTGCTTGATTTCCGCTTTCTAAATTTATTATGCATTCAGGGGCATTTTTAACAACGTGGGAGTCTAAGGTGGACTACACTACAATGTCACATCTTTATCTAATGGATAACTGGAAATCAATTCATATGACCAGATATTTGCATCCAGTAGTGTGCCGTTGTTTCTGTGTGTTTCTGGAAGTGAATTGCCGATGCGGACGCATGGATAACCTAAAGTCAGTTCGTTGTGCTGTGGAAAGCTTAGCTTAGTTTAGATCTGATTTTTATACCCTATTCTGAAACCAGCAAAAGTGCGATTCATTTTTGAGCCTAGGACTATCTGGCCTTTCTTTTTTACTCATAAATGCGTATTGCCTTCTTGTGAGGTCGCCCTTTTATTTCTGCGATGAGCAACTTGGCGTTCATTAGAAAAATGTACTACCTGTTGCCGGTACTACAGCTGCTACTACTGCCATTTATTTTGATGATGACAAGGAAAAGTAAGAGCGGAGTAGTTTTTAAGCCTTAATAGGTGAGAATATTATTGTGAAACAATGAAAGCGTTTAGCTTTGACAAACAACCACCGCCAAAATTATCGTGTACTCTGCTGTTTTTCACCGAGAGCCTCAAAGTGCAACAAAATAGCTTCCACTCTAACCTTGGAGTTATCTCACCTTTCTTATAGGCTATAAAATACTAATTTGTTGAAAGTAATAAAGCTGCGAAGTATCCTTTGGATAACCGTCCTTCTTATGCTCAATTTCAGATATACCTGCACCTGAGAAGTTACACTTGCCCAAATGAACAGCGCTGGGTTGTGCGAATTCTATTCTACGTGCCGATATACGCGTTTGAATCCTGGCTCAGTCTGTTATTTTTAAAACATGAGGATTACTACGTTTATTTTGATACGATTAGAGACTGCTACGAGGGTAAGCGAATGTATTATGAATGGTACCATTTTCCAACCAATGATTGTTTTTTCAGAGTTAACTTTTTTATTATCACGATGGTTCACGATAAACTGGTATATTTGTCGCTTATTCAAAGACCAGAATGGTTCTTACAACAGTCCTAAAGCTTCAGTTATAATATGAAAGATTTAGATGAACAGTGAGGTCGTTACACATCCATAATCAAGCGTTATCTTGTCGGGAAACGAAAAAGTTTTGGTAGTCCAAAAGAGATAAATTTCTCTATGTGAAGTGAATACTTACTAGGGGCAAATTCTTGTAATTTAACCCAAAATGTATGGTAAAAGTGTAAAAAAAACACTCATTACATGCATCTCTTTAGGTGGCTTGTGTACTGGCACAAAGCTGTTCAAAAACCTCTTCTGCATTTATTAGGTTGGTGGTTGTCGAAGTTCGACGGTAATGCACTGAGCACTAAAGCACTCATACGTAGGTATGAAATACACAAGAGAAGTTAATGTGGCTACTGAGATGCACAAGCCTGTAAATTATTCATGTAACATTTATCAAGAGATACTTTTGGTTCCATGTTTATTTTCATTGATCTTTGAAAAACGAACAATATTGGACAAACATGATAAAAATGACTTATCACTGAACTACGGTAAACTCAATATGGAAACACGTGAGGCAAAAAAAAGTAGATCAAATATATATATTTTTTACGGGAAAAGGAATGAAGAAGTGGTTCTCTGTGGTCAAGTTTTACTCCAAATTAATTAAGAAGATCGTTAAAAATCTCATCGGAAACGGTTTAGGGAAGCAATTTTGATGAACATTCTTATAAGTTAAATTGTTCCCAGTGACAATAAACATTTATTGTTCTCGTTTGAAAGCTCTTTTACTCCTTATTATGTGGTAACACAGATTAAGGCTTGCAAGTGCAGTCTTTTGTATGGTAAGCATACGCATATGAGGAAGTTACTTCGACCACAATTGATCAAGCGGTCATCACCGCGAACTGTATACTCTGTGGTCTCCGGTTTGGATCCTGCTACCGTCCGTCACTTCTCTGTTTTCCAGCTCCTAATTGACGGCTGCCCCGTCCTGAAATGTTATACCATTTATGTGTAATAAGGAAATAAAAACAATATTATCATTAGTAGTGATACAATTATGATGGATGCACGAAACCATGATGACACATGTATTATTTAATTTCCTTGTGCACTGCGTTGTCTAAAACATTTGAATTCAAATACTGCCTTGGTATTTTTGGAATCGTATTTCAGTATTTCATGAGTTACAACACATTTCTTGAGTCAGAATCTTTCGGTATTGAAATGTAGTTAATGATTTTTCAAGATCTTCTTGCTTGACCATGTGGTTTTCGTTGTGATTATGATGTCAACAAGTAGGCTATTTCTATGCTCCATCAAGAAACGAATAAGTTTAGATATTAAAAAGCGCACGAACAGTTATTGACCAAAGTTAGTTTACTTGTAGTGAAATAAGTAAAGCAGGTAACAATGAATATTCATTTGTTTTCATCATCAAGTAGAATTTCTTTTTTTTCGATCGATATCAACTGGTCATGTGTCCCAACCCAGTCGTATAACAAACGCATTGGTTCATGGGGAAAGGCACGTTTTGGCGAATGAGCGAGTGAGCAGTTGAGCGCGGGCGCGACGGAACGAAACGAAAATCAATACCCTGAGCTCTGTTCGCGTTTGAGGATAAGCGCTTTGCTGCGCCAGCCTGAGTATAAGCTAACTGAATCATGATTGGTTCCGGCGAAAACAACTTTAATGCGTGACGGCACATTGGGTAGGGTATTACAAACGGACATCAAAAGTATAACTGATTAAACGACTTATACGAAATTGAATTCCGATTGATTTTTCACTGTGCAAACAATGCGAAGGGCTACAATCGGGAGCGTGAATCCGTGTTGTCACATGATGAAGTGGAAACGAGTTCTCAAATGGGAACAAAATAAGCATTTATTGCTACCAGGAAAAACTGGATTTACAAGATAGGTGCTAAAAATGAACTTCACGGTTATTGAAGTTTTATTATGGAACAATTTCGTGTGAGAGTTGCACGGATCTTTTGAACTAATTAGGGATGAAAAGTGTGACTAAACAAAATTATTGCTTTATCTCGTCTCCCACTACGGATTTTTTTGTTGCCTCACGTTTAATCATATAATTATCCGGATCAGCCATGAGTCGAACAGAATTTTAACCTGAACTCGGAAATAAATAAATGAGATTATTTCGGTTGTATTTATTCCCCTGCCAAATAACTTGTAATCCACTGGCAAAATCTGCACTCATCTTTTATGTGACTGATCAAGGGGAGGTGAAGCAACTGGTGACATTTTAGGTTGCGACTCTATCTTCTTACGGAAATATGAGGGACAAGAATGCTATTCATAAAAGAGTTCTTATACTGATTAGTTATTTTAAGTCGGGGAAAGGCAGTAGCACAATTCGGCGGATAATGAGTGTGTGTGATCTTCGAGAGTCTATTGCGCAAATTACTTGCTGGCTGTTCACCGATGACCATCAAATGGCAAGCAAATTGTCCGGAAAAATCTACAAAGCATGACCAGCGTTTATAATTTCATATCGGAATATCTTGGAATCTTTTTTTTAAAGGCCAGCGAAAATATCACCTGTCTGGGTGTTAAATCATGCTCTAATGGTCTTCAAGTGAGAAGTTAAAAGAGGACCATTTTAGTTTCCTCATGGACTTCAGTATGACAAATAGGTTTTCAAAGGACATTCACGGTAATAATAAATTAACCGACCGTTCGATGTTAACAAATGCCAGTATGAAATCATGAGTGGGTAACTGCTTGGAGGGGGGGGGGGGGTTAGGAAGAAAAGTAATATCAGACTATAGGTTTCACAATCGAATGTCTCTTCAGATGTTTTATGTGGACGAGCAGAGTAAATCTGAAGCTTAAGGCCGCCTTTGCATGTGTAGTCGGAGACTCTAAGCCCTGGAGCAAAAAGTTCAGGATGGTTTATGATAACTTGATTTTAAACAAACTTCCATCTAGTCGAAGGTCCGTTAAAGCAAACAAAATCAACCCGGTGGACTAATACTAAATCACCTGTGATTATGTGGATACTGTCATCCAGCGGCGGAACAAAGGACAATATAAAATTACGGAAGGAGCTCAAAATGTCAGAGTTAGTGAAGAGAGGGCCAGGGTATGAGTTGTTTCCAGTAGTCCTCTCAAGTGGGGAAATATTGCGTTCAACAAACCAAAGCAGCTAAAAAGAAAGTCAGCATAATTTCATATTCTTCTCATTAGGAGAAATGGATGTACACGATAAAGGAGCTTTTAATCCCGTATATCGATTGCTTTCTATCCCATTCATTTGATTCATAAAATAATCTATTAGGCAGATGCTACATAAATCATAAGGAATGCACCGGTCATGCTTCAACTTTGATTGGGATATACTTATGAATAGGGCCATATGTTCGTGCTGAAAAATTAAAGCATAGACATTTTGATGGTAATAGTTCCGCACAAAACATTCCGTTACAAATGTGTCATTGTTTTTCATCTGATTTCAAATGCAGGAATGTAAAAGTGAGAGAGCTCTAAGGAGTGTGTAGCAAGCAGCAGCGTCCTTGAACTAAAAATTAAACTACAGAACACTGGACTAATGAACATATTCTTCATTGTTTAAATAAATCTAATGAGTCGATAAAAAGAGGAGTGTAAGAGTAACTTAAGAAGGATGAGCGATATCACTCAGGCTTCAGTCAATGAGTACAGTGGAACGCACACTACTAATTTATGACACCCAGACAAACCAGCAGGCTGGTACCGACAAAATTTCGATAGGTTTGCCTCAAGTTAAATTGACTCAAACAAATACCAGTAACTTACTAGGGGGCATTACCCATTCACAAGTCTGTTGTTGAGGAATGAGTTAACGAGAATAATCCGTTTTAACCGGTTTAAGTTAACTATTTTTATGTTATGAAGTGTGGTCACCTCCTCAGTTTTTTCACAAGCTTCATTCTTAAGGATTGAAAACCATGGCTGATCTAAAAATGATAACTGGAATAATAAGTGATTTAGTATTATATGATAAGTGGCATCATTATATGTAATCTAACACTAATACTACCAACTCGTTCGTTTCTGCAGCATTTGTTGTTTATAGTTTCCTCAGTCTGTGCTATGAGTACCTGGGAGGTGAAAGTTGCATCATGTCGGAAATTCGAGGCCGTGAACTGCCGTGAGTTACTGTCGTCAGGTGTACATTCATTATTCTTTGAGCTGATGACTGCAATTTTTTGAATAAACCATCTAATCTGGCATAGCCGCGAGAGTGTGCTGGGCACGGAATTTTATTAGTGTGTTTCACAAATGTGCAAACTAGGTTTGGTCGAAAATAGTTTCCATCAAATATGGGACAATGCGCGTTGTTATTTCTTAGAAAGCGGAAATCTAAAACCATATATCGGCGTTATTGTATTATGAAGTAATCATGAAATGTCAATGTGAAGCGAACAGTTGACATTCAGCCCGGGTGGTTTAGTGGCAAGTCACGTGCGTTTGTTAACCCATTCATACAATCCGGGTTCGAGTCCAAGTTGGGGCTCGGCGAATATACATTTCTAATGATTCATAATGCAACGAAAAAGCTGTAGTGCTTTCATGGCTTTCAGAGGTGATTTGATTGTTGTTGTTGCTTGAATAACCATTTAACAAACAAGTCAAATCATCGACTACCTATATTGATCAAATATTTGGGCGCAAAGGTTCAAAAACCGTCAACATTGGTAGATGCCATGAGTCACTGTAACATAAGAGGGCTATCAGCATGCTCCACTGCAAGAAGTTTGTTGTGTTTGACCACCTGGATTATTTCGTTAAGTGTAAAAGATAAAACTCACTAGCCGTGCAACCTAACATTTCAAATCATCGAGCACGTAGGTTGTGTGTGATATAAGACGAATTCTTACATCGCCGATTGATCTGGACCATCAACTGAAGTTTTATTTTTTCGTCGCATGATAGATCGGGACATCCTGCCTTACTTGCCAGCTTCTGATCATTCTAGCAAGTGATTTACGACTAGCGTGTGTAATGTTGCGTTAGACTGCTGTTGCTAGCGTTCAAAGCTAGAGGTAGATGGTGACTTTACTGTGTTCTGTTAAAGTGAGACAAACTATTGGAAGAGTCAGTCCAGATAATCCAACAGTTGTCGTGTAGAACTGATCACCTTTGCTTTCCGGAATAAAAACTCATTTGGAACTCATTGGATATGAATACTACTACAGATTCCCGAACGCACCATAGAAGCCAGTTGCGGAGTAATTTCATAGGTTTAAAGAGATGAAATGAACGCTGGTATTTCATGCTCAATCCCTGCAAAAAATACTCTCTGAGTAATTTACTTAGACTGCGCATACACGAGACCTCATTTCGTTATTTCAGATTCGGCTGTCTCATTAGGCTGAAGCAGTGGATAGAAACAAAGAAAATATGTTTGATGAAAAATGACCTCTGAGCTACTTTCGCCTTTAAAGATAACAAAATCGTTAGTTTTAAGAATTTGTAGACGGTGTCTGCTCAGTAAAAAATGAATCGCATCTTATTAAGATCTGTAATTCCTTTCAGTTCCACATTTTCTTTTTGATAAAATTATCGTTGGAATAAATTTTTGAGTGTTTGGTCCAGGTGAAACGAAAAAAGTTCAAGGTTTACAAGCGCCGTAAGTTTTGTGGTAACGTGGCAATAATTCCTTTTGAAGATATACTACTTCTCAGATATATTGGTTCTTGATTAGACTAATTCATTAGGAAATATATTGGACTTTACCGTTATTTGTATGATTTTGCAAAATAACGAAATAACTGCTTCCTTCTAGATGATCTTTTGACAGAGGGAATAGAGGGAAACGAAGAAGGGAAGCTCTAAAGTTAGCTCATATTTCTCAAAACCGAACTAAGGGCGTAAGTTAACTAGATCGAGAAAAATGTTACGAGTATTTTATGACGTATTTCCTCCCATTTTTTGCGGAGGGTTCTTGTCTTGTACGGTCCAACTGGGGTAATGATTATTAGCGATTCCAGTTATCCAACTCGAGGTTCTTAAGCTAGCGGCCCTAAAAAGCAATCAGATATTCTATGAATAACACAATACGTTAGCTGTCGCTACAGGAACCGAAAATTATTCTGTATAAAACTATCAGCAGTAAACCAGGGACATATACTCAAACCGGTGTTATTCTTGAAAAGCACTCATATTACCATCAGGTATTCCTTCGAGTTGAAGACTTTTCGAAGTCTGATCTTTTACAGAACAGAACAGAAGGATTGAATCAGATAAAAAAGGAAAATATTTCCTTATAATATAATAAACATGAATGGCAAACAAGCTAGTTTTCGGTAACACCATCTATATATAGTGAAATTTGATTATTCAGTTTATTTACTTACACGTAAAAGTTAAAACATTACAACTGATTGGTAACAAACTAACAAAGAATCGGTTATATTTATATGTATCAGAGGATTCAATACAAAGTATGAACTTGTTTTGTAGGATTGATAATCCTCAAAAAGTTTATAGTGCCTTTTGTTATTTTTGAGTGCAAGATAATTTGTATCATTTGTATCTCCGCGAAATCCAAGTTTTGTAAGGTTCATTAGGAAACTGATAAAAGTCTTACATCGAGATGACTTCCTAAGTATAAATTATAGTACGCGATACTGTAGGTGGAAATAAATCTTTTCATTCCAAAGGGTTTTTACGAGTAGTCTTCCGTAGACCGATGTTTAATCTCGAGTTTTTGATCTTTTAAGCGCATCTGCTGTTTTAATCGCAGTAAAATAGATGCACAGATAAATCGCCATAATTCTGTGTTCTACAGGAGTTCCTGTTGTGACATTTCTTTCTCACAGACGATCGTGGGCGTTTTGCACATGCTGTTTCTATGGCCAAACTTATACAATCGAATTTCTCCGTTTCTGCAAACAGGTAATTTGGTCCAAGTATTCATACAGTTGCCTTAGTTTTCAAAATAGAGGTATAAATGCCCGCGGATAGCATTTTATCGAGTACCTATTTGTATCTTGTTGATTCTCATTAGAAATGATGCGAATTCGCCCGCCTACATCTGCCCAGTAGTGTACTGTCTCTCCATATCATACACACGTTTGCCTGTCTGCGTGTCGTTTCAGTAACATCATCCTGCTCAACTGCATCAAGGTGACGACATAGGGCTACTCCGTTCCTCGGTTCGATTTGTTTGCAGCATAAATGGGACACACGCGGTCGATGTGAAGAAAGACGAGACACGCTCAGACTTCATGCCCAACACATGTCTGTCCCCGAGTATTCATCCAAGACTGACGGAGGGGGTGTTTGGTTGAGTAGTTCTGCAATTCTCCCCTGGGCTTGCCCTAGATGATGCGTCGCGAAAATTTCACGTGTTGGAGTGTTACAACCTTCAGTAGACACGAAAACAAACGAGGGAGGATAATTTTTATATCGACGTCATAGTGTACAGGAATATGCATATATAAAGTACACGTATATTGGAACTTACGTTATTCACAAACGCAATACAGCACACATCAAAGTTTGACAAATATGAGTAACGTCAACCAGTGATCTGTTTTTCAGCTTTGTATTCTGTCTTGTTTTGAATGAGTACCATTTACGGGAAAAATTAGGGAAGAAAAAACATTTGCATCCATACAAAATCCCCTTTATAGCAAAAGAAGCTAAACGATATATATATATATATATATATATATATATAATGTTAAACGTGGATCTTACCTTCATAAGTTCTGCTCCAGAAAGTGATCTTTTTCAATAATAATGGACCCTGTTTCTAAGCTCAGTCTTTGATTTTGGTGAGTGTGGATCCTGACCCAACTCGTCTATGGTATAAAGTCCGATCCCATTACTAACTTTGCAGGTATTTGACTTTATTTACCAGTCCGGGATACTTATTATCTTTGCAAGTTAGACACTCTTGGAAAATGATAGCATCCAGTTGAATAACACCACCAGTTTACTCTTTACTATGGGGTAATCAGGCTTTGTTGACAAGTGGACGTCAGTCAGTTCCATGTTTGCATTCCTTCAGGGAAATCAGGTAGAATTTTTACATAAGCATTCTGTCCGTCTGTAACTCCAACATCCTGGCAAGTTGGTAGTAGTTGGTAAACGTGATATACACTCAGGGATGTTGAATCTCATCACTACATTTCTACTGCTTTGACGACATTCGGTACCCCGGGAAATAAGTTCCAGTGGTCTGACTGGTCTAAACTAAAATGATTTACAGAAAGCATTTTTTATCTGCTGATTCCTTTTCTATTCACTTCGGTCCGATTTCTGATCGTGCTTCTCACGAATCCAGGTTGGGGCACCACAAAGCTGGAAGCTTACACAATAAACTGGAAATATTGAGTCAGTTTGGTGAGGAACTTCTACAATCTAATGAAGCCGATTTTCAAAATTAGTTGCAATTATTTCTGAAAACGCAGAAGACTCCCAGCTGTTCACTGGAGCTAAAAGACGTGGAAGGCACACCTGCTTTCATAGCTTTCTGCTATTACATTAGAAGACGGACATAATTTGGTGTCTAGTTTTCATGACCATTAACGTATATTCCGATTATATTCTGAAGGAAAAACTGATGTTGATTATTCAAAGTCCTCACTCAGAAAAGTTCACTCACATGAAGCAGCTGCATCCTAAATGCTGTAACCATGACAGGAGATTTTTGAAACCCTGGTTCCAAGTTAATGTTCTCACAGATAGCCTTTTTACATGATCCTCAGTATGCAACTCCCTCTAATCCAAGTGCCTTAGTGGTGGCGCATATTACCTAACTCGTACTGTTAGGGGGTTTAGTTTGATCATGATAAGGCAGGTGTAATCATCTTTTGTATCATGGGGTACTCAGTGGATGTTGGTCATACGATCGGTTTTTTATCAGGGGCACCAGCCAGATGATCAAAGACAGTCTAAATTTTAACCCTCATCGCGGTTGAGGTGATCTCTATTTGCATATGAAATCCTTCTCTGTGCGGATGAATATGACTAGTTAGGTATTTTTATTTTCTTGGAGAAACGTAATACTGAAAAGACCTGAGGTTTGCTTCAGTACATCATCAGTTTTGGACCGTTCTCTGAAAGATATCTTGAAATTACTTTTATCTCATAAACGATTGATTTCATAGGGCAAAGAAATAAAATCAGTCATGATTTTGCATCAAAAAGAGGCAATGTTTTCCTACAGACGCATACTTGGGTTGTGATGGATAGTCGAAAAGTTACACAAAATCAAACGACAGATAACTGTAACGTCCATTCGCCCACTGACCTAAAAAGTGATCAAAAATCAGTTGGGTAGTATTATCTAGTGTACTAGGGAACTAATTAGTGCAATTTTACCCTTGCAAGATGCCTAACAGAACAGTGGCTGTAGAATACCTTCAATATCTTCGAAGCGTAAAGTACCAAGTTCCAAACAAATACACCCATGCTGGTGATAAAATTTCAGATAATACTTGTGCTACCGTAAAAAAAGCTACTTAAGACATTTGGAATCGTCTCCTACATCATTAAGTGCCACTGCCTGGATCGATGCTGCGACAGTGGTGTCAGTTTTAGGGATTGGTTCAAAATAGCTCTCAATGTTCTGTGACATCGGTACAATAGTGAGATTTTATTACCAACATCTTTTGGAAATCGTTTTAGGAGACAAAACTGCGAGATTGAGGTCAAAAATGCAAAAATCATTTATTTGAGGAGAAAAGCGGTACCGGGTATTTGACAGTTACTTGTCCTTGCATAAACTTCCTCGTTTGAGGCGAACGGAACTAGGTGGGCGGGCAACGCTAGAAAGTTCAGGACATGTCGTAACCTAGTTGAGCTATTTCTCTGCGGTCCGCTATAGAAGTGCATCCAACGAAGGTGAATGCTGGCCATCATATTTTGGTATCCTGGTTGAGTTGAGGTGCCGAAGTGTGTGGTTGGTGTTTGATGTTAGACAGACTGAACCAAAATGAATGCAATTTTCCCTGACCTTGAATGGTGATCTGCATGTTTTCATTAACGGACATGCTGGACAGATGGAGACCATGGTAACATGTAAATAACTGTCCCATCGGCTTTACTTATTTTGGGTATGAGATACCTTTCACCAAGGCAACACCAGTACTGCAAGAAAAAAGAATGAAAACATACCGTTGAATTCGAATTCGTATGTTTGCAAGTGCAGGGAAGTCAATGAGAACTGAGTGATTCAAGTGAGCTAGTGATTCTGTGCATAGCCAGTGGCTTCTTGATCGCAACTTGACCCTAGAAGAAAAATAAACCCAAAGTCCGTTATTTTGTACTGCCTCATCTAGAAGTTATGTTGTGTTCCGATACCGATAATCAATTTTTCTGAAATACCAAGCATAAATATTACGAAATAAGTTTCATTCACGCCATGTAGGATTGTTTACCTCCTAACTAATGCAGCGGCTACCGCTAACTTTCATTACCTCAGCTCTGAAATGGATGTAACCTGAGGCGATAGGTTGTTCGATGGTGAAACTTTTGAAGACAGCCTTGCACATTTCGAGGGCGCAGTGCTTTCACAGGGCCTCTCACAGAAAACGGTTTAGCAGATGGGCGAAATCTCCCAGTAAGATATCATACACATAACTCAGGTGCGCGAATAGGCCTTTTCCTTTGCTTTTGTATCAACTGTCATTCCAGGTTGACACGATTTTCCTGTTGTTGTGATCAAATTAAATGAAGGAAAAACGGCAATTTCTGAATTCTTTGAAACCAACGCTCGTTTTATGTTCATCCAATAGACTGTGAACACATATCTGAGGAAAGCGATGCTGCATTCATGCTTGAATATGGGCATATAAACTGCTGTCAACTATTAACTCAAATTAAAACTGGTGAGCTGTTCATACTTTTATTTCACTGGTATGCCTTATTTGAAAGCAATCTTACTTCTCTTATTGGCCTCATTCCTAGGCAACCCTGCAATTCTGCCTGGTCAAACCCCTGACAGCAATCATCACCATCGTTTTGCAAGCGGCCGGAGTGTACAAACATGGAATTTTCAAGTGAGTTTGGACTCGGATGATTATAGGTATTTATGATTCACAATATGTATCCCAATTCCCCGATACCAATAAAAAAACCGGAAAATAAAACCTTGATATTCTTGAGACAACCAGGGGGCATTCTCTAATTTGTTAGGCCTAAGAATTCACTAATTTGAACATTTCGAAAAATCATAAGGTGGTCCTATTTTAGTTCTCATCAATAACTGAAACAAATACCAAGTACCTGTTTGAGTTGTTCATTGTTGAGAAGTTGCCAGTCAAAAACGGAGATGTTTGTATCAGTCATTACACTAGTACTTCGCACTTATTGTGGGTTTATGTGATCTGCGGCTCCGTGTCCAAATTTGAACAGTTCTCAATACTTTTGAAAATTGGTGTTGGTTTTAGCTCAGGTTGGTGGCGCGCTGGCGACGTCGCCTCGACTGATGCAACGTTTGCTACCTAAAAGCCAAGGTCAGCGGTCAGAAGCCATTAAGAATGCAATCGCATGTTTTACTGAAGACCGTTGAACGGTATAACAATAGGCCTTACTCTTATTGCCTTGTGTGTCACTTTGTCGCTTCGGAATACAGAGAAACCTAGCTTATAAAACCCACAGAATTTGCTCAACTCGCATCAAAAGGTGAATAATACGGGATTGTTTGTACTTTTAATCGTCAAGCTGTATTGCTCATTTCGTGATTACACATGGGCACAATTGAAGGGTCGAAATTCATCGCTACAGTGGATTACTGTACTATCGGGAGGAATCGTTAACCATGATGCGGAGGCTTCGAGTGGTAAACCGTACAAAGCTTCAAGTTGGTCTGTAATGATAAGGACCCACGTAACAGTCAAGCTCTCCACCGTTAAATTCGACGAACAGTTTTTCACATACTTTTTAATGACGTACTTCATGGCAGACTGTTTAAATCAATGAACACTTGAAACAGGCATTTATGGACTCCAGAAAACCTTTGGATTATATACTTTCTGAGGTTAACAACACCAATAAACTAATGGTAAAAAGGATGTCAAAACATCTACTCATAGTGTCAAAACACCAGGCTCGTCATTAGACTTCTGCTGATTGACTGCGTTGTTACTATATACCAAATGAGGGTACCATTATTTTATTGATAGATTAACTTCCTCTTATTGGCGGGCCATTACCTGGGAGAAGTAAAAACCAAAAGTATTCACCGGCCGACCCGGTCCTTCGTATGTTCTTTGAGTGTATAAAGTTTTATTCGTTTTGATACATGTTGTTAGCATCCATCAGGCTTATCAGAGTGTACTATGAATGACATAAATTAACCTGCATAGAATATGTCGTCCTTCAAACCGGCCGTAGATGTAAAAAACAAATTATCTCCTTTTTGCGTTCGAGCACCTAAGGAATGTGATTGTCGTGCACCTAGAGAAAAATATAGGGTCTTTGATTCTGTAGACAGGTTTCAACCATAGAACTTCGTACCGGGAAAGTTATTTTGGTTGTTCGCGAGTTGCGGTTGGAGTTCTACTAACCTCGAGCAGAGTTGTATGCTACCGGGTGTGGCCCCAGGTTGCAGATAGGAGTAGGACCACCAAACTGGTGGTAAGTCTTGAACGAAGGGGACCCGATTTCACTGAATGAGCGGCCATAGATGAACAGTGGCAGAATATAAGGACGTGATGGGTCTTTGCTTGGCTAGCGTCTTCCTTCCTTAAATACCGCTTAAGTCTCTGGAAGTTACCGTAAAGTGGTGCATGCCACCTGCCACCAAACAAAACCTTTGGCGATGCTGATTTGCAGGTTGTACTTGGATGTGCTAAAGCCAGAGGTGCAGCCTCGGACAAAAATCCGGGTCGGGTTGGCGAGTGTCTTAAAAGCCCCAAAGGGGTGCTGCAGACACCGCTTCAAATCTTTGTTACCAAAACTCTTTACGGGTTATTGGGAAGTTGCGCGCACTGATCATGTTGCGGTGTGTCTGGTAAGCGACATGCCTCGTATCCCAGCGGTCGAGGTGATAAGATGGTGAGCTGGCATTCTTTAATGAAGGAAACTGACATAACCTGTTGGAAAGTGAGAAAGCTGCTAGATATAGTAGCCAAAGTACTACAATGTAAACGCTACATGGTTACCACGTAGACGTGACTTGAATTTCGGAAGTGCCCTTACCCATCTCCGACACTCGCTGTGGTAAAGTCAGGGAAGTGGGTACAGATTATCGACTTTATCAAATTGGCCTGGGGACAACTCAAGACAGGTGTCGCATTCAGCCTGAGCAAAAAGGCCAACGGCACCTTTATTTTCTGGAAGCTACTTCTCCGACGCTGACCCTGACATGCTTCATGGACTCTCTCCAGAACTTGTCGGTGGTTGCCATTTATGCACCAACAACTGCAACTGTAAACACAACGAGACGACTTCTACAACAAATTACGAAATCTGGTCGGCCATGTCACATAATCTTCGGCACCGGAGACTGGAACACACAAATAGGTTCCTCGGATCAGCCAACTCACCATGTCCTTGGAACGTTTGGACTTGACCAATATTTGTGGGAACGGGAAGAGCCTAGTGAATTTGACCGGCATTAAAAGATTCACCATCTGAAACATGTGCTCCCAACACCTCAGAAGACATTTGCTGACTTGGTACTCAAAAGACGGCCGCATAGCGCACCAAAATGACTATAATATGGCGCGATCCCGTTGGGGTTTGTCCATAAAGGATTGCCGAGAGTACCGCGGAGCAGTAACGGGAAAGGTGAACTGTACAGACCATATCCTTGTATGCGTGCGCTTCAAAACCCACCTGCATGAGCACCTCATCGCCAAGCAGAATCAGTGTCACAACTTTGGAAACTCCAGAAAAATGAAAATGTATCGAACGCTATCGCGGCCGAACTGGCTACTGTAACCAGCGTGGAAATTGATAGGTCCTTCCGGGAAGAACAATGGAAGGTGATCAAGTCAATGCTCAAGTAGACTGTTTCGAAACGGGAAAACTTCTGAAGGACTTAGCACCAACGAAAGCCTTGCAACTGTCAATCAAGGAACGAAGAGCTCGACTAGTAGAAAACACCAAACGCTGCAGACTATAGCGAGAGACCTTGCGCTCGACTGGAGCCAATAATGAGAGGTACCGGATAGATGTGGCGGAAAAAATGGGGACTACCTAGGGTTCTGGCGACTTGGAACAAATTACTTCGACCCGTTCGCTGCGCTTCGAGTGGCCGATGCAAGCTTGAGCCCATCAAACATGATGTAACAGGCTATATAACTACCAAACAGAGAGGAAAAATCAGACGTTGGGTGGAGTATTTTGATCACCTTCTCAACCGACCTTCCGAACACACCGCGGACTCAAAGTCCTCCCCGAGTGTAGAAATGTACGGTGTCGACTGCGAGCCATCAGGGATGATAAAAATTGTCAGAATTTTCAACTAGTTGAAAAAAGAAAAGCTGCTGGAGAGGATAGTGTGTCACCAAACGTGTACAAGATTTGTTTGTCAACACCGATAGACAGGCTTCATGTGCTATTCCGCCCTGTATTATGGAAAGCGGAGACGTTTCCGGGGGATTGGGGTGCATTTGTTCTGTGCAGCTTTCCCCCCGAAAAAACTACCAGGGGATCATTTTGATTGACTTGGATGCCAATATTTTTGATTACTGCCAATCACTTGCTTTTCAATTACCAGAGGCTTCCACGCTAGACCAAACCAGGGAGGGGGGGGGGTTGCTCCTGAAAAAGCTGTGCGGATCAAATATTCTTGCTGCTTTTAGTACTAGAGCAACGGTACAAGTTTCAGCAGCTTCATTATCTCACAATGATTCACTGCGGGTTCGAGTCCCAGTTGGGTCTTGGCGGATGCTCACTGCTAACTATTCCTAACAAGGATGAAACTGCAGTGCAGTGCTTCGGTAGTTACCAGTAGTTTGAACGTTCACACTGTATGAACAATCATATTACGTGAAGACTTTCCCTCTTATTACTCACACTGATATATGTATCTTTATTGATAGTTGGTAGTATACATATATATTGATAGCAAGCAGTGTGTAAACGTGTGGACAAAATTTTCCCGGAAGCACATGACCGGTTTCGCGGTTGTTGCCGCTCATCAGGTATGCGTACTCGGCACTCCTCTGCCCACTCGTCCTCATACTTGTACACTCGGATGTTTTATGATCACTAGGATTTAATTTGAATCGTCTGGAGTGTGAATGGATACTCTTCATTGAAGAGCCTACAAATGAATCACAACTGCGGTTTCTCATAATTATTCGTATCTGGGTCACTGCTAACCCAACGAACAACGAGGCTGCATGTGCAAGCGCTCATATTGATGGAAAGTAGCATGTAAACCGGTCGTGTGCTTCCGGGGAAATTTTGTCCACACGTTTACATGCATTACAAGATATGTATAGCAGTAAACATTGAAAGAACTATCAGAATTTTCTCGGTTTCAGTACGTTGTACTGGTTTTCTATTTTTTCTAACAAAGACAATCTTAGTACGATAAGACTAGACTCAATTGGTCCCATATTTTCTCAGGTATTCCCTGTGATAAAATAACATATGGCTACCAAAAGGGGAAAATAATACTATTTTTGATAACATCTCTTTTTTTTAATTTCAGTCTGTCAAACGGCTATCTTTACGTGACTGTGATCTACAACGCATCAGCTTTCATTGCTCTTTATGCTCTGGTTCTGTTCTATCTGGCCACCCGGGATATTTTAAAGCCGTTCGACCCCGTTATCAAGTTTGCCACGGTGAAATCAGTAGTATTTCTGTGTTTTTGGCAAGGTAATGCTTTATTCTCTCTGTTTGTGAACAACACCGTTAAGATTATTGTCCACTGTGGTTCTGCTGTGGTCTTACCAATACAAACCTCAGAGTTTGGAAAGTAAGCATATTTCAGTCACGGCACAATAGTTACTCATCGAATCAGCCTAACTGTTTTTGCTTTCGATGAGAGCTAGTTTTAACTTTGTTAAACGCGTAGTCCTATGATTCCACCCATTTCCAACAATCTTTACATTTGGTCAATCCAGGGAGACCCCACTCAGAAGAAGATTCATCACAAACAGTGTAACTTTCTGACCACTACTTCCTGAATATTCCACTATTTGTATGATGGGACATGCATAGTCAATCTCAAATAAATTTCGTATATTTTATTCGATTGGGGTAACGGGCTCAGAAACCCCAGGGACTCGGTGCATCGCTAAGGGAACACAAGAATGTGTAGCCATGAGATTTGCACTCTCTGAAAAGTAGGTCAGGAATGCTTGTGACTTGAGTAAGATTGCTTGTTGCCCCATGGAGTTTGAGTTACACTTTTCAAATGCGCATTTTTTACGTGGGATCAAGTCGTCCAACTGTCGACTTTGCTGAGAATGACCAGTGACCCCGTGTCTAGTGCGTCCACTTTGGTTGTTATCTCATGAAAAAGATTATTTATTATTCACTCCGGATATTTCTACTCCCGTTTACGCTATAGACACATTAGACATTTCCATCGGTCGAGATATTCTGTGGATAGCTTTTACTACTGACAGTTTGGAAGTAGGCGAAAATGTGAAGAATACATTTTGCTAGGGGATTTTCGGGTCGTAGATAATACTGTATCAGACTGTTTTTATGAAATAAGGTCTATCGATAAATCACAGTGTGGTCGAAGTATGAATTTATTTGTTTGGGTTGCAAGATGTGATGTGACTAAATACGCATTCCAGGCAGTTACGGGGATATCTCCGGTTGGTAAACCTCAGTTTCAGTTCAGCAAAACAAATTACGATCAAGAAGAGAAAGATAAACTAAAGAAGGACATTTATGATGAGGTACTCTAGATGCAAGTTCCACATCTAAAAACAAACTTGAGTTTGCAGAAGGCTCACTTTCACATGGTACTGAAATACAGTACACAGGAAGCATGCCTGCACTCAGATAAAATCAAAATAATGGATGCGCTACTGTTACATTATCCAGTAGACAAAAAAGTGTTGGAAAGAATGCGTCTTAATAGGCTTATAGCAAATGTGCACTTTCAGCCTTTGTTAGATGGCCGGAACTGCTGGGCCTTTGCGGATACGCCGTAACAGTAATGATGATCTCAGGCATACTGTGTTAAGTCCAACTAAGTAATAGTTAAGCCAAAAACCTACTCTTGACATGTGGGTCTGTCTACAGTTAGACCTTGGTTTGTATTTTTCTCCGAGGAAGGCAGCTGTTGGCAGACTGGTCCTTATAAGATTTTCGTATCCTGTCATAAAGGTGTGATTAATATTAGCTCATGCGGCGTTTTACACTTTTATGCTGAGGTTACTGCTATCTACCTGGCGGACGGTGGGAGACAATAGACATCAGGGCCAATTGTCAAATTGACCGTAGCACTTCCACCTGAACTGCTTCATCATTCACATAGTTTTCCAGCTGTGCTTTACTTCGGTCTGTTTATGCGCTTCTCATGCTTCAGTCTATGAGTCTTATCTAAGCAATACTGCTAGGTGGCAAGCATAGTAGACCGGATAAACCGAACGAATTTTTCGCAGTGTCTTACCTTGACGTGTCCTACGGGTAAACATAAAGGTGTTGTTTTTACTCTTAGAAGTCGGTAAAAACCGTTGGTCCCCTAACATTTTTGGGCGTGAAAATCAAATCACATTCCTTGTCGCTAAATTTCTCTTTGTTTGGTTGATCATGATGCTCGCAAGTCTGTTAAGATATATTTTTACAATGGTTTGGTTCTCTAATTTGTTTGGTCGCTATATTTAAGGCGTGATTTTGGCCGTTCTTGAGAAGCTTGAAGTGTTGCCGGCTCTACCCAACACGAATGCCGGTACAGTGGCCGCGGGAATCCAGAACTTCCTCATCTGTGTTGAAATGCTTGCTGCATCAGTGGCGTTTCGGTTTGCGTTCCCGTCACAGCTGTACTGCAACGGTTTGCCCACAAACAGTGGCGGCGGTTATGACAATCTAGGTGGAGGATTTTTACCCACAGGCAATGGCAAACACTTGGAAAGTGACAAAGGTAATTGCAGCGAAGGTTAACATCAAGAAATTTCAAAATGTCCATCTATTCCTAGCAATCCAAAGAACAACGTATTTACAAGTTTCACTGATTTAAATCTTCAAAAGTGAGGTTATGCTTAGCATGTTCTAATCTGGTTGTCTGATCTTAAACTTAAGACACGACGCTCTATTTCGTTTGTGAATATGCTAGTACATGAGCCTGCCTCGAATTTCAAACTCCAAAGTTACGGAGTTTTTAAAAGCCTTGAGTTCAAACACTAGTGAAGCTGATATTTCTATAATCATTCTTATTTACACTAAACATACAAAACTGTAATGTAAGTTTTACAAGGGGGTTATAGGAAACCTAAAGCTTAAAAGTAATAGGATACATTTAAACACGATCTTTCCCACAATTCTTAACAAAAGCTTAGTCGTGGTGACGACAGCTCACGCAGAGGTAATGTTCGTAAAGTAATCGTTTATTTTTGGTCAATAGCATAATATGTTTGGGCATGTAGACCCAATTGCTATCAAATTACACTGAAATTTAATCGAAATAAATATTTTTGGGTTTACCTAAGTCTTTGATGGTTTACACTATTCCAGCAAAATAAATGAGTTCTGTGTAGGGTTGGGGAAGTGTCTTCAAATAATTTTATAATTAGCAAAACGGGCTCTCATTTGGACCATATAATAAGTTCGTGTTATTCTGTGATAAATACACGAATATCACACAGTGCTGGGCGTAACGTTACCCCAGCTTCTTTACGGGGTTATGATTCCCCAAACTCTAGATTAGATAACACTCTCATATGAATAAAGACAGGCAAATTTCAAAATGCTTCTTCGTTTCCCGTATGTGCTTTCACATTATCCTTTGGTACTGGTTTAATAACTGAGCATCCAGGATTTCTAAACTACCTACGTTTATCGCACAACCTAGCCGTGAGACTGACTGGTTGATGCGGGGTTTGCTCATTGCCAGACGGATGTTCCTTCAGAATGCATCTCATTACCATAGTGTAATTCTCCCTCCGTACCTGACCACGAGCAACACCGGATTTCAGTTGTGGGATTTCCAGGCCAACTTTCTAACTTATTGTTGGCGCATTTGTGCCTAGAATAGCAGATACGGAAAGAATTGCTTTAGTTAAACTATTGGGCGATTATATGCATCACACGTTCTCATTTTTAATTCCATTTTTATTACATTCGCGTATTTTCTCAGATGCTTGAATCCAAAGCATCATACAATCGAATCTTGCATGCAGTACACAACAATCAAAGAATCTTTTGTATTGATACTTTTTTCTATTGTCATGTTTCATGTAAAGCTATCCCTTGTGATGCACTTCTCCCTTGCCTTGTCGTACTAACCTTGAGGGCTCCTGGATACTTTAGTAGTTTTCTGTAGCAATAACGACCATTACAAAATGACAGTTGTCTGCTTTCAAATGATTGTCCGTACGAAATAAGTCCCAGGTGTAGTCCAAGTCATTAAATAATCAATAAACGCGTGTTTTCTATGTAGAAAAGACTTTCTGGTTTAATTTCTTGGGATTAAACAAAAGCGCTTCCCTTAAACCAAATATGGGCTGATAAAAGCGTAATGATCTTGTGGTATTAGAAGTCTTCCATTCCTATGTAAACCTCGTGTGTCCGCGTAAACCAGTGGACACAAACTTTGTGACATCGAGGACTGGAAAAATGTGTCAAAAATGAAATACAGCATTTGTGATTTGCTTCGGGTTTCCTAGTCAGGTTATTTCACACAACAAACCTCACCGAAATTCACTGGAACTGTCATCATGGTGACCGGTTATTCAACGTTTATTTGAGTACATTTTTCTTTCGTGCTCGTATTGCTACAGGTCATCTGCTATCTTCATCAGACTCATTGCGAAGTCTCCGGGATACGGTCAACCCGCGTGACATGTTCCATGATGCGATTCACAATTTTCATCCAAACTATCAGAAATATACGGAACAAGTAAGTGCTCAGACAAAAATCACAGATTTATTTCTATTCTTTTATTATCGTAGCATACTCACCAACGCGAGAACAGACAGCGCGCTAGCACTTGATGATCCGTGAGACATCGGGGCACAGCAGTGGGTTTTTTCATTGTGCATCATTTAAAACTATTTTCCATATTTCATGAAACGAAAACCACCGTTTCCCCATCATATCTTGCACTGGCCCCTTTTTTAAGTTCCTTCTGTTTTTATCGGTTTGCTGAACAAATTGTATGTTCATGATGTATTCATAACGATTATAGATTCGGTTAGTGAACGTCAAATTGACGGTTGGATTCGGGTACACTTTTACTATGAACTCAGTAAAAGAAATTTTATCGATGTGCAAGCCGTTTCCCGTCGAATGACTTTATCTTAAAATCAACGTCATGCACTTATGATTGAGTAAACGTAAACAGTAATCCAAACAAGCAGAAGGGAACCAGAAATAATTCAATCTAATTAACTGTGGTGATGACGTATTTTAGTAAAACCAATAAAGCAGCACGAAGAAGGACAGTTCCATGTTGTACTACAGTCCATGAAGACCGTGTCAAGCTGAAGCAAAAATCTGCCTTGTTTCCTAAGGAAATGGATTTTAGACAAACACTCGTGGTGAAAAATTTTACTTCTCCATGCAACTGAATGGCTGAAGTTAAGCATAGTATTTCTAGTTGTTAGGAAAATGGTGTTTAGTGATTTTATGACTCGCTTTGTTGGAACTACATCTATTCGTTGGTATAAGGCGTCGGTTCAATGATCCTACTTAAGATTTAGCATTTTCTGGCTTCATAGGAAGCATGGGGCTCTATTCATCCCGAAATCACAGGAGGGACTTAACGAGCAATCCTCCAATTTTGAGTAGGTTGGCAGAGTAGTATTTTCCACGTCGTATGGTATCACTGTATTTGCATGACAAATAATATCTATGATTTATTCAGGGACCAGATCTCTCACTCATGTCACAACTGCAATCCCCCAAATAGGGTCACAACGCGATAGGTCTTTCTCGACTTTAATCTGAAAAAGCAGTAATTCTTTCCTGGCGAGAGATGAAGGTGATACTGGTATATCCGTAAGCATTCCATGGTCGATTTTAGATTTGAGAAACCTCACGATGAAATCTTCATGCATCCCAATTGGCTGTTAGTGTAATTGAGGTGAAGTGACTGATCGGTATATGATAATGTGGCATTTGCCAATAATACCACAGCATTCACAACGGACGGTGGCAAAATGACCCTCTTGGGGGCACATCATGAATGCATAGGAATGTTGTATTCATCACAAACTCCAAGAATTCCGACCCAAATCTCCACTATTCTCTTTTCGGAATCTATCATGGATGCGGTAGCCCAGATATAGTGTCAAAATAAAAAGTCGCGATTCTCTCAGAACCGAGGGGAGCTTATTTGCTAATCAAATCAAGTCAGATCATGGATTATTTCTGAAATAATTCTTTTCGTGAACATTTTAATACTATCACCTTGCTTGTTTATATTCAGTTGTGCTGTTAAGGGAAAAATATGGTGAGCCGATCTAACTATGAAGTTTAGGTTTTGTTCAAAATCAAAGCAGGTATTCTTGGCTGATCGAATGCAGAATAGTTTTTGTCGAGATAGCCACTAACATTAGTTATAACTCTAAACCAGTTCAAATGTGCAATTACATTTAGAAATCGGTAAAAACGGTGTGTGCAAAAGTAGAATTTTTAAAGATGGGTACAGTAGTGACCGCGAATCGAGTAACTTAAAGAAGTTGCCTTTATCAGATTCTAGATGTTCACAGTCCCTGATGTGCTCCCGTAGCTCAGTTGGCAAGGTGTAAATGGAATATAAACGTGGGTGGCGTCGGTACACAGATCAGAGTTATACCAGGACCTGTGGCTTTTAAAGTTCTGAGCAGTTCACCATTGGTGATCTAAGTTAAGCACTTGATGCCATACCACAAAATAAAGCCTGTTAAAGCTCCAGAATACTGACAGTTTCGACGGACGATTTTATTACATTGCGCATAACTGCACCTCGTAACTGCATAATTTCATCATATTTTGCTAATAAATGATTCATTTTTTACTTTCACTTCTTAATTTTCCTATAAAAAACGAACCATACTTTTCATGCCATCTTTATCAGCGTAATCCAAAAGATGATACAACGGATGAGGACGAAGGGCTGAATCCACACAAGCCGAATGGTTCTGTCATGCAGGAGAAAAATCCCTCCAATCCGATCCTTTCAACGGTACCAGCTCCACCAATTCCACCAGTTCCACAGCCAGTGAGCAGTCATACTGTCGCTGGGAACAGCAGTCCATCTTAGGATTCATTGAGCGTGAATAAATTTTGCACCACGATCAATAGATGCCCTTAAATGTTCACCACACAACCCTAGAAACCCTTCAAATATTTCCCCATTCACTCGTTGTTGCCGTTGACATTCTGACCACCATGTTTGTGTGTGTCTGTCAGTGTGTGTGTGTGTGTGTGTGTTACGTGAGTATGTCTGTGTCTGTTTCCATCAGTGTTTGTGTTTATTTAATCATTGCTATTTCACTACCTCGTCCATCATATGTACGTTGTGTTCACAACTGATTCACTCATAATATCATCAAGTATTTTTCCTCGACGTTCTTGTCGGGTCCCACTTATTTTTCTCCACTGTCCTGTCCAAATTGTAAACCCCAGTTGGCCCTCATTGACCTAACAGATGCTTTTTTCTTTCGTCCAACATCTATTTAGGTCATAAAAAATCAGATGTTATATTTACTTGTTGTCTTTGTCAGCCAAATTGTCCATGGTTTTTGTTAAGCAGCTTTTATTATGAAACCAGAGCTAGTTCAGATAACTTGACGGTTTTCTTGATAGTTAGCTTCAAGAATATTTGAGAATAATTTGCTGTCATTCAATGTACACTTTTATCCAGGATCATGTCACTCATGCATCTTCTTTGAATAACCCATGTGACCAGAGCATTCCAACAACGTGAGCTCTTGTGACCTGAATCCGAACAGCTACACATGTCTACGTATTTAAAACTGTGTACATTTCTGTATTCGATTCGTAGGAACGACAGAACTCTACTGTTTCTCTATGATATATTTTTTCGAGTTTACAGTAAACGAACTTTATCTTAGAATGACATGCTTGCTCGGTCGGTTTGTCTTGTCTTGGCATACTATTTCCTATCTCGTCCTGTGTCAAACAATTACTTCGTGTAACATACATTTTCCGGCGAATATCACCCATGTATTAATTCTCTCCTGTTGTGTGTGTTACGAGATCATTTCAGTTTTGATTTTATTTATAGTCCTTGTACTTCTGTGCTCTTCTTTTGACAACTGCATCCGAGTGTCATCAAACCGGAAATAGAGTAGATGGAATCTTAAATAGGAGAAAGTACAGTTAACAAAGTCAAGTGTAACTCATATGAACGAAGAAAAGGTTTCCGATATAAATCAACCAGTGATTGTAGCACTTGACCCATTCGGCAGGCTTGTGGAAGGTTTCCAGAATAAACACTGAAAAAGCTAGTTTTTTTTGGGAAGAATCACTATGCCATTGTTCGAACCTGGTAGTAAATCCTAATTGGTAATGCCGAAATAAAGCACAGAGTATCAAGTACACAAAACAACCCATCAGATGAAACGCTGAATCTCCCCGGGCTGTAGTGGCTAAGGTATGAATTGTACACATCCACTGCGTGTAATGTTCGCCGATGTCGATAACGGTTGGCCGATCAACAACGATGACCAGGTGATGACAATAGAGAAAAGTATGGGAAAACTATACCAATGGACTTAATCATGCACAGAGTATTAGTAGACTTCCAAGGGAGGATACATTCAGGTGTCGTGACCATTGGCGTTTCTCTTCTCCATATTATTATTTGTGGTTCTGTTCAAAATTTTCATTCTCTTGCTGGTTTTGAATTCTGACTGAGGTTTATTTGTGGACGTAAAAATGTAACCACCGCACCCCGTGTACAACTGTTGATTGTTGAGGCCGAAGTGATCCCATTTACAGTCAGTTTATCGTTGCGCTGAAATAATTGTGGGCTAAAGTGACGTCTTTCTTCAGTCCATGAAATCCAAAAGGCGGTTTTATGAATTATTAACTCATTCACAACAGTGCAAACGACTGTATACGGTTTTTCAAGGGCTCGGAATAATTTGAATCTGACAACTTTTGTAGAAGAAAGCAGGTTTGGTTTCCACGAATAAACAATCATTCATGGTTGGTGCAGAAGTGACCAGTTGTTTATCAAAAACGATCGAGTGGTAAGTCCAAGTCCGACCAAAGAGTACCCGATCGACGAAAGCACATGAATTGGTGCAAGTTTTTGAATTCTGTGCAGGTTTGTATTCCCCTGTCTTTGTTACGGACCGTAATTGCTAGTTGTCTCAGTCTCTGTCCATCGACCTTGGATTCGAAACATTGGGTCCACTTGATGCAGTTCATCAAAACAGATTGCGAGATACAAGTATCTCTTTTAATTTTCTCAATCGCGTACGTAAAACATGCGAATTCGTGTTCGAATGGGGCAATGGAATAGATAGTGTCAAACGAAATTAGGAAACGGTCCGGTAAACCTGAATGGTTACCGCCACGGCAGGCACACATTGCGGGTCTAAAGTTTCTGTGCACACAATGGAGGCCTAAGTCTACTTATCAACACAGCCTCACAAAAAGCTAGAAGCTTTGGGTTCCGGTTCCATGTAATCACTCGGATAGCTTGACCCGGATCAATCTGGTGACGAAAGGTCACAAGTTGTTTCGCGATCGACGAAGCCGGGTTTCTCGTCATCGTCTCTTGTCCGGGCGGAGGATGAATCATCCACTGCACTAGCCACTTCGGTACATGCTCTCCCATTCTTGGACTGAGGCACCGATCCGTTCTGCCTATGTAGGTGTCACCGCAGCTGCAGGTGAACTGATAAATGACGTGAGAGGCTTTGCTCTGTGCCCCATTCGGACACGAATTCGCATGTTTTACGTACGTGATTGAGAAAATTTAAAGAAATGTTTGTATCTTGCAATTCACGTCTTCTATCTGTTTTGATGGACCTTGGATTCATCTACAAAAGTGTAATGATTATTTTTTGTGAGCAGTTTTATTATAATACTTTCCAATGCTTGATGGAAGACAATTGCGAGCATCTAAATTCCGACCGAGAGTCCCTACACTCCCCGGTCCCCTCATATTTCCCCGTAAATTCGAACCACATAATCCGTGTATGTGGGACATTAGGAAAACCCAGGATTCAGTACCGGTCCGATTTGCTTCTGACTTGCGATAGCAGAGTAACGAGTTCCGGGATGAGCTTATTGCGGTTTGTCAGAAAAACAATTCTTCAAATACAAAGTATTTATCATGGTTACTTTGAAGTTTTTACAGGGCACTGTACTATTAACGATGTATGAATCTATTTTACAATTATAAATACGGTGAAAAATCAAGCAGATTCCGTAGCTAGCTTAGTAATCGTCGTAATTACAACCAGAGATTAAAAGCCTAAGAAAATCTTGCGATATGAAATTTCAGCAGTGTCTGATATGTGATGTCTAGTAGCACAATAACAAAAATATATCGAAGACAAAGCTTGTCATTGTTCACCAAACATAATACAAGATACCTTTTCAGGTCCCAGCCGTTCGTTCAACCCACCTGTATATATGGATTGCAGAAGATATTCCATCTTCACGGTTCATAGGCACCGACCAAACTACCCTTAGAGCTAGAGTGAAATAGTTGGGTCATAGTGCGTATAAAATTGACCCCACGATCGCGAAAAACAACGCACATGCATAACAGCAAACGGTTATGCAACAGAATCCTCACCATTTTTGAAACCTCGGTAACTGGAGTCATGAATTCTAAATAATGAACACAACAAGACCTAGTGCTACCGTTTAGACTGCCGTGGCGGAAGACATCCACACAATTGCTTATTCCCACGTCCTAATCTCACACTTGCCTTTTTCCAATATTAGCAGACAACAGATGTTCACACGGCTTCTGTGAACTGTCATATTTGTTCCAACAGCGTCTTCAAGTGAGGTAAATTGCAAACTAATAGATTCGCACTATTCTTTCGGCTGTGGATGTTACTCTGTGGTGATCAATCTACGTGTGTATGTGTGAAGCGTGATAGGAGGGCACCGTTTTACCATCTTTCTCCGCTCAAAGGTAATGATATTTCTCGATCTGAAACTACATGGGAGAAATCTGTAAACTGGAATTGTAAAACAGTTTTAGTTGCAGACTGAAAACCGCTGGTATTGAAAAAACTCTAAAAGGCACATGGAAAATCAATTAGTTTGCTTTTTTCACAACTACGAAAGTGTTCTGGTATTTGGTCAGTGAGCAAACTAGAGGCTGAAAGTAACAAAGAGAAAGGCAGGCTTGGTGGGTGTGCAGTGATAATTCCTGACAAGGATACAACAGCTGTGCGGTGCTTCCATGGTTTTCAGTAGTTTGAATGTCCACACAGCTTGGTGAATAATGTTATATATGCAAATCTGTAGTTCAGGAAGATCATACACTCTCTGAAACTGTCAGTGAGTTGATAGACTAAAACATAACATGTTTGTCATGCAAGTGGCACCTCTGTCTTCAGGTTCGGTAATATATATATATATATATATATATATATATATATATATAAATATATATATATATATATATATATAGCAGCTTGTAAATGAATTGACAAAATTCCCCTGGAAGCACACGACCGGTTCCTCGTCTATTGCCGCTCAACATCATCTGCCAACTGACCTTCACAGTTGCACACCGTACTATTATATTGGTCACAAAAACCTAATTTGGCGCTTCAGGAGAGTGAACGGATACTCTTCGTTGAAGAGTTTACGAAAGAATCACAACTGTGCTTCTAATGTACATTTGCGTGATTAACTTTGGCAGTCTTACTGGCGTCACTCAACTTCTTTTGTGTTATGCTTTTTTAAAACACGTTCGTTTCCGCGGAATAAAAATGACTAGACTGACAGCCCGAAACTTTACAGGGGTCTATAGAAGTCAGACACTTAAGTATCTCGGTCGGTAATCTACAGCGACTTTTCGATGAGCTTTTGTGATAAACGTTTAGCTCACTGGCAAACGTAACACAATCCTGAAGTCGTATAGCATTTAAGTTGCCAGTTACTGGTTGTTTTCCGAGCTATTTACGATGAAAATCACGATGGTCAGACTTCGAGAGAGCTGGAAATTGTTTATTCTAGTTTGTTACCTGTCTATCCCTCGGACTCTGTCATTTTTACTAACAAGTGATGTAAATGAGAGACTACAACCGTAAAAGGTATCAAGTTATGATTACTTACAGAGTGTGTGTGTCTGTGGGTTCTTCTGGGATAGTTTTGGGAATTGTGTGAAATAACGGACAAACACCTGGTGTTTGGATGAATTAAGGTGGTTCATCTTTGTTTTGGGTTTTATTCGCATTTCTAGTCGACTGCTAAGGCCACGTGACAAGTTTCGTAACGGTAGGTAGCAAAATAGTAATTTTTTTCCCCGAAATTTACTTTGCTTAAACGGAAGTATTTGAAACTCTCCTTAAATTCACATATAAAGACATCCTGAATTATATTATTATCCATAATACTAATAATGTTGACAGTAATATTAATAAAAATAGTGATAGTAATGATGTTCAACGCTTTGATGGCATAATGAGCAGGAATGATATCGATGATGGATAGTTCACTAACATATCTTGTATCTAAAAGCCCATGCTGAAAGACGGATTCGAAGCCGGCTACCTTCCGATCACCGGACAGCTGCCTTGGTTGTCACTGTCATTATCTTACTGGTTTCGATATTCAGTGTGTGAATACCCAAGATACCAAATGTGAGCCATTTCAAGCGGCGATAGAACTGATAATATATCACCACTTGATCACGCAAAAAGTCTAGTAGAATTGGGCAAAATGTAAAATACAGGATAAGAATTTATTTGAATATAATTTATTGGTCGGTTTGGAAGCACGCATTGACGTGCATAAAAAGCCGCATTGTGATTCGAAATGACCTAGTAAGTTCTTTGAAATTTCAGTGCAATTTCTTCCGTGGGTATGTTCTTGAAAATCCATGTTTGTTTTTTCGTTTTTGGTAGCAGCCATTGTTTACAAATGTCAAAAGAGTTGAGGACCATAGTGAGATATACATTCTGACAATGGTCTTGGAAGCGGAATATTTCTCTTTTATAGTAGAATTGATGACAGGCAGGTATGGTCTTTCGGACATTCCGTAAATAGGTAAATAATTATCGTCATAGAATGTGCTGTCTTGCGGTACCCATGATCTCATATTAGCTGAAATTTGGCCGGTATACAGTACGATTAGGACGCATAAAAATACCTATTTCTATGAGTTTTCCTTTCAAAGACTTAGACTCCAGTTTTGGCCTAGATTTTCGACACGTTTATTAGTGTTTTAATTGGTAGTACGGAATGGTTTTACTTCACGTAGATACTGGCGCTATCAGTCTTACCAGCCGATTTGACATAGCGATCATCATTGTGATAAGACATACTCTTTGAACAGTTTTAAAAAGCCTGTGTAGGTAGTTAGAAAAAAAGTAGGGCTTCTTAACTGAAGACAGTATTACACTTAAACCACTCATTTTCTCTATCTCTTACACACGGAATTAGAATGGATTACTTATTATGGTCCAGTCTAGTCAGTTAGTTAGATATCTGGAGCCACTGTCCTACAAACAAGTCTAAGAAAGCGTTTATTTACACCTTCGTTAGCTTTTGATCGAGAACTATGTAATGCCAAGAACATGGTATTGAAGGTGGAGAAACTACTGTTAGCCATTGTTTCCATTATCTCGGGTAACCGATCTCAAGTCAGGTTCACAAGCAAAATTTAGTTTTTCTTCCTACACACTGATACAGATTCGTATAGTCAGTGTATAACCTATTCGGTTTGTATGGAGATTGAACTTTGATCCCTATTTGGGTTACTGCACCCGTGTCTGGTATTTGTGGATTTGTTGAATAGAAAGCACTCTTTTTTTTCAAGTGTGGCCTCTTGTTCCGGACAAGATGCCGGATGATTAGAGAAAATAGTTGGGAGAATTTTTACTCGTGCATACTCACAGAGTCCCAACTGGCACTCGGACTCCGGGTTGCATGGTTGTAGAGGAACAGGTTAGCGCTGAGCTCGTTTACGGGTGTCCCCTCACCTACTCGTAGCCTGTGGACATCCCTGGTACGATACAGCTTGTTTTTTCACTGAAGCAGTCAGTAAAACAGAGCAGGGGAAAAGTTGATTATCAGACTAACTGCGACTGGTGAAACATAACTTTTGAATGAAAATGTAACGTCAGTTGTAACTCCTGATAATGCTTCTTGGGAATATGCAAGAATAAAGATAATGAGCGTCTTTTTCCAGCTTGAACCCATCTTATATACATCACTGATGATTCGCAAGAACAACAACACAGCTATACCTTGACTTTTTGATTTCTCAATGAAATAAATAAACATGTAGTATTTATAAGATTCACGAGGCGCCGAAATGATGCGGATATTAGAAGATCCATTAGGAATTTTGCATTGAGCTCCTCGAGCTAGAACTAAACCGGCCACCTTCCGCTCACCGAACAGTTGTTCTACTAGCTGAGCTATCGAGGTACGGTTATCAGACACGAAAGGTGTTAGTGAATATTTAATTATTCACAATAAATACTCTAATGATAAACAGTAACTGATCTGGTTTTTATCTCCTGACTAGCCTCAATAGTCACCTCCCAATGAGTCCAGCAGTATAACTGAAAAAGTTAGAAATCATTTTATGTATATAACGTGGTTAGCCGGTTTCATTTTGGCTTACGGATTGTACTTGTGGATGCAAAAAATACCAATGGAGTATACATGTTCCAAATGAAAGAATGACTGAAAATCGGGATTGTTACTGATTGAGTTTGGTTGATTCACTTCATGTCAGATGGTCAATGATGTCAGGTTCAATAAAAAGTACTTGAGGATTCCGTCAATTCAATTGTATTCCGTATATCAGTCATTCGATCCTCTCTTCAATCGATCAATCAATCATTCAACCAGTCAGTCAGTCAGCGAATAAACAAATAAATCAATCATTCGGTCAAACAGTCAACCAAATCAAATCAAATCTACCAGTCAATCAGGGAATCAGTCGATAAAGTCAGTCACTCAACCAATCAAATATATAATCAATCCTTCGTTGTTTCGTTCGATGGATCCCTGAAGTACATAGTAGGTCTTTGAGTGAATGAACCACTGAGTTATTCATGATTTTTGCTATGCTTATCTCATTCACCTACTCGGCTGCATCTATGTACACCTGACCAGTGTTCATGTTCCAATGATCGGTCACGATAGGTACCACTCCAAAATGCAACCATACTCTTGAGCATAGGAAAACGTTTGTTCTAAATGAATATACAAATACCAAATCCTCGATCACCTTTCAGTGGCCATGATTCTTGGTACGGTCAAAATGTCTGAAAAAGGAAACATAGGGACCGCGTGCAAAATTTTCAGAGCGTACAAACTGTGGGACTATATGCCACTGTTTTCAAAGAATATGTGTAGCTAAACAACACAGGAAGAAAACACTGAAAAATAAAGATTTGTTAGTTTCAATGATTGCCTTGTTAATCTTGAATAATCGGAATAGACCCTCCCAAACCACTTATCGCAGCAGCTGTCTATCAAAACATGAGCCACCAAACCAGTATGGGTTGCCGCAAAGATAGGTGCTGAATACGTAATATCCAGGTAAGATTCTCGTTATCTTGGCGACGTTTACAAATTCCTGCGAAATAGATAAAGTTCTACGCCCATATTCAGTTTGGTGATTGCAGTTGGTGCCGTCGAAAAACTAAACCGGTGCCTTACAGAATGTAAGCTTCAGCCGGTATTGCGACCCTAGATACAAAATCGCCTCGGTAATCCCGTACAGTAACACACAAAACATGAAACAGCAAAATCCCTGTTACTCAGAGGCAAATCATTTCACTGTCCTAATAAAGCTGATGATAGTTTTCGTCATTCCATATTCACTGTCGCTAAACATCCTCCCTATTCAGGTTTTGTTTCCACCTGCCCAAGCAAAACCGCCTGGATGGGTATTCGAAAGGCTCGCCTAGTTTGTAAAAGGAACTTCTGATTGTGTACAACAGAGCGGTCCATTCGGGATGGTTCCAATTTGATGCACTTTGGGATCGAGGGGAATAGTTTTAGGCCCTTTGACTGGATGTGTTGACGGTGTCTGTGCAAATGACGGACACCGGTCTAAATGACCGGTCAGCTAGCATGCGATCCATGGACCTACTAGTCTGTATGACCTCGTGCAAGCTAGGTATTTGGATTCAAAAATCGCGCTTTGTTGTTGTTGTGAGTTAACATGCGACCGGCAGTCCACATTTTGGTTACTGTCTTGAAGAGCGGAATCGCAACAAATGGTGTCTAAACCCTACTCCGGGGTTAGATATTTCCTCGATGTGAGTGGCATCGGCTTATTGAGCACTTGACCGTGGATCTAGTTAACTATCAGAATAAACAAGTACTGACTAATTTGTTACATTGAGTTTGATGTTATACAAACATCAAGTTGATTGGAGAATTTCCTAAAAAGCATTTCTGCCACGGATGCCACCGTAATGACAATTTGAGCCGTTTCAAATCCACCTCGCTAAGAGTGCTTTGGAGATAGCAGCACGTTAAGCAATACGGTTTGTTAAAGGTTTTAATTGAAAAGCAGGCCTAGACGGAACGTGTCCCGTAACGGCTTCCTCCAACCATCCTTGACAGAGAAAGAATTCAGGCTTCAATCATAACAACTACATTAATATTCGGCTTTGTTGCCATTGACTTTGTCGGATTTTCGTCCGAAGTTTGAAGAGGAAGCAAGGAACACACATTTCACGAGTTTTGTTCATATTCGGAAGCTCAGAATTATTTTACTGAAGCTTTAGTTTGAAATTTGAGAATTTTAAAGATTTACAGTTCATCAGCGAAATAATCTTGTCTTTCTGCCTGTAATTCACAAATAGTCAGTCAGACAAAAGAAACCTCAAAAGAAAGTTCTGTACTTTAGCGCAACAAAAATATATAAAACCCTTATCATTCGCCCTTAGATCGGGTAGAAGGGAGATCGGAGTCTTTTATGTAAGGATTTTTTATAAGGTATTAGTGGTTAGCTGTTCCACGAAAACTACGAAGGGTTGTACAACTAGTTGATAATAAAATATTCAGTTTCTAAGTACTTGGATTTTGAGCGGAGTCGCACAGTGAACCATTACACAGAACACATATTAATACATGTCACAGAAAGCGGAGCAGGAGAGACAGCTGTCTACAGAATCACGGAAAAACAGTTGGCCTATATCCACGCGAGTTCTGCAAAAACATTGACCCCTTGATCAACTGAACTTCCACTTGACCATGTACATTGAGATTGTTCCCTCGCACACTATTCTAGCTGTATTGTTTTCGAGACTTTCCCGATATACCTCCTTCCCTAATGCTGTCGATCTGGTCCATGTTACAGCCCGATCGATGGTATTCTAGGTTCCGCCTGTTCATTGGCGGATTGCTTTTGGAATTACCCCCTGTCCTGTTGAATATCACATTTTTCTGTTACACCAGCACAGCTGTGGTCATACTTGTTCTGATTCGACTGTTCGAACTCTCTTGTTTTACATCTTACTATATTATAAGCAGAGTAACGGGTTAAAAAATTAGGTGACTTGCAGTGATAGAAAAAAGTTCTGTGAAATTCAGGGAAGAAAATAAATAAGTGTTAGCCCACAGTTAGCTTTCAATCCTCATGAGCATTTTCGTCATTGGTTTGGTAGGAGTATTTAAGTATTGTCAAAAAAGAACCATTCCTGTTAGCAGTGTTATTCGCACGAGGGTTGGATTGGGCTGATAATGCAAGCTTTACAGCAGAGTTTATCTGTGTCTAGGGATGAAATTAGTTGAAACTATGCCATGCTTATTTCTGTTCATTATGCTTAAATAGGGTTACCAAGAAAACGTCACATGATGCGGTATACGGTTGATGCAATCTAAACTTTTGAGTGTCAGTCCGTATAGCGTAGGGGTAATATGTGGTAATGGGACCTAATTCTCACGTTTTTAGGTGACTGTTCTTTCCTAGGCGGCGACTGATTGCAGCACTAATAAAATCGAATGAACCAAGACGGAAAAAGTACAGTCGGTTTTTTTCTTATCTTGTAGAGCTTTTTCGAATTAGATGTGTTTTCGTAAAGACCGAATAATGGAATACGCTATACGTGTGATCATGCGGTCATAGGAGTTGGAATAAATTGCTTCTTATGATTTACTATACATGGATTTTGTTATTTACGTCCAGGGCCTACCAAGACAAGCATTACAGTGTACTCACCCAGACGGTACGTTTAATTGTAATTGAATTGGTAATCAGAAATTGACCACTTAAAGTGGGAGAAGAATACTTACACTGGCTAGAAAAAATTCGTGCAAAATTAGACAAAATAAATACTGCTAGAGCGTATTCTTTCAGTTATTCTAATAGGTTGCGAAAACATAAAGTTAGGCAGAAAAACTAAATCCTTCGTTTGAAACACGAGTGATATGACATATGACATAAGAGTGGGTGTATTGGGATGTGTGAGTTCGTGTATAATTAAATTATGTCATGATAGGTTAAGTGCGAAAATCAAAAGTTTTTGACTGCAGGATGAAGGGTAAAAGGGCTGATTAATAACTTTTCTAGGATTTTACGGGGCTGTGGACCATAGTAAATTAGGAGAGTGGATAATGTATTAGTCGGGTTGAAATTATGCCCAACTGGCGTCACGTCCAAAGTGATCCTACGTGTTGCAATCAAAGCCTGTGGATTGGGAAGGCTCATCACTTCCAAGTACGTAATGAGGATGTGTTCAATAATTTTATTGCTTATTATTCTATCTGTTCTGCATAAGCTAAGGTTCTCCTTCAGAATGCGATGAGAAGTATAATCAGCAGTGATATGGCCCTTGGATGAAGGCATGAAAAGGCCATGAATGGCTGATTATTGTCTTAACGCGGTGCCATGGTACCAAAGTGGGCTGATAATCGTTTATGCCGTGAGGTCCAACATTCTATCCCCAGTGAACAGCAAACGAGATGAAAAAGCACTCTCTGATCAACTTTTTAAACGATGCAGGGGTTTGAATCCTTTACCTACTGTGGGAGCGAATGAAAGATTCCGGGTAGCCATTAGGGTGTATGTGGTGAAAAGACTTTCCTCTTCGGTTGGAAGGGTATCATCTACAAGTAAAGTTCCTGCAGTGAAGAATTAGATTTTGACTAATGCACTTTTAGACTGAAAAGAGAGGAGGAAAGGGGCCATGTCTGAATCACGTTTCTTTCCGAATCACTGATCGCTGGGTGGCCCCTTCCCGTCCTCTGGTTATTTGAATGTTCAAGAAAGCAAGCAATCTGTCGGCTTCATCTCACAAGTTTGGATTGGCTGCTTTGAGTTTTCAGTAGTGACTGAACAGCATCAGATGAATAACATGCCACCAGCAGAAATTTTTAGAAAACGGTAAATTCAACTGCCGCATCCAAACACTCTTGGATCATCGGAAAAATAATGTCTGCCAGGAATAGACCCACCGAACCACAATAGTTGCTCCATGAATCTGATTTTGAACAGCTTCAGGAAAATAAAAGCTAATGTTGCTGGCGTTCATTAGAATGACAGTTATTCCGAAAAACTAAATTGTTTTCACGATCAAGAAAAAAATGAGGGTAACATAGTCTGTAAAACCATTGCTATTGTTTTAACTAAGGATGTTCGTCACAACCGCAAATCAGCCTTTGGCCACACATTCTCCCGTGTCCAGCTTTATCTTTCTGAGCCAGATTAGAACGAAGAACTGAGAGATGAATCAGACGGCAAATTCTACATTAAGCTTTGTGCCGGTCACTTCAATGGCCATTACGTCCAGGTGGACTTAAACAAACCTGTGACCATCGCTGCGGTCATCCGAACATAACCCCAAATGACTGGTGAAACAGATTAGGCTGGACATATCGAACGGTCACCTTTTAGGCAAAACTTAATATTAACAAAACACACTATGAGCGAAATGATACTAACTAGAATGCCTAGCCCAATTTTCTAAACATATAAATTACTGGTTCCATTTCATCCATTATTGTGGATTTCATCAGATATTCTTTGCTGAGTGCTAGTAGTGCTCTACATCTATTTATTTTTATTCGAGACACTGTTTGGGATAAATATCAAGCTTTGAGTAGTAGGAGATAAATTTGTATTATGCGCTTCATCATGTAGTTTCAAGGATCAGACCATCATTCTTGTTAGGAATCATCAGCAATGCACATCCACCGAGCCTCAGCGGGAACTCGACCGCACGATGAACGAATGTAAGTCGAACTCCTCAACCACGAGGTGGGATCTTAAGGGTTTGATGAACATCTACACTTCATGATACAGCACCATCCCTTCACCAACTATAAACGGTAACAACCCGCTTCCTGCACAGGAATCGATCACTGTGCTCTTCTACATCGTGTGTCAACCTTTGGGAAGTTAGTGTCCATCATTCACATTGTTCAAGAATCAATAACTGCGTGCATAAGTTTTGCTGCACATATTTCAAGCATATAAAAACAGTGACTATTTTTACGCTAAAAAACTACTTTTCGGTGCCTGTTCACATATCTTCTGATTTCATTTCGAACAATCCGATAACTACAATCAAACAAAACGCCGATATCTCGCAGTATTTGTCTCATTTATGTACCCACTAATTGGACACATAATGTCCAACATACCAAACATCTACAGTTACAAGTTTTGAATTAGAAATTCGCCCTTTTTTCTCACACTAGAAAGGAACATTGAATTTGGCAAAAAGTTCGCCATCTCGGCTTGGCCTCCTAGGTCACGTGGTAGGACGAAGGTGAAGCTGGACTGTGGATTCGAAAAGCCCCGGGGTCAACGATTTCCCACATACTAATCTATTCAGAATGGAAAATTCTGGCATGTTAAAATCCTTTGCACTGGTCCGTGTGACTCCTCCAGTCCTGCGTCCTATTACTTACTACCGTAAAAATTGTAAATCTGAAAAGGTGCAAACTAATTCGAATGGGACATGTAATGGTGATTCAATACATTTGCGAAATTCCCACGCAGTTCTCATTTCTCAAAACCAGTGACTTAGTTCAGCCTGTTACCCGAACTTTCCAACCGCCTAGACACATACAACTTCCGTTTCTTTTCCCCTACTAAACCCAGTTAAATTGCCTGCCTTCACCCACCGTATTTTTATGAGTGCACCTTCAAAGTAGACCGGTTTTCACTTGGGGTCAATCTAGAGACCTACGACCATCGAGTTTTCGTGCCTCATATGTACCCGACCTTGTGCGTCACGTTTGCCTCCGTTCCTTGTCGTCTTTCTCGCCCACACTGTACGAGTGACCTTTTGTGCTTTCTTTCCATGTTTGCGAGAGGGTCGAGGTCAAGCGTGCGTACAACCCTGTCGGTCATTGCCTGAACTAGTTTCACGGTCACACTCCCATCCATCTGTCTCGTGTATTCTCCACACTCTTTCTCTGATTAGCCAATTTTTCTTGCCCTAAAAGCTGAATTTCATCCTGTTCTGATGACTTGGTCTGGTATTACTCGGAATACTTTCCTCGCCAGACCCTTTAGACGATATACTGTCTATTCCTGGACCCTTGTGACTGAACTGCCCCACTAAATCGAGGTATGTTGTTTTTAATTGTAATGACTGTTCCCTAAAGTATACGTAGATTACCGACTCGCTTTATTCGATTTTGGATTCCGGGTTCGTGCTCTACGAGTCACTTACTCACTGGACAGCGGTTCAGTTACAGGATAACTCGAAATTTTTATTTACGTTAGCCATGTTTTGCTCAGTTTCAGCATGTGAAAGATACGGAAGGAAATACTTTGTAAGAGATGCCATAGAAAATAGTTTATTTGTGTGATCGTTGGTTATTTAGAAAACATAATGAATAATCAGAGTGGAATTGAAAGCAGTTAACCATGGAGAGAAAGATAAAACAAAATGATCTGGTTTTACTCAACTTGTGGGGCACAGAAGGGTAACCTGGTAGAAGTTACCTCCTTAGGAGAGGAGTAGAATTAGAGCAGTTAAGACTTTGTTCATTTTTCATGAAATCAGAATGATTCCTTATATTAAGGTGTTTTGTTAGCTAATGCTCGAAATGGCAGTTCAGTTATGCTTACATTTGCAACAGAGTGAGAAGAAAACAGAAATGTGTGCTTGGCCTGATTTCGCGTAACTATTCTTAATATCAATCTGCTAGTAACGGGGTAAATCACTCCGATTGGACGGAGATGTGACACATCCGAACTGCTTGTTACGAAATGTTTGTGATCCAGCTAATGCAGAATATGAAGACCTTCAGCGGGTTTCTACTAGTGAACTATGCACTTGTGCCATACGAATGACCAAGTTGATGATAGGTCAAATCTCCGAGTGGAAGAAAATGGTATCTATCTCACCGTTACTCGCGAGTAGTATGTCAGATAGATGATACTTTGACTACAGGCTGTCCTTTGTACTCCACCTTTCACTCATAAACATCAGGTCATCCGATTAATCCTGCACTCGGAGTCACCAGACTCCAGTTTCGCCCTTTTTAGAGCTCATCATTGATGCTTGGAGTTAACGGGGCAGTGGCCAGGTCTCGCTTGGAAGCCCTTGGGTATCGCTTGCTGTGGTAGAGGGCGACATCTGAACAGAACTTAACATGGTGATTCGGATAAACTCGAACGGGCAGGGTGGCGCAGTGGTAACACCCAAGCCTTCGAGGTTTAAAGGTCCAAGTTCGATCCCAGAGTGCAGAGGGGGATATGCACCACTGATGATGAGCTCAAACAAGGGTAAAACTCCACTTTGGTGCTTCTGAATGCATGGTTCATCAGATGATCTGAGGTTTGTGCGTGAATGGTGGAGTCCTAAGGATAGTCAACTAAGCAAAGCAAAAAAAAGATAACCTGTTATGTTTTCACTAACTACAGACATTGAGAACTGCATAGTTAACTGGTGGAAACACAAATTTTATCACTAACCCTCCGCTGAATCCTCACGACAGCTGGACATGATGAGGCATGGTCGAGGAATTTACTTTTGTAATATTTTCACTGGCGTCAGTCAGGTGTGGAAAGTAACTGTGTGACTTTGCCGTGCTTAGAGAATAATGGGATGAAAAACTAGGATAGGAGATTTGTTGTCACATTTTTATCTTACGACTTTGCTTTATAGATGGTAGACCACATACCTCGAGCAAAAAATGAGTAGTTTGACTTGCTGAGACCAACTTGTCTAATAACTACAGAAATATTGTATCCAATTAAGCCGGATCAAGATGACGTTCGTGAAAAGCTGCCTTATTTATGCAAGCCGTGTAGTGCATGCCATTAATTTTACTCATTGTGTGGTCAGTTCAGTTCATTTCCGCTCAGTTCAGTTCCAAGAACCATTGAATATGCACTTTTTATGATGTTTTGTTTACTATCTCATAGCTGAAACCTCACTCCCAAATAGTACGAAAAAATAAAGATAGGAATAATGCTAAAAGATTACAAAAATAGTATCAGGTTGATAGAGAAGTTTTGTGGATACAAGAGAGCCATTGATTGTGGCACTTAGCCATATCCTATAGGGTATCTGACCTCTGAGTTGGGAAACCTAGTCGAGGAAGACCATCACGCCCTGGGTGGTCTTATCCGTTATTTAGGCTTTTCATACCTTTCTTGCACGATTGATGGAAGGCGTCTGTTCGTTTCTAGCCTAGCCCAGAACCATATCAAAGGGTATTTATTGTTAAACCTTTCCATGACCGCATTATTATACGCTTTGTTTAATGGGTTAGAAAATGCTATGAAAAACCGTTGAACAATGACAGAAACCTTATATTCTTTTCTCTCTCTTCAGAATGGGCCACCCAAATGAGGGATGCATGGAACCAGGAGGGGTTCCATTACAACCCTGTTTGTTCGCTGGTAATTTTCTCCCTTTAGGTAAATGTTTTATAATCAACGTGCAAAAGCTCTTCAGGACTTCTTTTTGGGTTTCCTTCTGGAAGTTGTTCCGTTCCGATTAGTGAGCCGCTGGTGACTCGTTTTTGAACGGAGGAGCAACTTCTAATAAGAACTCTGCATTCTTGTTGATATGTGAGCTTTCGATTGTCTTGAAAACTGTAAGTTTTCTCAGGTTGTATGTTTAGTAGTCTGTCTATGATCAAGCAACAGAACTTCGACTTGGAATCGCATTGCAGTGTGATTCAATTTTAGACAAAATGACATTCAATCAACTTCTCACTGTCTTCCCTCTCCTGTAATAAAACGACTGCCCAACTATCTGAAATGGTAAAGAATCGACTGATTAACCAAAAGAGAATTTTCTCACCCTCCTATTTTGCGCTGAATGAAAATGTGCTTTTACCAGCTCAAAAAAGAACCATTGAAACAAAGGTATTCGCCTGCTGTGAGTGTCTTTATCAGAACTACGTGTCTATTCAGTTTCTTTACACGCATTTTCGTTGTTGTCCAGACATTTATCTAGGCACCAAAAGCAAGCTGATCACGAGAAATTGGGAATCAGTTGGTGAAGATGCGGAAAACACTTGAGTGTCCTTTGTGTAAATCCGTGTTCTTTTCAGATGTCATACTGATGAGTTTACTTATTCTTGGATATATTTTGCCAAGGACAGTTAGGTTCTATCTTGCTGAACGCGTAATTTTTTGTGTTGCTTACCTGCGCATGAGTGAAGTGGAAGGGGTGTGTACCCCATAGCCTCCACAATACCCTGGAACCAAACCTTGGGACCTGGAGTGGAGAACCATTTAGGATCCAAATAGGTCGGATGTGAAAACAGGCCGGACATCAGTGGATTACAATCTACTATCGAGATGATTGGCGGTGATGGAATTCGAACATCTGACCATCGAGGTAGTGAGCACAAACTTTAAACCACTCGACCACCCTCGGGGAAGAGAATAACTTCGTAAACAAATTGGAAGTCAACTGGAGAGGAAGAATAGCTTTATTTGATTAACCAAAATCATCTTTCTTTTTACATACTCAGTCCCTCAACTGTTCCCAGGGTAGCGAACAAGAGGTTAGTTAGCGAAATTGCCCAGGCAAGGATTGTACAATTTTGCTTGACTGCAGCAAATTTTATTAGTCACAGGTTTATCAGTGAGTCTGATCCAGTTTTGCATCGCGTCACCGTTGTAAACGCCCGGTTGTTAAAAAGGTCTAGATTTGATACACTTTTTTTTACATGATTTGTAGTAAAAATATTCGACAAACTCTCCTGGGTGTGGAAATAAAATCTGAGTAAAAAAAGTACCTGCCTTGGCTTTTGTATGACCTAAACCAACCTGGTAAATAAATAGAAACCACCAGTCGGAATGTGACTCGCTCTCTACGTGTGTTGTGCACGGAATAATCTTCCTCTCCGTGTACGGTTATGCGCCTCCATAATTTGACCGACAGCAAAACTATTTTGGAATGCACGAACATTGAATAATTCGGAAGGATGGAAGACCGTAACCGTTCGTATCACCAAATCCATCCGATGAGCTCAAAATGACAACGTCACTACCGCCTTCAAAATATTACTGTGGTGATAAAATGGCTGATATGAGTTTTTCTCCTGCGACTAGCAACCAACCTCATTGCCGTCCCTTGTACTCTTTCAAGACAGGCCATGTTCCCCTGGGATTTTAGTGCCCAGGAAGGCAGAGTCTACGTAAGATGAAATCTAATCATTGTTTACACGGGAGGCACGAACAAGTCAGGGAGCCGAACAAGAAGCGACATCACACAGCTTAACTATTATTTCCTAGTCTTATTTGGAAGAACCACTTAAATGGTTTGAAATCATTGTCTGATGCCACAAGCTACTTTTTCAAACGAGTGTTTCACCCAGGCAACATCACCCAATTGGTTGATATCGGAGGCTGGTACATGGTGTTTTGAACTGCCACAAAACCCTCAACCGTGCCCCTATAAACTATCCTACCATCATCGAAGGCAATATAATGCAATTTACAAAACAGTTCGTGCTACCGGTCCTTGATATAAACGGGAGGGACGGTGGAGTGGTATTGACACCTGAGCAACTCCACTAATTTCCTGTTTCTCGGTGAGGTTTGTAGACGCTCAGCATGACGCTTACCATTCGCCTCCTGAGGAAGGTGGGAATAAACCACATGTGCCTCCTAGTGTTTGCAAATTTTCTGCTGCTAGGAATTCACAGCTGTGACTTCCTAATGGAGTCTTCCACTGGAAGTATTTACATACGGTCCTAATGCAAAAGAGAGTTAATTATGGATGAAAAACCTATGGAGTGCAAAAGTATGATGGTGGGTAAACAAGTGTGTAACGAGCGATATGATGAGCGACAGCAACCGCGTGATCGGTTCAGTGCATCCGAGAAACACGTGCTTCCCCTTCTTTATCCTACTGACTTCCAGCGTTGGTCTTGTCTTCTTAACTCTGGACTATGCTTCTTTCCAACAGTTATCATACTACTCTATAATCCCTGACATTCTCCCTAGTTTGACCGCATGTGTGGTGTTGAAAAGGACTCACGTGAACGATGCGATACAAAGTTATTTTATGAGGTAATTCAAATGGTATTTAGTGGAAAATAAATTCAAGCAGCATGTCGGCCTGTCATTTAGAGGGAGCTGTAGACCACGTTAGCGATATTAGGCAGAAAAGTCCTCTAGCGATTTCAAAAAATTAGGCTGCTAATAATTTATCGAGGGAAAACTTGTACGTAACAGTCGGAAAAATAACCACATAAGTAGGTTGAGCTACCCTAATGCATCCATTATCTAGGTTGCTTTTCCATCGGTGAGTGTCCAGGTGGTTTAGAGCATGTGGTTACCAACTTGAAGGTCAGAGCTTAGAATCCCGTTACTACATTCAACCTATTCGGATCTTGTGAGATTCTCCGCTGTAGAACTCGGGATCTGGTTGCCAGTTATTCTTCACAGTCCAGTGGACGTTTCAGGTCCTGGTGATATACCCCTTGCCAGGGAGTCAGAAGTCTCCCTGAAACATGTTATCAGCGGGACTGGAGTCCGCATTCTTCCAACCCACGGACAGGGTGCTTTGTGGATGCTAACCAATGACAGGGCCCGCATATCCTACGTAGCAGTGTAGTCTTGACGAGTGGAGCCATGAACCAATCAGTCCATCACACTGCCTAACTTTCACACCAACCCATTCAGGCTTCTGACTTACTGTGATTCGACTTAACCAATCACAACTGTGCACCAATCTGGGTAATCAATAACGATGCCATGTGTGTCTATGCCTCCCGTGCCTGATCCTATATAAAGTGTTCATTTTTGGTTCCAGTTGAATACAGTTTCTGCAACTGTAGATGCTTACTTTTCCTCTGGGATTAGACGATCGCTGAATCATTGACTGGGGATAATCCAGAGATTTGTGCACTGACACAGCACCCTTTCTGCTGCACTCGTGCGTAAGCAAGCCTGCAATAAAAAGTATCGAGACTCCGAGTTTCTTAAATATGTCCAGATTCTTCCTTCTAAAAGTTCGTGGGCGAGTGAAGGAGGTAGGATTATTTCGGAATGTTAAAATGACCGGCAGAGTTGCGTTGAATTTGTTTCTCACTAGAACGAGAATATAAAAACGAGAAATACCATGGGCCCTGCAGTTAATAAAGTCATGCTTTAGGCTGGTATATTTTACTGAGAACAAATCGAGAGTACTTATCTTACGTGCCCTCTATAGTATAGCGCATGATATAAGTTACCTGGTTAACTGTTTAGGAAGTTGCCTCTTTTTAAGTAAGCAATTCTAGGTAGAGGGAAATAAATTAATACGAATATTCCAACAATTAAAATTTTGCTGTGAACTGAAGAACGAATCAAAGGTTTCCTGAAAAACCCAATACAGTTATGGGTAAAACGACTTCGAGCATCACAATTGCTCCGGATGCATTTGTGCACAGCGAAAGTTAAACCAAGTGATAACAAGAAACAGTAAAATGTCAAATTTCAAAAATGCATCGTTTTTTGTGTATTGTGATAAGATGTCTAGTTCAGTTAGGCCTGATCGATATGTGGAGAGCAGAAATACGCTTTGCTGATTGATAAGAAATGTGCGCATAAAATTCAGGCGGAAGTGGAATACAGTTTAATAGAATAATTTCACGCATGACTGAACCCAGAAAAGATGTAAGTTGTTTCCCGTAGAGAACAAAAAATTTTGCCTCAAAGGCAGAAAATTCGGAATCCACCTTCACCTGGCCTGTAAGGAGACAAGAAAAATTCATAATGAAACAGACTGTCTTTCCGGGGACGCGTTTGCTAATAAAATCCCGAAACACGATAGATAGTACTTCGTTCGTCCGAGGCAGTTTTCCTACATCTTAGCTTGCTTTTCACCGGAGAACAAAAGATTGCGAATTTATTCTGTTTGTAGAAATGACGGGTAGAAAAACCTGGCGAAGTATTGACGTCATCACTCTGTAGATCCGTGGGAAAGTAGTTTATGTTGTTTGCGCAGCGAAACCGTTGTTCCGAAATTTTCCCTAGTCTCGTGTTGCGTGTTGAGTGGGTGACTTGAAATGACCGCTTAGACAGCATCAGTCCAAAACTGATGGACAGATTGAAGTGCTTTGTTAGATTGCCAATTTGAGTACCCTGCTACGTAGGTATGTTGCCCAAGTGCTAAATCCTAAAAATATGTTAAACATCCGGCAAATAGTGCTCATTCAGAGTATTATGGAACCAAAACTGTTGCTTCAAACCCTACTGCCTGACAAAACTGAGTAGGCTTAGATGGAAGCTACTGTTCGAAATTATTTTATCCGTAGCAAGTAAAAATCACTCATTGGCCCTTCCATATTAGCTAAAATCCCTTTTACAACAATTTCAATTACGAAAAGATGGAATTTAGTTATCTATTCCGGACAAAACTGTTCTGGTTATTCGTTGTCCACTGGTACAATAAGCTTGGGAAGCTGGATTACCGGAGTCTGAGACTGGTTGATGAACTAATTGAACAACCAAAAAGGGAGAAGTGGTAATGAGCTGTGGAGTAACGTTTGCATCCAACTAAAAAAAGTTGATTGAAATCATCGAGGTACTAACTTTGGCTGATGCTGGGTATAGTAGATCTACTACATATTACACCAGATGGAAGTCACTGCTCAGTATCTTTTATGCGAAAAATGACTCCTCAAGTGACCGCTTATTTCCACACAACTATCTTTGTCGGTGAACTAAATGATAATGAAAATTTGACTTTATTTTTTTATTACGCTATGATGTAGGTCATTTTTGTAAAAGGTTGCGGCTCATCGAAAGGTGCTGATTGAGGAAGTGGTGACTCGCAGCAATAAGATCTTAGTAACTCGGTGATGACTGATTTACGGTGGCCTGTGAAGTGGTGAAAAGTTTGATTGAATTTTAAATTTAAAATAAATTGAATTATTTTGATATGACTTTTCATATGTGGCATCATTATTTAACCTGCCATTAAAAGGCATGAAAGTACATCTGTTTTATCTAGATTGGAGACTCATCCAAATCGAATAACACCTCTATGCCTATCGCAGCCGTGCTCAGGTCAAGGCGTATTGGGAAACAATTCGCCATGTGTTGTGTTATGCGTCACTGTTTAGTGATAAGTAACACAATGCTGTCGGAAATGGTGGTAGTCAGTCTAAGATTCACTTTGCACGGGTTATCTTGTGAATTGATGTAGAGAAATATTATCCACTATAACCAAAAGGTCGACTGGCTACCATCATTTTCAACAATGTCTTGTTACCGAAAAGTAAATAGTTACGTACAGCACACCCGTACAATCTCAAATGGGACTCAAACTCAGAATGGGTGATTGGGGCACACGTGTGTACTTCAGGTTAGGTGTGGAATAGCCAAAATCTGGATTATCTAAGATGCATCTGTTTCCATAAAGATCCAAACTAAAAATGGACTGATCATGGAAGCAGTTCTCTGGGCGGTCGGTCGGTTGTTACTACTCAAACATCCAGTGAGGGACGAAAGCACTGTCGTGTGTGGCGCAGACGCAAAGCAAACCGTTGGGAACCTGATTAGGGACCCCAGCAGTAAACAGTTACCCTACGCGAGGTTTTTAAACTTTCTTGGAACCCTCTAATTGACCGTATTTTTAAGAGGTCAACTTGAATAAGATAAATGAAGTTTCAGTGGAATGTGCGTCGGTTTATAAGAGACTAAGCTGCTTGAGAACAGATGAAATCCATCGACAGATTCGCCGGTTTTTCTGCCACATCATCGGGCGAATTCAAATAGGGGCATTTGGTTCAATGCATTCTTGCACTTTTCTCAATTTGACTCAGCGCCCATCTCCTCATGCTCCAGTATCGCTTCAGAATGAACTATTAGTTGAAATGGAGAAGTACTATCCTCTCAGAAAACAGATGTACTCGTTTTTCCCTTGGTCCTAAGGGAGACCATCATGAGTGATCCTTCGCTGATGTACGTTTGATTCTAAGCTTGATCAAAGAGAGGGTGAGAGAATAGAACTGAACTACAAATACCGGGATGAACGTGTACTGTGAAACTTCCGAGTGATTTTTACACCCGTTCGCAGAATAGGTTTACATGAAAAGCGGAATAAATCATCTTACAATAAGGAATTTTTACAGGCGCAATGGAAAACATTTTCAGTCATATCATGACCAAAACTTCCACAGTTGCATATTTGTAGGATTTGAACCTGCTGTCGTACACTTTTTGACCTGAACGTGTGTACCTTGATTTAAAGAAAATGGAGCAATGGTCGATGACGTTTGACTCCTTGAATTGATTGTGACTCGAACAGACGCATGGCCATTACCGGCCGAGTGATTAAGAGTAAGAATATTCCAAGGATTTCATTTCGTCTGGTATGATAAAGCTCGAGCATAGACTAGAGAAGCATCATCGGTCGGTGCTGTCCCTTTTCCTGAATTTAAGAAGATAATTATTGCTAAGATTTTGTACAGGAGAGGGCGTATGCATAACGTATCTTTGGGTTGAGACTACAAGGTGACATTTTGATGTAAATTGGATACGTGTTATCTTAGACGATATTTTGAGAAAATTCCACACTAGAATTACCTCCACGTCACGCCAAGTTTCTTAGTACGGATAAAAAAACACGGCTAACTGTTTTCACTGTGGGAGTGCATTGTTAGACCTAGATGAGGATGACTCTCTAAGGGGTCTAGAATCGGTTCAGCTTACCAAAGGAAAAGTACAAGCCATATTATTCTCTAAAGACAGCTGAATGTTAGACGACCATTGGTCATTGTTGTATTTCTTCTTATCATATGCTCGCACAAGGCCCCTTTGCACTATTGAGGAATAAATGGCAACTAAACCGTCTGATTTGGCGTGGAAAACCACATAGGGTCCAAATCAGTCGGGTATGGTCACGGGCCGGGTGATCGTGGACTACCGGCAGAGACGGAGTTCCAAACCGTGCCTTCCGAGGTGATAAGCAACTACGAAATGGGTGGCCGGGGGGCGCATCTGGAAAGGCCATCGGACAGTCGGTATCCGTGTTATCGACACACCACCATTGCTCGTGGTCTTCTGGAGTGGACGAGCAGCATAAAGGTAAATAAGGAGAACACGTACCATATATAAATGCATAAGACAAGCAGAAAAATGTAGCTCGAAGACTCAATAATTTTGGCGTGACAACAAGGTGGGCGATTGTGAAATTTTTTAGTTACCAAAGTTGCCCGGGGATCGAATCTCGTGTAAGAGACGCGATGAATTTTCTAAAAATCATTCGAGCAAGACAAGTCGGTGCACAGCAAACAATTTTTAAGCAAGAGTTTCTTTTTTCTCCATGTTTTATTGAGTAACAATGATTCATGGGAATTAAACTGACCGATTAAACCACCAAATATCACTGTGACACACTGAAAAAGTCGTTAGGAGAATGAGAAACACACTTCAAAAGAAATCAATGAGAATGCAATACCTAAGACAGAAATAGGTTTCGGTCGCAGATACTTGCACTCGTTCAACGAGAGCACGAATTCGTCCACATGATTCTCTATCTGGGTTTTTGAGGTTTAAGTTAATGTCTTTCACTTCATGTGTTTTACAAACTCCCTTGGTGCAGCACTTCGTTTATTCGAAAGTTTGAATGTAAAGGATCGAGACACACTTTGCAAGTACGCATGATGTCTCGCGACACAAAAGGTTATAACTCGTGATTAAATTTAATTCCTTTAGTCTGATTCGCAGTGTCATTGAACCCGTACGGTCACACATCTAACGTTGATCTACAGATTTTCAAAGGCTTTCTTTGCGATATCTGGAATTTCAATTTCAAGTCTAACCAAGATTCATACAGTTGGCACGAGGAGCCTGAATCTTACGTAGTGGAAAATCCACTTGCATTTTTCAATATTATTGTCAGCACTTAAACTTTTGAATTTCCAGGCACCCGAGAAGGACATCTGTTATCGTTTGGGAGTCTATCGCTTCCCATTCATTCCATTCTCACTGTGATTATCTCATTCTTTGACCACATACTCTTTCACTTGCACAAGATTATCGGCGTTTTCTTAGGTTAATTACAATGGCCTAAATATTAGACTACCTATAGGGAATTATCAATCAGTTCACTAAAGTATTAATGAAATATTCTGCACTCTGCTAGTGATAATTTAGTACGCAAATGAGTTTATTGGATAATATCGTCAGAATACAAATTTATCTCGTACAATGTTGTCAGAATGCCGACGAAACGTGCTCATTACTCTCAAGTAAGCTATTTGCACAACAACTGCTGCTCATGTGACTGTTCAACCTTTTTTTGTAACAAGTCACAGAATTGGGAATGATCTGTTCAGTGAAATCAAACTCCTTTCTTTTTCCAGTTAAGTGTTTAGGGTAGGAGAAGAGTGCTGATGTTGTGAACCGAAAAATAATCTGCGCATTATCAGTTCCATAATATTGTTGCCAAAATGTACAAGACAAAATCAATCCTAATTTCTCCAGAATGTTCATGAACTGGAAACTTCGGCAATCTCTGATGTGGTACACGTAGACTCAGTCGGTCGCACATTTCTCTGGCGCAGTCTTTTGTGGGAAGATTTTCAGGTGAAATTCATTTCCATTTTATTGTGTCGGTACACGAAGAGCCTAGTTCGAGCTTAGGCTGACATTTTACTCAAGTTACAAAGAGAAGCGACGTATGCCAGGGTCATCCCTCTTGTTTCCTCCTAAAATTTGCGATAGGCACAGCCCGGGAAATCCCCCTTGTGTGAGGATAGCGGAGTCAGTATTTTACTGACGGAAACGCGGCAGATCTTGAGTATACGGACAACACTGTTCTCCTAGTTGTAAATACGGGTCAGTTATAAGCTTTTTTAGACTAAAGGAACGACGGATGAGCAAGGTTCTGAGCGCTTTTTACAACTTACATTTGCATGTATCACTGTACCAAATATGCAAACAAATTCTGTGCATGAAACAAAACTCAATGCATCCCCAAAATTATGCCTGAGAGGGTGGGAAATGGTATCAACGAACCCCAAAAAGGATGGCAAATACATCAAACTGGATCGTAAGCTGAACAACCTTGGTCGGTAATGACCAGTCTCCTATGCTCAGGAAAGCTATTTGAAAGTACTTGCGTCACACTAGACTTGTGAGCAAATTTCACTCAAGCTGTAAATTCTGATTAGAAGTGAACTTTCACTTACCAAAATAGGGGGATGGCGCGAGATCCAAGGCTCACTGAACAGGAACCAGAAAAAATATTCGTATACAAAGATTTGAGGATAAGCAAATGCCGGATTACAAAGAACATTTTTAGGTTGATAACTGAGATTCATAACATTCTGAGAGGTCTCGATAGTTGTGCTGTTAAGAGACGAAAAGGAATTCGAAGAGGAATCCCCGCGGAGACCTCGAGAAGGCTCTTGCCAGTGCACTGAGGCTGTAGTTCCTTGCGAATGAATGAAAAGGTGCGGTTTTGTAAACCAACACCTATGGTCTCCGCAAAATCAGCAGGATAGAAAGATGAGATTAGTGCCTTGGTGAATGATCTTCTTTTTCAAAATCGAGAGTTGTATGCCAAAAGTCAAATCCCTGCAAATGTTGAATAGACTAATGTGATATTTAGCGATGGTGGTTTGGACGGCACTGAATAAACCATGTATTACTGACACGAGTTCAAGAAAAAAGCTGAAACCTTTGCCCAACTTTCAGTGGTGGCCGCGTAATGGTCTGGACTCGAGTTTTGTAAATGGAAAATCCAAGATAGCGGTTATAGAATGGATGGAGATGACTGACTTGCACTGAATGAATTTCTCCTCATGATTCTAGAAAACTGATTTATGACCGTGATATTTCAGTCTGGGAAAGCGACTCTATCAACTGTCCACCTCATCGAAATATGACTACCTTACCGGGAAATAAGAACCAGACTTGAACCCGATTGGAAGTATATGATTTCTCTCACTGAGGCTAGTCCTTGCGAATGGAAGAGCCTTCGGCCCTTTACACGAGTTGACGTCCGCCTTACGTGGATGAATGGCACAGAACACAAGAATGTAATTGCATGCGTATCTGGACGTTGTGCATCGATCATTATAAATTCAATTTTACCATACTTCCAGCAGTCTGTTTGATAGAATGTTGCAACCTGCCAAGCACGTTTTCTGGGACAAATTAATTTATCTGTTTCATACCTGGAATTGGTGGGCATATTTTCATAGTGGTGGATTGGTGCTTCAGCATGTGGGAAGTGGTCACTCTGAAAGGTTCCGTTTAAATGAAAAGCAGAAAAACAGGGCAAATTTAATAGCATTCCTTGCATTACATAAACCAAGTAGACGATTTTTTATCTGGGTAGCAGCATTTGACCTGGAGATCGGATATTGGATGAACTGTTTTTGCGCACGAGGAAGGCTTATTTGGCGTATGCCAACCCGATGCATAGATGGCTTCGACATGAAATCCTTTTATCTGTCAAAGTTTGAACGCACACAGCAGCTATCTTCGGGTGAAGGATATAGGAATATTGCCGGTATTCCAACACTGATGTCCTCGTTATATTGATCGAATCTGGTGGAAACACCATATCAGCAGTGCTGCCATTAGACGCAAAGTATTAGCCTTACAAACCAAACCATTTGATAAAACACTCTGGGTGATCAGGCTGAGGTGCTTGAGAATGTGTTGGGCAGGTGCCTGAATGGGATTCTTTTGTGCGTAATGTTCGCCAAAGAAAGTAATAGTTGGAAGATGAATAAGGGTGATTAGTCCACTACATGGGAGAAAGGTATGAAAAACCTAACAAGTAAATTTGGCCAAGTAGGGCGTGTGAGGCTTCCTGGGTGGGGACACAGATCCCTCTATCCCTCGAACCAATTAGTTACGTGCAATGGAGGGTATGACTGAATGTCACCTTTAGCGACACTCCTGAATTTTTAACTCCCTTTCTCGACTGGATGCTATTTCTTGTCTTCCTCTTAGTCGTTTCATATCCGTTCTTTTGCATTATTCGTGGTTAGGGCTGCCACAGAGAGTTAGAAACCAAAGGCACCGCAACCAGTGGTTGTTTGAACTGAATGAAAATGAACTGAAGCACCAAATTCTAAGTAACGAAAATCTTCCACGGCTTTTTCTCTTAGCACTTTTCTACCCCATCGGTTTATGACATGTGGTAAAAAAAGGAAATAATTCCTGAATACTTTTCTTCCAGTAAAGAATAAATTTGGTTTGTGACTTGATTATAAAGGATTTCCTCTGGTTGTCAATTTCAAATAATTCATAGTCTAGGCTTGGACGGATTTTCAGCTTTTGAATAAAATCTCCGATGGGATTGTGAAATGTTTCACACTATTTTTGTACACGGGAGCAGAACATATTGCGTTCGTATCCATAGTCATCCCTCCAACTTTTATTGTTTCCTATTTTATCCAGCGGAAAAGGGGACAAATGTTTCTCTGGTTGAACGGATACTAAACAATTTATTGAAATTGAAATCTTCTTGTCTGATGCTCCCGGACGTTTGTCCATAACTATTTGTACCCAAGTATTTATTATAGATTTCCGGAATTCTACAAATTCCTATCCACCATTAGGATATTCATTTCACAATAGGTTGAAAGTCCATTTTCTACGTTTAGGGAAAGCCTTTTTCCCTGAACATCTAACCGGACGCTCAAGCGACAAAGGTGTTCAGTCAACTTTGCTATGCATCACCTTTGGCAACAGACGTGTTCTTTCAATGAACGTGATTTTCCCGTTGGACATTCAAGCGGCCGCAATAAATTAAGATGTTCGGACAAAGTGAAACTGACTTGCAGGGCTTTTAATTTTTGAATCCGATGACTGATTAAATACTTTGGTAACGTTTGCTGTTTACCAATACAATCATCCTAACAATTTCAAATGAAGCCTATGCAATTAGGTGCAACGCAGCCAACCAGTCTACGAGGATCGTCACAATCGATGTCACCTAAAGGGGATTGGTACTGATAGAAAAAACTAGAACTTACACTTTTGGTAGAAAACATTGAAAACCTCGTCAAGAACATCCTTCTATCCAGATTGTTCTACTCATTAGTCGTTATCGGTGAAAAATATATCCTATTTATTGACAGTTCATATGAAGTACTACTAATTTTTCACAAAAATAGAAACAGTGTACGATATATGTAGATAACGAAAATCCGTGGCACGCAGTTGCTTAGATGAGATAGCATTTATGAAAACATTATCCTTGAAACTAGCTGGAATAAATCGGTTACTTGGAATTATCACCATTGCGTATATATAATAAAAGGATTATGTATACGGCTGAGGGGAAACAGTACTTCTAACTCAGATTATGGCCAGAAAAGCTCTACGCTAAAGACGTTTAGAAGAGTAATTTTATAGTCCTAAGAGCAGGGTTGTTACCAAAGGTTGGATTGGCCCTACTTTAAAATAACTATCGACCTCACTGGGCAAGTACGGAGTATGATTCATTGGAAAAATGTTTAGAACCTTGGGCCTCGGTCTGGCTAAGTATATATTAGAACCTGGTCAAGGGCAAGCATTTTTTTACAATTAGATCAATGTATGAAGTTGGAGGTGTTTATACTTATGAGGCATGCATCTGATTCGAACACAAGAGCTTTTTAGATAACTTTAACAAAAACGAGCCAGTAATTATAGGTTCAATAATTTTATTTCAGAAACGTAAAAGTAACATCAACTAGAGGTGAAAAAACGCAAACTAAATGGAAAGTAGGGTGACAAAATAATATGGATCAGCTTCGGTCTATTCATTATACGAGTTTCGTCAGTTTCAGTGAGCATCCCATCGTTAACCGAGTTAGTTTTGCGTTTGCGCATTTCATATCACTTTTTCTACGGTATTTTCGTTTTTGCTGCGTTATCATTTTCTCTCGACTTTGTACCAATAGAATACACTCTTTGTTAGAAAGGAAATCAGCCATATGATTTTCATTAAACCTTGTAACCTCGCGTTCCCGACTTTGTCCATCGAGACGGTGTAGTTTACAGAATCATCCAACTGGTGTAAATATCACGCTTTTCTTTCCGGAAATACCTAGAAGTTTATTGCTTTGTTGAAAAACTGCACCTCAGAGGCATGTGACTTCTGTCTTTCTCTCTCTGTTTCCCTTTACGTACAGCTTTCTTCTTGAAGAATCAGCTAACGGTAAGCCCCATATTGTCCGCCAAGCAATGATATGGATAAAGTAAGCATTTAAAAACACCGGATTTTTGGTCGTCTTATATATCTTGGAACGCGCGGAAAATGCGAGATTTTTATCGATTAATTAGAGTGAATATCACTAACAATACCATACAGTAGTGAAACTTGCTAAAACGATCGTCGGATAATTATCACCTCTAGTTGGAGACCCATAGTTGAAAGTGGATAACAATGGACTACCACTCTTTATCCACGAGTTCAATCCGCGATGGGTTTGTTGTGAGAACGTGCACGCATAATACTGAATTCGCAGTTAGCCAGTTGAAATGGACGTTAAATCTGTCCGCAAGCGATAGTCTGATGGTTAGTTATACAATATCCAATCTTACTTCAGGAGATGGAGCTGCTTCCAACGTGATGGTTACAGAATACATCTAGGATGACCTCTCGTGATGCAGTAATGAGACAAAACTAACTGACAAGAAATGTACTTTTCCAGAAGGAATGCCGAACAGTTTCTTTACTTAACCCTAATTTTTGTGTCCCTTTATTGTGAGTAAAATATAAGATAATCTTTTCTGGAAGCCGTTGAATAAATAGTAGCTCTTACCTTCCCATTTCGACCAAAAATCCTTGTGGACTAAACTCGTAGACGGAGTAGCGTAGAGCCCAGGAGAACAAGGCAACTATTTCTACCTGCAGTTGCTTGATTCACCTCAGCCATCGAAAGTAATGAGACGAATCGGATGGATATTTGGTAAATACTCAGATGGTCTGGAGAGACACAGATTATGCACTGTGAGAAATGGTTTCACAAAGTAATGGTACTTGAATGTGTTTCTAAGCATGAACAGTGCATTCGGTCAGAATATCGTAGTCAAAAGTCCTTCGGTAGTGACTTGTTTCTACCGCGGAAAGTCACGTTCATTCATAACATTGCCGTTCTTTCCTTATTTACTTGATGCTGAAGAGAAGTATCAGGTTCTTCAAACTACTCTGAACAATCTCACCAATATGTCATATTGAAAGCGGATGCGTTAATAGGACAGCCTTATACATAGTAGATTACATATACTAATGTTGTCCGAATTCACTAGACAAACTTTTTCTTCGTAACTAATTCCCATTTCTTGTAATTTTCCTAAAGTGCCATAACAAAAGACTGAAATATAGAGTTCTACAAAATCTGTTCCCAGTAATGCCAGTTCCGCTGCAATTTGTTGGTGATTGAAATTGTGTAACCTTGACCACCATGGTGGACAGAATGAAGTTTAGAAGTGCAAAATCAGTTTACTGTTTGTTGTGGCTTAGTTTCAAACCGGCTAAGCTAAAATCCACCAGAGGCGGTTTATTCTTCGATAACAATAACTGCTGGTTCTACCAGAGAAGTCTTGTTTCTAAATTATTTATCATTTGTATGCCTAACGGAAAGAAATAAAAATTTGGGCGAGCGTGTTTAGAGAATACGGAGTTGTCTAAAACTTCAACATGAAAAGCAACGCGAATTGTGGCTTCCGGAAATAAAAACACCTGTTATTTTGAACAAGTAACACTGACTGCAAGGTAATATGAGCACGGCCGGTTAAATGCACTTCCTGTTTACGCTAGGTTGAAAAAACATTTACGGCTAGTCCACTAAACAGAAGAAAGTTGCCCTTAATCGAGCTCGTCGAGCATGTTGCTCTGTGACAAAATAACTCCGTATTATTCTTGTGAATGACAGCAAGTTTACTCATGTCGTAACAAGACGTGTGTGAGAAAAACGAACATAAACGATTTGATCACCGCGGTGAGGTAAAAATAACATCCGAAATGCAATAAGTAGGTATTCAAGGGAACGATTTATTGATAAATTTTGCACTTTTGATCGATCACAAGCCAGTACTATACGAACAAGAAAGTTGGTCACGTGTTATATCTGCGAAAATAGTTTAGTCAAATTTTAACCATTTTGGCCATCGATCTATTTTGCATAATATGCGGTGTGGCATGGAATTTCACGAATACGGCAGTTGTCAAAAAAAACTCACGGATGATTTCCTTTGATTTGATTCCAGGTTGTGGGACTTACCCCAGCGGTCTGTACGAGCTACAAAAATTACGATCAACCTCGTTGATGCAGTCTTGTCGAAGATACAGTAGTGAAACCACTAGAAATTTGGGAAATGGACAAATCCGATAAACCGATAAGTCTAGAGAACCTCGGCAGCAAATGCAATGCAATGGTTATTTAAGTAACTGTTCTTCTATTTGATCTAATATCTAAAATGAGGATCAAAGATCCTAAAATTATCAAAAAGTTCTTAACACCGATGAATTGTGCAGCTGAAGCAAACGAGAAAAAAGAATCAAAGTAGTACTTCCAACGATTGCTGATGTCAAAATCAAATAAAGCAATAAGGCCAGTCATCTGATCATTCGATAAATTTGCTGCGTCTGACACCAAGAGAGACTGAACCGAATTCCGATTGACAGATCATTCCGACGCGATAAAACAAAGTTATATTTAGATGTATGCAATTTTATATCCCGTGAGAATGGAAGCTTTTTGGTCAAGGAGCCTACAATAGTTTGTAACAGTGAGGAGGACGGTCAGAGCAAAGGTCATTTATTTATTCATGCTTCCAGTTGTCGCCACGATCAGTTACAAAAGAGTGCACGCAAAACGTTTTCCCTGACTCTCAGGATGAGGTGAACGAGAAAGCATAGAAATAGTCATTTGTGAGACGACTTCGTCTTAATTGTTTAATAGAAAAAAGAAATAAAAGTGTGCTCTTCTAGTTAAAAATTAAGCCCAGTTTTGAAAATTCTTGAAAGTGGGCAGAAAGCCTTTGCTAATGTCTCAGTCTCGACCAGTTTGTACTCTAATTCACCTTGATCAGCAACGGCTTGCATTTTATCCTTCCCCGTTTCGGTTTTTGAGTTGACAGTAGAAATTAATTGCCTGAAAAAAGCTTGTCTAAGTTTGCCGTCGTGAATTTCCACTTTGTAACTTTGCCACTTACTAAATGAATCTAATAACCCAGAAAGTGCCATCTCAGAAGAGGTCAAAAGCCCTAATATGGTTGGTTGAAAATATTATCCTCGAGTGATCAAAAGCTGAAAAAACAACAAATGCATTACTAACAGCGATAAGCAGTTCTCACCGGAATCCTACCGACCGTGAATTACTTTTCGTCAACAGTCAAACTGCCTGTAAAATTTAACATCGACGGTGTATTCGTACAGGAGAAGAATAACTTTGAATACATAAAAATCGGTATAAGGTGCAGTTTTATTGTGAATCAGAAAAAAATCACTCATTTTGATATCAAAAACTGTTTTTAAATCAGAGACGTTAACGTTCCCTTTTGGTTGTTTCAGTGGAACACATGTAGGCAAAGCTCCTCAGTCTTGATCCCGTTTTGCGGAATTCCCTCTCATTTACGAAGGTACTTCTTCGTATACTTCTCGTTGGTAATTTTGGTCATAGAGTTAACGACGAAAAGAGTACATTTTTCCCCGGATTCAAATTATAGCGGTGATAGTCTTTTCTATCCCACCGCAATCTCATCCTTGGAATGTCGTACTATTTCTATGTTATGAAGAAAACGGAAGTAAAGTATATGCCCTGTAAGCGAGAGATCGCACGTTTGATTCCGATTTTTCCGTGTCAGACCTTTAAATATGATGACTGCTAATGGATTTTCCATTTTCTAAGATCCTGACTCTTCGTGCCAATATTATTTAACTGGTGATATATTGTTACTATCACTACTATGTTATAATCCGGTTTTCTACCTGGAAAAACTGACCCCTTGTCACATTTTGATTGGTATTCCAGGCATTAGAGAGGTAAAAACTCGTTCTTATCTGCTACGCAGCAGATTGCAATTGCTTCTTTTGCGCCCATTATGAAAGAGTTTTTATGATCAGGTGAATTTGTTTCGTAAGTCAAAACAGAATTATGACAGCGTGAATTTGAATTTCCTACGGTGGTTATGGGATCAGTTCAAATTATTAACAAATGTTTGCATGTCATAAGTACGTGACAAGTTTTTCTCCTCATTACGATGAAAATGATTTGTGGTTTCATCGTGGATTTTTAAGTATGAAACAAACCTCTAGGTTTCACCATAAGCTCAACATGGCAAGTTCATGGAACATCATTTTGACTACTGGTGCATCATGTGAACTGGGGAGCCCAGCTGATTAAACGAAAAAGTTTGTGTAACATTTCGCCGAACTTTGAAGAGATCCATTTCCATCAACAAATATGATTGTCTCTGTTTTCACGATTCGAATACCCTCCAACTTGGTATGTTGTGCTGATCGATTATCCAATTTCATCAGTAGTTGGATTCGATTCTAATTCCGTTACGTACGTTCTGTGAGCAGGCTGAGTTTGAACTAATATTTGGAAGTTACCCGACAAGCTCTGGCTTTGGGTTATGGCAATAATTTACCCATACCACTAAAAAATCTGAGCATTTTGGTAGTAATGGTTAACAACGTGAATCATCCCTCCGATCATCCGCCTAATCTTAGTATTCACATTTTTCACATTTTTTTGTCCCAGAAGTAAAATACTTCCTACAAGAGTGAAGGTCAGGTCATCTCACTACTATTTGTTATTTAGTTAAGTGGTCGGGTAGTGACGCAAGTTTTGTTATTTCAATACTGCTTTAATCTCTTCCTATGAGATGAGCATTGCTTCTTCCGATTTAGAACCAGCCAGCGGCAGTTGGCAGGTAATGTCTGGGAATGCATATCAGAGCTGAGTCGAAGACAAATCTTGCCTGACTGCACTTTGGACTCCACCATTCATGCACAAGTCTCAAGTCATCAGACCAACCCTACACTCAGAAGCATCACACGCAAGTCTCCCTCTTGTTAGAGCGCATCGTCAGTGGTGCACTTCCTCCGCCGCACCTAGGATTTGTACCCAGGTCCATTCACCTGGAAGGCGTGGAAGCTACCACTGAGCCACCCCTTTCCCGTCCGGTTGAGTCGAATCAACTATTTACTTTTTATGACAGCCAGCAATACCTGACAGCTTCGAGGGAAGAGACGATAACTGTCCCGTTAAAGTCAGTCTATGTAATTCACGCTCATTAACGGAGTTTTATGCACAAAACACATGAACGAATACCCATCTATAAGGATGACGGAAAATTATTTTTTACTTTGGCGAAAAGCCGCGGAAATTTCTGTCTTCAGCATTATCCTGAAGCAGCTGTTTATCAGCATACATGGTTAAGCGTAATATCAATAATCACAAAAAGCTAATTGCAATGCTAAAACTCCCTAACAGATGGTTGCACAAACAACCTTCTTATAGCACCGGAATACATAGTTATAGGAAGCTTGGAAACTGAATTTGCCATGCAGCTGAACCTTGGATAAAATTTACTATTCCCAGAACTACTGCTTACACTTGCATTCCCTTTATAGAACCTAATTCTCATTCCTCTGTCAGATTGCCATTATTGTTCTTTTTCATACCTTTCTAGCCACAGATTGACCACATGCGCCCCCTAATTTCATGAAACCTGTTTGACACTTTGTTTTGCCACTTAAACGGATGTAATATGCTCAAAGTTACTGAGATGCCTAATCTACTTCATTTTGTGATGCTTGGAGATTCCAAAGAAGAAATAATTCGCGTAACCAGTCTTTCCTATGGAGAACATATAAAATCTGGAGGATTTCCGGGAAGATTTTGATGCGAGGTAGTCGAGTTGAACAATTTGATGAAACGTGTTTCGTTAATTCCAATGGTCCAACGGTCTGCATTGGAAACCTTGGACCGTTCTATTCCGGGTTTATATCCCGTCACCACCATCGAAGATTTTCCTCAATTGGTACCATCTTGTTGACTTTGGCCCACTCCCTGAAATAGTGGACCACCACTGTATAGCAAACAGGAATTACATAAAGAATAATGAAGAATAAAATAAGACTATGCATTGTGTCGGAGTCAATATAGGGTTCAGACTGGTAGATCTACTTATACGTTTTGCTTGACTGACTGTCCTTTGGACTCCACCTTTCACGCACAAGTCTCAACACATTCGATCAACCCTGAACTCAGAAGCACCAGACTCAAGTCTCTCTCTTGTTAGAGCTCATCAGTGATGCATATTATACGCCGTGTCGGGGATTTGGACCTGGATCCTTTCATCTCGAATGTGTTTGTTATCATTTCGCCACCTGGCTTCCATCCGGGTTGATCTGAATCATAGGGTTAAGTTTGTTCAGATTTCATTGGCAAAGTTAGTCAGCATTTCCCGGTTTGTTTCGAAATTCAGTAAGGATAACGGACGAAATGGCAAAACTCTATCAACTATGACCATCTCTTCTGCTGGTAAATCAACGGAAACCGTAATGATGTCGGCCATTTTCGTCAGAAGAGTTTGTGTACAAAGGATTCATCCGCAGGAAGGCCATAAAAGTACTTCGACACAGGGTTAACTGCACCGAGTGAGAGCTGCCAAGCATCCTTCTCACACTGAGGTTAGAGGTACAAGCAACGCCTCGACAAATCAATCCGGATAACGAACTGGGCCGAAGCAAAACTGCCGTTATTCACCAGAGTAGATAAGCCTTGTCGATTTGCTAATCTCTTTCAAGAGATTTGATAGTATTGACAACGATCGACCTAGAGTAAGAAGCAGACCGTTTCCTCTGCAGTACATTTTAGTATTAGGTAGATAGGAAGCAGCTGGTACATTCAGGCACGGTAATGTTTGCGTTACTCGGTGGATTCAAAAAAATTTTTCAAACGGGTTAATAGTGTTTCTTATGATTTTGCCAAGAACCCAAATTGGTCCTCTAAGGTCTACTTCATAAACCGTGAACAGTTTATTGGCAGACTACCGTTTGGTCGTCCAATTGTTGTGTTCTCATACCAATAATCTGAATTGACAACTACCTACACGGACGTGTCCCGTCTATAGCTTTTTGTTTAAGCTACATAATCTGAAGTGCTCATAATGGAAGTATCAACTAATATGTAAAACCATTTTTTGATAAAGTGAGAATTACCAGTCTTTAGTCTAGATCACCATGGTAGTCTGTACTCACTTCATCCTTCTCTAGAACAATTTGTCCCATCTATATAAACCGTGACCCATTTCTGCATACGAACATTTTCAATATATTTTCTATAGCTGGAGAATGAACAACTGAAAACAATGGTTTGCCGTTGAATTCGTGTTTTTTAAATGATTCCCGATGGCAGTTTTTTTAACTCTCCTAAATACCTACCACAGTATTGCAGATCCGTCAATGAAAGCCTCGTCCTTACAGGTACGAGTTAAAATTCATTGAAAATGTTATCGGAAATGTACACTAAGACTCATAATGTCTTTGGGGAAATATGTTCAAAAGGCAGATTAGTTCAGGAACTATTGTGCTCCGGCTTTTGAACAAGGCAAACGGTTACCCTGAAGAATGGTGGCGAAACCTTGCAAACTACCACTAGCTTCGGTGAGGCATAAAGACAGGTGCATACAGCTGCCTTTCAAAAAGAGACTCCGCGTGGACGCCTCTGACTGGACGCTTAGAAGACCGAATTTTTGCGGCTTCGCTACTTGCACACTTCATCAGCCTACCGATAATCTTTACAAACTTCGAGGATAAAACCCCCGTTTTTGTTTACACCAGTTTGGCAAACTCCACAGGCCGTAAGACGTGGTTGTTTTCTCCACAGATCAAAGAACACTAACAAGCTTGTATGGGCAATGGAAACTAGAAAACCCTCTCTTTAGCTTAGGTGACTGTCCTTTGGAATCCACCTTTCACGCACAAGCCTCGGGTCATCTGAACAACTTTGCACTGGAATCTTTCTTGCCTATCTCGGTGACATGGACACCTCGTGCCAGAGGAAGGCGCATTTATGCAAATATGAAAAGCCCACCAGATGTGTCAATAGTGGCGAGATATATACAGTGTCTGGTTCACTCTCCAGTCCGTCGCATTACTGACAAAACAACCTCTGATCTAGCTCCAACTACTCTGACCACACGAATTCGCTTGCGAAAAGGTTGTCACTCCTCAGGTGACTAGGTGACGTAACTAAAAGTAGCCAAATCAGATCACGATAACGGATTTGACAGTAATCCGCAATAATTAGTTTTGTTTTCTTCCAAACCGCAACATGGTATATATTTACCACTTTCCGACCACTCGTTGGTAACATCCTCTAACCTGCCAAGCACGTTTTGACTCCGCGATTTTATACACTATGTACGTAACTGTTTACCAGAAGACTTGGTAACCGAAAAGAACTTCATTCACGTCGGTACTGATTCCAATGCCTCAACCGGCATTTTCAGTTGTGTCTATCTCTTGCCATTCCAAGCCTGAAAAGAAGCAGTGCAAAAGGGATAGCTCACAGTCAGATATTATTGGAAATCACTGCCTGAGAAGTGGAGTGGAAATCCACTGCAGGTTTCAGAAGATTAGGCATGTTCTGGTTCCATCAGTAACCTAGTCGTACAAATTTTGGGTTTCGTCGTCTAACATCTTTGAACCCTCAATTTACCACCGTTGAGGACAGTCCATTGTGCAAGAAGTAACAAGCCCTTTATCCCATTAGGAAACATAATTTTTTCCAGCCTAATTTATTTTTCTCATTACTTATAAGTAAATTGCCTCCCCAGCTTGACTGTTAAAACCGCAGAGAATCTTTCAGCTGCCTAATTTTCACATTTAAAAGAAAAACTGACTAACTAATTATTCACATCTGAAGCATCCTTTTCCCCAAACTTAACTTGGGAGTTCAAAGTCGCGAGCCGGTTTAAGGCTTTGGACTTTTGGATACGAAAAACACAAGTAGGTTTTACGTTACGTAAGATTCAGGCTCCTTGTTTCAATAATACAATCCATTAGGTGAGACATTCCTGAAACTGCTGACTGATGCCCGACCTGGAAAAGGTTTGGCTTAAGAATCGGAGAGGTTGGATTTTCAGCGGTTAGCAGTATACATTTCGGCAAATAAACCCGTCGGTTTCATGAAACAATGCAATTTTGTCACATAGTAGCCAAGCATTTTATGCTTTTTCCTCACAACGAAAATCGGACTGATAAGATGTGTTGGCCTCTTTTTGACATTGACACAATGTCAGCAACCTCACAAGTTTTACATGCAACTTTTCCGTATGCTTGTAAAATAGACTGAGTAATGGGAATAAATTAAGGACCGCCTATTGTAGTCAATTTTGGACTGTCCCAAAAACGGGGAAAAAGCGTTACTGACCAGCAGTAGAAAGGTTCTCTCACAACGTTTTGGCCATAGAGAAGGACTAAAATCTACTTATGCTGGTTCTATAAGTTTGTCGCCTAATCGACGCCAAATAACATTTTTTTGTGTGAAATAATTCCCCGTGCAGAGCCAAATCTCAGCACTACGCGGTCAGCGATTATTCCTAACAGGGATAAAACAGCTTTTTAGCCCTTCCAAAGTTCTCAACGGTGAAATAAATATTGATACTGGGTGGTGAATTATTTGTGAAAGATAATAAATTCTTTGTACTTCTATAAGTTTGTTAGGTCATAATGGTATTATTTATCACTAGTTAATCGTTACCTCTGTTGTATTCTAAGCAAATGTACACAAAGGAAAGATATTAATAAAGTAATAGGCGACAACCGTGGGAGACACTCCTTTATGCGGCTGCTTTTCTCTTTGCCAGAACAATACAAAAAAGTGCATTACCTTGTTTTTGACTCCATGATTGAGAATGTTTTTTACACGTTCAAAGGGCCGCGTTTGTGTGACTTTCTTACGAAGTTAATTTCGATGGGAATCCATTCAGGTTTATTTTTTGTTCGGTGTATTATCTTTCACCGAAGTGCTCACGACTGCACTTTAACTGTTCAGAAATGTTCTACCAGATGTTCAGTGGACTTTTGCCTGAAACGATTTTTGGCCCTTAATTACCCGAAAACACACACAGGTTGAAACGGTAACTTGTCGTATGAATAAATAACTATCATCGGCGAACAATATTTTAAAAACCATGAGAAACACATTTTTGAAAAAGTGCGACTTCTCCCTTTATTCATTTCAACTGAGTTTGCTACACCATCTGCAGTCACACGGATGCAACTGTCCACCGAACTGACTAAAAACAGCATAAACAGAGATAAACATCGAGGTAGTCCAACATGGGAAAGCCCGTTCGGGGACCAATCCTAGAGAGAAAGAGAGTGAGTAAAAATCATTTTTCGGCGGTCACCGCTGACCGGGTCTGTGACCGTATTCCTCTTTTCCGGAAATTTATTACACATAACAAGATTTCACATTCAGAGTTTTTTTAACGAAATAATCAAATGAAGTGGAAGGATAACAGAACACGCTGCAGTTTACTTAGAAACTAAATTAGCCAAAATGAATCCTTAAGAGTCACTTTAATGTTGCCTGTGGTAAGCAAGGAATGTTTGTGAACCACAAAAATTTGTCTGCCCTTTTCACAATGTCCTCGTGGAAGTCTGTTGCATTCACCAAAGTAACAGTTAGTTCCTTCCTACCGATTATTCTCCTACTTGATTTCTGTTTTTGTTCGTTTAGAAGGTAGCAATTTGTTTAAAATCTGAAAACATAACAAAAAGCACTTCAGTTGCCAGTTTACGCAGCGGCTGAAGGTTTACAGCCGACCTGCACGACAAACAATCCGTTCGGTCGGCTTGACACAGTTCAACCCCTGTGAACGTCAGGCTCACCTACGTTTGTAACAGTTCGATTTTCTATCCTCTCCCACTTGGGACAGAACTCGGTTTGAGTTGACGAATGCAACCAAGCTGAACACATATGTGTTGATTTGTCGCTTCGCAATCAAAATACAGAAAGCGTAAAGTAGTGCTACGCCTGAACAGACTGGGCTTCGGAGAAAATGTTGGCCTTATTCTGAGGTCAACAATCTGCAATGTGGCCGGCTTGACAGGATGTCACGTGAAGACGCATGCCGTAAATCTATTCCTTGCTGTACGAATAGCACGGTAAAATAATGCGTATAATTAATATTGTTTGACTGATCCATCCCAGCCTTATTCAGGACCGAATGAAACGAGAATACGATTCAAGGAACACACCAATCTGGAAGTGAGGTACAGTCAGAATATGTGCAGCCGTGTCACGCTGAAAAAGCTTTTTCTTTTTTGCGAACGAACATTTTGTTCTGTGTGGTCTGGTTTGCCGGGGCAAGTAATTAAATAATTTTAAACCAGTACTTATTTGCCAAGCCCAAACTATGAGAAAGAATAGCATGCCCGATCGTTCTACCATAATGCTCCTCGCTGGATGAATGTTTTTGGAATCATTGACAGGTTTGCTTTTTCGCGTTGTCCAATCGCCCAAGTTAACTCATCGCTCGGATGATTTCTGGGACTGGTGGTAGCTCTCCCGCTGTCGAACAGCGACATCTAGCGACAACAATAATTGCACCGGAGATTTCACATGGTAATCTTAGAGACGTCAAAAACCTAAAATATGAAAATATAACCAAACAACCTAATAGTTATTACATGGTATTAACATACCTTCATGCCTGGTCAAAGTTTCAACTGAAATTTAAAAATAAGGTAGAAGGAGTACCAAGCAACTTTCCACGTTGTCATTCAGTAAGCGATTTTATCACTTCGACTTCAAGATGAACCACTGAGCCACTGGAGTTAGTTTCTCACTATTGTCTGCAAACCATGTGGTGGGGTGCAAACCATAAGAAACGAATGAACTGTGTCCGTCAAGGAGCGGATCATACTTTAAGAGACTACTTCCATGAGTCATCACTCATTTCCTTCGTACATTGCAGGCTTATGTATTTATCGAGGCCAGTATGCTAGTAGTGAATATTATTAGACTTACGTCCTGGGATAAGGGAGTGAAAACCGTCGAAACACTGATGTTAACTAGGTGTACAAATAAGAACCAATATTTATGACTCGGTATAACTTGCGGAAATAGTCTGAACCTGTAGTGCCAGGCCAGTTGTCTGAAACAATCACTCTCTGAAATTTATTATTAGTTGAATACGAGTAAAGTAGACTATAGTTCTCATGTGACATAGATTCACTGTATTTTGTACGAAATACAAAAAAGCTATTTTCGTGTCGATAATTAACTTGTTGGTGTTTTACACAAACATACCCACATATCTGATGGTATTACTTTTGGTTAGTAGGAAAAATACAGTTTTTTCAGCAAATAACTTAAATAACTAATAACTATTCTGTTTAAGCCATTTAAAAAATTTTAATGGTTCTTGCACCATGACTGGCTACTCATCCATAAAACGGTCTTGTCTGAGGACAAGGTGAGACCAACTGCCCTCCAACCACTTGGTCTCCAAGAATTCTCAAGTTGCGTCTTAATGTGTCCGCAACTGACGTTTAAACTTTGAGACAATTTCCTCATTGTGCGAACACTGAGTCTGTTTTCCATATGAGAACCACTTTGGACAAATGTCATCAGACCGGAACAAAGAAACCACCGCGCTGAGCAGTACTAATGAACCATTTGGAGTTGGAATTTCCCGTTTTTTCCTTCTCTCCGTCTTTTTCCATCTCCCCCACTCTGTCGGTTTGCAGCTACGACCAAACTGCGTTTGTGCAATAAATGAACTGCAGTGAAACGTGACAGTTATTCACCAGTGCAAATGAATTGAAATTGGGCACTTTTATCGGGCGATTCAAAAAGTCACCAGAATGCTACTAGTGGCATAAAAATGGTCACCTAGTTAATAACACGGCTAGCTGGAGACATTTCTGTGGAAATGTTAGCAGTTTAACAGAGAGATGTCCCCAAGAAAAGGATTTTTACGATGACCCCATTCGTAACAATAGTAAGATGAACATACTGAAAGGGTTAAAAGCAGCATCTATTTTATAATAAGCATTGAGAGGAAACAGTTGTTTTTAATTCTTTACCGGGAAACTAAGTCAATCAGCAAATAAATACATGGTGAACCTGTGAGGAGAAAAAACTGTTTGTGATTCCAGTTACACGAAAATTTGATACTCTTCGTAAACCACAAGCATTGTCGGAATTCGGGTGCCACAAAGGATTCTGGGAATTCGTCAGTCGCTTGCTTGCAATGTGGAACATGAATAGAAATGCTTTATTTCACCTTTCCTTAGGATTCCAAAACAGTTACATGAAAAAAAACAATACAGATCACCTTTCCACTCAGTAACAAAGAAAGGCTGGTAAATTCAGTAAATTCGTCCACCTCATATGCCATCGACTTTCACATATTGGAAAAGCAAAAAGAAAATTAAGAGGTATCTTTTCGCACGGCAAATCATACCACATTCTTTGAAGAATATCTTCTTTCTGTTTAACAAGATGTTGCTTTCCCTTATACTCCGTGATTTGTTCCAGCTTTCAGGCATGAAGCCTATCAACCCAGCTGTGACACTATCGGCAGGCCCATGTTCCATTCCGTGTACAATATTCATTCTGCCTCCCCCCCCCCCCCGAAATCCCAATATCAAAATCTGATCAATCACCTTCTCCCTTACTGAGAATAAATTCTAAACAGTATTCGAATTTCGGCAGTTATAGAATAGTTGAACAAACAGAAGCTTTGAACCAAACACGATTGTGCTTCTGTAGTGCCCAATGTTCACGACTATTAAATATCCACCTTTTGACAGAGGAATGAGGCATTAGCATAAAAAATAGGCTCCAAAGAATTACTGACTGAAGTGACTGTAGAAAAGGTTTGTGAGTTTTTTCTGAATTCTGCATTTTTCAATGTATCTTTTATTACACTCCTCAACCGTATCATATTATGTTTCACGCCCACCTGATTTCAGGCTGCATGCCCAACAAAACCGTACAAAAGAAGGAAAAAGGGATACACAGCGTCATATTCCATGATTTGTTTTGTTCAAACATAGCTGACAATGATCTAATGCAGCCCAAGTCGAGTAACCAGTCTTGCAACCCCAATATGGATCGAATGAATCTCATTGACACTTTACATTCTCAGTTTCCTCTCTATAGAGCTCACACAAGGTAAGTGGACGGCTAAAACTAGGTACATTGCAATTCGAATTTTCTATCCATCGAAACACACGACTATTTTTTGCTGGGCGTATACTGATTTCTTCAGATCAGCCGAAAAATGATAGAAAGTAATTTCAACATATAGTTTTAGGCAGTGGCATGCAATAACTTACAAATAAACACCACTGGTAAGTTCGAATACCGGTCGACTCGATGTACCGGAAGTTTCTACAGTGTGAAATAATATCCGGAACTAGTTTTGAGTTGCGTAGATCACATTTGTTATAAACAGTTGCGCTTCTATTGCACATCTCCATTTGTGGTGTGACCGAGAAACTATTTTCATATGCATAGCAATCATACAGTCATATAAATAAACACATAAATATATGTATATGTATGTACGCAAACTTGTGTTTCTTTGGAACCCTTTGGCTTTAGTTCACATACGCCATATAAGAGCGATTGGAGGTCACGCAACATCACACAGTACACCAATGTCGAGACAGGGTAAACTCATCGACAATATAACAATCTCTGTGACTTGAATTCCTTATCAAATCAATACCTGTCTTCCTTCGTCGGGCTTTCAATGCCGCATTCAAGTCCCCTTGTACTAGCCGCATTTAAAATTGCTCCATCTTTCTCTGCCATAAGGTTAAGAATTCATGGAACTATTATCACATTGGTATAAAGAAGGGGATTTGCGATACACTTTTTGTGAGCACACTGCGTACAAAAATTGTCTACCTTTACTATAATCAGGTTTCTGCCCCGTCAGTCATTCGCGGAAACTAATTTTATTGAAGTAACTGGCAGCTGGCAGCTGTGAAATCTATGATGCCGCGCTTTTTATGCAAATAACGAACAGACATACGTTTGTCAATTTCACTGTAGGTCAAAGTAAACGAGATTACCTTTCGATTATCTACAGAAAGTTGATTTGTCATACTGATAAAAAGTAAATGGGGACTTTGCACGTCGTTGTTTGCTATAATGGGTAACTTCGACTTCACCAGTTCTCGGTCTTCTCTCTCTGTTTTGTAATTTGTACAGAAGCATTTCAGCTTGACTATGGCGTCACGGAAATATTCTTCACTCCCTAACCATTTCTTGAGGCCGACAAGTGAAATGAACTTCCTCTGTCTACACCTCGATCTTCGCTCCTGATTCGTCAAATTTTGCAATGCTTGTGAGAAAGATCAATGTGTAATTTGCATATGTCGGAATCGGGCCTACTGTCATGTTCTCTTTCCAAACCGAACGACTTTACCTGGAGGTCTTTGGCACATCGATTGGTTTTTCATATAGTATGAACATTTAGTTCACCTGTAGATAACATGAAGTCAATCTCTAATCAGCTTGCTAGCAGCCATCAATCAGCCTCTGGTAAATGATTTTTTGTCAACGCGTTATTCACGAGGCATAATCGTCTGGATAAGGCGCAAACTTGAGACGTGCTTTAAATTTTAATTACTCGTCGTCCAATCACTATTGGACTCTCTAAAGCGTATCATTCTTCTCACCTTAACCCAAGTATTTATCAACAACCACATGTAGCTTGCCCTATTGTCTGATCAGTACGGGCGGTATCACGGGAGATGAGTTGTTGGATGTGCCGATTCCTAGGCAGACAGCAGTTCTATGAATTTTAGTGAAAAAAAAACTGGCAGGAATGCCTATTGACAATTCACTAAAAACAACTAATACACTAGCACTTTTTACCGGTCTGCATATTTATGTAGGCATTGTCAGAACTGATGCATACGGATGTCTGATAAATAAAACGCACAAGGAACCCTATTTTACCACTATCAGCCAATCAACACTATGGCGGTATATGAGCCTCTGAGACAAACCGAAACAAGATTTCTGTTCGTCAAACTTGCTCCAACATAATTAGAAACACAAAATTCATACCTGGTATTCAACAGTCTCTGTCTTTACTCGTCAGGAATTTTCACAGTCTCATCTCTAGAAAGTTCACCATGTTACTGATGAAATACTTTCTTATGTAATACGCCATCGCATGTAGCACCTGTGACTACCATGCTCAGTGTGTAGGTAAACCTCTGAACAATTGAGGACAGAGTAATTTCTACGGCCACTTACAAACCTGCTCTATTACGAGGAAACTGTACGAATTGGATCTCGAAGCTGCGTGTGCTTTCACAAGTCCCACAGTGAATAGTGGACGGGTAGATCACTTTGTATGAATATATTTACAACCTTCTCGTGAAACAGCATGGAGTATTATCCTCAGAAACGATTCTCTACTCAAGTAACTCCTTTTTGCTGAATTCGGGGACTTTTCAGTCATAAAGGCAAAGATTTTCACATTATTAGAGGAGCTCCTAACTGATGTCCACCAACAAAACTAAACTTGTTTCATTCCAACCAAAATCACTAGTGTTGCTTGGCGTGATACATCGACATTTGGCGAGAAACATTTTCGGGGTAAATCTCAACAACAAGAAACTTTTGTTTGAACCTTCTCCAGATCATCATATGCCAAACACTTTTATGATAAACAAACCCATCGCCGAAATGACAGACCTCGTGATTTGAATCCTTTGAAAAATCATTACGTGCTCTATTTCTTTTGGAGTGTAATGTGGCCTTCATATCACGTGATACTAGCGGCATCAGAATTTAACTCCACCTTATGCCCAGCAGGGGGTGACCATGATCGTAAATTTTGCCGGGGCTGAATTGTAGACAGGAATGTGTGGTAGTGTTTTTTGAGCACAAGGCATATAAAGGGGTCTTAATTATTGGATACGCTAAACCTCTTATTTCTGAAATGGTTATTTGTGGGAGCTTTTCTGTGATTTATCAAATAATTTATGCTTCTGTTCACTGTGAAACACGAGGCTAGAAAAGTCGCAGAGGATTCAACCCCGTGGATGTTGGTAATTTTTCTGTGGACCTTATAAAAGAAGTGCAGACAGAGTTCAGTTTCTGGTAGATCTTTTCATCGCTAACGCGATAAAAGATATACGCAGCTGAAGAAACATGACAAAATCACCTTTAGTGCAACGTTCAAGCAAAAGCAAACTGGGATTTTATTTTTTCAATAAGCTTGACAATCGTAGACAAGAAGCAATTTCTAACCACACTCAGCGGGAAGACTCTCAGTTGCGATAGAAATTTTCCCCACTTTCTCAAATAAACACAACCACGAAAACAATGTTGACTGAAGAAACTGATTCTATCAAAAATATTCAGATAGTAACTCAATCTCAAGCAATACCGGAAAGTTCTACAGTGTGACACATTACTCTGAAACATTTTGTGTTGTGTAGGTCACGTTTGTTATATACAGTGGCACTTCTATTTCACTTCTCCATTTGTAGTGTGACCAAGGAACTACGTTCATAAGCGTAGAAATCATACAATAATGTATACTAAAACATGAATACATATTGACACAAACATGTATTTCTTGAATCTGTTTGGCTCTAGTCTACATAACCTAGATTAGAGTGATTGGAGGTCATGCAGTATCACACTGCACGCTAATGTCCAGACAGGGTAATTCTAGAGAAACCACTTGGACACATACAATTTCCAAAGGGATAACTCACATGGCAAAACTCTTCTCTGCATTCGGTGTCTGTTGGTGTGAATTACGTAAGAAGTGTGTGAAAATACTGATAACTAAAACGGATGTTACAAACCGTGTGAGATATAAAATGTGGGATCTGGAACAACTGATCAGTCTGGAACTGAACACATTAGAGACATGTTCACGTTGCCACAGATGGAGTTGACACAATGTCTGATTCATTCAACTGTTAGTCTACCGTACTCTTTTTGCACCTGTTTGCAAACTGTCTTTTTGCCAACAGTTATCTACTGAACATTGCATCTCATTCACGATTATGTTCTGTTTGAACTAAAACCGTAAACAAGTTTATACGTGTTCATTTGCCACAGAAGATTTTATCGACTAGAAGGTAGGACAACTGGCTGAAATGCATCACATCCGTTTTTGCCTGATTCCGATTTCTAAATCATTTCAGATGCGTATCCACTTCGCGGTCTGTCACAAGTGTGACTTGCTTATATTAGGAATGTGCATTGAAACCGAACGTCTCTGGACGCAAAGCGAGGGGAAAATTGATGAAAACCAATAGAATTCCCTCTGTGGGATGATATTATTATTGGGTATCTCAAATGAACTGTTTTTGGAGTTACATAAACTATAACTGGTGTTAAGTCTACTTTGTCTTCTGTTGCGTAAATTATATCCCTTCAAATTTCGTCAAATCGTCTTTCATTTTCTAGGGATTCTAATATTCGTTTCCGTGCATTCACCTAGTGCAATAGCAAGTTCTTAAACCCGCATGTGTATTCTATTAGGCCTTCACTTGGTTGTGGCACTTACTGTCTTGAATTCATAATGCTTCACTGCTAGCAGCTGAAAGATGGTTTAAAATCTTGTATTCCATCAAAGTTGTCTAGGTATATTGATGAGAGCACGATTGGGAAAAAGCCAAAGCGTCAACATTTAAGCAATCGTGTTAGCTTCCTAATAATAGAAATCTAGAATGCTAGTTATCTTGCATGTTTGGCATCCAAAGTCCACAGCCACAACCGCTCTCATTCGAACGGGAGAAATTCTGTTTACCGGGTTCATGCTTAACCAGCTGAGCTATCATGGTTGCGTGGACGATCTACTGTCAATAAAGCAAGTGAATATTTACTGATGCGCAGTCACCATTATAACGATACACATAAACAGTTCTGCTTTTATTTACTGGGTTCCCAATTATACAAGATCCAAGCTCCTCTTGCCGATGATGATACATTCACTGAAGCTACACTGTATTGCTCAAAATGGAGCGTAATCCCAAACTAGCTTTGGTATATTTCTCGTTCCATCGTTATAGAATTCCTCTTTTTTGGTTGCTTTACATGACGAGTTTTGTGATTGATTCAGCACTTCACTGTCTGGTACAGTTGACTCTGATGTGGGTGAGCATTGGTTCATTTCGCTGTGGCGCACGTATAAGGGCGATTGTGATAGGGCGCCTCTTTCCGTTGCTTACTTGGAGTGCTTAGCAGATTAGTTTGGATGAATGCTATTTACCCAGCTGGTGTTGCTTTTGTGAAAGCTTGCTTTTCTGGCTCCCGGGGGGGGGGGGCTTTCTCTATTCACCTAAGGCAGATAAATCCCTCGTTTGTGCTTGTAATCATCACATAATAAATTTACCTATTATTGGTGCAGGACCCATGGCAATTTTAGAGCCTGCCAAATGGTGAAGTGACTGGCTGTGTAAGAATAGGAACACAGGACCGCAGGCAGAATGTTCACTGTGTTGACTGAATTTTAGGCATGAACGTGGTAAACCGACTGATTACGGAAAGTGCATTTTAGCGGCTGCCAAATTTTATTAAACCCACTCCTGAATAAGTGGCAAAACCAGGCGATCGGTTAGAAACCACAGCAGACATTGTCAGCAATGACGCATGTTCAAAACACAGGGATGCTTAGTTCTGTGAACAGTCCAAAAGATACAGGTGGTTATAAGTTCTTGTTAGAATTATCGAATGCACTTTCATCATAAAAGAAGAGAGTGGGCACCAAGACTGTCTGAGCTGGAGCAATGGAAATGCTCATAGACAAATACTTGGAGATATCGATCCAGATCGACACTATCCAGATCGACAATAGTATTTCACAATATTTTTGGGGATCTACATTGTTATATGAAGAGAAGGGAGATTCATCATGCAGAGTGAGCTTCTGAACAATTGAGAATCATAGAAAAAAGGTACAGCTGGTTCAGTAACGGGATTTGCACTGGTGATAAGTTCTTACAAGAACGAGACGGCTGTACTGCTACTAATACTACTCACGCAGAGCAGAACGAGAGAAATTTCAGGAGAAATCTCCGAGTGGGACCAAATTAGGCTCCTCCAGGCTATTCCAAATCGACCTACACTTACAGCGCTGCTACAGAAATCCTTGTAACTGAATGAGAGTTTGGTGTGCAGAACAACTTCTAGAGTCTACACCATATCTGAAGTACAGAATTATGTGATCAGTGCCTCTGATGGCTGTTTGCCGTGTAAGAGGTAGAAAGCAATAGGCCAGATATCACATTACGTGTAATGCCGAATGCAGTACTGTGATAATTGGTAAGGAGGTCAGTGTTAGTCCAAACTGGTCCATAAATTTTGTAGTAGAGGGAGAACTTCAGAAGGAACAAGATACACTTCAATCATCCGGTCTTCGGTCACGGCTCCGTGGCAACCTCGGTTGTGATTTTCAAGGACGGAATATCTTGGCTAGCAGATTTGGCATTCGACTGATTCATCGTATCAGAAAATAAGATGGATTTCTCCTCTCGATGATTCCGTCAAATTGAATACTGCCCGTGTTCTTTTAGTGTGACCAGTCTTTTAGTTATGTGGTAAAACCTATCCGAATGTGGCTACTTTACCGAGTCATGTAAATCATGAAATGACGTGAGTGGAAAATATTTGGGGTCTGTTAGAGAAACGAATTTATGTGAATGGAAGATTCTTCGAGGCCGCATTTGTGCATGAATGCTAAAATCGGTTAATTGGACACAATAGAATTTGAAAACATCCATAAGATGATAAGGAACATTCAAGGACCTTATATTTCATTGAGGAACAATACAGTTTCTTATTGGGCGGAGCACCTTGGATTTCGCACATTGTGCGACAACGGAATAGGAACCCTTCATTTTCCCGCAAATTTCTGATTCAGTATCCACTGACAAGAGCACATCTCGTCAGCGTGATTTAAAGCACGGAATAATAATGTATATCGAATTTAAGAATGGAACCATATATCAGTTGGTAAACAGAGCAGGAAATATGAAAAATGACAGTGACCGAATCATTGATCCCTCTTCAGCTTGGCTTCCATAGTAACTACATAAAATCCAGTGCAACCACCATTCTGCTCAAGGACCACGACATATTCCGTCATAATTCTTACACTTGTTATGAGTTTGTTCTGATCAACATTATTCCGTTCTCGAATGAGGGTTGTTCGCATCTCGCGATTCGACTGGTAAACCGGGAAATCCGTGTGCACCTGGAGGGTAAGTATGCTTTAAAGTTTCCCAGTGGGATTTCTATCTGGACTACAGACTGATCACTGCATGAAGCTGATCCCACGAAATAACAGTCAACCTTTTGTGTTGCATGAGCAACTGGCAGAAACATTGTCATGTTGAAATGCAGCATCATCTTGTGGTCCGCTAGTTAGTATCGGGAGCAAAACTTTTGATGCCGAACAAATTCAGCGGAACTTTTAAACCTTCACCCTTAACTAGCATAGTTTAACTGGCGATTGAGAAGGAATCCTAACCATGCTAAGCTTCTGTCGTTTTTCCGTTGAATGGAAATTATTTTTTTCTTCTCCAATATCGCGCCAGTGATAACTCTTATTCGGCTCATCTAAATTAAATTTTCCGCTTCACTGGATGAGATATTTTCCTGCTTGTTCATCCATGCAACTTATGTTTCAGCTCATGGCTAACGTTGTTCTTTTATGTGCTTTGCATCTGTGGAACTGCCTCATTATGGCCAGGGGTGGATGTCTCAGGCTCTGAGATGGCTACCCGTCCTGAACGCTTCTCGAAATGTTCCCAGGTGATTGTGCGTCTAACAAGGCTTCTGCTGAGCAAGTCCTACTCACTGCCTTCTCGTTCTGGAGGTGTTGCCAGTAAAGTGAGAGGACGAAAGTGTATGCCCGGCGCTCTCCACCGGGTTGAGTGACTAATAGTCAGTCTAGGGGAGATGGATAAACCCTGATTTCAAACCAACTACGAGTGGCCTATAAGGCATGCAACTGTATGCTCACCGGCATCGGTGACCCACAGGTGCACTGGGCACCCAGGATGTTTGGCCCCATCCGAAAGGAGTGTGAACTGAATGATCAGTCATCGGCTCCCAGTGGGTTACGGACCCCAAGTTTCGTCCCGCTGCCTTGCTGGTTAAACTTCAGGCAGCTCAAGGCTCTGATTGTGGACCCTAAGAAAATCACATGCTTTGGCTTGGGCAACCTGGCAATATTGCACCCACAAATCATGGACTTGGACTATACACCCCTTCCTTCTTGACTGTACCATGTTTTGTTTGGCACACAGTCTGAAATCAGGCGGGAGTGCAAAAAGGTATATAAAATATACGGAACAGGTAAGGTTGTTCTTCGTAGTTTTCGTTTCTAAACGTTAGCTCTGATCAAAAATTCCATTTTTTAACAATAAGCACGAGGTATTGGGAGTTGGCCGAATCGATCTGCTTTCGTCCGATTTCTCTAAATTTCAGGGAAGATGCATTCGCTCTAAGGGCTTTTGTTGCTCGTTATGTCCCAAATATGGTTATATGTCTTTTCACGGTCTGCTGTATTTCCTGGCATTTTTCTGCAAACTAAGTCCCACTTGGTAGAACCCCGGTATTTCACCCCTCTCGAAATCCGTTCGTCTCTCTCCCGGTGCATTGCAAATAAGTGTAACTAGTGAGTGGTAATCACCCGCGTTGGCTAGATATACAGGGTTTCTCACTCGCACGAGACTCACTGGATTCCGGCTCTCACGGATTTGTTGTTTGTCATATCCGTAGATCAAACTGGTCTGTTTGTTTCCAGACTAAGTGGTCGGTCTTGATTTGTGAAACTTTCCAAGCCAAAGCATATCAGAATCGGAGGTCATTACCGTTTGTCACCCTCGACTTTAATGTATTTTGCTCTATTTAGCTCAGATTGCACATAATTGGGTTCTGAAATTTGGTATGCCATATTGCAACCAACGTTTGATCATTCTGATCAGATACGGTTTCGTTAAAAAATCGGGAGAATTAGTGAGGAATTCACTTGCATCTCTCACCCTTGAAATTCCAGGCTGCGAGCAGGGATTGAACCTGCGAAATTCCGGTTGCCGGGCTAGCTTAGCTATCGCAATATATCTAACCAATTAACATCAAAAGATGTGCGATCATCATTCCAGTCGTTTTCCAGTTCACAATCAGAAGGGGCATCTCGAGCACTTTCGAATACAGTTAAACTGAACCTAAGTATCGGCCTCTCCAATGGCTCTTTTGGCACACGCCCAGTGGTCGTAGAATATTACAAGGTGCGCAGTATCGATAGCCTTCCTCAGTTCCTTTTTAATCACGGCGGAACTCCGCTCGTTAACCAATTTCATGTTTTTTCCCATAGGTTCAGAATTCTGAGCAGATCCTATCGTTGCTAGTGGAACTGATAGTTGTCCCATCTTCAAGACGTGCTCGCTAAGTGACGACTCTAACCATAGAGTTATAGATCTAATTCCAAAAGCTTCGAGGTGGCTTGCATCTGTGCTACTTCATAAGTAATGCTTAACGCGTGAGGAGCAGAATTACGGATAGCAAGATGGGTTTCTCGCCGGTCTGGGAAGAATGAACCAAATCTTCACCCTAGGGCGTCTGCTAGAGCACCTCCACACCTTCCGAAAACCAGCCATCTGCTTGTTGCTAGACAGTCGCGCAGCCTTCAACTCTGTCGATAGTCTGCCCTATGGAGTCATTTGCTGATAAATGGAGTCCACGGGAAGTATGTATCAGTTCCCAAACAACTATATCGTGGTTCTCCCTTGTCGCCCTCTTTTGTCCCTCCAGAGGATTAAGACAGTGTAGCCCTACATCTCCATTTCGCTCCAACTTTACCATGTTCCACGGAATATCCTGCATGGTCTCCAAAATGTGGAGCTAAATTCCTACAAAGAACAGAAATTGTGGCCTAGAATATATCAACGGTATCGCCTCGCTAAGTGATAATGCACAGACAATACACTTTCCGAATGTCTTGAAGATTAGGGTATTCAGATATGGAGTGCACTTTGCATCTTGAAAGTGCCAAGCGCCTTTGCAAGATTGGTAAGAGTCTGGTCTGCACTCACTCTTCAAGGTGAAAAACTCAAGTTCCTTGGGAACTTCATAACTGCTAGAGATGGGGTTGGGGAGAAGATTAGCTTAAAACTAGTGAGAATTGGGCCAGTTTTTGCAAACCTGTGACACCTGTGGCTTCACAGTTGCGCCTAGATCTCTCTTAGGGGCGGGGAGTTCATTGCCGCGGTTTTTAATGGTTTACTCTATGGTTGCTAGACTTGGCTACTTTGCTTTGAGGATTCTCCGTGTCTTTCTGTGTTAGACAGTCACTGTGTCCGAATGATGGCTCGCATCTGGTGGGAACATATAGTGAGTGATGACGATGAGCACCGTCGAGTGTTGTGCAAAGAAAGCTACGCTTTTACGGAAGTGATCGCTCAACACTCCCTTCGGTGGTTTAAACATCCTTCTCGTATATCCTATACCTACTTTTTGTGCTCCTTTCGCATTTGCTGCCTGTGGTTGGAAAAACCGACGAGGTGGTCGGCGCACGACTTGGATTAGACGTATGAAGAAGATAGCACCATCATTGGCTTCGGCTGGTGCATGCAGCCCAGGGAATGAAGATTGCCGTTAGTTAGATACATTGAGGGACATGGCTCAGAATAGAAGTTAGTGGCTCGGTTGGTCTGTCGAGCCCCTTTGTCCCATAAATGCAAAAATGGTCATTAAGACAAACAGGAAGCACAGAATTATCCCAATGCATGATAAATATGCAAACTCGAATGGAAACAAGCTCGTTTTCGGTGACATCATCCTTGTGGCTATTGCGGTTGCACTTATAGGTCGGAAATACATAAATTATGAACGATGTCTGTGTGCTAACGTGTGATTGTTTGGTCATCGAAATTGGTGGTGTGTAAGCAGGAAAGATTTGGTTGGGAAGAGAACCGGTGAAACAATAAACATGAGTTTCGGGGAATATCCATTTTTGGTTTCAACCAATGGGTCAAAGTTTGGGTCATACCGAGCTCTAGGGTCGGTCTCGGATCACATCAAGGGCAGTCTGCGGGCCTTAACGAAGCGTTTTAGAAAAAAGCGATGGACTGAACAATCTGATCGCTACAGCCTCTACCGCTGCTAGATGTTGTTTTCGGACGACTTTCGGCGCTTTTATAGAGACCCTGTAGACTATTTTAAACGTGTTGTCGTTTACAAAATGTCCAGTGTCTGCAAAATGCTTCACAGGACGGCAAAATACATCCTAGAATGTGCGGTGAAAAAGCAACAGAATTGAAACATTTCTAGTAACTTTCCTGTTATCTGTTGTACTTTACTTCTTCAATCTGTATTTGCTGTTGTTGCTTTGGCTCTTCGCTTGACTCTAAACCGGTGATATATATATATATATATATATATATATATATATATTGACTATTCCAATGAGACGTGAAAACTATTCTGATTCAAGCCACCAGACAAGCCTCGTCGGTCCCAAAGGGACAAACAGTACACTGCTCAAGGATATCCAGTGGTCTAAAAATATTTTATTGCAAAAAGAATCCCGGATCTAAATAATAAAGAAATGTAAGGATAAATCTGCATTTAAAATAACCACCGGCCTGCAAAATGGCTCCAATGTTCCATTTTCTTGCCTGTGGTATTATTTACATGAAGAAAGAGCATTTGTTCAGACAGGAAAAATGGATATTTTTACCGACAAAGTGAATCACGTATCCGGTTTCAAGGTAAGCAATTCCCACTGGCTTACCAGTGATGGTCAGCTGGTTGCAAGCACCAAAATGTGTCTTGACTGAGATGTAAGAACACGAATAAGCAAGACTAAACAAATACAGAGAATTTTTGTGGTGCTTAAGTCATCACTTGCGCGGCAAGTTGATCTTGGTATGGGTAGTGAGATGATGAACCTACGTAAGCCAAACCGGGCGTGTTATTTCCATAACTTTGAAACACAGACGACTGTGCATCAATCGTCAGGGAAAGGTGAGTCACACAGTTGGCACGTGTGGGGCATAGCAGCGCTAATCAGAACAAGGATCTGACACACAGACAATAACAAAATATTGTCATACTGATACACAGATTCCTTTTTTCTGAAAATTTCCCCACTTTTCTCTGATCGAATTTCAATTACTTCAAATCGGGAAATAAAAGAGTCGAACACCTAGGGAAATGCAAAACCTCATTAACTGCGCGTGCGACTAACAGCGGTTTTTGGCCCTTGATTATCATTCAGATTACCGTTGCTTATTCAATGAGTACCGTATATCTTTGTGGTCGTTATTGCCTCCTGCCACAAGCTTGCTTATTGCTGGATGCATTTTAGGATTTTATCGTCCAGCTGAACAGCAGTCTGTGCTGCGGATGCGTTGCGGTGCTTGTTCAGATATTGGCTGAGAAAGCTCAAACCGTTTGATGCTAATGAGACCCAGAAATTTAAGGGTTTGTCCGCTCTGTTTTCCGCTCGTCATTCTGAACCTTTCTGGTATATCTGAAACTAGCGCACTAACTGACTCCAAAATGCTTAGAGTCATGGCCTCCGCGACCATGGCAGGGTATCGGTTTGCTATTTATCCCCCTGATATGGAAATTACATTTTTCATCCGAGCAGAACATTTGTTTGTTTTCTTATCAAGAGTAAAACGTCGATTGCCCTAATTTATAAAAAAATATTATGCTGTATAAACCGTTCAGCAATGCTTTTGCTCTCCCGTTATTTTTGACCTTAGGATTCACCGGTAGCAAACAATGGACGTCAAAACTTTCCGTTTTTTCTTTTGACACATTAGGTGACTTAGGAATTGCTTTTTGGTTATTAGTATTGTCTGGGTGGGCGCACAAATATTCTCGGAAGCTCAAGACGCGACCCGCTGTTATTTCCGAACATCAGATTTACTTTGCCGGCATAGCAACACCACTCACGGGTTTCCGAAAATTCTTGTTCACCCATCCACATTCTAATCACATCTACTATTCAGAATGATTGTCCTCGTTCTCGGGGTTGGCTGCTTCTAACCCGCAAAGAACTAGTAAAGTTATTCCCTAGAGGGTTCGTTAGCAAGGAGCATCCATAACTAATCCTGAAGCAAACACTAAGTAACACTGACTAAGAGACGCATTATACTTTTTGCGCAACTTATTATTTAAATTGCCCTCGTCTGATCTTTGGAGCCTAGCCACCGTCGTCGTGTAATCATCCATTGATAATAAATTTATAATAATAACCGTCATATATTGTCGATGCAAATAACGGATAAAAGCCATATCACGCCATATCACGAAGTAGAGCAGACCTGTTCATCTAAAGGTTACCGAGAGAACCTCAATAAAACTTGAAGTTCACTTCTGAGTTTCAGGCAGAGCACGGTGGTAGGAAGGTCAAACAATTGAATGACATAAAAGTGGTTAACAAAATCCCCCAAAATGGATGCAACCCTCTGGGAGATTTACAGCTATTTCACGCGAGAAGCCATTTTCAGTCGGTAAGGAATAACTTATTTAAAAAAAAGCATTTGACCAGATGCAAAATGTATGGAGACGTTTTTGCTATATAACAGTTCCACCTTGTAACTTATGTGATAACACTCAAGAAGCTTATGTTCACAAAAATAAACTAAATTTCTTCATTCCCGTGGGATGTGCCGCTTCTGTTTGCACGTTATATATCCTCGTCAGTGAATGAATTTTTCTTTCTTTGTTTCTCGAGATGGCAGATAAACCAACTTCATGGGTGCAAGAACAAGCGTCATCACAGGACAGAACAAATCCAATTGTTCCCGTAATCTTCTCAGCTGTTTGGAAACAAGTACTCAGAAATCTGTTTGGAACAATGACCAATCTGTCGACACGGAAGAAAACCCGTTACTGACCAAATCAATATGAAAGACATAGATCGCCACTCCCATCCGGATTGGAAAGGGAGGGACCGCGATTACTCTCACTGGTCTGAATAATCTTGGCTACCTTGACATGGTAAGGTCAGACTGGCTTCGAAGACTATTGGTTCACTCAAGCAGGACTTATACCGTTGAATAGTCACGACCCCAGCGAAAGGGAATAGTCTTCCATTTTTATGATGGCACTTCACCTGAAACACTTGTTTTGACTTGTGGTAGAGTCAAGTAAATGGCGGAGCTTGAACTGGACAAAAGCTTCGGACCACTCAGCACTAAGTTCCATTTTGATGCTTGTTCCGCATGTGCGAAATGAATGGATACGTTTTTATTGAACTGTATGTTGTCTAATAAAACAAACTTACTTCATGACGATAATTCTCCCATTCAGACATCGTGACAGCAAATAAGACCATAATATCCAGATTTTATTTGCATCTCCACAACTATTTTAGCTCTTTGTGAGAGAAAGACTGCAACAATGTGGTAGCCTTCAACTTCTCGGACTCATACTTGAATTGCAAAATCACAGTGTCTTTTGGTTCGGGCAACGGACGCACAAGGAGCATGAAATAAAATAAGATATCCGTTATCTAGCGGTAATTACAACACAAAATTCCCCAATCATGCAGCCGGATTTTTGTTAAGATTTCCTCTGATTCCGTCTTGATTCGAAACTCTTGATTCTGACTAACAAAACTGTGCATATGCACAGCCATGTGCACACGACCGATTGTTGCCTGCCACAAGACCGAACTTAATCTGTAGAGTTGAAAAATATTCACTCACCCTTTGATTCAGTTCCGTTCAAAACAGACCTACCAGAAAAATCTGACTGGATCTGGAAGATCTGATCCACTTGGGCTTATCAAGGATCAGGTTAGATCATCTCTGTAATTGTATCTATTAGTCACGCGTGAATCGCACCTTAGGTGAGCCTTGACTCTGTACTGATAACTGGATATTGTTTGGTCACTCACTCGTCTTCCGTATGTTGTTCAAGCAACGGCGCCCCGTGAAACGGCGGAAGGCTTGACCTAGTAAACTAGCAGCCTGATGACTTTATTCAGAAATCCGTCTATTCTACAGACAGACAGCGATTGTCTGCAAGCTAACATAAAGTGAGGGTAACTGTTTTTGAAAAACTCACGCCACTAACACTGTGGCGAGTTTCCTAGAGTTCGTAAGTGGCGTGCTCATAGTTCACAAACGATCTTTTCCCTGGGTAAACGTGGACGTCTGACAACATGGACGCCATTTAGTTAACCACTTCTTTTTATTGTACCTACGCGTGGAAGCGGTAGGCTTGTAGGAAGTGGGTAAAGTAATTTTAACTGAAATCCTGAACTCATCGGTGAGTTTAACATTTGATAACATCTGACGTTATCGCCAATTTATTAATGCTGATGAACACCTCAATAAAAAACGAAATTATAAAGTGTATCTTACTGTACAACTCTTAGGCGTCAATCAGAAACATTGGACTGACTCGGGGACAGTGCTACACTATTCGCAAAGTGACCTCGACCAATTGTGTGATTTGAGGGGAATAGAAGGCACGTAAGTGAAAAAGGGGACACACGGGAAACAATAAAATTTCCAGGAGAAGAAAACAAGGCCTATGGAGCAAATTATTCAGGAAATAAAACAAATTCAGTTCTTCCAAGTTGAGTACGGGAGTTGAATACAACTTGTCCTTCTGACTCAACCAATTCAGATCAGGTCAGATAAATGCTTTGTGCACTTCGACAGCCGAATATTCAGCTATCGCGTAATCAAAGGCCAACAAAAATTGTTGCAATGGCATGGATTCTAGTACGGAAGTGGTTTGCGTACGCATATTTTTTGATATTTATATGTATATATAGAGCACATTGCATAAAGTTAGTTTACTTGTTGCTCTTTGAAGGCAAATATAAATCGAGGTGTTAAAAGCCAATTTGTGGTTTGAAGACCACTCGGCCATGTCACAGACATTCAGCTGCGGACTAGAGCACAAAGTTGTTGGACTAATGTATACCACATTGTCAGTTCATTTATTGAGCAAGGAATAACTGAATATAAATATGCTCCCTTTTTGTGAAAAATGGAGGTATGATTCCATCTTGTAGAACACTTAACACCACAGATATGAAGGAGGAAGTCCGTCCACAGTAGTGTGTAGATTGTGTGGGTTTCTCAAAGTATTTCGTCGAGGGTTGGACACCATCCGCAACAGGAATGTGGCGTAGCTGTGGGCTTTCAAAGCCGTTTAGAGAATTACTGTAGTCTAAAATGAGTGACTTTTTGGCTTCACGTTTTCTGTGTATACTCTTAAACATTCAACACTTTTAGTAGGGGTATCATCGTGTGTACCAGTAATTTCTCGGACACGTTTAGCGCAACAGATGCGCAAGCTTCAGGCCGGAATTCGGAGGTAGCTTACTTTGGTTTTGGTGTAGCTGAAGTCACTCTTCAAAGTCCTGGCGCAGATTCTGGTAGAAAAACCCAGAAAAAAGAAGCATAAGGCTACTACCCATTCTTTTGTAATCATCTAAGCTTCAGGTTTTGCCAGGATACCATTTAGTGGGTTCTCTGAGAAATTCCGAATATTACAGCGTATACAGTAATACATTCTGTGCAAACATGTCTTTCTAATCCATTGTAAAATCTGCATCGGTAGCTTTTTTGGAGCTCAGACTGGGCAGATCTACATCATGCGGGGGAAAATGCGTCACACCGAACAGTAATCTGAGCGACAGCATGCATCCTCGCACAAGTTCAATGGACCACAGAATGTGCATTTGCAAGGCTGGAAAAATACCTAATTCAGATTGCACAGTTATCTTTCGGAGCCTTGCCGAGTCAAGCCTCCTGGTCCTTTGTTTGCGCTCTCGACTCTGTGAAAGTGGTATGCCTGGTCTTGATGGATATTGTGTGCGCGTACGTACCGCACTTGTGGTCTTAGGAGTCCCCAACGAGCAAGCGAATGTTTGTGCAAACCAGATTTTTATTATTCACATATTCGGATTCAACTGTGAACCAGTGTAATTAAACCTTTCAGAATATTTTTGAACCTCGGGCGGATCGAAAGTTACTCAAGAATTTTAGTTTGAATGAATGCTGATAAGAGAGGCCAAGGGCCGTTATACCTTTCTGCACTATGCAGCCAAACCTATTATTGCAATTTTTGTGACGAAATTAACCCCGCGTTCACAAAGGAAACACAACGGTATTTACGGTAGCTGGTAAACCCCACGATTATTTCAATTTCACTGTCAGTAGAGCCATGGTGGCAGTTTTCTTCCAGCGTGAGGGCTTCTATTTGTGCCTATTTCCGGTGATGCAAAAATGCAGTCAAATATTATATAGTTTTTCAGTTATTGATGGAACGTTACTACTGGTTACGTTTGTTGAGTAGGTGCACAACAAACATTATTTCCGCAAACTGAATCTCCATCCTACGGTGTTCTTTTGCAATTTTCACTAGGATTCTAGGTAGATACTGTTTATGTTGTTTCGTGAACATATACTGCGAGGTGTTCCTACCAGGTTAGGTGTAGGGCGCTTGAGAGTTAATAGGTTTTTGTTGGAATATTTCACCGAAATACGTTACACGACGTTAAACTCACAGAAAACTAGCCCTAGAGTGAATTCTTCTGTTCTTAACCTCACATTAACTTTTAAAATGCGTGAAAATTAAACACTTATCGAAACACCTGAGCAGAAAATGAAAGACTGTCGGATAGAGAAAGTTTACCAAGTCAATTTACAAGAAGTATCCAGTACCGTTAGGTTATTAATTCACATCTGGAAATTTATTCAGTAGCAGTCTGCGAAATGTATTTAAATAGAAAAAAAGTGCCGAAACAATAGCAACACCAAGTCTGCAAGTTGTTTTGCATTCAAAAACGTATAGGGATACATTAGGATTAGATCCGCTCAACAACAAACACCTTTCTTGCCGGGAGATTATTCACAGAAGTGCATGAGTTATGTTCCATTGACAGCCACGTATTCTCCGGTGGCAAGAGGCCGGTGGTAGACGAGTAGTTTCGGGGGTTATCACCTACTTGGTACTGGATTCAAACCCTGTCACCGAGGGTCACATTGTCGGCATGAAATAGCAGGCAATATTAGACGGAAGAAACACATTAGCCTTTTGCAATGGCTTCGAAGCAAAAAATCCCGTCTGTGCAGCCATTTATTGTGTGCAACTCAAAGGCCTGACCACCTTGATTGAGAGACCGACAATGATTATCAGTAGAAGAGCAATTTTATTAACCGCATAGCTGGAATCTTACGTGAACACCATATCAAAAATGCTGTGCTTAGGCATAGGTTATTCGGAAAACGAGATAAGTCATTAAATCCAACACTCAAACACAAAGGAGCAGCAAGTCACGCAGGTACATGGATAGACATCTTCAGCACGCGAGTAGCTTTTGGAGATCGGTAAGTCTGACCAGTTCATGAGATGGATAAATGTGTGAAAGAACTTCCCACTGGACTAATCTACGTAGAGAATGGATAGCTTTCTGAGTGGAGTTCAAAGAGTCCAATCATTCAGCAAACTGTAGTAATATAAGCTTGCTACTGATTCGGGCAATGGGTGATTGCTGTCTCTCAGCATATTCGACTGACTGTGTTGAAGTTTGAACACCGCAGTGCAATTCAGTATTTAGGGTTCTCATTTAGGTTCGAGTTGAATATTTTGGCCTCCACTTTGTCTTTAGGTTCTACTCATATTTTATTGGATTACCAATGTTCATTTTATTCTTTACAAACAGTCACAGTGGGGTTTTCCCTTTGATCCGTCTGAAATGCTTTTTTACTCTTTCAAACTTTATGTGGATGTCTTTCTTCAGACATAAAAAAGGCTGTTGTTTTACCGAGATTGCCGTTGATTTGTGACTCTTGTATCACTGAGAGTCGGGTAAAGATTGAAATAAACTCAATCGGTCTGGGTTCGGGCCAGCTTCCTGACCGACCGGGCTGGTGTATTGTTCGGGGTCGTGGGGCTGATCCCCTGAACTAGGGGGTCGAAAGCAAGCGGTACAAAAGGTGTCGGTGGCTTTCGTGTGATTTGGTTTGAATTCCGTTGAGACAAATATTGTTTATTTCTGAAATCAGAATGACTTTTTGTTCAGGAAAAATTTGTGAAAGATCGTCGCAAATCAGGTATCGTTTGTAACAAAACTCTCATTTTCATCTGAAAACAATGCTAGTCTACTTTATGGAAAAAAGCGACAAGGCTCGAGTTGACTGAATATGTGACATTTGGACAACTTGTGTAACTATTTTAAAAGGAAGATTCTATTCATAGAGAGAAGGTAATTGCACGTATTATCGTGCTAAGATAAGTTTATTATGCCTAAACAACAGGTATGACAACCTAGCAACTGTCTATAACAGTCTGACAGGAAAAACGATTACTCCGTAATGAAGAAACACAACGGCTTCCATGACTCTCCCTCATATATAGTTATTCCAGCTCAATAACCTTGAGTGGCCAATTTCTCTCTCGAAAACTTGTTTCCGTTCATTTTATTCTATTCCATAATTCTGTCCTTTATTCGACCATATGGAAGTGTATTTGCCAGCCCAATTCACCTGTCATTCATTACGGAAATTATTTCCAACAAGTGCAAAGTTTTTGTTCCATTCTGTGACCATGCAATCTGTTTCAGTATGCCACGTACGGTTTTACCACTTATCATTGATCACCGTCATGTTCTCACGGACACGCAAAATGCCTGTAACGAAAACCACTCACAGATTGGAAACAGAACACATGATCTTCCATGTTATCTGATTAGTCGCGTAATAGAAACTCTTCGGCATTCATCGGAAAGTTTTGAATCTACGTGGCTACTCTTTGACTACCGTCGGTGTTTATGTAAAGTAAAGACAGTTGTTGTAACCTATGACTTAGAACAGCGCCAAACCGGCTGATTGCGCCATTTATCATTTGACTCACTTGTTCGTTCAAAGCTGTTCCATGCACTGTTAGTGTCAAGCTGTCGTTCATTGTCGATGCAGAGGGCTTCCTGGTCTTCACTGGTTGCAGCTGAGGTTATGGTTCTTTGGACGGAAATCACCAACAAAGCCTGATTAGAATGGGTAAAAACCAGCAAACAGCATGATTTGCAAGCCGTATTTTTTAAGATCTTGAAGTCAGATCCCACCTTTGCAGATAGCTCCTTCCCTATAGAATGTGAAAATGCTACAGGGCCTGAGCCTAAGTATTAAAACTGTCCATCGCCAAAAATGCACAACTGAACGTTTTTCGCCTCTACCTAATGTCCTTATTACTGTTATATGTTCATTTGTGTACACATTTTTTCCTACTTAGAGTTTTCCTGGAAGACCTTGACAGTGAAACACTTATTCATCCACAGGTGGCTGATCAATTATTTCCTCTTCCAACTGCTGAAATTCTGTGACAAAAGTATTTCAAGTGACCATGCAAGTTGAAACATTGAATAGTTAGATGCCAGCCATCGGTCACTCGGTCTGAACAGTTGCTCATGGCAATGAGCATGACTGCCTAACTTTGTCTAGTTTAATCCAGTAGTGTATTTTCTTCATTGAATACGTCATTAGTGAAACGACTGTGGCTAACTGCTCAATTCATTTTGTGACGGGAATTTTGATCAGCAGATTTCTCATCCGGTGCAAATCGGGCATTGCTGAGTGCTCACGACTAACAACAAAGTTGCTACTCAGGTGAATCACGCGTCTAATTAGGCTGCAGGCTTCCGAGAGTACTAGTGTATGTTATCAATCACAGTCGTGAATGTTTTCTGCTGTTCTGTTGTATGATGCTTTTCTAGGTGTATCAGCTAGCTTTTTACTCCTGGATAACATAGATTGATGATGCAGTGAGTTGCCAAATTTCGTTAGTCTCGAAGCACTCTTCCTAGCAAGAATTCGCGTTGGTTACAAAAATTGAATCACCACGCGGGTAATATTGGCAGTAAAGAGAATAACACAATCTTTCATTCCGTTTTCATTGATTTACGCAAAAAACTGGTCTTTTTTCGGCTGAAAGTTTTAGAATCAGGTTTTGCATCCTATTTGCCATTTTTCCTGTGTAACTAAGCGCGTGGGCCACAAGGTCTGGCGCTCATCCGAAAGCCCTTGCGAAAACCACTCGGTTTGGTTGAGCAATCAAGAAAATTACAAGTGCTGCATGTTTGAACTTTGTTGAGAGAAACCACTCAGTAAAGGTCTTAGGAGCATTCTGCACGAGTTGTGGAGTTCGGGACTTGCCAGGTTTTACACCTTAGCCACAACCATATTCGTCAGTATGATCTTCTTCAGTTTATTCGAAAAAATTATTGGAACACTTCAGCTTCGTTCGCCTACTTAGTCCTCCCTAGAAATTGTGCAGTCACCACTATCGCTTTCACACATACTCACGCAGAAAGAGATTTGGGCTACCAAATCCCTTCTTGTTTTATTGGTTTTATATGATGTTGTTTTGATATAAGTAGAAAATAACTGAAAACGAGTTTGCTCACCACACTGGTTGTTCTCAGTGTGTTTCACCGGATTCATCAAATACTCAAAATGGTAGATAACCATATTAGTACTGTTTGTCCCAGTAGAAAACAGATTAGTTTTTATTGATTTCCCTTCATTCAGGCTCATGAGAAGGCCATCAATCGGTCAGGTTGAGGCTTCTCACACGTCTTCCAAGTGTCTTTTCGTATTTGTTATGAGGACCACTTCAGAACAAATTATTTCGATTAGTCAAGTCTTAGACCTACAGGCGCAAGGTTTCTGACGACAGTGACTATGCAGTTTCACACTTAAACAACGACTATGGCCTATGCTCAGGCTCATCACATGTGACTTGAATGTAATCCCAGTTTCTACCTGGAAAAGCTTCATCTCCTCAACCCTGTGGGGCAATCGATAAGGCGTTTGACTAGGAACCAGAGGACTCCAGACTGTAATCCTAGTAAGGTCACACACTTTTGACCGGCGGTAGTCATAATGTCACTAATGGACGAATTCGAGGACTTTTGTCCTGCCAAGCACCACACCCGATTGGCAATCTCTTACCGACCGTGAAACCAGCCCTTTAATATTGGACCATCATCATATAACATACCAGAAATATATAAAAATGAAAAATTACCAATTATAATCAATCGGTTTGACATCTCAATTATAGGGTTGAAATGAGTTGAGCGTATCGCTCCAAAATTCACTACGAATAATGGACGAAATAGAGACGTTCATTTAATTACGCATTTTTGATGATGTCCTATCAAACAACAATCAGATCGGCTTATCTGTCAGACCTTTCAGGGCAACCACATTGGAGGGAGTTTTGAACAAGCTGATCTCTGCTTGTTTTTTGATTGTACGTGCACTCGTTGGACGCACGAAGTTGATGAATACCGATGAGGAAACTCGGACAAGGAGACGTATTGCTGTTCCTTAACCAGGTGGGAACATAGTGCAGGAGGAAGCTGAAGATTGTCCAAAAGGATACTGTCGTTTTCGTTACTTCAGTTCTTGTACAATATACATTCCTTTTCCGTTTGTTCCGCATTCTCCATCTCTCCTTAACGTGGAGCATGTGTAAAATGTCAAAGCGGTCACGCAAGTTGGTGTTCTTAGCTAATCGGTCAGTTGCCCTTAACAAACCAGGCCTTCCAAATTACTCGGTCCCACAGACAGGGTCGCCTAATTGCAGTATGAAAGGACCAGTGTTCCTCCATGCCGATTGCTTGTGTTCAATCTGCAAAACACAAAGAGAAGAAAATCCCATGGGTCCAAGTCTAAGTGAACGCACCAACAGGATCCTACACTAAAGCTGATTGGACATCAATATGGCTGCCGACAGCGTGCTCGATACAGTATATATATATATATATATATATATATATATATATATATATATATATATATATATGAAGTCCGATTGAGGGAAAATGGTTTTGAGTAATTCATTCTCAATGCATTCACAGATTACAGAGTAGATATTGTACAAAGGATCATGCACATATAAATGGAATAACCACCAATTATAGGTAGGGGTTGTCAGTCTATTCGTCCTTGTCATGTGACTGGTATATTTAGCTGATGTCCTCTAAGTGACTGGACGGTAGGGTAAAGTGGCCTTGGTCAATCTTGGGCCATGGAAGTTGGAGTGTCCGGACAAAACGCTTTTGGCGCAAAGGTCAGGGGTGGACTTCCTTATTCCAATACCTCGGCCATGGCTAGACTGCGCATCTGGACACCTTTGCATTGGTTTTTTTGGAGATACGGGAGGGACACGATATAGAACTTAGAAAGCATTGCCCGGATTCACCTGATGTCCAGTCCCAACCACAAGGGCTAAGATTGCGCCATTTATCGATCAACTTTGCCCCTGAAACAACCAACGCAGTTAATAGCTGCAGTGTCGTTTGACCTACATAAGATCCGTCACGAACACATTGATAAGGTCTTTTTCCACAACCTATCCTTGTTCCAAATCTAACTTAGGGAAGCACCTCAAAACACGACTCATTGGGGCAGCATCCAACGTAATTTGAATTTATTTCCCTATCATCGAATAAAGATTTCCCGAACAATATTACTTTTCAAAGATAAGCTAATAAAAAGGCTTTGCTTTCATACTGTTTCCACGGGGATTTTCGGTAGCATTTTTATGGGATGTCTATCGATAAACCGATCCAAGTAACTATTGTGAAGTTGAGTGTTTTTTTTGGCATCACTGGTCCTCTAAAGTCTCCAAAAACCAATTTTCCTCTCTCTGAAAGTCAAATTTTTCACCAACTTTGGCTTCTGTTACATACTGATGAAGCAGCTGAAATCGGAATAGCGATCGCCCCATTGTTGTTTTCGACACTCACTTCACTAACCTAAAATTGACCAAGGCCACTTTACCCTACCGTCCAGTCACTTAGAGGGCATCAGCTCAATATACCAGTCACATGACAAGGACGAATAGACTGACAACCCCTACCTATAATTGGTAGTTATTCCATTTATATGTGCATGATCCTTTGTATAATATCTACTCTGTAATCTGTGAATGGCTTGAGAATGAACTACTCAAAACAACTGTTCGGTTGAATCGTACTATTATATGATACAAAGGCTCGTTTCTGGATACATATATGTTTGTATTATCACCACTGGGATTCTATTAGAAGCTTCTGGATAGTAAACAGATATTCCTCATTAAAGAGTCTACTAATCCATCACCATTGTAGTTTTCTTTAGTTATTCGTGCCTAGGTCACTGCTAATCTAAAGATAAAAGAGCGTGATTGTGCAAGCTAAGCTACTGATAATTAGTGGTACGTAGAAAGGTGGTCAAAATTTCCCCGGAAGGCCCCAACTGGTATCGCGCTTCGTTGTCTGTTGCTTTAGCAGTGTTCTGAACGCGAGCGACTAACAAAAGTCACATTTGTGATTGATTTGTGGGCTATTGACCTGAGAAGTATTCATTTACATTCCTGACGCAATAAATTAGATCTTAGCGACGATTTGACAACGGAGCGCACAAATGTGAAGACGAGTGGACAGAGAAATACCAGACAAACATACCTGATGCGCAGCAGCAACGGAAAAACTGGCTGTGTGCTTTTGGAAAACTTTGTTCATCAATCTGCATACCATAAACATATGAATAGGCACACTGGACTGATCGACTGCTCAAGACTACAGACACAAAATACACCAAGTAAGAGCTGTCCACCATGCTTCCTATGTTGGGTTTTGACAAACTAGTAACTCCACGACGAGTGAAGTCAAATAACGAACCAGGCATAATCGGACTGCCGTCAATCGCTAGATTTGATCAGTGTTCTCGGTTTACCAATATCCTTTTTGAGGTTTGATAGTATCGATCGCAATTGACTTGCAGTGAGAAATACACCGTTTAATTGTATTAGAAAGGAAGCTGCTGGTTTATTCAAGGAAGCACATGGTTGCATTGAGTAGTAGAACTGATAATTTGTTTTCAAACGGGTTATTATAGTTCCTTGTTATTTTACAAAAAGGTAGCCATAGCCTCTAAGATTTCGCGCAATCACCACAAATACATAAGCTGCAGGCTGCCATTACGTCGTCCAGTCAAGGTAAATAAATGCCAGTGGTGTGAACTAACTGCTAGCTACAATGGTATAATTTGTCCACAGTTTTAGGTTTATTTTTTGCAATCTGAAACTCCAGATAATGAAATTCTCATGCCTTCTGCAATACATTGCAATGGTAATCAGCAGTCAGCGTGGCGAAGACGTACAGTATATGTCTACCGCTAAAATGTGCTACCAACATCTCCGACGTGTGAGGTTAAAAATCCACCCGTGCCGGTCAGCTATTGTGACGGGCTATACTCAGTTAATGCAACGATCGTACTCCTATTGAGGACTTACAGACCTTTCCATATTTTAGGATCATAGTTGTCGATTTTTCTCTCTGATGCAATGAGTATTTTAAGGGTATTGGGTAGGCGCAGAGGTAATTACTGGCAACTCAAATGCGTAAACCATGTTTCATCAAAACAAAAGGTTGCATCAAAAATAAGTGAATCGATTTAGCACCCGTAACAATGGCGAATTTTACCTCGACCTTTTCTGTCTTGGAAAATGTATGGGCTGACTAAAAGACAATACGTTTCTGGCATCAATTTGTTTGAATATTTAGATGATACTGAATGTTTTGGAAAGTTCGGCTTTAAAAGCATTTCGTCAACTCAACGAGAAACTAGTTGAAAAAGTAAGGGAAAACGTTTCCGAAGATGGGTTTGAGAACAGTAGACTGTTTAATTTGGTGCTATCGCTGCTTGGTGATTCAAGAAGTGCACGGCATCAAAATGGCGAGTCAGGACTAAATTCGGAACGTTCACCTCGGTCCTTTGATTACTCGCGCTTCTGTATTAAGAGCACCATGCAGTATAATTCCGTTGTAAACAAAAAGAAATAGAGCATAAAAGCACCCTTCCCATTCAAGACATTTTGCCAAGGCCACTAGCTTGAATGAATAGTGCGCACATATCCGTATGCGTGGTACTCGTCATAGATGTACAAAGCAACTGAAATTTGTAATGGTACGGAAAAATCGATAAAGCTTTTGCTTTAGAAAGACCGAGGAGCACCAAGCATAAGCAGAAAAATATGTACGGTGAATTGAATCTGGAGTGTTGTGCTCCGTGGCACTCGAGATAAACGTAGCAAAATGCTTGATGTTAAAAGAAAACACCGAGAAAAGGTAGTAGCGGAACAAAGTATACGAAAACGGAACGTAACGGGTGTTCTTTAGAGGCAATAAATAACCCTCTCACGAGAAAGATTTCATCAATACCAGATTCGGCACAAAGGTCTGGAGGAATTAAATTATGGCCATCAGAAAGAATTTAACAAGTACTGCGCGCTTATTCATCACCTCAAAGGTCACACAGCCTCTGAATCGAAGATCCTTTTGGATTTAATACAAAGAACGTCAGCTACTATTTTTGGATGCTTGTTTCACACCTAACCCAGTAGGCTAGCGACAGGCACTTCGCATAATATGTACGGAGTTTTCTTTTCTACTTCAGTCAAGCTCAATACTTTTGTGACGGCTGCAAACGGCTGGTACATTTTGGGACTTTATTGAACCGTAGTATGATGGGAACGTTACTCACCTGATGAAAGGGAGAATCACAAATAGTGATCAAGTCAATTCGAGAAGTGACAGATGTGACCGCTCACTACGACCTCGAATGAAAATTAGTCATCCCTGCTTGGCCACTTTTCACGTGAACAAAATTCCTTCTCGATTTCCCACTTTATCGGTTGAAAAGGATTCCGTAAAATATATTCAATCGGTTATGAGTGAAACCCGGGTTCGTGCTTGATTTTAATTTATTTTTTCTACCAAATGTTAGCTCGGGTACTGAACTGAGTCATTGTTCATCAGAGGCCTGCATAATAATGCTGATTTTATTGAGTTGATAAGGAATTTTGGAATATTTGAGATAACTCTTCTATTCAGTGCCGCAGGTGGTTCTCGTTTATAAATAAATAACGTGTAGTGTAATACTTGCGCATTATTTTTAGAACCAGCAGCAACCAACTCAGAGAAGAATATGTGAATTCGTCAGGAAGGACAGTTTGCTGGACCTTGGAATTCCCAACATCGTTCTATTTCTGACCATCTGTCAAGGTACACCTTACCATATTGAAAAAGCCCACCCTGGATGTTCCTACAAAAGCCAGCGAAGACATTTAATTGGTTTACATTGGGAGTGATAGTAAAATATATCAAGTTACGTGACAAAAGCTCTAAGTGTTGTTGTTTTCTGTTGAGCAAAATTTTGTTGGCATTATCACTACCTATGTTGATTTTTCAGGAATGGAACTGAAGAGTGCCTTGTCATAATCAAATTTCTTCGTGGAATTTAATGATAAAAGAGTACGGCACGGAGGAGGAAAATGTGTGTGGGTTTCGTGAAGCCAGTTATGGTGCAAATATTCGGGTACATTTAGGATCTGAGCGAGCGGGATAGTCTTGTCTGATGAAGAAGACCAACATTACTATCACTCGCTCTCGAGGTTCTTTTGACATTCTTTGGCTACTAAGTTCACATATAACAATTCCGGTCAAAATACTTGTTTTCAGTTTGGGAAACTCTTTCTTTCCGTGTACTCAAACAGCCCTTGATCGGCAAACAGAATGAAACCTCGATTAACAGTTCAATAACTACCGAGTCTGATTCATCACGTCTTCTGCATTGACCGTTTGGCTAAAGCCCGGAAGACCATGAAACCTTTGTTATCAACGAGATTGTCCTGCGAGGAGGGATTCAACTTCATGTGCTCTAACTATGAGTGAATACGGCTTAATCATTTTTGCAAACCTTATTCACTGACTTTAGTTGAGTAATTAGTTAGGGTCCAAGTATATATGTGAAAAATAATGATCACAGTACCACAGCAAATTTGGAATCATTGTCGTTTTTGAAAGTGTGTAGTCGACACAGTTGGAATATTCAGGTCAGGACTGGTCGACCATTGCAAACAGAAAGGAGAACTGATATAAATCTAAAGAAAAGCTATGGTAAATTGCCACCTAGGAACATGGCTAACTAGCCTCCATTGTCTGATGTCCTTTTATTTTTAAATCTAGGAAAATGCGTAAAAGATTGAAATGGTCCCACAGCTTGCGTTTGCTTATGAGTTTGTGCTTTGCGGAACATTGTGAAGTGAAATATCCGCTTCTAACTTTCGTCACCAGACGCACCTTCGACGTGATTAATAAAAGGAAAAAGACCCAAATCGTATGCTTTTCTAACTTTTCGTACTTGTCGCAGTTTTTAGACGGTTTGATACATTTCAGTTTTTCAGGCACTTCATTCATTTCCTATCTTGGTAAACCCAAGCCGCTTCAGATTGCAAAACATCGAGCACACCGTATATTTCTGATGAAATAAACCTACGTGAGTGTGCTTGGAATATATTAGTGAGATGGAATCTCCTACAATTTATTGCCCAAGAAAATATGTCTTTTGCAATTTAAGCATTCATTCAGTCTTTCAAGAATGCTCTTTAATTACGACATTGAAACACTTACGCAGTACAAAACGGTACCCCTTATTTACTATGGCCTAAACTACCTAGTCATTAAACGAAACATCTTGAATCAGGAACTTAGAGGCGCACACTAATGATTATGTTGCTTTGTGTTGCTTTGAATTGTTTACATTTTTCCTTTTTTGTATTTCGCATTTGTCAGTTACGTGGTCGGTGAATCTCTCGGGACATTCTATCGATCTTTCTCCACTTATGGCGTGTTCTGTCCTCTCATGTACTGTGATCAATCGTGTCCAACTGACAGAGTCAATTTGTTTCTCAATTACTCCACTTGCTCTGCCACTGCTAAACAGGTGTTTGGTAGCCAAACAGATGAGGAAGTCCGGGAGAAACTCTGGAGAAGCAGCCACAAGGTATTAGGCGTAGCAAACATGAAATGCCCCTAGTTATTCCAGAAAGTTAATCAACGGTTATTGACAACATATCGCCTTTCCAAATAAATAAAGAGGCAAGCGATTATATCTGAATCATGAATGCTACGGATGTTTCACGTAGGATAAACTGGATCTGTCAATACGGATTCTGTCATAGGACCAACAACGGAATCGATTCTTCCCAGGAATGACCAATTTTTACCATCTTCACTACTTCAGTGTTCAACACAAGTCCAGAATAATTTGGAGAGGTGAAATCAGGTAAACCATCCCCTTCCACTAAGGCTGCCTCCGTTCCACAATGAGTGGAAGCGTAGCATAGAAATGTGTTGTACTACGATGTTCCATCTATCAATACCATGCGATAAATAATAACAACTCTAATAGATATACAACCTAACAGGATTTCAAAACAGATGGGACCTGCTGTTACTTGAATTGGGAAAAATCTTTGAGTGAAACCATCTTTGTTGATCGATAAAAAGCAGAAACGGACAACTTCGAACTTTTATTTAGGCTATGAACCAATGAACCCGTACTTAGAGGACATTTTAAAAGTGAAATGAAGCCAGCTTAGAGAACATTAGTTCAACCAATCCACGTAAAAAATAGCGAATAAAACCTCCAAAATGCGTCTGTGATGTGTGCATGCCCATACAGATTTGAAGAGAAAGAATGTGTGATGCAACAGTTGCATCTGGGACATCTTTTGACTCGTTATATGAAGATAAGATACAATTGGGCAGATTCGAATAAAACGTCATAGTGATCCGAATTTTATTTCATTATCATGGACTTCATACTCTAGCCTCTCCGGGCTGAATATACTGTACGATCAATTCGTACCGCGTCTGAGTTCCTTTGGCACTGCGCTGTTGTTCCACTAGTTGGGTGGTTGTGGTAGTAAAGTGTCATCGGTGTCCGGGCGTGAGTTCGAATGCCGACGGGTTCAACGACTTGAAACATTTTGGCCAGGTAATCACATTGGTATTCTGACTAACGCAGCTTGATATGCATCAGTGTCTTTGTACGATTTATAAGTGCTTTCAATGATTTGTAACCGGACAAAACCTTGAGTCTCAATAGGACTCCCTTTCGTGTTTCAGTGAAGATTTCCTAAAATGTTGTTCCTCTTATCCTCGTGGTTGTGTTGGATGGGTTATACCCAATGACTGCATCTTCTGATCGTTTCACTTGCAAGATAACGACCACCGTAACCATAACACCTGAAGCCGAAATCCGTCTTGGTTGTGAACCGGTTAGAAGTGGCATTCGGTTGGACACAGCTTACAAAGAATTCCACCCGTAGGTGAAAGTCCTGAACCCTGTATATTCTATACGGAATCAAGTTAGAGCACTCGATCGCCACCGGTAGTTGGCTTTGGTAGCCACGGATATTTCATAGCACAAATTGAGGTTTCTCAGAATGACACATTTAGTAGTACGGGTGTACTATTTATTTCACGTTGTTGCAATGTCATATCAGTCCTCAATCTGGACAAGCACCGGTGTACTTACACATGTATTCAAGCATTCACTGGATCTATCTTGGTACTTTCTTTCTCCTATACCTCGGTCCACTGTTTATGTAAATTTCCCTGTCTGACCATTTCACCTCGGTTTCAGAGTATACTTGTGGGCACTTCATACCGATTAAAGTAGTGCTGTAGTAGTATTCGCAGTTGTGATAATAATGATACTATTCCGGTCAATGTGTGAATAACATAGGGCTAATGCCATTTTCTAGTTCTTTGTCCATCACTCAAGTAGATCACTGTGAGGGGAATGCCCGCCAACAATCAGAGTCAATGTCGAAATGGTGCTTCTTTATGTGGTGCATAAGTTCAATAAACTGTTGAGAGCCAGCCTATAAAGCCATATGGTTATGTGATTGATTCACCATCGTCCATTACGAGTTTGAGTCCCCTTGAGCGATCGGGGGATTTTCACTTCTGATAATTCCAAAAAAACTCGACAAAACAGCTGTATAGTGTTCTCACGAGTTTCAAAGTTGATTTAAACGCTTCCAGTGCATTATAAGTCAGACTGTGTAGTCTGTGTTAGCGTTTTTGTCTCCATCCTTATTATCTCACTCGTAGGAATTATTCGAGTGTACATATTATCTGGGTAAATCAGGATGCATTAGAAAATTTCGATTTATTCTGTTTTGTCCTTCTTTTAATCAAGAGAAAACACCTGGATTTGGCCATAAAGTTGATAAAGAAACTCAAAAATGTATCGTTTTTTCATGAATATTGAACACCCAAAAGTCACTCAGTGTCGACTAAGGCTCTACACCAGGAGGAGAATGAGCTAGTCCATTCACATCAGTGTTCTACCAATCAGCTTACACTGCAGATTTTTCTCTTCTTAGCTGATGAATATTACCAACTGAAGGTCGGTTTGAAAAGTGTGATTAAACAGGGCTGTCAATTCTGAACTGGGACGTTTTATGCCTTGTGTTTACGTTGGAATCAAAACTTCATATAGTGATGGAAAACCGGATTTACCAGTGAATGAGCGTAGATGAAATCATGACCGGTTAACCTCTAATAGATTTGGATCAGGGGTGCACAACTCCACCGATATATTATTGTATTAAATGCAAACGCCCAACAACAAGGTTTTCGTGCAGCACATGAACAGAAGTGTCGGTATTCCATCCTTATTATTACCTTTGTGGGATAAATCAGTGGTACGGAAGAGGTTTCTTTTTTCCCAGATCTTTTGCGCAGACTGCCTAACGAAGACTACGGAAATAACAGTTCCTTTTGGTACTTTGCTGACAGAAGACCACCTGAAGTTTTGCTTTAATCCAGTTGACATTAACACTGGTGCTGTGAACATTTTTCCACTGGAAGATGCTAACCGGTCACAGATCAGAATAGGTAACTACTTATCACGAGGTCCTCAGTGCATATTTCTGTTCTCTTGCATTGAATTACAGAATGTGGGTATATTTTGTCAAGCTATGTGAGCTGGATTCAGTGACATGTCCCTTCTGTTCCCCGGTAAACTGGATAATTTGAGTGCTTTCTCCTGTGTGAATCGAACGAGAGTGATCAAAAGCTTGGTGAAATTTTTTAACATTACACACAAAAACATTATATCAAACATGGACTGAAAATTGACCATATCACGCAGATTTATTAACTCAGAGAAATACCATAATAAAACAGTACTCAAGTTACCAATATGAATTTGATCAAGAACGGATCAATTCGAACAGAAGTTCTACCAGGCATACACTATGCTGCCGGTTTGGGTTGGCTCCCAAACTAGAAACTAAGGTCCTGTGTGAGGGACAGGTAACCAGTAACTTGCTAGCCTCCAGTGGACCTGTTGAACTTCCAAAGTCGAACTACATTAGGTTTTACTGTCCATGTCCCCTACATGTACTTTCAATACCTACCCACGAAACGACACTCAATCTTCTACCATCCTCGTTTTTATTATCTCTGTGTGACCCAAATATCTGGATAAGGTGCACCGAGTTGCATCTGTATCGACTCCGAGTCCATGCCTATGCCGTAGTTTACCCTTACTAATGCCGCTGTGTTGTTCATTCACCACTGCTTCCGTAAGCGCTGTCTAATCGCGGGTTCGAAATATCGGTCACCACTGCCTTGGTAGCCTCCAAATGACACCCACTTTCTTCCCTACTCATATTAGACTGTTCGTTTTTAATGCAACAGAAAGGAAATGAAACTAGTCATCATCGTCGTTCCCGTTTGCCAAAATTTCGTGATGTCCGTTTGTCTCGTATAACATCGGCCACACCTTCCTTCGTGGACTAAACTACTCAGGTTCCACTTGATGATTTCGACGTAATGATCACTGTCTAGTCATTAGAAATCATCGAGAGGAGCGTTCGCTTGTCCCCGTCAAGTGATCCTACAGGCTATTTTATTTTTTCACATGGGCAAAAGCCGAGAGCTGATTCTGATAAGTCCTCTGATTCCCAACATCTCTGCCTACCCTGGGGCTTTTCTGCTTGCCCGCGAGTCCGTGCCAGCCAACTCATAGAGTGTGTGAAAGAAAGATTCTCTAGCGCGTTATTACATACTGTGAGCAGTGTATCCATAGTTTGGGGTATTTTTTCACCTGCACCTGACTTATTATACACGTTAGAGACCAGCATCGTGTTTGTTGAATAGTGATTTGGCGTTCTTTTGCTACTTGTCATTTAACCATTGAAAGGCAACCCAGTACAAGTAATTGGTTACTGGAATAACACCATTCGTCACGAGTTCGAAATAGTTTCGGTTTATTGCAACTTTTAGCAACTTAAAAACTGAACTTCCGTTTTCTGATTGATGCCTCCTCGATGGTGGCAGCGGGTAACTGTTTATTATATAATAAATAATTTCAGGTCCTGCTTCTAAATCGAATCATCAGCACTAAATCCCCTATTCAGTAACCTTCAATTCGTCAAGGTCATCTCCGAAAAGTCTGTTTTGTATATGATAACGCGTACAAAATGGAAACTATTTTTAGCGGTGTGCATTTATTCAAGACATCATCGTCTTTGTGAGCCGTGCAGAACGTTTTTTCCACGTACAGTACGTTGTCATCTGCCTGCAGGTATCCGTGCTTTGAGCCGAGTCGATTTCCAAGCTCGTTTGGCCAGTTCCAAATGCTTCTCATTGTGAACCTCTTGCTTAAGGGTTCGTGCACCAAAGCTCTAAAATTTCTTTTTTCTGCTTTCTTGAAAAGCCTGGACAAATTGAAAAATAATTTCAGACTGTTGTGCCCTAGGGTATACCAGGGAGGTGGTACCTGAAGTAAATGAGTTTGTGTGTGCAGCTTCGAATGCAAATTATCCGAAGTCCCAAAGGAGCACAGGGATGTGCACAGGGCAAAAACTACGCTCTCTTGTTGCAAAGTTCACTATAGAAATTGAATAAGTTGAGAATAAAACCATCGTAGTATTGTACAACAAACCAGAAGACTTACTGGTTAGATAAGTTGTCCGTCGAGTAGCGCGAGTTTGTAACACAGCAAAATGGTGCAATCATAATAAAAGTCACTGATGGTATCAACGATATCCAGTCCGATGTTGCACAGAAGTGATTCGGTTTGAAGACTGAATCATTATTAAGTCACGAAGGTGTTTGTTGACCGGAGACGGTGAATCTCAGATTTAATTTTGCAAAATAATTACGGTCTTAAGAATATAGTTTTGATTATTGGAGTCATTTTTTCAGTTGTCTCCGAAATTATTTGCCCAGTCGGAAAAAATCTCCTCCTCATACTCACCCCCCCTCTTTGTCTGCTGACTACTGTGACCTCATATCACCGAATGAACACTGTGTTGGCACGTTGGCACGCAATTACAATTTTTCCATTGTGTTTTGTGATGATTAGGCAGACCCTTCCAGTGGTCCATGATCGACTATCTTTGTGTGACTCAATGCATTTCGATATCGTCAAAGTTTTGGAGCCGTTGACCGTGAGAAGCGTTCAGTTCTGCTTGTGGAAATACATAACCTATTGTAATATGAGAGCACGCGTCAGACGGAAAGCTTGAGTTTGGCTTTTGTATATTGTGATAAAAGCATTCAAGAAGGGCTTCTTCGAGTATACTACGCTGAAACAATTGCTTCTGTTGAGATTCCCGTATCTAAATACAGCCTACGTAATGCGATGAGTTTCCGGAGTTTTGTCACTTTCAGAGGTGTTCGATTTTTCTCGATTTTAGTGAACAGATGTCTTCCCAGCACAAGAAGACAAACCAGTAGTGAAAGGTTGGACAAACGCAACTTACCGACACATAACAGAAGAAGCCAGGTGTTTTCAAGGATAATAGCCCATACAACATTCATGGTTTATTAGCATCCAAAAAAACTTTTTCAGCGGAAATATAATGCCCATTTAGTAAACTTGTCACCAGTTGATTGACAAAATATTACAAATCTGCAAAGGTTTTGAGGTTCTCTTGAGTTCTTTGTATCTTAAACTTTATTACTGGCAAAATTAAACTCATCATTACACTGAAACTTCGTAAGTAATGCAGCATAAAAAAGAGAAGGCATTTTGGTCAGAACTACTGGGACTCCAAGGAAGCTCACCGTCACAGTTCATTTATGATTATAACCGCAATTTGAAATACTTAGTCAGCTACAACCTAACCTGTTCCTTACTCTCCAAGTAGTTGTCTATCGCTAACTTTTACTTATATGGGACAGATTCCATTCGCATGATCTATCCGAAACCACAGTCTCTCGGATCTCAGCCGTATTGATTATTGGCCAGCAGGGTGAAAACAAAATCCAAAGTTATAATCCTTATCTACTGAGATTTTACGGTTTGACAATAATATCCGTTTGTAAAAGTACTCTCCGTAACGTGCAGACATTCAACTGACCACGGAAATCTAGTTGTTTCCGTCCCAACCCCTTTGACTATTGGGTGCTCCGCGCTGTACTCTTGACCCAAATTATGCCACTTCAATGCATTCTCTGCAGAGTAGTGGTAATCTTTCTGACTCACAACCTTTCACCTCGGATTTCAGTAAGACCTGAGACTCAGTGTATGTGGATTGCTGACACAAATTGACAAAGCTTTCATGGTATCATTGATCATTTTAACAGTATTTCAAAGCAATTCCGGTGTATTTTCTTCTTCTGGGTAAATGACCTTGAAATTTGTGTTTTATATGTAGATGTTTCCTCGAATAAAATTTGTCGATCTTTCCTACCCATTTTGTTAGAGGATTTAACGTAGTGTGTGAGAAATAACTGATAATTGTGCCACTTACGGGTTACTTGGCGGTCACCCTATTTCTCTCTGTGTTGATCTGTTTACACTTTATTCGTGTGCAATTTGCGGGAATTTGCAATCAGTCTGACCTTCTACATGTTTTTCCACTCTTTCCAAAAGCTTTATAGGTCTAACGAGGAATACCGTGGACATTCCGTCTCCAGGGGTCTTCTTGTTTACATTTATTGCGTATGTTACGACCTACCTCATTTCAATTCGGGAAGTTACTTAGAAATTTAGTCCTTTCCTCTCCTAAACAAATCCCCATCAGTCCTCATTCACTCTACTGAAATTACTAATTGGCAGCGAAAATTCGTATCGGATGCCTACTCGCTATTCCCCTTTGTTGTAATGCGTCAGTAATGCCTCTAGTTTGTCAAAACAGCTGCTGATTTCCGTGATAAACCATGCTGAATCTGAGTTGCGCACAATTTTATAAAACCTATCATCTCGTGTCAAAATGTACAAACCCGTTTTCGCACGTGTAGGGCGCGGGATGCATTGTTCTTTCACGGGGTTGAATGCACACTAACTGCAAAGAAAACTCGATGAGCCGGAGCTCAGTGGAGGCACCATCAAGCATCAGCGCTTACACCGGCAAAGATGGGCTTTGCAGTCTGAGCTCGTCCCATTGTCCAATACATATTAGGCTGATTCTCTTTTTTGAATTATTTTTTATACGGTGAAATTGCAGTTAAAGGTTGACCTTGGCTTTCAAATTGTTTTCGTTCAATTTAATTTTCATTTAGGGGTAATATCTGTTTTAGCTTTTGAAGAAGAAGCAAACTGGATGATCTGTTATTATCTGGCATCTGAGCTTCCTGCTCGCAAGCAATCTGCAACTTAATAAATCCTTGGCAATATCAGTAGGCTTCTTTCAGCCTGGAGACAGACGATAATGGACGACTTCGGATATCTGAATCGATAATTTTGTTCTTGTTCACTTCACCAACTGGGTCTGGATTAAGACCCATCTATTCGTTTTGTTTGCAAATCGATATGTGTTTTTTATGGTCATATGACCGACCACATCATGTCATTCAAGTAATAAATTTGTAGTTGACACAATTGTGCAGGGGAAGAAAAGGCAATACAGATAATCATTCCAACATCTGTGATGAAATCGATATTTGCGACGATATCGTGACTATACAGTCTCCTTGAAAGTCCTCAAATTGTTCCCATAAGTGCTTGCCCGTTGATCGAATTTCTACGGATACATTCCTGAGAGAAATCAAAGTGGAAATTCGAGAAATTCTGCTCAGCTTTATGGGCCTAATTTGTTCTAACTCAAAATAAACAAAACGACTAAGAAGGAGTAATGACTACTAATTATCTTCTACATTTTGTTATTCATCACATACTCCTTGCCGTAATCCTCGAGAGCGTAGTAACATAGTAATATATGAGAATGCTTACAAGTGGTAGCCAGTAATTTGTTGGTTGTTTGTCTCCTTTCGCCCACGTGTTGCCTTCATATCTTCCTTATTGAAATGTCTCTGATACATGACAAATACGCGTGAACAAAATGACCTCTGTCTTATCATAGAACTAAAAAGAACAATTTGTCGGCAGGAGAAAATCAATTCCATTCCTAATAAACAAGACAAAACGCTATCAGAGGCTCGTTATGTGTTGTTATCGAACAACGTAAACAAATCGGAAAATAGGTGCTTGAACAGACAAGTGCTTTTTCATGAGTGGAGGGTGAACTTCATGCACATCTCCACACCCAGTAGAAGGAGGTCTCGGTAGCAATGTGACGTTTCAATATGTTGGGTGGTTTCGGATTCAGATAAAAGCGATCCCCGAATTTTACTGATGGTTTGAGAAGAAAGATGAACGTTTTTAGTTTTATTCAAATGAGCAATTCTGAGGTTCATGTCTTTTGAGTGTGTTTCAGCTGCACCGCGGTGGTATAGCCCAAAGTATCTTGGGCATGATTTCTCTTCCTATTCAATATTAGTATGTGTAATACCGACAGTCGTAGTTACCAAATATTCGCTGGGTTTAGCGGCTGAAGACTAAACTTGCAATATATTTTATTCAGTACTAACAAACACTAGTTGGTTTTTTCTTTTGATTTGTTGTTGTTCATAAATAGTCTTTATCCGCCGGAGTCAGAACAATTGAATCAAGGGCTTTTTAGAGCCCCCTTTCGCACTCGACAAAGCTCTCTACCTTGTCACTGTCAAACGGATTCGGATTTTTGGCTAATATAACTTAGACTGCAAAGATACCAGATCTTACCGGTGGCAGGCAAACGATCATCACACTAATCCTCACATCCTTCAGCTGGGATTGGAATCTTTGGGCGGTCGGTCAATTGCCCAGTTAACAGCCTTAAATCAGCTGTGACCCCTTGCCTGAACCATTGTACTATTGTCTTATAATAATAGAAGAAATTAACGAAATATATAAAACAAAGGAAATAATGCCAGGAAGCAGTTTGGTCTGAGTGGTCTCATGACTTGATGATCCGACAACAAGCTGCAATACGTATCGAACAATATTTCTTAAAACCAGTCTTTGCGGCCAATGAAGAGGGAATCAATCTTACAAAGAAGTATATATATATATATATATATATATATATATATATATAACCTTATATAAAGGCAATTGAGCATTTTTATTTGGGCAACATGAATCTGAATGAAAGGCTCATCGGCATTAGTCGATTCGAAGTCAGCCGCAGGTCCCGGGTGTTGGTAGATGCATTCCACGTTGAAGTGAAGTAAAACGAGAAAATTCTTCCAACGGTCTGAGCAGGATAACCGTTTTGATTGTTCATTAATAGTGGGGACGCAAGAAATGATACTTTTTTCCAATAGTAAAGAATTATGTTCACGCTTCACTGTATGCAAGCTTGGGCCTTCATTGTCCATTTTGAGTTGATTTATTCAGCCTCTCGAGTTTTGGTAATCATGCTGTATTAGCCAACTCATAAAAGTGAGCCATCTACATATGGTGTTTGGCGATTCGTGAAAAGAAAAATGATACATTACAGATAATACAGCTACATTGTGGTTGGTAGAATGTTTCCGTGGATTAAATGATGAGTGAGCTGTGATAGTTTATGGCAAACCTTTTCGTAAATAACTTGTACCAGTCAAAAGAAAATACAGTGTTGATCAGCTCTCGGTAATTTCCGAACTTTCCCTGGTATCAGTTATATGGCATTGAAGCACTTCAGGGGTTACATCAGGGTGGGAAGAAACACAAAACATTTAACTACACATCTGAGCCTCAGATTCAGTATAACACCAGTTATTCATGACTTACTGAATTGAAATGTTTAGCACCATAAATTAATTGACATTATCGGCCCATTCCGGATTCGCAGTTATGGGTTATGATATTCACTAAGCATTGCTATCTAAAGAGATAAAACTGCGGGCCACGATCTTTCAATGATAGGTTCAGTTTAGTCACCATCGGCTGCTTCGTAAAGTGCTACCCTGCATATTTATGAGTGTAATCTACTGGAAAAGGTCCGTCTGTTTTCGTGATTACCATCTCTGTTTTGTGATTATTCGTAGAATTCACTTATCTGACCGAGAAGAAGAGACAGCCTACTGAGAACACGTAGTGTTTTTATTTTTGTGTGCTAGGCCACCAGATAACACCCGCATAAACGCACATTATCTGCCAACTGTCCCGTTTCACTAGCGTGTGGCTAAACGGATAGACATGAGAAGTGAAACCACTGGTTATTGTCAATCATTCAATGATTATTAATAATAAGGCTACTACGGACGCTGCTGTTATTTTTCTTTAAAAAAAGCAAATAGTTTTCACTGTTGTTTTAGAACAAACCAACTACTGCCGATTTCCATCGGATTATTGTAGTAATGACACATATCTCATTGTCAACATTTTCCCCCACTTGGATTCGTTGAACATTGTTAGATCTCCCGAAGATACAAAGCACGGTAATTATGCCGCCAGTGTGGTTCATCGACCGTTTGATTAGAAATACGTCAACAGAACGCCAGTTAGGCCAAATGAGGAGCAGCAAAGAATAGGTCTCATCTCTTGGGCAAACTGGTGACAAATTCAAATGTCCTATTGGTGTCCTTGTGGGGGAGAAAATAAAATTTGTTCTCTTGTTGCTCATTTATTGAATTTAAGCACGAACAGAATATTTCGAACCTCTTATTCATGTAAGTGTCTCATTAGGAAACCAGTAGTTAGCTATGAGAGCAAAATAAATGAAAAAAAACTGAGCACCACTGTGTTGTTGGATTCTGGCCGAGAAAACGGGTATAGTATGCCCAAGTTAAAAGTAGCTGCATTCAGTACATCGAATACTGAGACTTCCTTGGCTCTCCACACCTACTGGGGTGGGTTGTGGTAGGAAATGAATAAAGTAGGTCAGCTTGTGAGTTAGGAGAAAGGTGTAAGATATATTATCAAAGTATGTGGTCAAACCGATTTTCAAGAAAGACTCCAATTTGTCGACTTTGTCATTGGTTAAATACTTTGGTGGAAACGATGAGGTACCGAGACGAGTAAAGCTCCTATATTTAAACAATAAGTTTTAGGACTTGGGAGTTTTAGTGTCTTGCTATTCACTAGTTTCGCTACTGTGCGGTGTTCTTCGAGAGAAACGCCAAAAACGGAACGGAACACAACGAGACTGAAAGTAGTCAATAGCTCTGATGCTATATGAGTGCTGTTAGTGGGAGGTTAGAAGTTTTCCTAGTATGATTCACTAGGCAGCGTGAACTCTGAACTCACCATTGAGTCGCTCGCAAGGCGGAAATGCTGTGCTAACATTCAAAGTCAATTTCGGGATAATGCAAGGTCATGTGGTGGACGTGTTCAATAAACCATTGAGAAAGAGAGCCCGAGTAGCCTGGTGGTTAGTTGTTCGACTGGCAGCCGTCCATCCCGGGATTCGAGTCCCCGTTAGGGGTTCTGCTGACTCCTTACAAGCATAAAGATGCCGTACAGTGTTCCCACGATTTTTCTGGATAAGTTGAGCGTTTGCGCTGCTAGACCAATCGTACAAGGCAGCAATAACACCATTGAAAAGCAAAAAATTATACATCGATTTCAACATCAAGCTCAGTATTTTAGTTGCTATAAACTTGGATTATGAGCACATCAAGGTAAGTACTCAAGATATTCAAATGGCACACCTAAATTACTATCAGTTTTAATTTAAGATAGGATCTGTTTGCAAATACTTTCTTTATAAAAGCTGAGGTTCAAGAAAAACCCCATTCGCTGTTCAAAAAACTCAGGAAAAGAATTTAAAGACAGTTTACTTCACTAGTCTTCAGAACGCATTAGAAAATCAAAGAACACGGATGAGTCAAGAAACAAAAACCGAACAAGAAATATTTCACATGTGGAAATAATTTGCAAAGGCCAGTTTCTTCTTCGAGGATGTCAAGAACTAAATGGTCAGAATGCGCTACCAAAGAGAGTTAAAAAAGGGAAACATTTGATTCATCTCAGCTTGTAAGTCGGCCGCCGAATAAGTTATTTTTCCTGTCATCGTCATTGAACGGTCAATCAACCATACATTACAACACACGAATAGTTTTTCCAAATTGGTTCTCTTCAGACAGTTTCCCACAAATGTTATTATGGATCATCATGGATTATTACGCGTGACTTAACGTACTTTTCATCGATATGGATTGCGTTACGAGGTACGGAATCCGGTTCTCATCAACTTCAAAGAATAGTCACATTTGAGTACTTTTCTATCTGACTTGCCTGTGCGATGGATAACGGGCTGTCTCAGTTGTGCCTAAGGTGCGCCTGATGGAGCTGGATCCATGCGATGTTCCGCGCTGATAGTGACATCAAACAGAACTGCAGAAAAAAAAGTGAAGATAAATGGGGCTCTCATTGATTGCGCTGTGTGTGGTGTATATAGCCTCCATCTGTTTAGTCTGCACTCGAAAAATGTCAGGGCGGAAGAAGTCAGTTCAGCAGAAACTGAATGGATATCAGTAGAATCGTTGTCTTACATGTTCATGTGTTAATGGCTGCTCATAACCGCCAGTTTGTGGCACTGAAGCGAAAAATCTTTTCTGACAATTGTGGTCGACGTTAAACGTATATGGAAATACCAACCACACACGCCGGTTTTGAAATAATCCAAGGTGCTACTTGTTTTGCGGCTTTATCTGCGTATGGATCGATAATATAGTAACTCAAATCTGATTGCTGATAAACTGATTCAAAATTGCTCGTCCGATAGTTCCTGGAAAATTGGCGGTTTTATGGCCTGTAATAAAATTACGTTGTTTTGTTAATCTCTTTAGTTGTGAACGTAATATACAGCATCCCGGCATTCATTCGTGTGTTTTGGAATCCCACCTTTTGGTTCGATTAATAATTAGCATAAATGGAAAAGTTATTTCTCCACTTACGTGGCTCTTCTCCCTATGATCTATCTGTAGACACCTCTATCGTCCTGAGAAAATGACTGCTTTCTGGACTCCTGTTTAGATCTATTTTCTGTACGATCTTTGCTGACTTTCGATTTCGACCTCACCGTTTCATTCGGTTGCATACGTTTAACTGGACTGCCTTCTCCGAGGTTTCGGTCGACCTCGTTTTTGAATCACCCACTCTTTCGGTTCTTCACCGATTGTTCACGCGCGCAGGGTGCTCTCTGCTTAGCCGTTTTGTTCGTTTTCATTAAGTGCATTTTTCTTATCGGTACTGATTCGGTATCACGATAAAAAGAATACACTTTCGCACCAGTCAACCGACTAGCATCTATTCTGTTCGTCCGTTAGAGGGGCTTTCTTTGGTATTTCGCTGTGAGACCGAATAGAAGGCACTTCCATTAGTCGCGCTCGATAGTCTTGTATAAACCCATCAATTTAACTTGGTCAGAGTGACAAGCTGAAGCTGTTTCGTCACTTACTCAGGGGTGTTGAAGAACGTCTGTTTGACGGTTTGGGTCTTCACAACAGCCCTATAGTAGCAGCAATAGGTGAAGGTTTTGATAAAATTGTCGTCTCAAAGCCTAATGTCTTTTTTGCTAGATTCCGGTTTTCCTGCTTGGCTCAGGAAACAGCCGAACCTCTAAAATATGACATATCACGCTTAGTAAGAGGAACACACTATTGAGAATACCCGGAAATTCCCATAAAGAAGTTCGAAGACTCTATGCCTATTCATCAATTAGTCTCCGGGGTCGCGGATTACCGTATACGGGAATCACTGATGGAAGATGCTGAAAATATTGGCGTGGTACGAAGCGTGGGAGCTGGCCTATATGGAGGAGGAAATTTCTGATCAGTTGAAAAAAGATTCGACATTGACTTACGCATCACCATGTGGATACGTTTTTCTCTAAGCAGAAACATAACAAAACAAAAGAATCACTTGGATGAAGCTGTGGAAGCCCCTCACACAAGGCAAATTATCCTTCATGTCTTGCTGGTAGAGCAGAATGTAAAAATTGGTATAAGACTGGACACTTCTTTCGCGTACGTCGATTAAAAAATGCAGCTAACGTACATCAGTGAAAGACAAACTTTCTGATAAAAAAAGGAATACAAGAACTTGCTCCCTCCTACTCATCACAATTCTCCCCAGCCACCCCCCCCCCCCCCCCGCCCTAAGCTGATGCTTCACAGGTGACTGGATCAAAATTACCTCTCCCTGATATCCGGAGCATTATTTTACCACACCGTGCAGTTACGCTTCCCTACCAATGGAACTGGAGTCCACATCAACCATGACTACTGTGCCATCTGCGTATTTCGAGAGGCATCTTTCCACTTACTCTCCTTACCCCTCTTCTTAGGCATTTGGAAGTTTCACCACGAAAACCCTGATTATCGGTGGCTACTCATTTGTGCAACTGGAATAAACACTTCTGAAGACAAACATTGCCAGAGGAATTCCTTTCGTATATTCTCTTCCGTCGCGTACGGATAAAATTCAGCCAGAAAGATAACTGCGATATAAAATGGTTTGGAAAATTAAAGCAGTTTTATGGGGCTCAAAGTAGTGCGTGTGCGTGTATGACTGCATGCGGTAGGCCAAAGAGATGGTAGCCTAAGGGTGATGGTCATACTCCTTTTGGACATATAGGGTCGGTTTGTTGTGAGCGATCGATAATGTCTCTAGTAGGCTTAGTCGGTATTTGACGTGATTACGTAACAAGATCGAGAAATCTTCCGCTGGATTAACCGTAGGACCACTTTCAATCAGGTGGCGAGCGATGGCCGAGGTCGGTCTGTTTGATACAGTCGATGGTTGTCGCGTCACGTATGGACTTTGGAATGTGTTCTGCCATTCTAGTTCCCAGTGGCCGGCTGGTCCTGCCGATTCATGGTTCCTCGCAGCTGCCAGAAAAGACAAAGCTGCAGTGGAAGGTAGATTCGACGGAGTGACGGTCATTGAATAGAGGCGTGAGAAGGGCCCATGTGAATGAGTGAAAGCGGAGTGCGGCGGCATTGTATGTTTTATGAAGTGCATTTTTAATGCGTTGTGAAATAAGTCGTGCAACTGACGTGGTGCAATGACTCAATGTAGCCCACAACAAAATGAAATAAAGAATAAAACTGCAATTACGGAAAACGTTCTTCAATCATTGTTACATCTATCACTGAGCGCAGGAAATGACCAAATCGAAACATGAAACATGAAATTAGCCCACATATACAAGTGATTTTGTGATTTTAGCACATCTTCAGACACGATATGAATTCGTTTTGTTCGCATTATTCAACATAGAACCTACCATAAGTGGGCAGGGAAACATGTGTAGAGGGGATATTCTTGGATTAAAAGTTATTCCATATTAAGAAGGAAATATACATACAAATATACTGATTCGTCTATCTGAGCGTATCCACAAATATGAACCAATTATAGCAATTCTAAGCCAGTTCTCAATTCAGGAATTGTTTCACGCTGATTAAATGACAGAATAGAAGCATACGTTATTGGTTTCTTTTACAGAAAAAGTTTTTTGATAGTGTTCCATACCTTTGATTGGGTCTAATGGAAAAGGAACATACTAACCTGACGGCATGGAAATACAGAAGATTGCACAACCAGTTTTGTCTTCAGAATGGGTCTTTCGATTGTTTGTGCACTGCAGTAATTTGTAGATCCAGTCCATAAATCCTGAAAAGTTTGCTTCTCAACACTATTGTGATCAGAATCATCAGACTACTAGTATCACTGAAAATGTTCACGACCATCGAATCTCACATATATGAAGAAAGCATGGAATAATTGCACTGAACTTTTCGTTTGACCTAGAGTTCGTGTCTTCAACTCAATATCTTAACACGCATAGAACCCATCCCGTGGGTATCTATTTTAAAAAAGGTGATCATTCAATGCATGTCGAATACAAGACCCAACAGTCGGCGAGGTCTGTCTGTTATTAGTCGGGTATCTCACATACCCTTAGTTGAATTCCGATAAGTTACGTAAATTATATCTGGCTGCAAATGAAAAGTCCGTTTACAAAATCCTTGGATGCAGACCTTAACCTTTATAAATGGATCTATCCAGGTGTAACTCTCACGCTTCTACTCAGTCCTCTTTTCAATCCATATCATCCAGTATCAGCACCACCAAAAGCTCGAGAGTTACCTATCTGACCGAAATCCTCACATGCCGAAAGCAGGTATTAGCTGGATTTCTTGGCAAAGTTGATACGTGATGGTTCTTTCTTTATCCCTTTGATTCGGTCAGTTGCAAAGTTTGAATCATTTCGATTGAAACGCGGAAGTCTGTCCACGCAGAAGCCTGATCAAATACAAAGATGAAAAAGAACAAAAGAATAAATGGCGTGACTTCGAAGAAGGAGCCTTATCTGCAAAGGAATCTGACTTGGTTTTTTCGGTCTCATATCAGTAAGTTTGAGGCATTGGGTGTTACCGATTTTGACTTCATATTTTCATTGTTTGCTTTGCCATGCTACTTTCAAAATGAAGAATCACCAATTCCAGTTGTCTTTTCTGCCTGCTAATCATCTCGTGCCATTAGTGTTAAACACAGTGAATATATGCTTTGTTGGTCCATGTTCCCGTGCAGTGCACACGTGTTGGTCCAACGGGTGTGAGCGATCAAGCCTTGAGGCTTAAACCATGTTGACAGGATTAATTCCTCATTCGACTGATCAACGCCATCGATCGACCATCCTGTCATTCATGTTTTTGTTGGGCTCGGTACGACACAGGTGCTGTGTGATAGCCTGACTTGGCTGTCTATCAGTGGTGAATCAAAGCACATACTGGTTAGAAGATTTCATCTTGGTAACACAGGTACACCATCTAGACCTACCAAAATTCATGTTCATTGATTAAAACAATCCCGTGAACCAAAGTAGATAATGTGATTCTGACTGTTTTAGAAATGGTAGTGTGACGTTGTGGAATGAATCATCTGATTCCACCTTGTACGGCTCAGTGAGATCGAATCAATCGATATTCGCGTGTCTAAATGACACCGAACACAATAGATTGGCTTTCGCATGTCTTTGAATTCTAGTCAGTATCCGTCTTTAGTTGAAATGACAGCCGGTAGTAATCCCAGCAATTTACTAGCCGGTTGACATCAGGTTCAGTTTGCAAAACCTTTTCACCTCTCTGAGACCGAAACGGACACAGTTAAACTGTCATTACCACTGTTGTACCGTGTATTCAACTGAACCTACTCGTTTCCACTTTCTCAGTTGTCTTGCAATACCAAGGTTTTACATTTATGCTAACCCACGAACCTTTTTGCATTTTGGACTGTGTCCAACAGAATGGACTGGGTATTAGTCATTAGATGCAACGATTCCGCTATACTTGTTTTTTTATTTTATTTCACTGGTATTCAGTACGATTTCGGAATTAGTCTAAAGCAAGTAAAGTTGATGGCTAGTACCCATTGCCACAAAATTTAACAAGGTTTGGTTCGACTTCCGTCATCCTAGCTTTCCAGTTGTAAGTTGGCCGTTTCACAGAGGTCCGGTAAAAAAGTCGATAAGCTTTCTACTAATCAGGCTACCAAAGCCAAATCTATCCGATTGTGGACTGACCTTTTCAGGTGACCTAAGGTGCGCATTTGGGAATGTGTGATACTAATCCGATAATTATATTATACGAAAACCGCACTGTGTGAACGTCTAGCACACAAAAGTGATCAAATACAACCACGATTTTTCATGACGACTAGGTTTTACAACAGCATCTTCACGATTGCGAACCATAGCGTGGTTTCATCTCGAGCATTTGCGATTACAGAAAAATGGTCTCTTGCTTCTATGCTCATGCGATCGCTGGTTGTGCAGGAACACTGCAGGTTGTTGCCTAGCGGTGGTCCCGCAGGAATCATTTGGAATAAACTGATGTTAACGGATTACCATTTTACTGAGCACAATACAATGACGTTTTTGATTGTAAAGTAGTAATCGTGTTGCAGAACTGAAAAGGATTTTACCATAGTTTTTCAGGCACAGATGATATTGTAAGGACCATTCATAACTTAGAAAATGCAATCTTAAACAGGAATCATTAATAATAAATCTAACTTTTGTCATCCACGTGTTTAGTGAGCTACATTCTTCCATTGATTCACTGACAATGAAAACCTGTTTTCCGGAGCAGATGAGAAATAAAAGACAGTATCGTCGCTTATTCCATAGTAGGATGAATTTTCTATACTTTAAAAATGGTGCCCCGGGTGGAGATTGAACACACGAAGAGATTTCGTTTATTTTTCATCGTTGCGCATCACCTTGTAGTAATTCAGTTAAATATCCCACGTGACATGTCTAGTTGCTCAAAAATACAAAATAGCTGTGACGTGAAGATCGATTTAGAGTGTTGAATCACGTGTACCTTCCTGAAGGCAACGAGATAACCTAGAAAGAAACTCGTTCACTAGTGTTAGGGGTTGAGCAAACAACCACACTTGTTGAATTTTCTCACTTCAGGTGAAAATGAACATTAGTTGCTTGGTTGGTTTCAGATTGGGAGCCCTGAATATGAAGAATTTGTATATGAGCTTTCTATAACGCTGGGTGTCGCATATAAACACATGTTAGCTGCCCGGAATTAAAGAGAGATTTCTATAGGTCAATTGTAGTGTACTTGATGAAAGAAATGTGCTTGGTTTCGGTTGACTGTGAACTGACTAGTCATTGGTTTTTGAACCTACATCAGAATATCCTCACATATTCGGTGAGGAAATTTCCTCTTTGATTTGTCTAAGTAGACGGCTGAGAATGCACTTGTGAATTCACAGAATCAGTTTGTTTTGATTTGGCACAGGCAAGCAGCAAGCCTTTGTCCGGAGGTGTGGTTGTGAAGATGATGACAAGATGGGCTGCATAGTAAGTGCTTTTGATGACTGAATTCAAGCTCTTACTAATTCATTGACTGACATCATCATCGACGAATGATAGTTTTAGGAAACTGTCCAACATCTCAGCACTCCGGGGCTTCGTAAAGAATGGTTTTTCTGCGGAATAAAAGATAGAGACTAACCATTGAAATGTAGTGTTGTGTTTGGTTTTCCATACTTCCCGGCTGAGGTGTTACTTATGTATCTTTCAAGTGCTGCGAGGAACGGCATTCTAATGATACCGTTCAAGTACTTCGTGGTTGAAAAGCTCGTGAAACGTGGATATCGTCCAGAACACGTTTTACAGTAGACTGACTTCCTCATGGTAGGCGAGATAAATCTGCTTCCAGAAAGACGCGATTATTTTCTACTTCAAGATGAGTCGGTCTGATGTTTGATTAGTAATCAGTTATTATTTCTGCATCGCTGTCATTAATGATGAGCCTGTTGTCAAGGTAGAGACAGAAGGGATCAGGTCCTGAGATATCCCATTGTAATTTAATTTTCAAGTAACTAAAAAATACCTTCCAGAAGTATTCCCTTGCCAGCCCATCCATGGACTAAAATCCTTCGTTGAGCAAACAAAACCGCAGGTTCGAAGTGCCAGAAAGCAGAAGCCGTCGTAGTTCTTTCTCTTTAGAGTAAGTTTAAAAAGCAGTGACTAGTTACTTCACAGTTCACCAAAACCAAGCACATTTCTTTCATCAACTAACAACATCTGACCTATCGAATAATTTCTCTAATTCCGGGCATCTCACATGTTTTCGTACGACACTTTAGAGAGGGGATTGCTCAGATGTGTTGGGGCTCTAGCCGTTGTCATTTATGAATTCAGTTTGTGCAAATTAAAGCGAAGATCTAATTTTTCTCATGATGTTGTCTCTGTTATCCAAATTATTCTCACCAAGGAAAAGCCCTTCTTCTAGCTTTAGATTAAGCAACTTTATTAATGGGCCCATATATCGAGAAGAGAGGTACATGGGTCATCGAATAATTGATTTCTTTCTGATGTCAATTCGAGTAACTCTTATACAGACCCCGAGGGTTGAAGATCCAGCATTCACGTAACCATGAACACGTCCTCAAAAATGAAAATTGTACAATGTTTAGTAAAAAGAAATACTGAAGTATTGGGTAGCAAGCATTTGTAATATTCCGAATGTTTTCATTTCTGAAGTACCAGTAGCTGGAATTGGGAAAACACGTTGCCCGGTATGAGGCACTGCAGTTGTTGTACACCCAAACGCGTGAATAAAGATGTCACATTTTCAGGACTGGTGGAAGAAGTGGATATATATTTCACTAGATCTTGGTAAAGACGACCAGCGGATTCAGTGAGAATCTTTGTAGACACATTTTGGCAAACTTTTAATATGTTGGGGTGTGATAAAATGAGTGAAATACCCGTCGGAGCTTGCCACTGGCAGATGATAAAACTCTAACGGATCTGGCAATAAACCTGAAGTGTTTCAAGAACAGATTGGGGATGATGACATAAGACGCATATAACTAGTAAGGTAGTGCAAAAAAATTGAAAATGATTCGAATTTGAGATGCGAAGCATAGAAGGATAAGCCTCCAGTTTTCCCAGAGATGAAATGACCATGTTTGAGTCGAGTTGGAATGCCGTCGAACAACACTCAAAGGTAATCCGCTGGATCATGATGCTTCGGCCCTTCCTCATTTATCGCAATGGAAATGTAGTCCTTTTTAAAATTGGAATATCAACTACCTTTCATCAAAGAAAATAAGATTTCACCACACGGAATGGGTTTACAGGCCCATGTTTTGAGCATCAGCCTCGTCTGAAAATTGAGGGATCCCATTTTGTAGCGTAGGGGAAGTGGAATCGTGGGTACGCGGCATACCAAATGGGACATCATTCACAAATTGTATTGGGAAAGCTTTTCCTGCACAAGAAAAATGGAAATATATTCAAGAAATTAAGTGCGGAACAATATGGCCGGTTGGAGAACGCCGCGGGTAGTGGCCGAACATGACTGCGAATTCGTTTTCCCCGTACCGACTTTCAGCCGGTCGTTGGAGAACTGATTTGATTGTTTCTGGAAATAGGATTCCAAGTTGTTGTCCTTCAACAGTCTGGAATCCTTCTGTCCCTCAGACTTCGGTTGAAAATATCAGAGAGAACAGGGCTGAGGGTAACCGCACACGCCTTATTAATTACGAGCCTAAGTCCTGTAACGAAGAGAAATTCTTTTAAACGTTTGTGGTAGGGATGTAAAATGGAGGTTCCTCAGATTGACGTTTTTAAAGAAATACAGGAATGAAAGGTTCTACTGATCTGTTAAACAACTTGTTGGGGTTGTCTATGCGAAAAATAACAAAATCTGCCTGTGGATAAGCCATCAGTTAGATCTTTCAAGTGGTTACGCTTGAAGGAGGAATTGAAGCAGTACAACTCAATCTTGATAGATTTTGTAAGATTCTGAACAGTAGAGAGATTATGATGTTTGAAAGTGTGTTCCTTTTTGTGACGAAGTTGCTTAGTTTCTTGGGGAGGGGAAAAGGTTGATGGACGATCAGAGCTCGAACAAAATGTTTCTACCGGGCAGTGAATTTTCTAGCACAAATTTAAACTGCCTTCGAAGTAGACTCAGGAGAACGAAATACCGGCGTCTGTGAGTACATAGAATTCTGTGTGAGCAATAATTTTTGTGAAACATTTCAATTTTCTTCGTGGAAAGAGTTTCTTCTGATTTGGGCGATCGTGGCCTCGTATAAGTCCGTGTGTTTGGTATGACCGTAAATCTTGGTTGAGGGTTTATTTATTGCATGGCCAGAGGAGCCTTGTGGAAAGCTATTCGGACTGAGAAAACGGCTGCGGCCGTTAACTAAAATAAAGTCCTAAATAGCGTCCAGTCTAGCTGGAAATGTAACATTGTTCCTTTCTTGGGTGGGCTTTAGATTTTATCAAAATTATTTTCCATTTATTGTTTTCAATGTGACCAGAAGAGGTCAGATCCGACGGAACATTCTTGTTCTTCAAGTATATCAATGAATTGTGTGAATAGTCCACCGATTTAGGTAATATTTCAATGGCATAACAGTCACCATGACAATCAAGGTGAGAAAAAACTGCAAACGAGATGTTTTTGTGGTTATGTGGTGTATATTGAATTAATATACATGTATCTTCCGATTGAGATGGAACAGCTCGGCTAGACCCAAAGTGCCCGACAGTGCACAGTGCATTTTATTCCATGTAGTCCGAGGTTATCCATGCAAATAGACGAGTTCTTCATTCAAGGATGCCTAAAATTGTCGTAATCCACCGCTGTAATGCTCCACAATGTTCAGAAGTGGTTTTTTCTTTTTTCCATCAGGCCCCATTAAGCTTTTTTTCCAACGTGATTTGCCTCAGCAGAAAGTAAGAACTACATTGTTGAAATCCACATCCTGTGGAGAACGATAAAATGGACACGAAAAGTTTGTGTGAGCACGTGAAACAACTATTCTGACAGTCTTTTTCCGTGTTTTAAAAAAGAAAATTTTAACGGAAGACAACGTTCTTCTTGAGTTGATTTTGTTGCAAATTCTGTGTTTGTTGGATGAACTTCGGTGGGTCATAACATCCATGTGAACACCAAGAGCTTATAAGGTATTGAAATAATTGAAGTTTCCATCATGGTGATCATTTCGGAAGTCCGTACTATTGAGCTGCCTCAGTGAGATAAAGCTCTTTACTTCAAAATGTTGCACTTATAACCTGTATAATGTTTTATTGGCTGAACCAATTGAATGATTCTCATGATTACATTTCACTACATTCTTGCATTCCATTCAGAAGTGTGTTCCATATCCCCAATCACAATTGTAAGAGACAGCCACTGTAATGCAGTCTACACTGACGCGCTTGTGAATGCTCAGTATACTGATTCTCGAGTGAATTATTATCGAACTACAGGAACGGTCCTTTTGCCTGACATCTTGCGAGAGGTTCTTTGCAGAATTGTTACCTTTTTTGACAACCAACAGTAACTTCTCAAACCTGGGCTCTGCGAGCACAAAACCTTCGCGAGCAGTGTCAGGATATCAACACAAGGCCCGGTGACCAGGACATCACTACGATGTAAGTTTGATTGACAGCAGTTCCGATTACTTATCGACAGTGCCTTTTTGCTTCAGGTTGATGATCTTAGGAAATTATATTCGTTGACATACATAAACAACAAGGTGATTGATGAACAGCTTCAGTTCGACTAGCGTAACGACAACAGAAAAATACCAACGGCCACGTTTAAAAAGATCGACTTATTTCGTAACAATATGCTTACTATGAGGAGATTTCAAATGTAGTTGCCTATGAATTCCGCACTTGACCTCATTGTGATGAAAGGTACATCATTTCAACACCAAATTCCTCCTTTAATTATGTAAGAGGCTAGGGACCTTTCAAACAGACCCTATTGCTTTATTCCGGCACTGGATTAACCGCACTGCTATTGGTGCCGTCAGTGCTCATGTAAGTCGCGTTTGCTCACAGTGTCGGTTAGGAGTGTCACTGTTTGGTTACAGAACACTGAAATCTGGCAAAGGTTGGCTGATCCCTCATGCCGTCTATTCATCAGTGAATGCCATGCCATCGAATCCCCATATAACTGTGCGCTAAGGGTTCTTCCGTGAAAAATATCAAAGTGAACTATTTAGAAAAGGCGAACAGTTGACATATTCTTTTAGGAAACTTGGGCCATGAACAGGTCAATTTATTTTTGCGTGATCCAGTGCATGCATTTAGTAAACACACTGTGGCACTTACAAAGTTCTCAGTGTAGACCAACGTGTTATCGAAGGGGCATAAAATAACGCGAAGAAACATCGTGTGGGGTTTTAACAGTTTCCGAAATCCTGCTTCAGAAATCCTTTGAGAAAGCAAAGTTGTATTTTGTGTCCTAGAGGTTGCTGAAAAAATGGCTTACTCACCATGGAAATGCTGCGCAGTCTGGATGCAATACAGATTAGCAGGATGATTAATTCGGTAATTACAGCTTTGAATTGATAGTGTTGTCTGTTCTGGAACAGCATGCAACATGTCAAAACAGAGAATCGTGTCCTCCGTTTTCAGAAAGGTGAAGCGAGACGGACAGATATTTCCCACTGGTAACTGATGAGATTAGTATATAACTATAAAGTTGCTGCCGAAATTATCAACAGGTAGCAAACGCTGTATTGCAACCGATGGTAACACTGCTGACAACATTTACGTCGAGCAAAACACGATTTATTGTGATATGGGTGTTTAACGATAGCTGAGCTGGATCAGCAATTTTTCGGTAATCGTGAGGCCGCTGTTGCGACATGGTTCTTCACATGGTTTTTTTGGATGTGCCAAATGGAAAGTGGATTGCCCATTTTTTGTACGATCAAAGAAGTCCTATTCCGACTACATTATTTAATTTAGATTCCGGAATATGCACATTGTGACATCAGAACACGTTTTCAGAGATAAACAATTGTTTACAATGATTCATTCTCAAGTCTTTACAAATCATATGGGAGATGGTTGTGCGGAAATGGTCAAGGGTCACCTGCTCTGTGTACACAGAAGAAGTTCGTCCAAGCCCTCCAGTTACCCTGGCCGCAAGTGAACCACCCCCACCCCAGTCACTCAGCTCCGAACCATGTGACCGCCACGACCTAGTCGTGCAGATCGACACGTCGATTTAACCCCAACCCGTCTCCCCCACAAACTACGTCCAATCCGAATGACCCTTGATCATTTCAGCACAACCATCTCCTATATGATTTGTAAAGACTTGAGAATGAATCATTGAAAACAATTGTTTGTCTTTGAAAACGTGTTCTGATGTCACATTATTTACTCTCAAGTAGACGATTATGCTTGAGGTTAATTTTAGTTGAACATAGAATAAAGGTTAGAATTTGCACACCAAGTTTATTCTAGTGCACTTTTCAGTTGAAAAAAGCACTTGGCTCGGAGCACCACATCAGCTGGTGAAGAGTAATCATTTTTCCGAAAACGAATAAATTTCGATTTCAAACTAGTACCTCATGTTCCAAACCAATTGCTGTGCTCTACGTGATTTGATACGAAGCAGTTCCGAATTGATGGCAGAAGTCGATGAGCTCTGACGAGCGCTCGAATGAACCGTGGTGATGAAGAAAATTCACATCAGATTTCGCTGTTTTGTGCTACAGCTAAAAAGGCTCAAAGTGAATTTGTTTCACCCCATAGAAACTGGCGATATGCCATGCTTTGTGAAACAAAGTGCGCGCGGAGTTCAACCTAATAAAATATTATGTTATTCAAAAAGATATTTTCCTGAAAAAACAAACAAACTGGCACGGAGTGGCAGTAACGGAACGAATACATCATTCGGGTTTTGATGAAGGCTTACAGAAAAATATAACTGATATATAACTCAGTGATGTAAAAATTGCTCCAAGGGAAACAATGAGTAATGTGGCTACTTGAACAGATATCACAGAAAAACATGAACAAATATGATGTATCAAAACTATGAATCAAAAATCAAAGTATTTTGGCTCAATTAAAAGCTAGAAATGACCCCTCGAAACCCACCATCAGTGATCATTCCAGTATTACCACAAGCTAACTGACAAAAACTATTCAATTACCTCCATATCACACAAACCTTGAAATTGACCCCCAACCCAGCCAACGGCCAATGAAATGCATAATCGTCAATTATGTGATGTGTAAGATCAGGACTAGGAGTCATTCAGAAGAACTGTTCGCTCTCCAATGTCGGTTTTCTAATATGTTTCACTTTGCAATTACTAAGTTATCTGTTTAACTGGAATTAAGATATGCAGAGGATTTATTTATTGACCAGCAGCGGTTGATTTTAATGTTGCCCTGAACTAACTTGATATTACGGACTTCAAATAGATGCGGTTACAATGTTAAGGATTTTTTGCTCTTTGAATGAATCCACAAAATTACCCAGTTTCAGTATGTGCTTGTAGTGTTTTATCGTTATAAGGAAAATATATTGGGTCACTTCTAAAGCAATACTTTTTGTGGTCCGATCGATTTACTAAAAATTCAGTGGATATAATGAAATCATCCGCAGAATAGGCATACAGATTCTATAGTCGGTGAGAGAGAAAACGTTTATACGATTTATGGAATAGAGAATATTGCAGTGTAGCCCAAAATCAGCTGGTCCTTGGAATGAGTGATGATGACTTGAATAACACGGTCCAATATGCTTTAGCGTCACCTGATTGAGTCGATTGCATATCTCGTCTGAGTGGGATTCACGATCTGAGATTAAAATTTTCTGCCTAAAAAGGACAATAATCTCATCTGGTATGTGTTTCATTGCAGTAATCCTATGACGATAAGGGTCAGTCGTCAATGATATCAAATAACATCTAACATTTTAAGCCGATCCACCTCAGAACTAAACCAAATAACTTTCGATTGGATACGATCGTTAAGCAAGGTTTCTTTCCTTGTCAATATAATCCATAACTACCTTTGATTCTGACTAACTTTTGTCCTCGTCCTAATTACTGCGGTGGATTAAATAAGTCGCGCATTTGGACGATGAACTGAGTGGATCAAATATTAGATAAAGACGGAATATTTGAGAAAGAAAAGCTACAAAATTATTTTATCTGAAATACGGCATTTACGACTGGTGATGAGGTCACAGTTGAGGATTAAGCGCTTAGGTGAACACAGCATTTCAAGTCACATAATTGCCTTTCAAACTGAGAGTGATCAAGACATTTTGTAGTGATGCTCTCGCTAAGATTTTATTCATGATTGGCTAATTTAAATAACAAATCATTTATCAGCAACGGGGGAGTGGATATCGTATTTTGTGAACCGTGGAGAAAACCTTTGGCAATTAAATACCAATCGTGGTGGGATGGAATTCAACAAAGTTTTCCGTTTTAATTCCGTAGCAGCACACTAGTAGACCTATGATGTGAGATTCAATAGTAGAAACATAGTTTCAAATATTCAACCATAAACCGACACAATAAATAGTCATTTTGAGAATAATTATTTTACAGCTGTACGCATTTCCATGATTTACTACTTACAATAGCAAGAAGATAGCTTTTATGCAATAAACGAACAGCCTTGAGCAATCCGACATACTCATGCGAAAGCCTGATTCTTTCTCTGTCATTAGCTTCTCGTTTGGTTTGATTGATTTTGTCTCCAATGCTAGACAACCGTAGCCGAGAAAAACGGCTCGTGATCTTCGGTTGTAAATGATTGCTCAGTTAATTTCGATTGGCTAACGAGGAGTGAATTTCCCAGGACGATATATATCACTTTTGTATTCTAATCCGAAAGGGGTACTTAGTGTTATGGTAAACGAATAATTGGATGGAATGAGCCACGTGAACGGCAATTTTTGAAATGGTGGCCATACATTTACGCTTCGGAGGAGTTTGGGAAATGAAAATGAGTTTGCATTGAAGCATTCAGTGTTTTCAGTGATAGATTCTGTTATTTCAAAGGGACTTCAGGTAAATTACTCAATAAAACTAGCTGATTTTTCCAGAAATTGAAGCTAGAATCACTGAAAATGTATGTGCTCGAAAAACCTTTGTTTGGTTTCCTGCGTAGACGGTATGCACAGACTTTGGGTTAACTCACTGATCAAATTATTCAAACGGCTCATTCAGATAGTCCAGCAGTTCATTTCAGATGTAAACGGAATCCTTGGACGTGGAGTGACCTGTGCAATGTACTGTCCTTTTTGAGAGTTTGTGTGAGAATGCAACCATAAGCGTTTGCGAACAGAAGTTTAAATTAACGGCTGCTGTGTCCGTGTTCAAGGTGAGTCGTTTTCTGTGGCATGCACGAGAGTCAACACTCCGGCGTGTGACGGAGGAAGAGTTTACGGGAACACCAACTATAATCCAAAAGCTTAAACCGTCTCATTTATTGAATAATCTTCTATCTACCCTTTGTTGTTGATCTGAACGATGACTACTGCTCGGCAACATAATAAAAATAATATGAAGAAGCGGATTCCCTGAATTCTGATCGAATCGGTTAGATGTCTGTTTGTTGTGAACTCACAAGCGTTTACTCCTGGTTCAATCACAGAAGGCCTCGGTGGCTGTGCACCGGCCATGATTCCTAACAAAGATGAAACAGCTGTACAGCGGTTCCACGGTTTTCAATGATGAGTTGAGCCTTAACACCGCCCAATGAATTATATTACGAGTGAAATAAAATAATCCCTCACTTTTAGCACTCATGGATCTTTCTATCTGAAAAAAATGTTGCCATATGCTTCCGGTTTACCTTCGTACCACCCCCATTAGAATGGGATAAAGTTCACCTGGTTACATTCTCTCTATCAACCCGTTTGCTTTGAATGCACGTCTTTCGTGAAAACAGCAGCAGCACAAACCGACCAAAGGAAGATGGAGAGAGAGAGAGAAAAAAAAGTTTCTTTGGGGTTTTCACTGCGTCAAGATAAGTTCAAAATAGATGACTAATTTGTCTTGGAATGAAAAATACGGGTGATGGCTTGGTTTGTTTGTGTGCGGCACTGCAAAACACCGAAACAGTAAAGGCGGGTAATCGTGTGTCCACGGTTTAATCTCACAAGTGACCCACACACATCCCAATGAAATAACAGAATATCCGAATTCACAAGCCAGTGTTCAGTAGCATACCGGAAGCGATTACATCAAGAAGACCAAAATAAAATGACAAGAAAATAAAATGTTATTTTTGCTTCATGAATTAGTCAGCGAAGCCGCTGTTGTGGCCAAATGGTACAACGTGGTAGTCACAAGACACATGATACGGATAATATGAATTAACACAACAAGTGAGGGATCTGGAAACGAGACAAATGAGACGGACAGCGTTGTCCAAGTCATGGGTTATCGGTCAATTCCGGATTAGTTATCACCTCTTTCACCGCATCACGCAAAGCGGTGTAACGTTTGAGCATGCTTTCACTTTTACTTGAGCGGTACAGGATGTCCAGTTCATTGATCGTCTGCACAATCAGTTGGATACGGGTCTCCAGTCGTTCATTTGAGTCTCTTAGACGACGATTTTCTATTTGTATTTCTTCCACCGAATGTTCTGCGTGCAACAACAAGAATAACATGTTAACGTCATTAGTAAGAAGTACACTGACAAGCTCTCTTTTACTACAAATTTCCTTTATCATGTAGGCTTGAACTTCAATTAGGATTCCAACTGTGACTGTAAACACGCCCCGGAGCATCTCAGATCATTTCCTTCAAACGAGAACCCTGTTACATACTCAAATCAAAAATGGCCATATGGGCGTTTTCCAAAAGAAGAGGTCAAAATACTATGGCATGCGAAATCGGATTTCGCGGAAATATACAACTTGTCACCTTATCACTCTGCCTTAAATATCCAGCTAGTTGGAGATGAAAAATTTATAAATTGTTCCACTACTTGCAAACGTTTTGTGTTTTTATTAATCTATATGACAAAATGTGAACAACATCCCGATGAGATATCAGAATATATCGAGTTGTCATTCTTTGAAGCGTATTCGTTGTAATGTAAATTGCTATAACCTTATTCCTCTTCTTCGTCTCAAAAAACGCGATACACTACTAGAAGATAATGATATCACCTCAGTTGTGGTTATCAGCGCAAAGAACAAGCAACCACTCCTACAAGTTAATGGATAGATGGAGAGTGAAATAGATGATTGAACTTTGGCAAAACCGTAACCTTTGTGAATGCAAAGAAAAATACACGGATCTCTAATACCATAATCGTAGAATATGTTCCTACGAGACAAACTCCACAGCTAACAGCACCAGTTCGTCGGCTATGATTGATATTGTTGGGTTCTGAACTATTCAGACAAACCAATACACATTGTTTACAAGTGTTAGGAGATTGACTATGTAGGCATTTTTACTTTTGATGCAGAATACACCTTTGGGTGCTGTTGGAAATTACAGTTGGAAATCATTGATTTGTAATTTTGATTCTGGTCTGTTTCCCAGGTCAAGGGAAACGTGCCTCACAAAGAAGAAACAAATTTGCATAAATGTTCATCGCGGCATCGAAAAATTGATAGGAAATAAATATATCATTGAATACAATCTGCGAATCCAATAAGTACGTGCTTCCTCTAGCTAACTCGGTTACAAAAACTGTTGTCAGGCATTGACAGCCTACTGTACTATAAATTGAGCCTATTGTAAGGCGCCAGATTCATAGTTACATGGTGGGTTTTTTCATTTGTATTACTGGACTAGTAAAATTTTGTAGCTTTTATTTGGCACAACCTAGAGATATTTACCATGTCGTCCACCTCCACGAATTAGGCAATATTCTTCCATTTTATCTCATCCTCTCCAGAGGTTTAATAAACTTTCATTAGGGGAGTGTGCTGAAATATACTGGCAAGTAGCAATAACATTATCAAACATTTGTGAAGTCCAACATATGTACTCCAGACGCTGTCAGCTCTTTAAGTCGTCTTATAACCATGCTTCCAAGTGACACGATGAAATGCTTTTGATGTTATCTTCTGGGAAGCGTTTACCAATTTTGAACCCACTCAAAGTTCACTCCTCGTTTTCTCCGAACATTTTTGTTTAATTGTATAGTAGTGGTCCTCAGGTTCGACTATGAACTCTGTAGCCCCGGGTTAGAATTATTCTGGTACTGGCCACTTCCCCTTCGGTAGCCCTCATCTCTTTCCTGGAATATAGTACCATTTGTGTAAAGCAAGTTGAAGGATAGGAAACATCATAAAAATGTTTTCCGGAAAAAATAATCAAAAGAATCTGGATCGTCACGATAGGGAACAAGTTCATGGAAACTTCAGAGAGTAGTTTCGACACGTCTCAAGGCGCTGGTTTAGTGTACTACTTCATTTATAGCGACGACAGTGATGTATTGCTCGAAAATTCCGCCAACCATTCAAAATATGCCAATCACACTGTTTCATATCACACATTTTATGACAGTGATGATCTTCCTTTCAAGTTGTGACAAAGCAATCAATACTCACAGTGTCTCCATCATTCCTGAACTATCTTTTTTATTGAACGCTTCCTCCTATTGTTGATAAACAACGAGCATAAACTTCATTATTCTCGACTCCAACATTAGCTTTTCAATCCCAAAATTCTCTTATGAGCTGATAAACTGAGGTGAAAGTCTTCATAAATCTGTACTGTTATAAGCTGTCGAGCAGAACTGCTAATATTTCGTCCGAACTTCAACAAGATTCACATTTCTGATATCAAATGCTCTACGATTTGCTTACTTCAGAGACTACAGGAACAATAGGAATTCCTTTGTACTCAACCTATCCATTATGATTAGGATTAAAGCAGACCAGTGCCGAATTGTCACAAACACTCGTGTCTCAATCGCTCCATGTTTCGTTTTATCTTCAAATGATTTGATAAGTTTTGTCCTCATTCATTTTACGTTCAAGCGCTTGCTCACAGAAGTCAATGAAAACAATACCAAGAAATGCAACCGAATAAGACTTTATCACCATAATAACTGTTATTGCAGCAATACTGATCATAATATTGTCATCTTTCAATAAATGTCAGTAGACTCAACACCATTAGCTGCTCAGTCAAACAGCTAACCCACTTGTGTAGCTAGTGCAGCTCATCTCTCTATTGGCTGTTTGTAATTATCTGCTTATCAATCAACCGTTGCTTGATCATGAACAGTTGATTTAGTAGAAAAACTCGAACTTGAAATGTGTCGATAAAACTGTGATAAAGATTCTCGTGGTTCCCTCCCAAATTTCTGCCTATCTAGAATGAAATATCAGCTGAAGACCCGCCGATGCATCAAACAAGGCACTGAACTCCTCCGTTCTCTTCGTAATCAAAACAGTGTTCATAACGAATGAAAAATAAGTAATTATTCGCATTTGAGTGAGAGTGTGATGTTTTACCAACTCATTCAGTTCACTCAAATTTCACACTTCTGTGGTACCAACGGGACAACTCTGATTTCGCAGCAAGAGTCAATGAATAAAATTTTACCAATGGAAAAATCTATGGGATATTCTTGCACCACAAAGTAATTGTAATAATATTGTTGCATGAATCTTTCTAAATGTCCCTGGAAGTGAAAGAGTAGACATACTCTGTTAGTTTATTGCAAAAGGGAACATCCGACTTGTCATGCCACCGGACATTCTCAGAACCCCATATTCTCTTGTACACTGACAAAATTCGCTTTCATTTGTAGAGAACAGCTCGCCAACATATCGAGGGAGTAGCCGTGGACAGTCTTCTTGGCCCCGCCGACATTCTTATGAGAATGATGGAAGAGTGGTTAAGTGCATTGACTAAGGAGACCTTGGTTTATAAAAGGTGAGCAGATCACATATTCATCATCCTGAACAAGCCTGACGACCCCCGGCCAATTTCGGTATGACCTATCTAATACATCACACGGATAAAATAAATGACCTTAAATAACTTGTGAGAACGAGAAATTCAAATCGCTTACATTGTTAGACCTGCTAATAACACGAAGACTGGTTAGTCCTATGCAGCGCCCAGTTTTTCGGAAAGAAACTTGGTCCGGGCAATCCCTCAACTTCATCAGTTTCTCACCTAGTGAATATAAACGTGGTATGATCGGAAACACTTCCTCACGGTTAGCGAGATATGTAAGGAAGGTAGACCCTCAGCCGACATAGAACATTTTTTCCCAAAGTAGAGTGCTATTGATCACCCGAACAATTTCATTCGTCTCCACAATAGAAGAAGTAGCATCTACTTCATTCAACACTGTCTTACAACGAGGACAGACTGTTGCAGTTCACTGCACGATGTAGGAGAAGCGAACAACGGAAAACCCACCACGTCGTGCCTGATTTAGTCAATCACTGGTCGTCCTCCTGCACTTCCAGTCAAGGGCCGCATCACTCTCGATTATTTATGTCATAGCAGTCACGCCTTCTCATGCAACAAAGCATACATCAACAGGAACAACAGAATGTTAAGCACTAGAATGGTAGAATATAAATTCAAGTATGTAAAGGAAGCAACGAGTAGGCCCAATTCTCTGGCATTGTTCGCAACGCGTAGACCCATTTAGGTTACCTCTCGCCACTTGAGCTATATTGGGCACACGGTTATTCTTGCGGCAGAACTGGCATTGGCTCGGAGTTTATCGAAAAATCCAGTTTAATTAGCTTGTAAATCCAACCTTGAGAAATGCTGCCGCAGTGACCGAAAAGTCGAAAATCTACCAACGATTTCAATTACGCCGCTTTATTGAACAATAAATTATTACTACAAGGTCATCCTAGCAGTGCGATCTCCGGCAGTCTACTTCTCCGCTATCCTCACGGCCTTGGGCCACTCAAAGCTTTATCAATTGGCCGTGTTCGTTCTACCTTGTGGTTTCAAAAACGGTTGGAATCTACCCTGAACCTGCCACTGCTTCAGCCAGTCACGTAGGAGCAAGCCAAAAGGAATTAGATTTACACACTCGAATATAGATGTATAAATTATCACCACATTTTCAAACAACTCATTTATTATTTTCCGTGCAACGTTGTAAGTCCTCGACAGATGACAGCATACTAAAGGAATTCCTCTCGTAGAATTTGTCGTCTATCATGTTCGTTCAAACATTTGTTTACTGTTTGAACCATTTCGGGCGCACTCGACAAAATTTAGTCTGTATAAAAGATTAGATGGTTTTAGAATTCTGTTCCCGACAGGCATGAAAATTCCCATTCAAATCATCTTATAAGCACAGCAGAGTTTTCACGACCGTAAAGTGGTCCGAATTCTACCATTCCCGACGACGAGCTTTCCGAAAGGTGAACACCTACATGCACTAACTTCCAATCGAAGAGAAGAATTCTTCGCTTTGTTTTGGTATGTTCTATTGTGGCTTCGGGTTTTATGTGCCATATGAGGAATACCTCATGAACGATTCGAAATTGATTTGAATTCCCAGTTATTTCTCCTCTGTAAATTATAAATTTCGAGGACCTCGGATGCCAGTCCCTGGGCGAAGACACAAAATGTTTCTTTCCACCAAATTCCATGATGTCTCGATGGTGAAAATTTCTGCTATTACTGGACAGTCAGTCGCAAATACATTGGTGAATAACCGTGAATTACTACGATTACTATCAAACATCAGGCACAATTCCGGTCTTCGCATTACGGCTCATCGTGTTGCTGCCTTTTGTAACGTCCAGTTGAATACGATAAATCAACCCACCGTATCCCCGATTTTCTAAACTTACACTCTGGAACAATCTATTTATCGTGAAATAATAAAACGTCACATTTCCTCGAGCGTAAACAGTTTCTGCCTGCCCGGTGAAACATAACGCGCTCGCGCGCGCTCGGTTGAAAAGCTTTTCATAACCTATGGAAAAGAGTTCAAATCCGTTTACGTGACAAACGGCGTCCAGCCGATAAGGTTTATTGACCTACATGTTCGTCAGTTCCGTACTTTGGTTTGAGAAAGTTTGCTTGACGGGGAATGTAAAACAAGGTCTACATTTTTCGAAGTAGCATCGGAATAACAAAAGATATCACGTAGACAAACTTGGACTGATTTGAATTGTAGTTCCTCACTAGAGAAATATTTCGAAACATACAAGCAGAATGCACTGATTTCTGATTCTTCTTGGAGCTCTGCATCTCGTAATGACGTCTATTTGAATGGTTTTCCGCCCATCTTTAAACGAAACGGGGAGAACCCATGTTTTCACACACAAGCAAATATCACGTGATATGATATTTAAAACATACATATTTATGGATGTCAAATGCTCAACAATTATCTTCACTCTCGACACACGAGCATCAACATCTGAGAAGAAGTGTAATTAATGTTTTATACTTACGTACCTATCAATTCGGAATGCCTAAATGCTAACTGTCCCCTTCTCAAGGAATAATTGGCCTCATCATGTTGGTCTGTTCCGTACTTAGGTTTGGGAAAGTTTACCCGACGGGGAATGTAGAACAAAGTCTACATTTCACGACCTACCATCCGAATAACAGAAGATGTCATGTAGACAAACTTGGGCTGATTTGAACTGTAGTTTGTCGCTCGAGAAACATTTCATCTACGAGCTCCGCATCTCGTAATTGCGTCCTTGTGAATGATCTTTACCCCATCAAAAAAGGAAAATGAGTACAAAACAACGTATTTTTACGCACAGGCCAATTTCATGTGATATGTTACTTAAAAAAATATATATCAGCTGTTCAACAATTAGCTTCACTTTCGACACTCGAGCATGGAACATCTGAGAAGAAGGGTAATTGATGTTTTATACTTACGTATTTATTCGTTCAGAATGCCTGAATGCCAACTGTCCCCTTCTCAAAGAACAGTAGGTTTCATTTTCAAATCCATTGTGTTGGTGCTTTGCCCACCGAGCCTATCTCTGACACCGTATTCAGCATCGATAATGCAGAAGATACGTCTGTCCATTCTTAGAACCGTACCGAGGAATGTCTTCGACGAATGTACATGTACAGACATGCCCAGTTTAACGTAGACCCCACTCATTTTGCTTTTTAGCCCAGTGGAATTTGTTTGATCTTCTCTAAACCATTCTAAAACATATCGAAGACGAAATGAACTGATAAAGGACCAATGACTTCAGCTTGAGAGTCTTGCGTAATAAACAAGCCTAATTCCTTTATAGATGAACAGCCGTATTTCATAAATGAAGTTTACATTTTAGTGGTTTATCCTTGCAGTCGTCTGTCATTTGGGTACCCTTATGCTTTATCTTCACAGTCGACCTCTCTCATTTCGTCCATCCAGACTACAGGCGGTTCCATCATTATCATCTATTTGAAGACATGCTTTTCATACAACAGCAAAAGCAATGACAAAGAGTTTGGTATATTCGACAAAATGTGAAATGGTCCATTTCTGAAAAGTCACTCAAACTGGAGTAATTCCAAACCAAAATATGATAATGCATCAAATTTTCCAGGCCTCACTTCGTGGCCAAACATGACTGCGAATTCGTTTTCCCTGTACCGACTTCCAGCCGGTCGTTGGAGAACTGATTTGATTGTTTCTGGGAATAGGATTCCAAGTTGTTGTCCTTCAACAGTTTGGAATCCTTCTGTCCCTCAGACTTCAGTTGAAAATATCAGAGAGAACAGGGCTGAGGGTAACCGCACACGCCTTAATAATTACGACCCTAAGTCCTGTAACGAAGAGAAATTCTTTTAAACGTTTGTGATGGGGATGTAAAACGGAAATTCCTCAGATTGACGTTTTTAAAGAAATACAGGAATGAAAGGTTCTACTGACCTGTTAAACAACTTGTTGGGGTTGTCTATGCGAACAATAACAGGTGTTTCCGTGTGATTCAATGTCCTTTTTAGGTTGGGAGGTTACGTGTGAAGAAAGAATTGAAGCAGTACAACTCAATCTTGATAGATTTTGTAAGATTCTGAACAGTAGAGAGATTAGGATGTTTGAAAGTGTATTCCTTTTTGTGACGAAGTTGCTTCAGTTCGTGGGGAGGTGGATGGGTTGATATGCGATCAGAGCCCGAACAAAATGTTTCTACTGGGCAGTGAATTTTGTAGCACAAATTTAAATTGCCGGTGAAGTGGACCCAGGAGACCAAAATATCGGCGCCTGAGGGTATATAGAATTTAGTGTGAGCAATAAGTTTTTTGAAACATTTCAATTTTCTCCGTAGAAAGGTTTTTTTCTGATCTGGGCGATCGTGGTTTCGTATAAATCCGTGTGTTTGGTCCCAAGTAGCGTCCAGTCTAACTAGAAATGTAACAGTGTTGGTCGAACCGAAGGGATAGAGAAACCGCTCATTCAAGGAGATAAAATAACCAGCAGCTACACGAAACGAAGTATCAACATAATTCAATAAAAGTGTGAAATCGAGTCATGAAATTCAAGTTAGTCTTTTGTGGAACATTGCGGAACATACATATATTCTCTAAGAGAAACGGTCATAAGTCGCTCAGAAACTTAAGTTAACGCTCTATTATTGTACAGATAATGAGATTGTAGAATAGATAAAACTGTTTATTTTGTTTTGCACAACTATTGTTATTGTGCCTTATAACTCCTCCACTTCACCAGCGATGTGATGCGGTGTAGGTCTATCAGTTAATCGCTATCTCTTATTTGTCCTGTTGTGTTGCTGCAATGGACTGTTAGGTAGTGAAATAAAGCTAAGTGATATTGTTTCGGTTCAAAAAACCGTTCACTCCGAGACAGCTGATGCTAGTTTACCAGTTGCTCGTGGAAACCGCAAACACAATCAGAAGATTCCTTTCTCTACAGTTTGTGTAACAATTTTTGTTTCCATCAATTTTTACAGTGGTTTCCTTTCCGCAAATATCGATCACTCAGACTGACCACAATGGATACAATTCAGAAAAAACGATTACCTGACTAGTGATACATAACACCCAAATATACTCTAGTTGCTTAAAGTGTTCTTGCGACTTTCAGAAAATTTCATTCTGTTTTGTTACCGGATTTTACAGTACAGAGCTTTTCTCCTCCCATTTCTGGAATTCACTACAACAAATTCATTTTAACCTTCCTAAATAATGAACGTATTTAGAGAAAAAAGCCACAAATTATATATTGATATGCTCCAGGCGAGTGAAAATTTGGTGATTATAATGTTAAACTACATAAACAATTCATTTCTCCCAGCTGCAGCGAACATTTCCCACAAACTATGATTCATGTGTGCCATAACATAACAACAATCTTGTATACAGAACCAGCAAATGCTGATGGGTCTGCTTTGTATCGAGGTTCCGCTCATCACTGAGAACCATGGAAGCAATTGTGATGAATCATCATCCGTGCAAATCGACCGAGAATCCACTGAGAAGCCAACCCGGAGAACACGACTGTGGACCGAACTCCAAACCACCAGATTATCCATGTCGACTCTCCATGGTTTGGTAAACGTGTACACAGCATACCATTTTGATCTTGGTCAATTGTCCGACCTTCAGACTTTGCGCGAAAAGCAACTTCAGGGACACGCTCTTATTTTATTAAGGCCATTTGTATCATCAGGCACTGATTATAATTTTCTTTTCTGTTGCGAAGTCCTAACCTTCAGCTGCCAATACATTTGCAAGGACAATACTTCAACTTCCGAGTCCATCTCTTTTGATCATTTATCTGAACAGCACCATTGGTCTTTGTGATACGATATTGCACTGTGTTGTTCAACAGAAAGAACACATAGACACTGTAGACAACAAGTAGCTTTCTGATTGCCTGCCAAGTAACCTATCTGTACGGAATGTCAATGGAAGTTTACCAAGCTAATTTGTTGTCATTGTTTAGTGTTCGATTGCTTCTGAACTTTCTCCCTTGCTGCTTACGGTAGTTGGATTTAATCCTTTACGAATGGTCTGTTGTCTTCATTTCTTCTGGTTGCGCGCCGTGTTTTCTTCGTCCAGCTTTTTGACTCAGCTCCCTGTCGACGAGATGAGTGCAGTTTTTATGCACCAATGATGAGCCCAATTAAAGTTATGATACAGGTCCCAGTGTACAGTTGTCTGAAAGTCGTTTACTTCTCACCGACAGTGGAGAAAATTGATAACCATGTCAATGGTCTTCGTTTTCACTGGTAAGTTAACCGAGGTACAGCGGCCGTCGAAGTGCTGGATGTTATCATCCTGCTTTGATTGTACGGTCTCAGATGTGTTATCGATGTTTCTAACAATAACCCATGGGCGCTTGCGGAAGGTCACTCCGATATAAAACGAGGTCGGCTACGGTTATCGAAACCAGAAAGCTCATGATCACATCAGTTTCTGTCTGTAGTTATGTGGTTAAAGACAACGTAGATGAAGCTGAGACGATTTGCCGTCAGTAATAATATTCGATGGATTTAAATGACATCCTTCTTCCAGAAAACAAATAGTCGATGCAGGATATCCAGACTAATTTGGTTGTGATCGCTGGTGTAGGAGACACCTATTGCTGGCATACGGACGGTGTAGTGAAAATACAGATGTGGTGTGACTGCAGACACATTTATCAAAAAACTGAAATTAAGATGCACACGAAAGACCCGTATGCACGTGTGTGCCCGTCAGTAAAGTCATCTGACTACGGATCGATACTCGTACGGAGCGAACGGACGTGAATGGGGGATGAGAAATAATTCTAACTGATAATACGTCCCTATTGGGGCAGTCATGTATGTCGTAAAAATCAATACGCGCTCTACAACGGCACTCGAATCACTGAGGAAATATGTCCCAAATGTCTAAGAACTTCATCGAACTCAGATGACCCCACTGATTATGAGGGTAAGAACAAAGGGATGAATTCACACCCAGCACACGCACACACACATAACCAAATGTACAAGCACTCCGTTTCGGACCAAGTCAAGTCAATTAACTGGTTTGTGCATCACGATGGGTAAATATTCAGCCTTCACATAACTAAGTACTCGTCTACAATAAGACAAAAATTATAAAATGCAATGAAAAATGAAATACTGGAGTAATGGGTAGTATGGTTCTGTGTTATTCCAAATGTAGCGTTAGTTCTGATATTACAGAAACTGGGTTGTGCAAACACCTCGTCAGCTAGAGAAGAGTAGAACAGTTGTACGCCCGAAAGCGTGCACAAAGGTGTTTGTCTTGGGAATATTTGGAAGAGTTAGATGCACATTTCACCAGACCTTTGTGAACAGGAGGAGCAGAGTCAGTGGGAATCTTTGTGGACACCTTTTGACGAGTCTACTATGCTGTGATGTGGTTAAGTGCACGAAATGCAGTCGGAGTATACCACTGACAGATAAGAGGGGTTTTAGTGATCCGGCAATATACCCCATTTCTTTCAACAACAGATCAAGAAAGATGACATTTTAGGTTCATACCCAGGTAGCCTAATTTGATGGGTATACTATGTGTTTGAAAAAATGAGTGGATGCGGAATGAAATTTGAGACTGGAAACGTAAAATTTCAGGCCTCCAGTTTTCACAAAAATGAAGCCAGCATGTTTGAATCAAGCAAGGTTACGGCCGAATAACACTCTAAGGTGCCTCACTGAATCAAGACAATTCAGCTGTTCCATCTTTATCGTAATGGAAATGCAGTCCTTTTTAAATTGGGATACAAGCTTCCGTTCAACAGTAAGAATACGTTGTCATCAAACTGAATTGGTTGAGGGCTTAAGTTGAGAGCATCAAACCAGTCTGAAGTTCCAGTGGTATGATTTTGAAGAATAGAACAAAGAGAATCCCACGCATACGATATAATATATATATGACACCAAAGGCACATCTGATAAGAAGAACAAATCTATGTGCAGGAATTATAGAAACGTACTCAGAATATAATTTGGGAACAATATGGGCCATTGGGGAACTCCACGGATAGGGGTAGCAAGAGAAGAGTGTACTGTTAAAATCTTGACAGCAGAGAGATTATGGTGTCGGAAGGTGTACCCCTGTTTGTGACGAGGTTGCTTATGACGGGGAATGATGGACGATCACGCTGTATATACAGCTTCTCAAATGGAGAGCGAAGATTTCAGCAAAGACTCAATTAGCCGATGAGGTGGTCCAAGGAGACAGAAGTATCCGCCTCTAAGACTACAAAGAATTCTATCTGATCAGCCATTTTTCGAAGCTTCAAAATGTTCTCCGTACAAATCTGCCTCTTTTAAACTAGGCGATCACGGCCTCGTATGAAGTATGTGTGGTAGGTATAACCGTTAATCTTAGTTCGATTATTGCATGATCAGAGGAGCCTTGTGGAGAACTAGTCGGACTGAAAATACGGCTTGGGCAGTCAACTAAAGGAAAGTCCGGAAAAGCGTCCAGTCTAGCTGGAAATGTAACAGTGTTCCTCCACTCGGATGGATGTGGGAAGTTCGCATCAAGATGAATAAAGTCATCAGCAGCTACACGAAAGGAAATACCAGCAAAATTGAACAAAAGTGTGAAATCGAGTCACCAAATTCAAGGTAGACTGTCATGGAACATTGTGGACAAATACATAAATTTGCTAGCAGAAGTGGTCGTAAGTCGCTCTGAAACTTGAGCTTACATTCATTTATTGTACAAATAATGAGAAATTTAGAATGGGTCAAATGATTTTGACGTGTTGACCCCAATGACTGTTGATATACGTGATAACTCCTCCACCTGGTCTGCAATTTGATGTGGGGCGATCCACACGATATCCGACGAAACTATCAAGTGCAACTATTTCATCGGTAATATCACTGTGAAGGCAGGTTTCTTTCCGAAGAATAGCTTCGAGTTGAAAATATTCTATGATTCCAACAAGATCCGACAGCATCAAGAACTTGCTCAGCACAGACCGAAAGGTTTTGCTGAATAAAATGGGTAGATTCATGGTTTGAACAGGTTTCTTGCTAGGAGCTAGTTTTGACACTGCTCGGTGTTTTCTTGCGTGAACTCTGGAACTTTCATAGTTTCCTTCCCATTTATTTCGTACCACATGTCCAAAAGAGGTCAGTCTCGATAGAGAATTCTTGGTGCTGAAGTATATCAGCAAGTTACAGGAACATTCAATCGGGTCATTTATTACTTCAATGACACAACCCTGGTTATGGTAACCAAGATAAGAACAACAGTAAACCAGAGAATATCTGTATGGTTATATGATGTCCACTTCTCTCGAGATGGAACACCTCGGCCGGACTCAAGAGCCCTTCACAATAGGCGAAGAATAGTCAGCTCACATTAAAGACTTCATGAACAAAATGACAAACTAATCGATTAGCACATAGGCAACGTCTCTTTATTTTTTGTTGCTGAATACGTCTTCGATGTGCCAAATATCCAAGGGGTAAATAAACCGGAGTGTTAGTGGTGAATCTTTCGAAACTAAGTCTGTTATTTGCTTGCAAGTTGCAATGTTTTCCTCTTTGGCTTACTCATTCGTTTAGATATTATGCGGTCCTGGTCAGACCACCATTTTTGACTGAGTAATGCACGCTAGGTTACAACAACAATTATCCACTACATCGTCTGCACAACCTAAGCTAAGGGCGGAACAAAACCAGAGGTATCGTGAAAACAGCTCTGCAGTGCATTGATTTTCATTACAGGAATTTCACACAGTGGAAAACAAAGGCGAACTCCAAAATAACAAATGAGAATAGCGAATTGGGTATGACCTAAGCACCTAAACAAAAGGCGGGGCGTTTCTCGCTTAATGCTCCCTTAATAATACCGAGTCAAGTGGACAACACGTTGGATGGAATTCAACAGTAGGTGTTTCCTTTCGGTCATTCTAAGTAAGACCACTTTTCTCTGTACCTATGCCAAGTTTGCGACATCTACGCACTGTGATACAGATAGTCAATCAACCACTCTAGCACAAGGTAGTTTTGTGGAGTTGTCGCCCACTGATGGTCTGTTCAACTCAATCACACAAAAACCTAATTTCTGTCTACGTTCACACTACACAGAACCCGGAACCTCTCGTGCGACGTTTTGACTAAAATGTATTCTAAGCCGATACCAATCGTGCACGCTATTATTGGCTGCTAATTTGAGAAACCAAACCTTCTTTAACGATGTGATAAACAAAGAGCCATATGAAGGAGTGACCATTTTGTTCCTGATAACAGAAAATAGCAAATCATGGAAATCACTCTTCCATCCGAAATTAAGCCCTTGCTAACAAAGTTGTAACAATTACTTAGACAAAATACGCTTCATTGAATCACGACTGGTACCGTAAAAGAAACATATTCATTGTTGTCTGAAAAACCCCACGGAACACAATAATAAACAACGTGGCGAACACGCTCGTTTCCAGTTATTCGTACTCAGACCAATACATAACAATATATATGACTCATAAAGTACGAACGGAGAATGACAATCCAAATCTGTCTGTGTGTTATGTATTGGTATGAGTACGAATGACTGAAAACGAGCTTGTGCGCCACATTGTTTATTCTCAATATTCATTGTTACCGAACCAGATTACGAATTTGAAAAAGCATCGTATTACCGATTGCAAATAACCGCGGAATCGAATACGAAACTCACGATTACCTAGCGCAAGTTCACTGTCAGGCAGGGGAAAATACGTATATACATATCTAGTTTATTTTCAAAGCATTTAAATAAAGACTGACGATGGTTAATGGACTTGGTTGTTCATTTAGACGTCAATTATCAACCAGATCGTAGAATAATTGTCAATTCTTGGTAACATTTTACAAAAGCTGGGACAGTACAGGGCATAATTAATTAACTATTCAGCACCTTGCACATTTTCGTTTTACAACTCTCACACCCATAGCACCTCGTTCGACATATTGGTCAACGGGTAATGGCTCCCACGTGATTATCTAATCACGTCGAATGGCAAGTTATCTTGATAAGATTAGAATCAGTCTTGCAAATATTGCTGTAGAACTTTGAACGTAATCGCCAGTGGTTAGTCTGATTTCTCTTCCTTCGCTCAAAACACGGAACAAACGGTCATCATACATGTTTAGAAAGTGGTATTACCCAAAATATGGACAACTTAAGGAGCACAATGCTTAAAATAAAACGTTCCCTTCGGTCAGAGGATGACGTTTTCTGAGATGACAAAATCTTCTCAGGCGGAGGCCGTGTGGTGCAAGAGGTTGAGTGTAGCGGAGTGTGTGCATATTCATTTTGAATGTTTATGAGATAACTAATGACGGACTCTTGTTCTGCTCGGTGTATATTACTGGCCGCAGAATAGCCGCTATTTGAATGTGACTGGTTGGCCATCATTGATGTTGGATGATGACATTCATCCGTCTGCTTGCTTAGCTATTTGGAGGTTTATGGTCAATTTTCCAAAGACGCGAGGAAATGATGAAAGAAACTGCTGTTCTGTCGTTCGCATTCCAAAATTGCTGCAGTTTAATTCGTAGCGTGTCTCAACTGAATTTTTCAATTTGCTAGATTCTACTCACGATAGAAGACTGTTTTTGTAGATGTAATTACTGAAGAGTATGGTATATGACGAAAACCGTTAGTGTAACTGCTATGATGCATTGGCTTCCGATACTAGATTATGAATGAAAATATAACCAATTTTTCCATTTTTACGAGTAATTCCTATATTAGCACTCATTATTTTGGGAATCAGAGTCTTATAAATATACAAACATGTGCCTTCCTTATTTGGCTTTTAGTTTTTGTTCAAAATTAGGCTGCTTTCTTCGCGAGGCTGACTCTAATCAGGTTAAGATAACCTGCTATTCAATGTGATGAGATAATCCCGTGGGAGCCATAACCCGTTGACCAATGTGCTGAAAGAGGTGTTATTTTTTTAGAGTTGTAGAGCAAATTTATTCAACGAGCAGAATATATTTACCTAGTCAAAATTATAAATGTCGTCACCTTGGTGGAATTCGAATTCAACCAATGTGGATACCCAAGCTTCAACGTCAAATGTTTATTTTGTATTCCGAACTCATAGCATCTTCATTTATGATGTGATAAAAACTACCAGTGGAATACCGGCGGGAGAACCCTCATATCTGACAGATTCACGTAGGTTTATTTTTCAATGTGGAAACATTTAGCGTGCACGCTCATCGTTGAAATGCCAAGCCCCGGGACTAAGGAACTAAGAAATCTTTGAACTTTTTCACAAAATCTCAAATCCACGTCTGAATCATATGTGGCCGTTTCACCCCTGTAATTGTGTTGGCCAGTCAACATTTTTAGAAGCATATATGGAGCAAACACAACCCCATTGTTTTATTCCAAACGATAACTCGAGTGAGTTGTACTGTGTAGTGTGATGAGCCTCTTTTTGATCCAAACATTTGGCTTTATCTCGCTGCCGTCTGAACAGGGCACCAAATAAATGGTTGGAGTTTTGTTACCGCCATAATGTTCACTGATTTTTGCTTTTAGTAGTGACGATGGAGTGGGCTTGTTTCACTGGTAATCCGATACATGCAGTTGTTACGATTCATTCGGTAAAGGTCTACCTAGTGTCGCCACCCGCTGGGTCTAGTGAAACTCTTCTGTCTTTGAAAGACTTCAATTTATTGATTCGTAACAGATCTTTTGTGTAAGAGGTGCAGTGATATAACCAACTTCTGCGGTGGAAGACTGTTGGTTTCCTTCGTATTCAGAAACAGCTCTTCTGGTTGGATTTTCTGATTGCACCGGCATCGGTTGATTCGGCTCCGGTCAGTTCAGACAACTTTTGGCCACTAATTGGCTCGCTGATCCATCTAGGTGGCTCCTCTCTTGCCTTCCATTCTGGACAACCAATGGCGTGCTATCTGTCTGATCGTTCCCAACCTTGAATTTGGATTCAGAACGAGCGATGTCGTGTTATTCTCCCCACCAAACCAGGGCGTCTATAGGAGTTATGTTTCCCACTACCCTCATAACTTGCCTGTTCGACATGCTAGGGCCTGTTTCAAGGTTTTACATGACGTCACAAATATTGATCCTTCCACGCAATATCTCTAAGAATTGGTTTCCAATTATTGACTAGCTGAAGTGACTTTTCGTTTGGTCCTAGTAAAATATTTCCAATATTTCTGATAAATCAAAACTCTATGGTCTATAATCACTGCGAAAATTTCCTATTTCAAAGAAAAATGTAGCCATGATTCGGCTTTGAATAGATTGTATAAGTTCGTTTGAGGCAGTATAGTAATTTACCTTTGGATGGATAGTCACACTGAAATAATAAACCATGACTAGCTATTCATGAGAATTGCATCCGTATCCAAAATTTTGAAATGCAACCTCATTTGTGCTTTAAGCCAAAATGTGTGCGTGTTCTTGGGTGCTTGTGTTTTCTGCTACGTCACTACCACTATGCCATATGGTCACGATAGTTGAGAAATACGACATCAATCCATAAAAATGTAAATATTTCTCAAATTTATTGAAATGCTGGCGTGAAATGTCTCCCGTCTACTTCAACCCACTCCTCCCTACTCCTTCCCCCCAGCGCTTGTGGCAGGGTGTTTCGGGATTAGCTTGTCGAGCAGTCAATCAAAACCTAACTGGTTTTTTTTTGTCGTAGTCTCAACATTTTTCATTATTCTGACGATAGCTCGAAACATTTCTTTCCTTAGATCCAAGGCAACAACACGTCGAGTAGATTGGATTATTCTGTCTTAGTTGCGATACTTCTTTTCACGCAGTCGATCAAAATGCGAATAACTCGATTTTCTCATCAAGTCACCCTGGACGATGTCGCAGTTTCCATCAAACGAAAACTTAAAAAAGTAGGATTGAAGAGATAGCGATCAGGTCCTAGAGCGCATCGATTGTGATTTATGTATCTTGTTTTCTGCCCAAATCGAACAGCTCTATCCGCGAGTGAATTATGCAGCCTAGTCACACAGTTTTTAAGAACTGAAATAAATTTTGGGACAGTGTCCAAATTCGTCGAGCGAACTATTTCCATTGCTTTTTACATGTCTTTTTTAATATTCCAAAAAGGACTGAAAAACGAAATTGCTCTGTGAATCAGTTTTTGCTTTATTGTTTCACGACTTTCTTTGAAGAGTTTGAACTCTGTTTTTGGCTACTGCTTTCCTTAGCAAAACGCTTAGAAATAATTTGGAAAAATGTTGAATAAGATGCATTTTGATTATAAAAGTGAAAGAGATATGCTTTGGTTTTTTTTACTAGGAAGTACATTCTGAACCTACCAAAAAGAAATAGTTTCAGTAGTGTATAAAACCAGACTTCTGCATTTCGTGTACAGGGTACTGTGTGATGTATCACTAGCGAACTCACCGTTCGTGTTAGGCCCCGCGTTACAAAATACGATTTGTTTATGAACGCATAGCACCGAGCAAAAGATCACTCCAGCTTCAGCCTTGCGGTGCCCTATCTGATTGACGACAAGTGCGAGTGTCTTGCTCAAAATTATCAAATTATAGCTGATTTGGTTGCTGAGAGAGACAGAGTGAAGGAAAAAGGTTACGATAATCCATCAATGATGAGTTTCTGTACAATAAATAGTCAAGAAGCTAGTTTTATGTAAATGACAAAGAAACCACTGAACCACTATATGTGTGCTTCTTACATATCAGACCAGAAAATTTGACGAAATATCCACCCTAATGCAGAGTTTTAGGTCATCACATGTCAAACATGAGTTAATATTTTTTATGCCCGTGGACTTATCTACTCTTTTTATAAGCCCTCGCAGTTTTACTATCATTTCAATTACTTCCAGTTATTATGTAATAGTGATACAATACTCCAGGAAGAGTTTCGCGGCCAATTTGAGACTGGCATTTGGGACAAGTGACCGACAGCGGAAGCAGGAATCGAACTCGGGACAAGGGGGTTGGGATGGGGGCGGGGGTTGAAAGCCCTCCGTGATGTTACTTTACCACCGCCGACCCAGTGACCTTAGGCACTACGAAGGTCCCATACTCACTATTGTCTCTAACTGATTCATATTGCTTATGTAAGATAATTCGACGTGAACGTTGCGAAAAGAAAGCTATGCAATATTCTCACGTTTGATTTTGGAGAGGAACTATTGTACGTAATAGAGCATAATGTGACTGGTGTTTTCTTGGCCGTTTTGGCCAAACCTGTCTATGAGGCTAAAACGAATCAACAAGAAAAGGAGGCAAACCAACACACTATCAACGGTGTTGTTATATATATTTCTAACTTCCACGTGTACCTTTTCTAAAGTATCAATTTTTAGAGCTGAACGTGCATGGGAAAAGAAGAGTTTACTGAATTCGTCGTAACTTGTGCATCTTTGACAAACAAGCGCGCTGTGTGTAATTTTGATCATTAATCAACGTACGCTACAGGAAATATTTAAGCTTGTGCAGTATTTTGAAAGTAGGTTTTTCGTCCGACCCAAGTTTATTTAGACAGAAGACTTTTCTGGTTTCGAACCACCTGAATTTTAGTAACAGAAAGAAGACCGTGTATGTGTGGTTTAAGAGTCATTGGTACCAATCACTGCATCACAAACTAATTGATTGAAGCCAGTATTGGGTAGCGTCTCGTCTGATTGGCTGATCTGTTATATTTCCAGCCGCCACTTGATAAGTAATCCTTTCTCGTCTTGCCATCCGTTGCCGTTCCATTCGTAATTCTGTTCGCTCAGATTCCAACCTAAATCTTGGACAGGCAATGGCGAGCTGACAGATAACGAGACCTGCCTGCATAGAATAAAATGATTATATAATCCACTTTGACTATCGAATTTCAGCCGCTGTTGTGCCACTTTCTACCTGGTCAGCATTCAAACACACTCACTTTATTCAGATGCTTCATTTCTTAGTCACACAATAGGTTACACTTTGTGATTTACTCAGCAATTGTATTGTGCAACATTTATCCAAATCACTCCTGCAGAAGTTAACAACCCTTTGTTGCTTATTAGTTTCCACGGGACAAAGGTGAACTGACCATTTAATTACCGTTAGAGATTTTTACAAAGTTTTTCCATCTTGGGTTTATAACTTTTACGGAAATTTGCAAAGCCTGATACAACCGCGGGTTTTTCTTCCGCGATTATTCCGTGCTCGACAAAGTCAGAAGACCCCCCAATCTGTCCGCATATTTTAGCTTTCTGCTTTCTCTACCAAAACCATATTTGGCCAGAACGACCGAATGCACGGTACGATACGGCCTACCAAATGTCAGTGGTGGAAATTCTCACTACCAATTTCTTCATATATCCGCGAGAAACTGTATGTTATTCAACTTTTCTCCCAGTGGCTTTCTACGGCATGGCTGGCTGTGCATCAATGGATCTCAAGTTTTGCTACGTAATAAGTGTAACCATTCTTGAGCCACTGTCCTGAGTCTACTGGAACAGGATTTTTCAGAGTTTGCCTTTTTCCAGCTCTGTTCGAGAAATCTTATTTTAACATTCAACTGCAATGTAACGAAACTAACAGATGACAATAAGATGCAGTTAAATCAATTAATTATCATTAAAATTTGATCTACTGACCACTAAACATCAACTTCGTAGCTGCTAAACAGTACGGCGGTCGGTTAGTTTTTGAGGCTGAACTTGTTTCCGTATACGCAATACAAACTAGGTACCCTTTCGAGACAGCTTCTTCATTGAGTGCGTAACGTTCTTCAAAGTCCAAGCACAGCTGTTGACAAAACTATCTTGAATGCGGACTTAAAATCATTTCAGTGGACAAGAAAGTAGAAGCATTTTGGACGGAAAAGTTCCTCTTATAATCGAAGAGTTAGTCATTAACCTATACTTCTTTTACACCAATCTTTTGTATTTATTTTGTGAAACGTAGGTTGCTCAGATCCACGGATGGAGACCTATTCGCGCAGTAACCTTGAATACTAAAGAAAGAACTGAAGAGATAAAGCCTGGGTTTGTGCACCACGTCTAAATAATTATCCATATTATCACTTTTGGCTCAACTCTGTTTCACAAGAAACGCTGAGTTTTAGCACTTGATATCATCCATTTTCGCATTGGTTCTGCAGCATTTTGGCTGTTAGTACCAGACAACAACTGACGAAGCTGTTGGTGCTTGGCTGTAGTAAAGAGCTTGTTTTCTTATCGGATGTCTTGATTTACAGGATGTGTCTGGGTATCAGGTAGTCTATTGAATTAGCTTGCTCGGGCCTCGACAAAACGAACCAGATGCTACTAACATTCTTCTTTGCTGAATAGTTGTCTTGTCCACTTGGAGGCAGTCACCAGCCAGACTGAATAGTCGTATGGTTTGCACGAGGTCGATTACTTCCTTGCTTCTAGTCCGCTGGATATAACGGCGTTCGGTAATCCATATCTCAAGTTTTGGGTTTATTGTTAGCCGCTGTGCTTGCACTGTTTCTTAGTTCAACCAATCTTTGCGAATAAAATATAATACTAAATCATAAATACTCTTGAAAATAAACTAATGGACCTGCGAAAAAATTTAATCCACAAGCATTCACACGGAGACGCTGGGATAACTTAGCATAAATTGTACATGAAGCCACATCATTCACATGATCAAAGTGGTTATGGCTGCTTGAGTAATCAGTGGATTTCTGTTGCTTTGATTTTGTATTCACGAGTACCTACAAGTTGTTCCATGGAGCAAAATGCAAATAAACAATCACGTCCGGTGAGTGCTAAAGTTCTCGCATCAATCACCGATGTACATCAAAGTTCGGCCTTCACGGGAATGCCTCTTTCTTTGCCAGAAGGTTATTCAGGCGAACCAGAAGTCCCAACTCGTATGCATAGTCGAATGAGATCAAACTCGCACCTGGAAGGGAAGAATACACGTATATTCGGATAACCAGTCATAAAACATGTGGTTCAACTTTATCTGTCTGTTGAATATCAAGTTATTTGTGAGTTCTTCAAGGTTGATTTCAGGAAATGAGATTCTACTTGAAAGTTGTTTGTATTGGTAGAATGAAATACAATGTTATTTATTATATAGAATGAATAAACAAATAAACTTTTTTATGTTACTTAAAGTTGAAGTTGGATCACGATTGAGCGTATGAGTAAACGAAATTAATAATCTTTCACTTGATAATTTTGCTGCTTGTCAAAGAATGACTGAACACTGTCAAAGTCTGCAACTTTTTTCCTCATGTTCATGTATAAAAATCATATTCGCAACTGAAAATCAAAGTAAGCGTCAGATTGGGAGAAGAAAATCAGAGGAGTTTGTTGATGTGTGTTTATTCGATGAAAAAGTGCGTGTGTGTGTGTGTGTGTAAATGCAATATTTCCCTGATTTCCAAACTATCCGTTCATTCATTCAGCTAAAACAATAACCAGTTTGAATGCAGCATGCACTTTTAAAGGTCGCTACGAAATGATCCAGGATACAGCACGAAACAACTACTTTGCTTGGGAGTCCAATCTCCCGGTTTTGCGAACACAGTACCATTAGCGAGACGCACAACAAGCGCAGCAGAATGGAGTTGACTCGTTATTATGTTATCTGTGTTAGCTAGCCCTGCTCACGCAACAACCGCGCAATGAACAAGAGGTTTGCTATATGATGGCTGACCTTAACCAAATTGTTCGCTGGAATCAATTACGAGTTTCCGTATGAGCGTTTGTGTGTGGGTAATCGGGTCACCGTTTGGGAATCGGCCGACCAATGTCGGGAGGCCTTTATACAATTAGTCCTCGGCAGACCATTCAACATCATCGTTGAGAACGAATAAAAGCAAAACAATTCATTGTTTTTCGCGAATCGTACAATTCTAATCAACATGGAGGACATGCATCAAAAGATCTAGTTACCGTACACCCACTTGTAACTCCTTGAGGTTGATTTGTGAAATCTAGAGCTCACTATTTTTCCGCTGTTACACATCCTATATAAGTGATTCACGTGAGCGCTGTAAATGCCACTCGTGCCGTAATTGACATAAAGCATATCATACAGGTCAAATGAATCGTAGTTGCGATTATTCAGCATGCACTTCGCAAAGCACGCATGACACTCATGCGGAAGTTCTCAAGATTCAGTTGGCTGGCAGTTCATGGTCGGTTTTTATTTCCCAGAGCATTCTTCTGGTGTGTCGTTTCACGGAAATACCACCGCTTGATAAATGTGTCTAATTTCTGAGGAATTTCCCAGTTCCGTTTCAAAATTCCATTATGCCTAGTTGCTACGGTGTTTTCAGTTTTTGATAAATCTTCATCCCGCTAATTCAAAAAAACCCCGTTCAGAAACAGAATGGCCATGATTTTTCATAAGCCGTGACTATTGAAATTGTTGGTACTTCTTTAGCAAGCCCAAATGTGAACCAGGGCTATCCAACATACCACTGTCAGATAACCAGATGTACTAACTGGTCCTCAATTTTCCTCAAATTTTCATTCATTTTGTCCTGTCCTCAATAACGACTTGACTCTGTCCAGGGACAGCTCAAGTTATCCGATTGTGTGAACGGTTTGTCAGGGGAAATAAGCGTGTCTTCAAAAACCTGTCGTTTTATGTCCTTCCCTGTTTTTGTGCTTATCTACCGATCAGTGACCAAAAGCTAATCTTTTTTATCCTCTCGGGAATCCAATTATCTACTTTCAACTCTTTGACTACGAATTAAATAACTAGAAATGAAATGAAAAATTCAGTGAATCGTGTTATTACAAAAGATCTAATTCAAGATTTCGGCGACCTGAAAATGTTCGAACGGGAAAAAACCTTTCAAGAGGGATACGAAATATAGTTTAACTATCCATGAGTGTCATTTTAGACCTCGTCAACGTATTGAGTACATTTAAGTGTTCCGATTTTGAAATTTGTAATGGCTTTGGTCGAGTGGTAAGAATCTGTATCAATTTTATGACTCTTGGTTTTGGAAACCCGCTAAAACCGGTAAAGTAGCAACAGAGAGCCATCCACTGTGACATAGAACTCTACCTCACCTTATCTGTTGCCGACCAGTGTTTAGCACTCATAGTGTTCACCTTGTAATAACTGCTGCATTGTGTATTTAGGATGGAGGCTTTATTCGATTATAACTGGCAATGCATCAAAAACTTTCGTCACTTATGGATAATTGAAACAGAAACCCTAGTTGATTTCATATGTGTTTCAACAATATTATTACTACCCGCATTCGTATTTATAAAAGTTTTACCCGGTATTCATTAGATGTACTTTTACCAGAGGGAGAACCACAGTTTACGGGACAATGACAAAAATGGGTTAAAATAATTTGACAAACAAATTTTAAACGCGGATGATGAAAACCTGAGCATTTTATCCATCATCAACACAAATTGCATACACTCCTCAGTAAAGCGTTCAGTCGTTTATTCATTCATGAACGAGATATTCAATCTGAGCTTCGGTTAACATATGAGTAGACACGTATCGATCGTCTGTTCATTTTCAGAAAATTGAGTCGAATTTTCCGGGTTCTCTCCAAGACAATCATTATGTAGCCGTCATACATAGGGACAGCCTAAGCATCGTGGGTCAGTGTGTCAAAAAATAGTAAAAAATATTACTTCTTCACTGATGCTTTATGGTTAAAATAGAAACATCACTTTGGAAAACTCGTGTTTTCTAAAGCCCGTTTCAGTTCGCGAAATGTTTTCAAAGAGGGACAAATGGACCAGATTTTTTGGTGTATATTGCATTGGAAAAGGCTAGTGAAGTTTGATCACCAACGCGTGTATTCGAATAGTGGACGATCAAACCAGTACACGAGAGGACCGTATGTGCGTGTGCGTGCGTCAGTAGAGTCAGCAGACTACGGGTCGATACGAGGGTGCACGGTATAGCAGAGGTGAGAAAAGAATTCGAATCGATAAAATGTCCGAACCGAGGCTGCCGTGCATGGCGTGAAAATCAGTACACGCTGTACAATATTTAGAGATAAAATTAGCCACTACTAATTGCATTTATTTTACCCCTGACTTTCAGACGTGGCTGTATTGACCGTGACTGACCAACGGAGCGAAAAGTTCAAAAATATTCAAGGACATTCTGAATAAAACATACAGTAATAAAGTTATCTCAAGTGATACGACGACAGAGTTCCGTTTCAATGGCGCTGACAACCTGTTAGTAGCCCGTTCTGCTATTTCACAATAAACCTTGCTGCTCGGCAAGCTTTACCATCGCGTGATTCCGATTGGGTATGTCCGCTCACTGCAAGCCGTCTACCTCATGGATCATTGTTTTCTCCATAAATTACGTGAAACGCTAAGGAGGAATAATACTAAGCTCATATTCTGGAGTCATCTCAACAAGTTAATTCTCAGTGCTACCTTGAACATTTCGTTGAAGAGTGGGAACAGACGAATGTTCCCATTCCAGTTCACCAACTGTTTAAGTGAAGGAGAAACATTGTGATTTATGAAGTGGACTGACACACACACACGGGAAACTCACGTGACTATCGCACTCACCGGATAATAGGTTTGCAAAGCGTGGCTCTCATATAATCGTTCAGTCTACTAGATAGAGTAACGTGTTCTAAGCAAACTGGCTTTCTGTTTCTTCTATCGCCAGCCCAGAAACGCTCTTCTAGCTAATCACACGTAAACAGTGTCACGGTTGCGAATGTGTATTAGTTAATTTGATGTCTAATACTAGTAAATGGATGTATTCTTCTACAACGTGCTGTCCAGGTTCGTCTGAAGAAGGCCAAATAAGTAGCTGTCACGGTATGTCAATAGTACACGTCCCCCACATTGGAAATCCAACAAAATACTGGAACGAGGATCTTCCTTTCCTCCCGGGGCACGGCTTTCAAAGCTGATTACTTGTACGTAAACAAACTTTTGTTTTTGTGCTTGCTCTCTAACCTTATGGCAAATGCAACGCTCTCAGACATAGGCCAACACATTCATCCTTGTCGGTGAAAGTGTTGGTGCTTCTTCAAGTAAACGCTGAGCTCAGGCTCACCGAGTATTTTTTCTCTATCTTTGCAGATTAGGCGGATGCAATCCGACGGAAAAGCACTACTTCCAGCAATCGTATATTTTTCACTCAAATTGGTCCCTGGCACACGCCTGGAGATAACTCCGAACGCATTTTCTATCAGATGAACTACAGGTAGATGCTAAATTTTACGCCCTGGCACAAAGGCTGCGTCATACCTGCAGCCGTTACTTATTCACCAGCTTTTACAAATAATACATATGATGAAGCCCCCCTTACATTTTTCTGCAAACAAAAGCTAACGCTGCGAACCGGAATAGAGCCATCCACCTTCCGCCTACGGGGAAGTTGTTGTGCTAGCCGAGCTATCAAGGTACGGCCAGCCGAACGCAAATAGCGCTAGTGAGTATCCAACATTGAGCGGTAGGCGGAAAGTTGGTAATGCGTTATCGAACAATCAATTGCTTTGTTAGATTCTCATTTACTGTACGGAACGGGGACAACTTAAATGAAGGTGGGATTTTCCATTTGACGGAATGTCTCCGGTTTTATTCCGACTCGCGTCGAGGATTGTAGCGCGCGAAATATGCTCGCGGATTTTCCAATATCTATGAGATTCAGGTTCCTCGGGCCAGTGAAAAATCCCGCGAAAATACAAACTGATTCCGGCTCCCTTCTCAATGGCAAAAGCATGCAACGCGGATTCAATAGCATGAACCGCAAATATTAGGTAAAAATTGTTTGTTTTCATGCAATTCAGTACGGAAATGCTTAACGCACCTTTAAATTTCAGTTTAAAATTATTTTGGATATGTTATTTTTGTCATTTTCCATTTCAGCTCTTCAGAGAAAGAACTCACCTAGCTAGTGAGAAGATCCTCAAGAATCCCATATTCCAATGAGTGCATCGTTTTCACCCTGAAACTCAGGTGCTCAGATACGACATTAGTTTCTTTATCAAATACTGACAATATATTAATTATCACAGCTAAATTGAGCTGTCGAAAGCAATATGGAAAATGCATTCTTTTATTTGTCCATTGTACCCGAGTGCAACTGCTTTTAACGCACCAACTGATCTGTAAACCATAAGTTAGAAGTGGCGGTGCACATTACCCTTTGGCGGAGTGGATTTTCCAGGGAAGTATCTGGCCAGACAGATGAGGAAATCATGGTTTCTAGGACCCATGAATCCCACCTTTGTCAGAACATTCTTCACAACGCAAAATAGATCAACGAAACCAGCAAACTGTTGAACTGGCTTTGGACAGGCCACTGGGTACACGGCTGACTTCGCCTAGTCGTTCTTCGTAATGACGTGTATGGGATTTTCCCGGTTGATCCATCTCGGATAGATGTGATGCTGTTTGGAAGTTATGTTTTAATATAACATGACTCATGACGCAGTACGAATGCTCCACTCACTACTGAAAACCATAGAATCACTGTACAGCTGTTCCAGCTCTGCTCGAATGGAGCTATATCATGTAGTGTATATGTTTGACAAAATCCTCGAGAGTCAGCTCGGAAGGCCTGGTGGTTAGCTGTTCGTTTTATATTCGTCCGCTCCAAATGGGCGCCCGGTGGATGTGGGATTGCTGATGATTCCTAGTATTGTTTTTCAATGGTGAGTTGAGCCCTAATAATGAATGATAAACCATATATAAATCTAATCTCCGACTGCTAATATCTGTTGAAAAATACATCTTTGTTCACCATCACCGACGTCGGTTTTTATTACTACGACGTCGATCGACATTTCATCAAGTCTTACGTGAAAGGTGAGGGCAAACGTGTTTCCATTTATTGAAATATTCCAAGAAATAATATCCACCGAAAACACGGGCTTCATTGATCATCATAATTAAACCTCTATTTTACTGACCAAAGTGGTACAATTTTCTGGTTTTAACACAACCTTCTCCCCGGTCATGGAAACGATAAAGACATTCAACCAGTTACTTTCATACGATCGTGATCCGAAGGCCACGGGCTTCAAAATAAACGGGTTGTCTTCTCCGAAAAAGGTATCACCAAATGGGGTTTCGTTGTTGTGCCACGACAAAATACGGTTTACACCTGATGCCTTTGAAAAATATTTTGCTTCTTTCTTGAACACAAATATAAACGAGGTTTCGGGAAAATTCTCATTCCTAACAGGTTCACCATTATCCCGTCGGGGATTAAAGGCAGCCGTTGTGAGTTATACCTTTATATTTTTATCGCTGATTTACATAAAATATTGGGCTAGTTTTGTACCTATGTATGATGGTAATTTCTTCGTGATAACCAAAGTGGCACAGTTTCAAATGCTCACACAGAGCCTTTGCATTGCTGTTAACAAATAAAATACTTGTGCTTACAGATAATGGTATTTTTACTACTAGTAGTACCAGTTTGGATTTTACGTAATATGGTTTATCAAGCAATACGAACACTGAGATCACCGTTAAGATCCTTGAAAACACAACAACTGTTACATCCTGGATGGGCAACATCTTCAGTGCACATCCACCGAGACCCACTAGGAATCGAACCTGCAGTGACTAGAGCACCCAAACATCAGATAATACGGTTGGCTCTCAAAGTTTCATTGAACTCAAGCACCAGGATGAAACACTTGTGCAGTATTTTTATGGTTTTCCATAGTGAGCAGGGCCTTCACACTGCATGAAGAATCCTATTATTCTGGTATCTATTTATCTCAATTACAAAAGCAACATATCGGCACTCAAGTACATACATGAAACGCGGTGGAGATAATTACTGATGGTAGATGAACATAGAATTACCCACACTAAAGCACACAAACAAAGTAGCACACGATAATACCTCATATTATCGAGGTATTGTTTGCTGATCGATATTGGATAGCAAAACGATGTCTTTTATTGATTGCTACACCCCTTCACTTAGAAAGCCCTGTTAACTCGAATTATTCATCAAAGGTCACACGGTGTTTTACCATCGATACATTTAGGTTTCTTGCTGCTTCCGTTGGTAAAATGTGCGCTTCACCGTCAGTTTTGTCAGTGAATAATATTTCAACCTTTTACTAACCGGTTCCAGTCAAAACACTTGCTTCAAGGCTGCCGGAGAACTGGTGTGCTACCCTAGAGGTCATCCTGTCGGAGTGTCTGTTGGAAGGAACCTGGAAACTGATGCGAGTCTGTATGTTCCCAAGATTCAGTGATAAAAGTGAGCCAACTTGTTCTTTCTCTACAACACAAAGTCGTATGTCTTTGGTTTTACTGAAAACTTTGAAGCAGAGGAACACCGTGGTTCGACTTTCTCGGGCAAAACCTCATTAGGAATTTCTTGCTAGGCTTGTCGCTCTTCAGCGATTGAACCCTCGTAAATCTGAGGCCTACAGCACAAACGGAGCTATTAGATTATGCTTAAAAATTGAAATCAACCTATCCCGTCGTATTGAGTGATGGTTTGGTCAACCACGTCCGATATACTGGACGTTGATAGTGACTGACCGAAGAATTTCGCATTACTTGGGAGTAAATGGACTAGGTGTCTCATTCAAGCTACACAAGTTTGATTATATTCGTTAAAAGGTGGCGATAATTTCACTCGTCGGTATTTACGGGGGTCTAGCCCCCTGCTGTAATCTTGAACTGTCTGATAACCCCTTATCTCCTGCTTTGTATGTACAAAACGAGGAGCTTCGAGCTTCTCGCAGAAACTTCTTACTTTGGTAAATTAACATTTTGCCCGTCATATGGTTCCTCTTCCTTGTAAAAAAAGACACTGAGGAACCTCAGAAATTGTTTCTCTGAATTTATGCACGCAAATAATTAGGTTTGTCTTCATATCATCAATGCATACCATTCAGTTACATCTTTAATATTATTACAAATTAGAAACGCTCAACCCAATCATTGTAAACACCCAAAAGCCTTCAAATCTTTTGAATTAGCCCCCACGTTAAAAGTCAGCTCCTCCAGCGGCATTGGAACCCACGTGTAGACGCCACCCACAATCTCCAAGTATGGTCTGCCAGCTGAGGTATGAGGCCCCGCCAAGGATATCGAAATTTCCTCCATTGGACAACATGGTTCTGCCGCACAAACCGCAATAGCACACGGCCTACGCCACGTGAACTATGAACGGGCCAGTGACTAATAGTGTGAGACTGGAGAGGTTCGATAACTTTCGCAATGATGCAAATGGTAAAAGGTATTGACCACGGCAGGGACTCCAACCGCGTTTTCGATTGGTGGATACTAACCCTATTCGGAATAGGCCAATCAGAGTATGCCGACGGGCTGAATGCATAGCCATGTGCCTGAATATGCAAAATGAACTTAGCAACAAATCTTTCGGGATCCATTTTCGTCGAATTACTACAATTTCTCTGAGTTTCCACGCAAACAAGTGTTTGAGTGGGAAATTTAATAAGACGAACTGGTCTAAAACAGTTAGGACATTGCTGAATCGATGCAATGGTTTTTAAGTAGAGTGTGGCTCAGAACACTTACCAGCGGAGTCCTGAATAAGGTAAAACTTACTTTTATCTGATGAAACTGGGTGTTTCTTTTTATTGTGAAGGAACCACAATTAGCAACTGCTGAAAAAAAGGCGGAGCAGAAGTATTTTTCTCTCAGAATGTCTTAACCTCAGTCACAGTCGAGAATCGAGAATTATAGAATGATACCTAATGTTTTGTGGTTGAGTATTATAAGCTTTTATTACATCGGGTGGAGGACGATCGATCCCCGCCAACACTGATCTGATTGTTGGTAAGCAGTGTTTAGCAGTTCTTCGGCTGGAAACCATGGCTGGCATTTTGGAACTTTATAGGGCTCTCCACTCCATGTTTCCAGATAAGGTGGCTGAGTTTTCTCGATATGCCCTTTCAAATACGGCCATACAGAGGCTTAGAACGAAAACAAAATGTTCAAAGTTAACCATAAGAATTATTGCCATGGTCGAGGTGAACACCCAGAAGCTTTTACTTACGATTCGGAATGACTTGTATTTGTTGGTTGTTAGCGCGGAAAAATGGTTTTGGTTCTCACGTTTTTACCTGGACCACAAGGTTCCATCAGAAAGAAGGACAAAGCAGCTTGTTTGGAAATAACTGTATTCAAATCAGCACTATTAGAAACGTTATCTATCCTGACGCCGGAATTTGAGTTACGACAATTTCTTAAACTAGCATGCCAATATTAAGTATATCCGGTCCGAACGAAGTTCAAAGTGTACCAGATAATCGATGCCTCATGTGCTGAGTTTTATAGTGTTTTGATTTCCAATGTGCAACTTTGTCTGTAGCCGACTCTTCGGTTACCGTGGGTAACCTTTTCCAAGGCTGGTTTTCCAACCATAATGAAGGTTCCTCGCAGTAAATGAAACATCGACTGATTTAGATCTCCATTGGCGTTGCTATGTTTCGGATTTTATAACACTTTAAAAGCTTCATGTAATTCGCCTACCTTTTTTTATCATCATTGGCCAAACAACAAACCGTTTTTAGCTCAGCTAACAGTCACTTCATTGTATCAGCAAAACACAGCACTTTGACGATTCTAACCAGATAACTGTAAAAATAATCTGCGTAAGTCTGATTATGAACTCACTTCCTTTATAGTCATGTTGTTTGGTGAAATCTTAGCTGAATTCGGATATACGCTACTTAATCAAATTATATCATCTTATCCGTGAAGCAGTTTGGAGAGAACCCCGAAATTCAGTCACGTTGAATACTTTTTCCTCCCACGACACTCTCTTACTAGGCTTCAAAAAGCATACATAAATGCAATCGTGTGCTCACTACGATTCCTGAATTTTGTCTGCCTCACTGCCTCAGGCATTTTCTGCTCCGCAGAATCATGTCCTCGAATGATACTACTTTAACGCAAGTATCATCGGAGCTACTTGCTTTGTGTGGAAAAGTTGTCTGATCGACAAATCAAATTGATAAGAAGTTGTTTCCTTACAAAAACTACTGACGTATTTTTTCTTAATCCCGATTGAAAGATAAATTAAATGAATTATACTTATCTGTGTGAACAGTGTGGTGTTGCTGATTATAAATAGGTAATCAATGTACCAAGGGTAAATTTCAAGCCGTCTATTGTTGTTCCGTTATTATTACTGAGATTTATCGTGGATATACCTAATGAATTACTAGTGGTATCACGATCTATCGTTCCTCTAATCAGCAAGCTGACAGCATATGTGAGATGTATACTATGAGAGCAGTTTCGCAGGTTCCACGCCCAGTAACTGAACCCGCAGAACATTGGCGTTCTTGCAACGGACCGAGTTTCGCTACTACTGCTGACTGAAGAAGGTATGGGACAAATGGGGGAAAACCTGATTTATGTATTCTCGATAGACGAAAAGCGAATGAGATATGCTTGCATCACAGTCTTTACTTTAGATAATATCATATTTTTCAGATATAATTATAAACCACTGGTTTTTATCTGACTTCTACCTGGCTGTGTATCGTTTAGAAGTGTCATCATCCTTCCCTGATGATTTATTTCTTACATGACAACTCGTTTGGAGAACGACGCCGTTATTTCGCAGGTTTTGTGTCGAATTGTTTGGATGTAATTTTGCACCAATGGGCTGTGTTGCTTTGCGTTCATCGTTCTGTGGTAGTGCCCCAAACGTACTAATTCCCATTCGCGTCAGTTAAAACCATGTAGAAGTTTGATCTTAGACGTGATAGTCATTCATCATGAGCTTCAAACCTGACCCTCAACATAATGCGGTTGCGCTTTCCTGTTAATGTTCACTGATTCGAAATTTGGCTCAGTTAATAGTACCTTCATTTCATTCCTCTAATACAAGAATAAAAAATCCTCACCGAGCAGGATTCTCAGAAATATTTGCTTGACGTTTTTCACAAACTAGTTGCACTGATTCAGTCCTGTATTATTCAAAATGACACTCCTGAAAGCGGTGAAGATGACAGCACAAATCGAACTGAGTTGCTATATTATCACTTGTCGAAAATGATAACGCTGTGTGAAAGGTAGCTGTGATTTAGGGCAAAAAGCAGTATTCCATCATAGTTTATCAGGTTCTGCGCATCTACCTAGTATATCCACAGAAACTCGCGTTTGATTGATACTCTTATATAAAACTTTGTCTGTTCTGACGATATTTGACGCACTTGGAATTCACACGCACCCATTCTATCAGCTTTACAAGTTTTGACAGTTTTACATCAGATCACAGAGCTCGTGATTTCAGGTTGACTCTCAGTGCTCCATAAATCAGCAACGATAGATTGATCTACCGTTAAACTGAAAACTCTACAACGGGTTGTCGGGAGCATGGACGCGTGCACTGCCTTTTCATTGTAAACTTTGGGTGATGACGACGGCGCGATAAATCTGTCCCTGTCAGCTGAATTGTTTGGAAAACCAATTTCAAATGCTTAGGAAGTTATCACGTGACGGTTATAAAAGCACACCGAATTTCGTTGTCCGCGGGTGGTGAATAGACGAAATGTTGGGTAAGATTTTACCACATCAACTTCCAATTGAGTCAGTGTGTCAATGTTTTTGACCCATTGTCGGGACTAATAAGTTGGCTTTTTTCATAAATGGCTGACAATAGGGAATTCTTCTGTATTTGTTACCTGTGAAAGTTCACTCTCCAAGACGGAATTTAGTCGCTTACCTTGGGTCAATCAGATGCTAATTACGCAAGTAATTGCACAGTGATACCTAAACACTACCCAGACGATCAGCAGGAACTCTACTGGTTTTAATCACTGGACTAGCCTCCTCGGTTGCTTCCCATTGAAGTGAATGCCCTACGGTTGAATGAGAATAAAAAGATATTTTGCAATCATTGAATATATTATTTAATTTATCTAGTTTTGCTCTATAAAAGGAGACACAATCCAAGTGGGTGACGCGAATGATACATATCCGAGGCAAGCCCAACAGTTCAGGGTACCATCACGAAAAAATCACAGGGTTGAACGTGACGTCTGGTAACGAAAAATCTTGTTTGCATTCGTTGGTCGGTTGCGGTAACTATCTGAGGGCAGGATAAAAATCAGTCTTCTGGGTTTAGTACAGTTCAAATATTGAACCCCCGGTCAGTTCGTACACGATTCGTGCCATTCGGAAACGAGTCCAATTTGTACAATGATCCAAAATGACACTTTCTTTACGTCTTTTCGTATGCTGAGGTGAGTGCCGTACAGATAAGTTGAATCAGTATCAGGCATTTGCCGAAAATAAACCAACGGTTTAGTATCCCATATGTCAGAAAGTCAACAGCGATAAAATAAGTTTTGTGTCCGGTTTTAGAACAAACTGATGGAGATCAGTTAAAAATTGGCTTCGCTAGTAGTTAGCTAATTATCCCCCAATTATATCTCACGCATGATTATGAGTGAGCAAAACCAGTTGGACGAACCATAGTCCGAGCCCTCAGGCTGTTCATACCTGATTGTCAAGTTTCTTTGAATGAGCATTGAGGTCCTGCACGTTTATTTTGAAGTATTGTGTGTAGTCAGCCTATTTATCTGGTTGACAGCTAACTCAGACAGCATGAAATGCTTGAGAAAGCAAGGACTTGCTCGAAGTTTTATCGGTGAGGTGAGCAAACCCAGTTTATATTTTGGAGAACGTAAATTGAGCTGACATGGAAAGTATATTGTTGGATCTAAAAGATACCAGATAAGTGCAAATTAGACGAGCAGAATGAATTTCGGGCTATGTTGGCATAAGACAATTCTCATCGGGAAAAAACTTTAAAATGAGATAAATGTGAAATATAAATACCAGTAGTTATTTTCTATTGCAATGTTCAGTTAAGGTGAAGATAAAGTTATCATGAGACTGAGCGATGGTTCTGAGTCAGGCTAAGTACAATGAGGAGAAGTGATCTTAGATCCAGGACTGAATAATTTCACTGAGTGTTTGGAACGGATTATTCTGTATTTCAAGGCGTAAAATGTTCTTCATGCAGTATCAAAGCTCAACTAGCATTGAAACCCATGAAAGCAGTATGCTGCTGTTGCATGCATTTCAAGATTCATCAAAATTGAACACTCACCCATCTCTCACCGGGACTCGAACCAGAAGTAAATGGTTGTGATTAGAGCAAGCAACTTCTGAGCTACCTGGACTGGTTCTCTACAATTAGTTAAACGTATCCATTACATGATATAGTACACTTATATCACTGATTTTGGATGGTAATTACTCAATACCTGCAGAGTGATTGGCTGCTGTTTTAGGTGATTTTTTCTTAGGGACCTAAGGACATTGTAGGCCTCACATTGTGAACAACCTGTAGAATATGTTTATTATATTATTCAAAGTAAATTGAGTGCAGCCAATAAAATATAATCTCCTACTAATTAAATTCTTTAGCTCTCATAGAAACGTCGTTCCCGTACACGCTGTTTACTAATTAGTAATGGAACGAGTACCGGGACCACTGGTGGATTGTCACTATTACTCAAAACATCACAGTATAAATTATTTGATTTACTCACTTGTTCCAGTAGATTGGTACCTGTTCAATATAGTGCACACTCCACGTTAACTTAGAGTGACAGAGTGTTTAGCCATCTACAAAAAGTAACTTTTCGTCGAAACTTGCACTTTTCATTACAGTGAACCGTGATCACACGGAGCTGATACGCAATTTGTACTCGCTTTCGAGTTTGTTATAATTTGAGTAAATAATGGATCACGGAGAACGCCGAAACATGCACATAATGCAATTCAGTGAAATATTGACACAGTTAGACAAGAATTCCATTTGCCAACAGGTTCACGCCGGAAGCATTGATCTATTCAACAGTGAATTCCGAATGAGGAACGAGATGTAAGTTGTACCAGGAATCATGTTCAAGGTTCTGCGGTGTGACGGTAAGTCTAGCCTGAGTGGGATACCTAGTTATTGTCAACTCAATCAGTCTGCCCTTCCTCAGTGTTGCAGCCGGTGAAATCGATATTTTCAATTCGCACCTAGACAAAGCAGAGCCAGAATATAATACGCAGAAACAGTGAATGCTCACTTAATACACTGTTGTTACATGTTCTCACTCTGTCACGTTTTCTAGTATCGTCATGTGGTTATATAATTCCTTATCGGATATTCGTTCTTCTGATTTCATACTACATTTCAGTCGCCGGATTATCAGAATCATTTCAACCGATCCACTGGTGAAAAAGGCATCGAGGAACGATCAGATTTTACGGTTTATTTCGATTTTGAAAGAGAACGATTCTTCCCTCTGTAGAACTCATTCACAGGGAAAACTTGATCAAAAAACTGAGCTGTGAAAAAACCAATCAATAGAACTCCATAACAAATTAATGAATACTTTTGCCAGTGGAATTGGAAGCAATATGCTGATAACGGATTTCCAAAATGCCTATTGAAAAGATTTATTGAGATTGCACATGGGAATTGAGCGTGTCACGTTAAGGAACGCCCTCACCCTGAAAGAGTTTGGGTCCTTTTCTGTGCACATGAATTTTCTGTCCTGTATTTGCTAAACAAATCCTCTGCTCCCATGTGCTCAGACCTCTAGTTTCCATGCAAACCATCACATCCCTGCCTCCACGCATGGGTGATAATCTTTTGTCCACTCCCATTGCGTCACACAGTTTTTGAACTTGTTTCCATGAGCTTATTGACTGTTGTTTATTTGGTCTTTAACTCGTATCCGTGTTCTGTGCATTTGTTATAGTTATCTGATCACGTAGCTCAATGAACACTAGTTCCTAACACGCAGTATCGCCCAAGTTACCCTTTATTGCCCATTATGCCTCTGTGCACTGGCCCAATGGTTGCCAGGACGACCCCGTCGGCGTGGTTGTTTTCGCACCCTCTTTCCCTTTCATATGTTGATTCTTGTCAGACTCACCCCTTTTTTCCCCACGACTGACCTTGTTACTTGACAGGACCTCACCTTTTAGGAGCATGTATTTCCTTAGCTCACTTGCACACTCACTCACTCACTTATCTACACTTTCTCTCTCCGTGTGCTTTGTCTGTTCACATTGCTGACCTTTGGCCATCTCCTTTTGATCACGCCTTTTTCCATCAGCCATTATATCACGTTCGTCTTTTGCTAAGCTTGGGCGTACGCTTCTCGAGGTGATTACTTCTCTCGTCATCGTTGACTGATCGAACGCTTCCCAATAAATAATGACTCCCTTCATGAACTAGTTGGCTTGCTCCCGTATTGTCGTTTTTTGTTTCCTGTCCATTGTCGCCTGGGCACCTTGAAGCCTTGATTCCGTGGTCGGTTTGCTCACAAAAGTAGGTATCACCTTCACTGTCTGGTCAGTTTGCCCTAGAGTACACCCGGTAAAACGAGTTTGTGTTCTGACTTGTGAATCGGGGTTCGTTTATCTGCAAGTCAATCAATAATGGAACGACAGTCCTGTACACTTATTGGAACTGCTTACAACTGAAATGAAAAAATAACCAATTCCCGGCCGTGATTGGTTGTATTTAGGAAATTCGAGCCAGACCATTTACTATTTGCAAAAACGTATCTTCCTTGAATAGGTTCTGAGTAACGGTTTAAACCTTGTTCTCATAATCCACGCAGATATGCAAACATTTGCAACCATTTTAATTGCTCAATTTTGCAATTATTTATGCACACGCGACATAACTCATTCCCATTTATTTACAAAACTTTAGGTGCACAGACGATTGTCTCGTGTTACCCAGTGAGCTATACAATCTATTCGTGGAGTTAGACGGATGGTGGAAACGAATTCGAAATTCATACCTTTATTGGTGATGAGCTTTGGTGTACGCAGTGTTCAGCGAACCGTGAAATTGCCCAACTGAAATAGTGGCGTGCATAAATATACGTGTACGCATATGATGTTAAAAAATCCAATTGAATTTCGAACGAATCCAGTCGTTGAAAGAAAAACACTAAGAACAAACTTACTATGTCGAAACACGTCTATCTCGGTTTTTTTCAGTTAGATTATCACACTAGCTTTCATTGTTGGGTATACCCTGACCTGAAAATATCCCTGACATAGAATGGAATAAGTCACAGATAATGAATAGAGGTCAAATAAGTGTTATTTGTCTTGATTTGTAGACTAGGGACCACGAAAGTGGGCCACGATTGTTACCAATTACTGTTTTAAAAGGGAAAACGAATACAACCGAATCTATGGATATCATTTTCAATACTAATGGAGCAGAAGTCAGAAGACCCCGGAGTTTGATAGGCATACCGACTCGAACAGATGCAATCACACTCTTCAGAATAGGAACAACGTTTTCGGCTGCACCATGGGGTTGTGCTTGTCGAGGTGAAGTTAACACATGGTGAAAACCCAAGGATTTCTACCGGTCAGTAACCTTCTACGTCGCGAACTGGCTTCCGTAGTCGATAACCAAAGCACGCAGAACAAAAAGATAACAGGAAATTCTATGAAAATTATATTGATAAAACATTCAATCAAATTCGTCATGAATTCCGATACAACTGAATGCAGATATTTCATGAAACAAAACCAGTGCAAACACAGTAACAGCTCAAAAGCAAGTCGCCCAACTATGTGAAACACATCGCTGTTGAAAACGTGTTCGGCTGGTGCTCCAGAACTGAGAGAACTGTGAATCGATTGACCTGACGCAGACTTAGTAGTCATTTGTATGCACTGATGACTGTCATTTGCAAATGCAGCCTGCATTGATTGTTAGGAAGTGGTGTCAGCAATTTTGTGTGCACAGGGAACTTCGACACTCATCGCGTCAGTTCACACCTGTTCAAGCAATATCGAGTTTAACGCTCTGAATTTGCATCCTCACATTTCTACCCAGGAGATAAAATTTCATTCATTTTCTTTTACTATCCTATGCAAGGTGAATGGTATCATTTCCCACGAGACTGAAAGCAAACTTGCTGGTTAAATAAAAAGTACGGACAGTTACATTAGCCTTTCAATCGCTTTGAACGTTGCTAACGTTAGAAGTGTGGACAATGGTTTAAATCAGATCTCGATAGATGGACTTGATATCTACGTATATACTTTTCTGCGAGTATCTTCACCGCCAAAGTTTGCATCCCTATAAACACCACTCGGGTTTTGGAAACTGAAGTGGACATTCTGCGCAAACACGATTGATCAAAATAAATTTAAAAACACGCTGTTCACAACGCCTTTGAAACTCTTCAAAGGTTATCTCATATTTGCCTATTTCTTCCGAAATGTGTCTAGAATATTTTCGAAAAAATCAGTTTGCCCCTTTTTGGACAACGAATTATAAGAGGTAGGATAAAAAGACAATGAGTACATTACTTCCCTAGCATTTATTGTTCCAGAGATTACCATATAATTATTCTTCACGTAGCTGACTTACCCGCAATTTTTTGATAACTGAGAATATTATTCATAACGTGTCCTAGGTATATAACTGATGAAATTTGTCGCAAAAACATCAATTTATTTTCAGGTACTTTTCCGAAACGTGCGTTACTTTAATGTGCATCGCACAGATTAACAGGCTGGCAGTTGGTGTTTGTCGAGCGCTTTTGCGAGTTCTTATTCTACAGTGAACGGGAAATGTTTTTGATGGTCAGCTTAAGAAGTTCAAGTAGTAATTTTGCATGAACTTCACGTTGATTGAAGTGAGTACAATTTCATGAGTAGTGAGTATTAGAGTGACGTTCGAATCCATTTTGTCGCAATAAACCCACGTAAGCCTTTTTGTAAGCAAGTTAAGCTGTGACTCATGATAAATACAGCCTCTGAACAGCCTCCTGTACGGATAATTTATCGTCTTTGTAGTGGCTAGTTTGTAGAGACCCATCAGGTTTGTTTGGTTCATAGGTACTCCAAATACAATTCCAGTGTGCGAATTCCGTGCTAATAATTGTGAATAACGTTCATACTTTTTCCTGCTTGTTTGTTATTTTAAAATTCTCTCGATTCTTGAAATTTCTTGGGCCAATTTATGTCTCACTATTTGAGATATACACTAGAGGCTTCAGGAGATTCTCAAGTACAGGAAATATTGTTCTTCATAAGCTCCTTTTAACAAGGACATGTGTAGTTGTTTTTCTGGAGTACATACAAATGTGCGCTATCTTAGCAAGCTTCTGTAATACGACGTCGACCAAGAACCTCTTGGGAGTTGTATGAATATGTCATCTTGAAGCTCACTTTTGTTGAGCTTTCTCTTGTTCAGTACAGCTTAAATAAATAGCGGACCATGCTCTGAGGACAGAGAACGTTATTTTTTATGTTCCGCGAAATGAAAAGACGTGTGAGTAGCACTGAGAGAGCTGTTGGGACAAACCCGGTAGGTTGCGAAATAGCGCAAATATAAGAAAGGCAGTGATCAAGATTGCTCACACTATTTCCAAGAAACGTTTTCCAGATTTAGCGACCTATTCTTATATTCCGCGTGATGGGTGAACCAACCCACCTCAGCAACCAGCGAATGCCTACTCCAGAAAAAAGGCACGAAAGTGATCCAAATCAAGCTTAGTCTGACATCCTGCACGTCTTAATCAAACGATTAGTCTATATCAAATTTTTTTCCTTCCTGTAACTTCTTTTCATCAGCCTTGAACGATACAGGTGAAATACCTGTTCGAATTCCAATGGCTTCCTAGTGTCCCTCATCAGTAGTGTTTGCTTCCCCGTAAAGTATGGAAAACCACACGTCACTACTCCGCGTAAACTCGGAACCATGTGCTCAGTTGTACTGTGTTTTTAGACGACTTGGGCTAATGAGTTGGAAAGAAGCTGACATTGCCGTCTGATGACAGTCGATCGAGAAACCTATTTCTTAGGGAAAAGCAGTCAACGTGACAAAATAAATTACTCACATGATTGGTTATCTGTTTTACATAAAACGAATGTATGTATTCAACTGAAAAAAGAGGCGTTTAACACTAAAGGTTTTTTTAAAAATCTCGTGTGCAGGGTATTCAATAATGTACTATATTTAAGAATAATTTAAAGCTGAGTGACTACGCCGGGAAACGAAGCCACTTTGACTCGAACGATCAAGTTGCGCATGCTCAGATGAAATCAACCAGTCGGAAATAACTGTGTGATAAATCCCACAAGCAGTCACTGAAATAAAACACTGAACACTGTAGACAAAGAATAGAATATGTTGTTGTGCATTTGTAAGTGATCTGCCAAATCTTTCGTTTACTGATCGATTATAGACAAATACGGGGGAATTGCAGTTCGTGAAAAATAAGACTTTTTCAGTGTCGCCGTCTGATGAAACTTTGGTGTATACAGTCGGCCGGTTGACATTTCAATCTACTTCGACGAAATGCGGAGGTGGTTGGGATTACTTTGCTCGATACAGCTGAAGTTGATCCACTCTAGTCTGAATCAAGTTATGCGGCATATAGATCTGGAGTTTCCATTATACAAGATTCTACAAACTGGTAAACTCCCAGAGCTTTATTGACTGAAAAGTAAGTGAAGGAGGCGGATTACTGGTGATAGGATAAAACTGAGCTTCCTATGTTCTGCTCTGAAGGCGGATTTTGTTCGTTCTGTAATCCAGTTCTTTGACAACCGAATAGTTCTCTGTTTATTTATTGGAAAAATATATATAAGTTCTAGGGTTTTCAAGGTGCTTGATTTACTGTATGCACCAGTTTGTACGAGAAATCAGTTGTGTTTTGCTGTTTGAAAACAGCTGTAAAAAATGATAAACTAAACTTTTCGAATCAAGTCAGTGCTTTATCCACCCTGAGGTGTAGATATTCAGCCTTGTTCGTGCAAAATGGATACTCGCAACCGTAATGCAATGTTTCATTTGGGTTTGCCTCTGCAATTGGCGGAGTTACGCCGACGGTGATGAAGCGATCATCATAGTGAGCTTCCGATCCATCTGTTCCGGGTTAGACCCCACACGCAGGCCCCGTGCACTTTCCCATGTTGTAATACTGTTATATAATTAACTGAAAGAATTTCACTTTTAATATAGGTGTTGCAAGGTTAACCTTCTTCCGTAGAACGGCATTCGTCATCAGACAGTCAGTGCTCGTATATCCACTTATGGATGAGTAAGGATATCACGCTGTAGTTAGTTAGCTATGTACTAGTCCACTTTTACTGATGCCATGCTCCAGATAAGATCTGCGGATCAGACACGATCAACGAGCAAAGCTGTGAAAGTCTTTTTATGACCAGGTAGCTCATTTTTAGATACTGAAGCTTGAATTTTACTCACACGAGAGCTCATTTCCTATGGATGCCGGTGAGATTTTACACTTGGCTGTCCGCATATAAGAACACCTCTCACTTGGGCTAAATCGAAGTGGATGTGGAACAAAGACAAGCGCGATGCTTTTTGGTTCGGTTGACACTGGTTATGGGGTAGAATGTATTGAAACATTTCTTATAATTTGCTAGATGTCCGAAAACCAATCGAAATAAGTCCAGAAGCGCAGACTGATTCTCATCTGAGCAACCGGAATAAGTAACACCGGACTGCTATGCACAAAACGACCTGTACCCACCTTATATCTCCCATGGCTTACGATTGTAGGGACAAACGCATGCAAGCATACCACGTTCAGTCATTCGGTCTATCAATGCACAGCGAGATTCGCCCTACCACAGTTCTCAATGGGACAGTAGTATGACACCCACCATTTCCATTCACGTCACGTCACATCACGTCACACCGCGATGAGATATGTCGTAGGCAATTTTTTATCACCTGGGTCTTCGCGTCATACAGACTGTTACGGTATGATCTGGCTATGAATTTTGTAAAATAATAGTACTTTTGTCCTTGCGTTTTCATTGTGACTATGGACGAATTCTGCTAACTGGTATCAAACTGCTATTGGTTTATAACGGCGGACACACAGTACTCTACATAAGTCAATAAGAACTTTAAAGACTACTGTTTTATCCTAGAAATGATTTAATTTTCCTGATTTGTTCATTATTTCGTATCCTAACGGATTATTTATCGCTGTTTTCCTTGTTTTCATGTTGGTCTGTAGTCAGGTCCAACTGAGTGACACTCGTTATTAGGCTAAAAGTATGGGAAGTCTACACGTTTCTCATCAGCAAAATAAATGTGTAAAAATAATAGAATAAAATAAATTTCAGGTGTTCTTTCCTGGCACCAAAATATCAAGGATCTCATAATAATTAGACCGTGATTTTATGAGAACGAAAACAACAACGAACCTCAACAATACCACGCATCTTATGATATTCTCTGAAATATAATCATTCTGTTTTCTGATGGGTATTACATACGACAAGTTTCTTTGTCATTCTGATGAAACATACCTAGCGTTAAATATCCAAAATAAAGGACCATTTTTGTTTTTATGTACTATCAGTAATCATGTTACAGTTCATTTGGGTTATCGCTTTACCTCCATATAAATGTATGCAATTTGATGAGCCTTTAGGCCTCGCTAAGTCCAGTCCATTGACTGAGAAGCAGTGATGTAAACAGCATCAACACATAGTCAGTCTTGTCGAAGGAATTTTATCAGAATGGCATTGAATAGCTTCGGATTTATTAAAATCACACCAAATAAGTTTTCCGAACAGAAGGTTTTCTACTCAGTCGTGTGTAGCACTACGTTTTGTCATTTAATGTGTTGCGAAAGGCGACAGCAGACATCTGTCCAATCGGTACTTACATTTAGGTTGGCGAAGTCACGGCCAGGTTTCACAGCTTTCTTCGATCCGATGAGATCCGAATGCAACTGCGTTGAAAAAGTCACTGCTCTCTTGTCACACAAGAAGTTAAAGCGAGCTTCAGTGGACGAGACGGCACAGAATACTATGTAAACAGATTCTAATTATTTTCTATCTGGGGTTTATATTCGTTCACTTTCATGGGTCATTTCACCAACGACTAATGAGACATAACACGCTACTAAAAGCGCCTACCAATAAATGTTTGTGTTCAGATGGAATTCGATAAGCAAACGATCAACTAATTCCAAATGTGACTACACGGATTTTCCACTTCCGTAGAGGAATGGATATAATGTAACGGTTCGTCAGAATTACCACAGTGACTAAAATCACTCACAGACTGAACACACCATAAATACCAGTGATGATCAGTGTGTAGTAGGCAATACCAAGGCAAGTCAGACAACCATGCAATATCTGCAAGTAAAAGCGTTTTTCAACTTAGTAAAGGGCTCACAGATTTTTCTGTTTTAGTGCCGTTCATTTGAAGGAATTGTGTTACCGCACAGAACAAAACGTTTTACACTACAAAAGTAGTCATGTGACCACAAGATTAAATCACACCTGCTCCATCACCACGGTGTTCGTCATACTTATTTAAACAAAACCTTCCATGGGATTTGTAATCAGCACCAGTATTTGGTTGAAGCATACTCAAACACCTCGCCATCGAAGCTATTCTATTTGTCACTGAATCCCGCTAGTACATTTTGGAAAAACCCATTTTATTCAAAATAGAAAGTGAAACTCCACCGTGGTAAAAGATGTGGGAGACATAAAATCACAGGCTGGTCACATGCATATCAATGTGGAATGATTGAATTCATGTATCAAATGGGACATTGGGGAAGCAATAAGAAAAATGATTGCGATCACTTCCGAATATGGAACTTACGTTTGAGATACTATCAATCGCCTTTTGACGAGGTATTTTCCTGGCTTATTATGTGCCTCTGTGATTCAACGGTTATCTCTGCCATTGAAGCAGGGCAATTTGCGGCGTGTTATCCGAGCAACTCACGCGTAATGCGACTTCCTTTTTATCCGCAACTCAGAATGGCATGATTTGTCCGTGCCACTCTTGTCAACGGACGACCGGGTAAACTCTAATCGCTTTGGATCACAGTACGCATTTCGTTGACCATGCACTTTACCCGGAGTGTGCTGACTTTTGCGCCATACAGGACCCCCTCAATCTAGAGATTTTATCGGTTTGAATTTGTTCAACTTTGTTGCGCAATCCACAATTGTTCACTTCCATCTTTTCCCTTGCGTACTGCTGATCTGTCTATCATTCTAAGGCCTATATTTTCTTGGAGTTTATTAGCAAGTTGGTTAGTTAGTTAGTTCCAGTACACTGGTCAGTCATTGAGAAGAACTTATTTTCCCAAGCTGACTAATGTGGGACTCGAAATGCTCTCCTTCATCGTATTCCAAGCTCACTGAAAGCGAATATAGACTCGGCAAATTATGCCATGAAAAAGGAACGAACATCTTGCTTCAAAGTAATATCGGCTTTTATTTCAAATTAGGCTAAGTCTGCTTTCCTAATTGTTATTGACAATGTGTTTCTCCCGTATTCTAAGAGTAAAGCCTGATTTATATATGAGGTTGATTGTAGATATATACCTCAAGTCTGCACTGGTTCGGGTTAATATTATCAGATTAGGTATACTTGTCACTGGTAGGAAAGCAACAAAATCCATTAAAACCGACGGACTACGAATGTGTCTTGAGAAATCTGTTCCGCCGGAATCGAAAGCAAGGCTAATTATAATTTCTCAGAGACAACGTGGTATTGTTGACATTACAAATTTCTTTTCCAGTCCATGCACAGAATCATTCTGTTTACTATTTTTATACATTTGGCTGAAAGCAGCTTTCATGGTTACCCGAAAACAAAAATTGCTCAAAATCTCGTCAAGCAAACTTCTGTTCAAGATGTACAGAACTCTGAGGAGCAGAATCACCTAAAAAAACAATTTTATAGAAACCAGACGTTAATTTTGTCCGCACTCTTATTTATTTATCTCTCCGTGCGTGAAGTCACACATTGCTTCCGTGACAGTGCTGCATAAACGATAAACAAGATGATGGATCAAAGTGGTGTGGAAATGTATCCGCTTAGTTTTCCACAGCTCATTCAGAAATGTGATATTCCTTTGAACAACTGTAACCGTATTGTGACTTTACAAATTACACGGCAAATTCCTAGAACGATTCTTTGTTCATATTGCAACCAGAAAATATGGGAGATAAGGAAGGATGTTTGAAAAACAGAAAAACATTGATGAGCAGCCGGATAGATCAAAGCAACATATGTCCTCGATACCCTCCGGGTATATAACCGTGTCATTTCCCGGAGCTGGAGTTTTATTTCAGTAGAAACATTATCGGGACCTTGGTAGGAAACAATTTTATTGCAGAAGTTATCGTGTTTGTTTACTTTATTGACTGCTCAAAATTGATCTAGCAAATCTTTTGCGAACTATTCAGATAGTTCGGTCTTCATGCCGAACAGAGGGGTTTTGGTTACTGATTCGCCAGAGCACAGGTTTTGCTTCACCTTAGTATTCAAAATGCAACTTTGCGATTCATTAAGCACCACACATGATAGGCACTGTAGATACCCAAAGATACCGTCGACTTATGAAGAAAGACAGAAAAAATTCGTAACCTGAACTTATCTCTGTGATCCAGGATATTATTATTGGGTACAGATGGAAGCTTGCCGGTTGTCTGTAAAACCTTCTTTTCGTGGGAACTAACCAACCAGTTTAAGAGGTTTGGTTAATAATCCATGCGTTCATTATTGAATTGCATCATTACGCGTACGCTATTTTTCTTCAGCAAGCTAAGAGACGACAATCATTTTTGGTACAAAATAATTAGTGACGTCTTTAGGGTAAAGAGTGTGTTAAAATCCATGAACAGAATGGTTAAGACTATTGACAGTGTGAAAACGGTTACAATCGACCACGACGGTTGCCGTGTTGTATGCAGTTTGTTCGAGCACATGATCAGAACAGTGCAAGTCTGCGATCATGACAAAACTGTTACTTGTGGTCACTGGAAAAGTGACTAACCATTAATTGGCCTGAGAGAAATTTTCAAATAATACCACTTGTTATACCAAATTCCTTCAGGACAACGTACTCTTCCCCATAATCGAATTGTGCTAAATGTCGCCTTTAAATTGGGCGAAAATTGTTCTAGCGGCCATCTGTAGCAGCGAAAAAGATCTTCTGTGCAGTCGTCAGAGTCAGTCAACCCACAGACACAAACAGAAGGAGAAAGCATGTTTTACTCCTAGATCAGCAGTCGCTGATATAAACTGAAATAACCGAAGAATGAGCTTGTCGCAGGCGTAAAATGGTCTCGGTGAAGAACATTAGATCAATATTATGGCCTGAACGAACAGGCCAACAAAGCGTAGTGGATGGAAGACCCAGCCGCACGCCAATGGGCAAAGACGAGTACGTAATGGTAATGTGCACATAGCACAGTAGGTAATTTTGACGCAGAGTGGGCAATTTACCTGACCACAAATGCCGTATTCTCTGATGTACTTGTTGTCCCATGTTTGTGCACTTACTGAACTTCGGCTCATCGGGGTTCCACTCCTTTGTCCTTGCGGTTCGTACACTGGCGGCCTTCATGGAAGCGTATTACTTCAAGCATACATTGGGGGTAGCCACGTGTTAAGAAAGCATCGGTTTTGTGGTGTATTATTCGTCGTTTGTGATCATTAGAATCAAAATGGTAATCTATTTCTCCATATTCAGACCGGTCTTGTTTGCCCAACACCGCTGTCTTTCAGGGCTGGATTCAGGTTTGATGTAGTTCATTCAACCGAACCGCGAACAGAGAGCATTGCATGTAAACCCAATTAATGTTAAACTGAGAATCCCAGGGGCCAACTTTATAACAGTACTAATTTTGGAAAGCAGAGAAGAGGTGTGACCTAGAGTGTGTTTTTCTTGAGAAAATGGAAAACGAAGGTGGAATATTTGTTCGGGCGGAGAAAAATGTATGTGAAACACATTACGAAAGAAGACCGTCTTGGGTACTGACTCGCAATCCCCACCGATCGATTTGTTCAATTATTTTTCACTATATTTCCTAAAAAGGTGAGCGTAACTGGTTGTCTGAAAATCAAGAGTACCACGTGTGAAAAAGGCTGCCGAGAAAACAGGACGACCAAAACATCACTAAACTTCACAGTTCCCCACTTGTCTTGCATCTTACTTTCCCCACTGTAAAAAAGAATGGGTATACGTAAACTGTTTCGCTGCATGGCCTTCTTAGTATTTGATTATATACTGAAGAATTTGTAATTTTAAATCAAATTACACAGCAGTTATCATCAGGAAAAATCACAATAACGTGGAGCACCCCACAGACAGAAAGAGAAAGTAAGTGATAGATCAACTTTATAACCAGAGTTGGTAAGACAATAAGCTTCTGGAAGCTGTCACCGAGAGCTGCGACGTATTCGAGTCATCCAGTAGATGGAGAGAAACGAGTTCATTGCATTTACTCTGGAACGGCCAAGCAGCTAGCTACAGTCGACACCGGGAAGCAACCCTGGAGAGCCAAAATTTATGCTCATTGGTTCCTAATCTTAATTATACAGATCGTATAGATGACAACGGTGCCTTTAGTTGGTCGTTGGCGGGAGGAAGTTGTTGGGGTGGAAAGCTTTGGCTTCGTGTTCTACAGTTTGGGGTACGGTAATGCCGCTTCGGCCACAGAAAGTGAGATTTCTAAAGGGGGGGGGGGGGAATGCTCCTTTATGGGCCAACTTATTAGACCTTCTATTGACCAAACATCCGAGTTTTGTATACAGATGGTGATCACTCGAGCCGTGGGTCCAAGTTTCGACTACCTTTGATCGATTGGAGTGGGGTCACTGGATACACAACTCCGAATGAGTAGTTTGGGCTTATATAATGAGCGTGACATACTAAATGACTAAGGACAGATCTGTTGATTGCGCTTGTGTCCCAGTGATATGGAAACTTTGATTATCTTGTCCCAAGACGAAGTCCTTCGAGAGCTAAATTACCCCAGAAAATCCGCTACCATGCTTCCCAGTCAGTATTACTGCACACTCACTACAGACCACCACACTCTACCTCACCCCACCTATTGCAACAGTGACCTCCCACTCAAACAAAGACCAATGAAATTTATTGTTGTCGCCCACGAGTTAGAAACCTTCGAAAACAGCCATTCGCTCTCCAGTGTTGTCCTAATTTGGACCTGGTACAATTCATAATAATCGACGATTAACTGATGACATCATATTTTAGAATGTATTTCGGTGGCTCCCCTTGCGTATATTGCTGAATTAATTGTACTAATGGGTAGAATATTTAACGTTTTCGATGGATATAAAACCGGTTGATTATTTGCAATGGCAACAGTTAATATTTAGACTTGCAGCTGAAAGACGAATTCGAGTGTTCTAGAGAAGATAACAGTTTCGAAAGCCAACTGTTTCATCTATACTGCACTATTCAAGAGCTGGGGAATTGAAGAAACTCACGTAACTCTCGTTTGCGTTGTTCATCTTATTCCAAATGTACTATGTTGTTCACTAGGTGTTATCTTTTGATATAGATTCCGAATTCAAAGGTTCCACTTTTGGGAGTCAAATTCACTTATATACACCGGAAATAGCGAATGACATTCAAAAAGAATCCGGATTATATTCATAGGGCGAATAATTTCTCCTTTTTCATACAGAGACCACCAAAGGTCGTTATTCCAACTTCATTATTTTGAAGTAATGATTGCCCATTACTGCTTGATGAAAGATGACTTCGTAATTAGCAATCAACATTCTTTACGAATAACAACCTGAAATCGGCATTGAAAATAATATTGCAGAGGCTAAACCAGCCACCGCTGAAAACCGTCAAGAGGAGGAATTGCAAATTGATTTTGTTCGACGGAAACGATAATCATGAACCTCCGATACCCCCGATTCAAGATGCCACTCTCAAAAAAACAAGAATAACGAAACTAGAGTCGTTTCGCTTTCTCCCACTTTATTTTTCAGATATTTATTCAGTCCTTATAAGCTATTTACATGCATCAACATGGTATTGGTCTCAGAAGGATACGGAAAAAAATTGCCACTGACTTTGTCCAGAACTAATACTTGTTTATTCGCAGTGCAATTTACAGTGTCAGGGAAGTTAACGGACGTCTCATCTTCTACGTTGTTATGACAATTGTACGGGATCACTGCCCCTTTTTAAAATGACTCGCAGACAAACGAACTCCAAATTACAAGTCAGAACACGAAATTGCCTTATTGCGTGTACTGTAGGACTAATTTACGAAACAATGAAAATAACATCTGAAGTTTTGAGCTAACCTACCACAGAATGAAGGTGATCAGAAAAGGTTTCCAGACTCCCAAACTACAATGGACAGGAAACGCAAGGAATAACGATACCGAGACAAGTCAAGTAGTTCACGAAGGCAGCCACTATTTATGGGAAACATTTGACTAATCAGTGGCAAGAAGAGAAGCAGTCACGTGGGGGAACACACGCACACGTTTGTTGAAGGACAAACGCAATGTCATGGCTACGGGGAAGGCCAAAGGGCAACAATTCGCCAAGGCACGACAAAGAGAGAGATAAGTACGTTCAGATGACGGGGCCCAGTCCATTGATCCACACAACCATGAGGTGTAGAACCAACGAAATCGACGGACTTGTCAGTCGGTCCGTGCACGGAGAGACATAGCGGACATTTAATTTACATAAGCGATGTTGTCTGTTTAGACCAGGATTCACTGATGAGCTACGTAGTCAAATAAGGTTAACAAATGGACCTAACGCTGATATGGGCTAGAGAAGAAAAGGAAGTGGGTCAATATTGTCACAAGAAGAAGCTCCAAAACTGTGTGATGCAATGGGAAAGGACAAAAGATTATCACGCGATCGTGGAGGCAAGGGTGTGTTGGTTTACGTGAAAACTAGAAGTCTCAGTGTATGGGAATAGAGGATTTTATTTAGTAAGACCAAGATAGAAAATTATTGCGAATACCGCGGAATCCCCACTGAGCGAGCACAATTATTTCTGGATAATATTGGGCTTTCGAATCAAGCAAAGAATAATACAGCTGAAAATTCCAAGGCAAATATCGTTACCGACGACAGTGTGCCGTATCACACATACGGGATTTGACGCACACGTTGCTGATCATAGTACCTCGAAAATGCAAGAATTTAGGATAAAATTTAACCATGGCAGCACTGAGGGCAGAGTTAACCTAGCCATACGTGACCCGCTTCAACAGAGGCATTTCTTATGACGAAATCAACCGGTCCTCGAACCCCTTGTCTCGACTGACGAAATATGGCTAAATACCACTGATTTAGTTCAATTTTCAGTGTTTCTACCTTTTAAAGAAATTTCGTAGACTTTGTTTCACCATTTAACTGAGAATCCAGTTTTGTTTGAATTGAAAACGTGTTTATCTTCAACCAGAGGGTACGCGTGTATGTAATCCATACGTGTATGTTTGCATCGCTTCATTTCCCGGAATATGTGTTCATCCGGAAAATAATCCCAGGGGAAGAAGTAGCGAATCGTGTCGTACATATGCACTTATAATCAGTCGCGCTGAATTGCTTCTGACTGGATAAACGTGGCACACGTTTTTGCATTTTTCCTGCGAGTAGATTTGCCAAGGTTACATAGCTTCCTATTACAAACAATATTTTTTTGGAAAAATAGTGAACACTTGGACGTAGTTCATAAACAACTAGGAAAGTAATTGCTACGGTAAAACGTTGCAGGTCTGGAGACCCTAAAGTTTGCTTATCACTTGTAGCCCACCTTCATGAAAGGAACGCAAGATTGCGAAACCTGTTGGCCTCTTGGTAATTTTCGTCGGACATCAGAAATGTATCTTTCGTGAAGAACTAGTACAAAAGCATACATTTGTGCTTGGTTACTTGAGAGTAATTCATACAAAATTTGTTTGCCTCCGGTTCTAGATTGCTGACTAATACAAAGCATTTCATGTGCCTTTGCTTTGCCCGGCGAGGGTAGAAATATATATATATATATATATATATATATATATATATATATATATATATATATATATATATATATATATATATATATATATATATATATAAGGTTTACACACAGCTTTTAAGATGACGTGTTAGGTGATTGTTTGTGCCATTCAGTATGCGGTCGGTTGTTGTTGATTTCCGAGAGACTTTCATTTCTGTATGTCCGTCTGCCTAGTTCATGACCATATTTTCCAGGAACGGCCTTTTTTGCCCCATAGGGAATTTCGTTCCCGGCACCAGCATGTTCTAGTGATGGTGGAATCGATTTATTTCGGACTTTTCAATTGTCATATATGTGTCGTTTACGTCACTGGTCCGCAGCTGAGGTCTGATTGTTTCTAATAACTTGGACTAAATTGCCTATTGAGTACATCTGCTGGCAAGGGCTAAAAAAAGCGACGGTATCGGGCCACCTCTTATTCGTTCCACATAATTTTCACTCAAGCTGTCTGAAAAATCCCACAGAACACACTGAGAATAAACAAAGTGGTTAACGGGCTCGTTTTCAGCTTTACTTTTTCTTACCAATAGATAACAATATATGTGACTAACAAAATAAGAAAGGGGAATGATGATCCAAATCTGTCTCTATACGTGCGCATGTGCATGCGAAGTCGATCAGAGTGTGGAATGTTCAAGTGGTTCCACTCTTGTTCGGGACCAGGAATTGGGCCAAGAAAGCTTAAGAGCTTGCACAAATTGCTTCTGAGCGTACATGGGAGGATCATAGAAACGAATGCTCACAGCCTCCGCTGTGGCTTAGACGCAACATCTGACAAGTCTTGATTGCTTTCTCCGGACTTTGTAAATGGTGCGAAAGCGTTAACCACCTTCACTGTGTGGTTTGACTCAACAAGGTGTGAGCGCACTGCACTCGTAATTGTCTTAATTGCTCCTGTGTTTAGCCAGGCCGGGTGGTGTTCACGAATGCGTTCGGATAAGCGCCGCGTCGTGCGACCAATGTACCTAGTTCCACAGGAACAGGTGAAAGAATACACACAAAACGAGGTTGCAGAATTCGGCACTATGTCCTTCAATCGAAAACACACTATCGGTTTGGAATCGAATAGGATTTGTAACTGTGCAGCGTAGAATGTTCTGTTGAATACTCCTGAATAATTTCGGCTTCCTTGTGGCCTGTGAATGGCAAAAGCACATATCTTATGAGTACGAATAATTGAAAACGAGCTTGTTCACTACATTGTTTATTCTCAATTTTTCACTCAGTTGGAAATACGTTCTTAAGCACAGATCTACCAGACCCACGATGTCCTTTGTCAACGGCTTCGCTCTGTGTTGAGCACTAAAGTCTTCCTATATAGGGCCCCGGATTCCTTCCAGTGCAATTTGCTTGAAGATCTCACATCGAAGGGAACCATCGTTTTATCTATTGTTACTTTCGGAAATTTTTATTTGTTCAAGAAAAGAGATGGAGCTTTGTGAGTTTTTGCTGTCCTTCGGCAGTGATAGAAGCAGGATTAGGGAGGGACCTATGGATAACTGGTAGTTCAGGGCCGCCGTCAATGCGACCATTGATCGTTGTGGCACCTGCCGTAATGAGACTTTCGAAGTCCGTAAATTCGTGTATACATTACGTATTATATATATATATATATATATGTAACCAAAAGTCAAAATATAAAGCTCACTACGACCAGTTCCATTGTCTTGATATATTTACCGTTTTGGAGACTGAAGCGTATGAACAGCCTCTAGTTCTGTAAGCCTCCGAGGTACTTTAGTTTATTGGTGCCGTGAGGGAATTTCTTCCGAACCGCTAGTATTGGTCGACCAAGTTTATGTGAAGAAGCCCCTCGAGAAATGCGATCATCTCTTATCCCTGCTCTTCGCGTTGTCAGTCTTGACCTGATGGAATATTTTTCAAAAGTGTTCCCACCTCGGTGAACGTAAACTAAACTGATGTGTCGTTGGAAGTGTGCCTGTTTGCTTATCTAGCTTGCATAAACATACTGGTACAAATGTGTTGATCTACTTTCAGCAGTCGGATTCCTCATGATTCAAAAATAACGCTTTGTGTGATTCACAATTGCTAAAATTATCCTGATACCGTCCCGCTCCAAGACGAACAAAAATGTCCACCATTTCACGCAGGAATAGACAAGGTACGCATTAGGCAAACAGAAGTCAGTCATATTTGGCAGATGACCAGTACCAAATACAAAGTTGATCATTACTTTTTTATGGGCAAATGATCACTGAAGTTGACTTTTAGGCAGCCAACTTTTCATAATCAGCTTAGCCGGCAAGTAGTACGAAACACGCTAGTAAGCCAAGCATGTTCTTATGTTTTTTCCGACTAATTTTGGACCAAACCAATTAGGTTGACCATATTTGGTATGCTGATTTACTAGTCCGTTACCATATCAAATATGCGCACGGATTTGAATCACGAAACAGGAAGGTTGATTTATTTCGTAAAAGATGTCTGAGATGGTGCAAAAGCTAATAAATCCGCCACTGAAAGGACAACGGAAGCAACAAACTGGTTTGCAGTGCGCAGTGACCGAAGTACCTAATGAATCACTTCGGACAACAAGGGATGTGTAATTGTAGATCGTTCATTTCACCTGTGACCAGTGAACACAGTTTTTTTGAGCTATGCATTCCGATCAGAAGTAGAGATCTCTCAAGTATCAATACCAAATAACGGCCTTGGTTCAAGGCTGTGTGATCTGGAACAAAAGAGAAGCACTCGCATACAGAGACTGGATGATAAGCGCATGCCAGATTTCCACAAAGAAGATTTCCAGATTGACAGTAGTTATTCGTAACCTTTTGATGAGTACAAATCATTACATGGCTGAAAAAGCTTGGAACTCGGAGAAAGATATCCCAGTAGGCCACGAGAATGCTTAGCTAGCATTTCTGGAATGAAGGCTCACGGATAACTCTTACATCAGAAAACTGAATGCACATCTTCTCTCAATGATTCCGGAAAATCTGCCGAGGTCCGTTATCGTTCCGCATGACAATGCGGCGATAGATACGGTCAACCTCATCAGAATGTGGTTATTGTACCGGACTGGCCCACTCGCAGACCACAATTGAACCCTATTGAAAATGTCGGCGCACTGTAACCCAGGTGAGTCTATGCAGATGGAAGAGTCTTCAGCAACTTTCACGAGGTGAGGTCGGCTGTCCGTGATGAGTGAGACAGCATTGAATTTCAGACCCTCCGGAGTAAAATTGGGAGCACACTTGGACGTTTTGTTTCAGTCTTTAGTTTGGAACTTCATTAGGTTCCCTAATCAGCTGGCTGTTCACGCAGTTCTTTAACATATGCGTTTGTCAGACTTTCACACCGTCCCGGACATCTTTTGTGGAATAACTAGATCCTTCTAGTTCGTGCTTCAGATTCGTGAAAATATTTGATACGGTATTGGATTAGCTCATCAGCACGTCGAATTAGATCCACCCGGATAGTTTCGTCCAAACGAAGTCCGAGAAAAACCAATGAACCAGAGAGAAGGGGGGTAGACTGTCAACGTTTCGGCCTCCACGTTAAACCTTCTTGGAGACTGACTTTATGAGCAAACGAAGAAGGGCAATAGAATTGAACAATATTTGGTCGCAACATTTCACATAGCTCAACCACTTCCAGCACACTCCGGACCGATCCCTGTTTTGAAACATCAATAAAATCATATAGTTTTGGGTTTGCGCTCTCATTTATGAGAACAAATTGTGCGGATTGAACACCAGGTGCATCACTATAGATAGCGCTTCTGAATTGCCGCAAATTAACCCGTTTCAAATCAGTTGGGGCAGCCGAAAACACGATCAAATACCCGGGCCTTGAGGTACACTTCGCACACGATACATGCGCTCCGAAGATGATCGCCACCGGGGATGAAACCCCTGCGCCATGCTCACGTGACTTTCAGTGATGGGAACTGATCTAGGTACCAGCCCGAGTGGTTCGTTCCATTAGGACAATCTTTCAGAAATTTTTCTACTGATTTGGTCTTTGAACTTCTCATCATATTTCGGCAGGTTATAATACGGATGTTTTGGTAAACACATGAGCATTGTCCTGAATATACAGCAAATAATTTTGTGTGGTCATTAGATATTTACCATCAGAACTGGAATGTTTTTATTTACTAATATCTTCCTTTTTCTGTATTACTGCTTATCTTACAATCTGTTGTGTAATTTGTTAGCTAATCTGATTCGCTCATTTTTGGCAAAATGTTCATAAACATAGATCCCATTTGGACTTATTCTGTATCTTCACTGGACTCAACACTGGAAACTTAGAGATACACTTGTTTTTCTTTAACTCACTGTTGTTATGCTATATATTCTCGTGATCTGATCTCCAGTATGAATTGACATACATTAGCAAGATGTCGGATCAATGCAACAATCTTGTCTTTCGTTTCCTTATTCAGCACGAAACATTTCCCCAAATGATTTCTCTGGGTGGCCTCTTTACTTTTCATTGTTTACCATGTTCTCTCATTGAGTACCATTCATTCCTCACGGGACTAGACACAATCTACTTGTTTTTCTCCCTCTCTCTCCCTCTGTGGGACACGTGTAGCTTGTTGCAAAACTGTCGTGATCGTGGGTTCGAGTATCATTGATTGCGCAAGGACTCCGTCAACTTATTTGCTCTAAATATGATACGTAAAATGTTTTTAAAGTCCATTGATTCCGTGCACTCAAGCTGAAAGCATTCGAACAAAAATACGTCACACCAAATCAGGAGATTTGTTTTCCGAACAGGGCTACACCTCTTTCTGAATAAGCGAAAAGATTGAGCATAGTTCAACGTACACTTAGTTTTTCGAACAACTTACTCACTCAATGTCGTTTATTCTATACGTTCGGCTGGTATAGTATGAGTGCGTTCACGTGCTCCTTAATTCTATCACTTATTAACTAAGACCTTTTCTTTCCATCAAATCAATTATCAGTGTTTGTTGAGGTGCTCCACTGTCCAAAGATCTAGCATTTTATCTTTTAAGATGAATGAGTCTAGCCGCCGGCGAGTTTTTCATACACATTATCATCTACTGTGAAAATCAAATCGTCGAAAAGGCTATCTGTCTACAGACGTTTGAAATACGGCACGTATTTTTCCAGCCTTTTTCTGATTATATCATTGGTGGTTATGCTCAACCACCAACTCAAAGTGAACTCCATTCTGATTGGCTCAGATCTGAACGCTAACCCAGTCTCTGAAAAACTACTTTTTATTTGTATTTCCCGGCTCCCGAAGTGAAATAAAATGTGATTCTTGTTGAGTTGCTCTTCAAAATGGCATCAGGCGCAAATAGCTCCGCCACAAAATTTCCTCGACGTACATCCGTCACCCCGGCCGCGGCACCCTTTTCCCGTTCCATGACCGATGCTGGTACTAGTGGACGAAATACTTCAATCAGTCGTCGTTCAATGAGTCAGAATCCGGAGTCGGGAGGATTCTCTCCGGCGGATAAACTGCGACGGATGTCCACGTTGTTCTCAATCGACAAGACTCGAACTCGGGACGCAATACTGGCCGCATTAGAGGATCCTGCACGAACCGAATATCGTCGGCTCAAATACCAAAATGAGCATTTGACCACGGAATGGAAACAGTTGAGGAAATTTATTGAACAGTTACAAACAGACTATGAGGCCTCCAGACAGCTGGATCCTATTCGACGATTTCGGCAACTTCAAGCCATGACTAAACGAACCGTGATGCATTTACGACTCACCGAGGTTGGAAGTGCAAGTGCCGACGCGGGTATGACCTTGGATGTCTCCCTGCAGGGTAGTGTGGTACAAAGTGAAGCGAAAGAACGGGAGATTGAAAAGCGGATCACCCAAATGTGTCACCGTGAGTGGGTAATGGGATACAGGTTGACGCCTTTGGGGGATAGGTAGGGCTACGACCTTGTACTCTGAATAATAATCCAGATAATTTGGTAAAGTCAGTCTGCTATTCTCAGTAGAAAGAATACACTTTTGTTCACTAATCAGCGACAGTAATTCCATATATTCATTGTTCATCCATGCTAGTTAAACACCGGTACAGGCCGTACTTTGTTTACTTCAGGAAACATCATGTGGAGATATATATCCACAATCTATTCCATTTTTGTGTACTAGGACATACTGCATGATTTATTAAAAAGGGTTTATTTTGTCTAAACAATACAGTATTTTCGCATTCCTCTTTACCGTCCAAGGACAGAACACCATTTTGCATACCATAAGGAATCCGGTAAATAAATGATGAAAGCTTGGGTGGTGGTGATTTCTGATGAACGACCAGCTCATAATAACATATCACTGCGAGGCTGGAGTGTATTCCTGGCCAAGGTATTCAGTATTGTATCGTTTCATATCGCAATTTATGTAACAGCACTCAGCTTAATATTTATCATAGTTGCTCGGTCCGACGTAATGTGTAAAACGTCAAAATGGATGGTTTACCATTTTACTGGGAGTCATGATTCCACAAAGTATATAAAAATACCCTAATTTACTGATACAATAAGCCATATTAATCGAAATATCTCCTGTTCTATCAGCGCTAACTTCAGTTCCGTTTTTCTACCATGTTTCTGAAGGTCTCATCATTACTTATAAAAGCCAGAGTAAGATGACTGCCTGAACCCTGCACTTCTGTTTCGTACCCTAGCGTGCGAATTCCTTATCTACTACACTGAAAATCATGATGCCTGAAGTATTTTTAGAAATACATCTGAGAGAGATACAAAATCTTACCTTACTGGGAGAAGAAATGGAATGGATATAATCTTCCACTACTTTCAAGACTCTCGTATCTCATAGAAAATAACCTAATGTTTCAATTTGCAACCCCATCCTTTATTTCCGGACAAACTTCGGTCCGACCATCCGGAAGAAACTCAAGCACAGTTAATTCGTTCTACGTCATTGACCTCGCTCCCTACAGTGCTGCACCGACCACTTGTTATATCACGTCAAATAAAAAAGCGTGAATTGTACTTTGCTTTACTGGTCGGTGGACCGAATTCCCGAGCGATTTTATTCTCTCACCAACTTTTCACGAGTCACCTAGGATAACCCTTGCGAAATATATTGATAGACATAGCTCGTCGTCCACTAAACTGACTTGCCGTAGGACTTAAAGTCATTAGCAGATGGGATAAGATTTGGCTTTGCTGTACACTGAAGTATGAATTTCTGTCCGCAGAATTTTTCAGCCTGATTTCATGGTGTATCTAGTTGGAGGATCCAAGGAAACTTTATCATTGAACACACAGTCAATTGTGATCATCATACGCTCCGGAGAAGTCCGTTTTGTCCCATGATTTCTTTTCTCATTCAAAGGTTCCCACAAATAAAACGGGAAGTTTCGGATCTGTTTGATAGTTGGAAGCTTGAGAATGTTACATATCATTTTTTAGAAGGTAGCAACAGATTTTATGGGACTTGATTGCAGCGTCGTAAACAACTGAATTATTAACGAAGTGAACTGCTGTTCACATAGACCGTAAGTTGGTTCTTAACCAAAACTATCATAAAAGACCGAGATCATTTGTTGTTATTTCACGGTTCGAGAGAGAACCAAAATGAAGTTCCCGTTCACAAGGTAATGGTTCAACAATACGTAATGCGAAATCTTCATCACATAATATCCCAAAATAAAACCTATCCGTGCCTCTGTCCCAACTGTCCAATAACCAATATGTATATGAGCGAACAAACATTCAGGAACTGAATTCTTTACTTCTCAGAAAATTTATTTCTATAAAACCTTTGCATCAAATAAAAAGGAAATTTTAGGAAACCTTTCCTAAAGTTGAAAAGTTGTTCGAAAAACTAAGTGTACGTTGAACTATGCTCAATCTTTTCGCTTATTCAGAAAGAGGTGTAGCCCTGTTCGGAAAACAAATCTCCTGATTTGGTGTGACGTATTTTTGTTCGAATGCTTTCAGCTTGAGTGCACGGAATCAATGGACTTTAAAAACATTTTACGTATCATATTTAGAGCAAATAAGTTGACGGAGTCCTTGCGCAATCAATGATACTCGAACCCACGATCACGACAGTTTTGCAACAAGCTACACGTGTCCCACAGAGAGAGAGAGAGGGAGAAAAACAAGTAGATTGTGTCTAGTCCCGTGAGGAATGAATGGTACTCAATGAGAGAACATGGTAAACAATGAAAAGTAAAGAGGCCACCCAGAGAAATCATTTGGGGAAATGTTTCGTGCTGAATAAGGAAACGAAAGACAAGATTGTTGCATTGATCCGACATCTTGCTAATGTATGTCAATTCATACTGGAGATCAGATCACGAGAATATATAGCATAACAACAGTGAGTTAAAGAAAAACAAGTGTATCTCTAAGTTTCCAGTGTTGAGTCCAGTGAAGATACAGAATAAGTCCAAATGGGATCTATGTTTATGAACATTTTGCCAAAAATGAGCGAATCAGATTAGCTAACAAATTACACAACAGATTGTAAGATAAGCAGTAATACAGAAAAAGGAAGATATTAGTAAATAAAAACATTCCAGTTCTGATGGTAAATATCTAATGACCACACAAAATTATTTGCTGTATATTCAGGACAATGCTCATGTGTTTACCAAAACATCCGTATTATAACCTGCCGAAATATGATGAGAAGTTCAAAGACCAAATCAGTAGAAAAATTTCTGAAAGATTGTCCTAATGGAACGAACCACTCGGGCTGGTACCTAGATCAGTTCCCATCACTGAAAGTCACGTGAGCATGGCGCAGGGGTTTCATCCCCGGTGGCGATCATCTTCGGAGCGCATGTATCGTGTGCGAAGTGTACCTCAAGGCCCGGGTATTTGATCGTGTTTTCGGCTGCCCCAACTGATTTGAAACGGGTTAATTTGCGGCAATTCAGAAGCGCTATCTATAGTGATGCACCTGGTGTTCAATCCGCACAATTTGTTCTCATAAATGAGAGCGCAAACCCAAAACTATATGATTTTATTGATGTTTCAAAACAGGGATCGGTCCGGAGTGTGCTGGAAGTGGTTGAGCTATGTGAAATGTTGCGACCAAATATTGTTCAATTCTATTGCCCTTCTTCGTTTGCTCATAAAGTCAGTCTCCAAGAAGGTTTAACGTGGAGGCCGAAACTTTGACATCCTACCGAAGATTTCGAAGGCTTGGTTTTTTGGACAAATAATTTGATGTTTGTTTATCCTTATTGCATAAAGAGACGCACATGATGTAAAACTACTTTACTATTATCAGTTTTATTATCGGTTCATCCGATATACTCTAAAACAAACGTTAAGCGCAAAATACATACCGAGTATATTTTCGAAAGCAGGCACGTCTGAAACTATTTACGGCTGCTCAGTAGTCCACTGAGGGGAAGCCGATGTAGATGGAGTAACCGCAAATGAAAGGAATATTAAACAAATTGCCAATAAGAAGACTCAAATCTTCGGTAATAATATAATCGATGACACCAACTGGGTTGTGTGTTGTGTCCGGTTACCATACCTAACGAGAATCAGCTGCATGAACAGAACGGAGAATTGTTTAGCACAAATGCACAACTGTGCATTGACACGTGGCTGCATCTCACAACCAAATGAAGTTGCTTCCATTTCTGCGTGGACCACGTCATGTTCACCGCCAATTTTATGTTGGTGAAAAAATAGAAAAAAAAATTGAGAGCAAAAGTCGAAATTGGCCTGACGCACTAAATCCCAACTGATATGACTTTTGCGTGTTTTCGCATCACGTGATTTGACCAACGTGTAATTTAGTTGCACGAGATCAGAATCCTGAAACTCACGTTGGGAACTATCGTGTTATTTTCCATGCCTGACAGTTGATATCTGCTCGCCAAGCATGATAAACTAGAATAAATTTGAACCCCTGAAGGTAGTCACCTGAAAAACATTTTGTAGACAAATAAGTCTTGGGAATTTATGATTCTCTGTTTTTTCCAGCAGAATGATGTTCCTTCTCAGGACATTCTGTTTTTCACAATCCTATGGTCCTCTTGCACCCATGCTCAGTATTTCGGCAACATTTTTTAAAAGCCTGTTGTTTCAGTGGCTCAGTAAATGAGGACTGTTTTGGGACAATTTAAAGCTCCTACGGTCTTTTATTTTTCAGGTTATTTCCTTTCAGTGCAAATAACCATATTTTACTGAGCCTCATCTGAATCGATGAGTTTGCTCAATATAGGAAGGCAAACCGAAACCGTGTGTTCTTCAATACCATTAATTCAGGTTTATTTTTTAATCATTTCTTACGAGATACACGTAGATTACTCTCTGACATTATTATTGCAGTAAGTGCGTCCTGACTGGACAACAAATTCAAATTTGTATAGTTCTCCACCACCGACTAGAATGCATAATGTTTCCTCTTTTTTAGAGGTGATTTTGAAGTGTAACTCGACGAACAAATCAATGTGCAAAACCAACATGTTTGCATCGTTCTATTACCTGAAAACTCCAAATTTGGGTATGTTCCCTGCTAAATAATGACTTTAATTTTGAACGGAACTCTGAGAGGGAAGTTCAGAATCTTTTCAAACATATTCTTTAATATCCGAAACCCGGCATTTACAAATTTTGCTTGTCCAATAATTCGAGGAGATAAACCCAGAAGAGTGCCCGTAATCTACCTGCTAGCCAGTTCAACCAAAACACGCTGAGAGTAGTTTCAAAATACTATTATCTTACAATTGTTGTATTTCATCCGCACTCTCAGAGATGTTCGTAAAACTACACGTTTATATAGAAAGGAATTGAAAAACCGAGGTATTTTTTTTATTTTTTGTCCAATTATGGTAAAACAGCTGTTGGTGTTTTTCTCCTTTTCCGGTGACTAAAGACGTAACTGTATTACGCGTTTTTTCACACCATTCTGCAAAATCTAGGAAATGACTGGGTAAGCAAATTAACTTTACAAGGTGTATGAGCAAAACAAATTATTATAGTCAGTCTTATAAGGTTTGAGTAACCGATATTATTGTTCTATTTTGTTGGCTTATTGGAAAGCTAATACGTAACCTGTAGTAGATGTGGATGACAGGTTAAACTGAGAAAAGGCGAAAAGACATCGGCCAGCTCCGGTTGACCAGGAACTTAACACAGGATAGTAGAAGATGGAAAACCGAAGTGGGGAACGCTCACAAAGCAACTGTGTAAAGATATCCTGAGTATATTTCACATCTGCATATTACCAAGTAAATTAGTTGAAGAGAACCTTTTCTGCACCACTAGTGTGTAGCACACAGATTTACTTTTGTTTATCAAACTGCACAACAGCTGACTGTTAGACAAATAGTTTGCAACGAATAACAAAGTGAAAGTTTACTTTATTAAAAGCACATAATTTTATGAGTTATGATAGCTTTGAGTTTCCTTATTCAAGTAAAAAGTGTTTACTTTTTTCGCAAAAATGAATGACGTTGGTCAGTAACTGCCTAAAGCGGGAAGTCAGTGGGCAGCTGTGAGATGAGAATCCAGGGGCCGAATGTCTTCCGTTCACTTTGATACCAATCTGACCAATGTGAGTTAAGAAGTCCGATCATTCATCTTTTTCAATATATTAGGAAGCCAATATTGACTGTTCTCTGGGCAATGGCTGCCGTTGTACCTGAAGTTTTAATAAAAAATGGAAACGTTTTCGTTGGCAGTAAAAAAAATAAGCGTCCAATTAAGAACGTGGCATCGCTAGACAGGTCCTTGTCAGTAAATGTTAACTGTGATATAAGTAGATAAAGATATTTGAAAGTAGTTTGGAAGAAATTGTCTCACCATGGATTGACTGTCCCACCAAAATGGTTTGTATTTTCACCTGGCGCCTAGTCATACTCAGAAGTAAAGTGCTGAAGCGTTTCATAACAAAACACTATCAACTGGGCACGTTTATAATTCGAGTTTGAAGAGTACAAAACGCTTCGGACAATGACGATGACTGTGAGGCAACGAAATCTACCGATGCTTTAATTTGTCGACAGGTCAGATGAAAGTGTTCTTAGCCTATTCAGGCAAGAGAATATTATTATTCAGCGGAGATGTCATATTTCGAGGTCATTATCATCATGACTGAAGAGAACGTATACGAGGAATCCAACTCTATTTTGCATATCATTTGTTGTTCTTGTTTGTATTTGATCCTCGAATATATCACTTGGAAAGCACTGTAAATCAATAGGAAATTTGTTAAAGCCATCGTCAAGAGAAATTGGTTGTCGCTGGTTTGTGAAAGAAGGCAAACCATGTGGGAATGACTGTGGCACTCAATAGTTCGATTATAAGTTTAATACGTGTGCATTTACTTGGTGATAACTATAAGCCTACAATAGTACTTCAAATGCTGGTAAAAATTAATGCTTGTATCCCCGCAGCTGTTATGGGTGACAATTTTATTGAGTATCGTCTTATTTTCCATTGTAAGTCCGTTAGGATCGCCAGGTTCTAATCCCGATAGAATGGCATCATTACCTTGAGGGTTAGGAAAATTAATCCCTTCTTTACCTATCTAGTGGTTTTATATTTTGGAATACTAATAATAACTTTCGGATAAGTGTGATAGAAAGGGTTTCAAAAAGAAAGTTTACGCTGCAACCCATAGTTTCTAATGTTATTTCCCAAAAGTTCCCTCATCAGTGGGCCTCGAGGATTTTACCGCGATAAAAATTAGACCGTGAATTACTTGTTCAGTGTATCCAAATTATTGATCTGTGGTCTTTTAACTGGCTTCCTCACTCTCGAGTAATGCGATCACAAACGTGAACTCATCCGAAGTTTCAGTTAATAATGTCACCTAACGTGTTTTCATGTACCGTATATTATCGTGAATAAAAGTAGAAAGGTTGATTAGGTCATCGGAAATATATACTGGCAAAGGGCGGCATATTTATAATATGAAAGCAAATTACTTTCATAAACATCTGTCGATGACTGGTCGTGAGAACCAGTGTGAAGTCGGCTGAACACACCCGATGTTCGGTTGAATAATTTCAGCCTGTGAAAAGCAAACAAACCATACGGTATGTTGATCCTATCCGCGAAGCTGGACTGTAACATAGTACTTTACATAGTGTGCCACACAATTTTAGTGAATGTTCAGAAAATGATATCCCTGTAGAGGGTATGTAAAATGTGCAGCTAGAGAATCTTCCTGATATATTATTGACTTTCGTCGAAGATGCAGCATTTTTTTATTGCTTTAGTATTTGGGTTACACATTAACCGGTTTGCCAGGGAAGCTCCATTTTAATACATGTTTCCCTATGAGTGCAATGGACGTGGTGTGCCCTATAACAGCAAAAGTCCACTGCGCCATCAAAGATCACCATCACCCAGACTCTGAGACGTGGAGAGTCGAACTACAAAATGTTCCAATGGGTCAGGAGTGGTTAGGAGCCAGACAACCGTGGATTCCTGTCTACCTCCAACGTAGTCGGTGACTGTGGGGGTTTGAATCTCTGACTTTCGATGTGGTAGGTAAACATTCTCAACCACTTGACCACCACCGGTCATTCATTCTACCAATAACCACGACTATTTACCATATTGTTTATCTCGATAAAGCGTGGACAGAACGTGAAATAATTGAATAAAGAATTCAGAAGACCAACACGGCGAATGGAATTCATTTCTTGTATCCTCATCGGCCGCGTACATGTAAAATCCAGCAAGGAAAATAAATGCACTATGAAACGAAATGAATAATTAGAACAGTTATATGAAACTTGAAGTCCTGTGAATGTGTCTGTTTGTGTGTGTGTGTGTGTGTGACTGCAAATGGTTGGCTAAAGCCATGATTAAGCTCTAAAAGTTTCATAAAATCTTCAGTGAACTGATTCTCAAAATACTGCCATGGATCGAGTATTACAGTACGTTAGAATATCCCTTACTAAATTATCAAAAATGTGACAGTGATTGTCCTGTCATCCGGCATAGTAGGGCCGTAGTAAAAGTGCAAAGAAACGTGCAACTGAACCGAACTACTGACAAAATATCAATAATTGAGAAGTCAATGCAAGCCATGTGTTTGGACTTTGCGCCTCAGTGGGTGATTATTTAACAGCTGATAGCCACACACTACAAACCACACAACAAAGGCAGTGTTTGCAAAACAATTCATTACCCGCAGACGATTCAAGAACAACTAATGGCGATGAGATATCAAAACTCTTTTACCTTCACCGCCGTTGTTTCTCCAGTTGGTACGTAAAAAGCGATCAGAGTTCGGAAGATCAGAGAACAGATAAGCCGTAGTGCGTGCATAAAATTTTTTATATTTGTTAAGGGGAACAGGAAGCACACATTCTAAAGTCATTACGAAGTGGATGATGTGAGTCATTCACAATTTTCACGAATAACGGTAGGCACATTTTCTGGTGATGGGATAAAATGACGTCTGTCAGAATAAAAACTCTTCAACCAATCACTGGCTACGAATGTCGCATCGGTTTGCATCGATGTCATGCCAGCTGTTATGTCGCATTCCTTCATCGTCATAGTCCGGCTCCTAAAGGGTTTTAGAATGACTTTTTCAAATTGCAGTTTTTAATCATTTTGATATTGCACTAAACAACTCATTCTTGTGTCTTTGTGTGAGGAGACCAACCCACATCCACCGTTTGACCTGGAGGGGGAATCACTTCTGTTTTTTCGAGTGATGATAGGAAAGAATAAAGGAAGTACATGCATCGAAGTGTTCAGTTGATAATTGTTGAAAATCCACCATGTCAGCAGTCTAAAACTACCACTGACTTAACTTGATTTCTGTCCATCAAAAATGAACTTCATTATCGCTTTAACTAGTTAGTGAAGTCACTGTCACATCCTCAAACGGAAATTATGTTTTTCCCCAACAACGTACTCTACAAGAATGAAGTTTGCATTATTGAAATGCCTCTAGAATAACCTATTATTGATTCCCAAGTGCTGCCTTCACTTACTACTTAGTAAGGTGCTCCAATATCACATATAGATGAACTCCGGATGTATGTCACTAAAGCATTCTTCTCAATAGAGTCGATCATGAAATGCCATGGACGATTTATCGTCAGTATATTTTTTGAACCTTTTCGTATTTTTTAATCTTTGGGACTCTTTATATATATGCTCTATTCATATCTTATTTGGCACACAGTTGCAAACAAACCTGATTGTAAGGCTCCAAATTGAACCACTGACTGAAGTCTGCTGTCTCATTCCCCGTACAGCACGTAACTTCTGTCTTTCTTGCGATGTGAAAAACAAGTTCTACCCTGTAACATATATTTTCACCTGAATTCGTTCACTAAGTGTTAGACGTAAGATAAATTCAGTGGTGAGAATCTTTCTTTTCCCTCATAAGAATTTCCTCATCTTGATATTAATGAAAAACGTCAAAGATTTCTTACTATATTTTTTTTTGAACTAGTAAAATTTTAAACTTTAGAGCAGCTCTTCAATTCTGTAAAACGCAGTTTCATTTCCACTATAGTGTTGACCAACAGTAAGGCATTTTATTTCGGGCACCTATGCCATGGCAACGATACTGAACTTTTAACCTGAAAATGACCAATGTGTGGCCTCCTTGGAAAGTTGAATAGCTTTTGGATATGTCGTCAAAACCCAAAAGAGCTTGCTGTGTTATATATTTTTTATTTAGGACTACTCAAGTTTTAAGCTTGTGGCACCAGGAGAATGTATGCATTTTTTAAATATCTGTTCACCAAATTGATTTTTCCTTACGCAAGGCGGTGAGCATCTGTCCATTCGCAGAATCAGTCAAAACCTACTCCATTTTGTGAGTCTTCAAAATTTTTTCAAATGGCATGAATTGACCAAGTTTATGGGAATAACTTTTAGTGGGTAGAATGCGTTGTGGAAGGAATTGCTGCTTTAATGTCAGAGGTAGCTTGGGCCAACGTGAGAGTAAGTGCTCTGAAGCAATCTTTAGTTTCAGAATCTAGTGAAATGTTTTTTGGTATAGTACAGTTCCAGTATTAGATGGAAACCATTCTTTAACACTTGTGGATCGTTCTGTCTGCAGTTTTATTCTTATCACAAAATGGAATCCACATTTTACCCGAATTTCGCCTCATCGCCATATAGAAACCTAATTGTTATCAAAGGTCATTCTTTTCGGCGTAAATCAGAAGTGTAAAAACAAAATTGTCGGTTCCTAATCTTGTAAAATCCAAGAAATGTTCCTTATTATTCTATGCCCAGTACTGTAGTATTCGTTCTCAAGCTAATGTGTTTTGATTAACATTACCAACACCTGTAGAAAGGTTGGGCGTAAATTGTGAATTTCTGAACAGAGTCATGAGTAGCTCGTTTTCAGACCGGCACATAAAAATACCAGCCGGTTTTAGGCAGTCTGTGAATTTATTTAAATTTTAAATAACATTGTCTTCCATTTTCTTGTTATTTTGGTCAGTTACGAGTAAACCTGACAAAACTCCGATGCCGTTTATTTGATCCATCATTTTTCTATTTCTGCGGAATCCGCCGATTTCGAAAAAAAGGGTAAAAACATACTATTCTGACGAAAAACCGCTTCACTTATATCATTCTTGTTATTCCCACATCTAAAATAATTCCACTCATCCTCTTATGTAGCTTTTGGGCGAATCAAAGATGAGAGCTCTTTCCGCCTGCACGTTGCCTCTTCCGGTGGACACTTCGAAATAAACCAGAGTAAAGCTTCACGTACATAGATGAAGGCACCGGCGTCTACTCTTTCATCTTGCAAGTTGAAAAGAGTGTAGGGTTGAATATTTGCGTAATCTTGCTTACAATTCTATATATATATATATATATATATATATATATATATATATATATATATATATATATATATATATATATGCATATACATGTTTGCTTGTTTCTCGTGCGATAGTCGGAAATCTGTGACTTTCTCCGTATTCTGTAAAAAGCTGCTCTATTGCTCAGGTTGTTTCACTAGAAAGTGTTCAAAAATATTTTATCGTGTAATGGACGACTAAGTTAGCGTAGTAGCTGCTTGGCAGACACGCAATCAATTGAATTAAGTGTCGAGTTTTGTTTTGTCAGACTTGAAAAGGCAAAGGGAAATTGGGCAACTTTCATCTAATGCTCCGGTAAAACACTCCTTTTGAAAACGTGCATTTGGTACACCCAACGATAGGCTACATTTGATTGAACATCTCACGGTCTTACTAGCCGAAAATTAAATTTTTCAACAAAAGAAAATGTCATACAGGAAACTGTTGTTTTTGGTAACCCATTCTCTCCTATAAATTATATTAAAAGTAGTTGATTTGAAAGGGTCAAAGGTAATCTACTTTGAATATCGGGATCAAGTCGACGCTCTGGTCAACACCACTGGGTCGAGACAGATAGATGGTCCGGATCTTAGTCATTTTGGGCGGTGCCGTCGACTTGTGGCCAGAGTAACTTTAGGGCTCAGAAGTACACTTCTTTTGTTCTCATAGTAAATGTGAAAAGACGGATGCCGATCATCTCCGTGGTGGTCATGGTGTAGGAATAGGTGTTTCTCTGCCGGTGAGAAGCCAATCAATCTGAGTTACGACTTCCTCAGGGAGAAACTGTTAATCCGAGTGCCTTTCAAGGGAGAAGCCGTATCAAATCTTAATAGCAGATGTTTCACAAGTGCGGTGAGTGGAACATTCAACTCAGATAGTGTCGCATGTTTTGCATGTCCTCCAGTTATCGGAAATCGGAGTACGATTATGCTGCCAAAGCTGTCCCATTCAATGGCCATCCATTATTTTCGTTTACGCATGAGCCACAACACGTACTTCGGATGCTATCAGCATTCGCCCTTTCATTCTTGCTTTGTGCACGCGTGAAAGTTCGTCCAAGCCCTCCCGTTAACCTGACCATGAGCCAACCGCATCACCGCAGTTACTCAGGTCTGGACCATGTGTCCGTCACGACCCAGTCTTGGGGACCAACACATGGATCTAATCCGGACGCTCACCCACTCCACACATATTCATTTTGCCCAGTGCAAATGACTCTTGACCCTTCTGGCGAGCTTGTTTTGATTTGCACTAGGGAATTGGCTATAGAAAACGTTTGTTTGCATCTGTAAACTTGTTCTGATATCACAGTCTGCATCTTCCGAAAAACGGATTGAAAAGTTCCGGAATGAATTTCTGCTTGCAAAAAATCTTCGGTTTTTCCTTCAGCTGGTCAACAGAAGTTTATATAGTCGTGCTACAATGAAACCATAGTCTAAATTTGGAATGGCGTACTCAACTATCAATGTCAATAAAAACTTCGAATGGTAATATGGTTATTAGGAAAAATATTAAGTCTTAAGTGCATTTAGATAGACGTTTTAGATGGGAAACTACATTTCTTCTAATAAACGACCAAATATGATAACGCATTGAGATCCAGGTGGACAAGGATTTCGGGTGCAAAACGACATCAGATCTTTGATTCTAGTGTTGAGTCACCTGAGAGAAAAATCATGCCACCAACTCGTTGTTGTTAGTGAAGAAATTCTAATGAACCGACTTTCTTTTACCGAGGTTCGCCTTTCCTAAACCAGTTCCATAAGTGAAGCATTGCTTGTAAATTTGCTTTAGGATGTATGCTCGTGCTTAGCACAAAGCTGGATTTTTTAATATGTGTGCCCATGAGTGCAGTGGAAAGTGCACATCCCATAACCGCAAAGTTCTACTGCACTAATGTGGATACCCGGTATTAAAACCCTGAAACTAGGAATAGAGAACCATATAGGGTCCCTGTAGCACCCAGCCGGACGACCGTGGAGGTTACTGTCTACCACCAGCGACCAGTGGGGCGGAGACTCGAAACTCCTGCCTCCGAGTTGGTAATCAAAGGCTTTATTCCAATCGACCACCACGGGCCATATATACATTTTACACCCATGACATTATGTTAGTTTCACTACTTCTTTTATCTTTGATACAACAAGTGGGACATTATTTTCCCACACAATATCGAAAGGTATTACCTAGCTGGCGGGCTTGCTATTTTGTAGTTTTTTAGGTTGGCCAAATGCCCCAAAGTCAAAAATTCAGTTATTTCCAGGGAAGCATGTGCAAAGGTGGACGAATCCCTATTCAATTCATGAGTCATTTCATGTTCTCGTCTCAACAGAAGAACTAAAGATAGACACAGTCCTAGTGAATTTACAAAAGCGTAAAAACGGCCATGGCGTAATCAGTGACAATCAGCCGCTTCCTTTTGAAGTGCTGTATTAGGTAGTATTACTGATTTACTGTGGGAACAGTTGCTTTGGAAGTAGCTGGTCTAAGCATATATCTTTAATAAAGGGTTAGTGACCTTGATTCGGAGTGGTAATCGCCCTTAGGAATTTAGAAAAAGCCCAAAATCTTCACCCAATATTTCGACGGAAGAAATATGCACACGGCTTCCAAACATCTGAAATGGTGAAATGCTGTTCTAAATTAATAAACTGCTCCATGAACAACTTGAATCATCCCTCTTATCCTCCGTCTTCTACATTACTAACAACACTACGACGAATATTACCACCACCACTACCACTACTACTACAACAACAACAACAACAACTACTACTACTACTACTACTACTACTACTACTACTACTACTACTACTACTACTACTATTGCCTCCACCACATTATTGACGTAAGCGAGCTCTTCAGATAGCTGTATTGCCCAAAGTTGTAGTTATAGGTCCAATAGCCAGTGGTGGTCGAAAGGTCATAATCATACAGTTTCCGTTTCAGTATCTGAGTTTCGATTCCATTCATCAACGGTCATTTCCTCATTCGGTTGCTTCTGATTTGCTGAAGTTACCTTTCAAGAGTATTGTTCACTGTATTCCAGTAGATAAATAAACTGAAAGATTTTGGTAGGAGTGGTCTTGCACAAAATACCTGGGTGACAAGACGAAATTTCCCCGGAAGAACACGACCGGTTTTGCGGTGGATGTGGCCGCTCATTAGGTATGTTTACCGGGTACTCCTGTACCCAGTCATCCATAAACTTGAGCAATCCACTTTTGGTTTATAGCTGTAATTTCATTGGAATCGCACTTACGCCTGATGAGCGGCAGCAAAAGCCAAACCAATCGTGTGCTACCGGAGAAGTTTCGTCCCGTCATCCAGATACAATACCATACTACTCGAAGCAAAAGTCCTGACTTGGAACCGTGTCCACATTCTAAATAACTCTGAAAGGATCACACCGTGATTTTATAAAAGGACTCTTCTTCCGTGCACGCAACCTGCGACTTAAAAATGATCGGAGCCACAAACCAATATATTTCCTTCGTCGTGTATTTTATTTCCCTATTTTGTACAGCTTGATGATTACAGGTAGTGTTGTTTGTGAGGAACACGAAAAATTCTTTAGTACAAATTTCGAGCTTCGCGCAATAATTGAGGTATATTACGCTATCGGGTAACGGCCCTGGTTCATTCGAAAAATTCCTCTTATTTGAGTTGATTCATCATTGCACTCAGGGCACCAGAGTAGTTACGACCTTCGTAGCCAGGGTAAGAAGGTGTGAGCAAAGTAAACTAAATATTATCGAGATTTGAAAATTTAACTGAATGGATCAATAGGACCACGTGAAATATTTTAGGTCAGATTTACTTAGGGTTTCTCTCCGAATATTGTTGTAGGAGCCGTTTTCTCTGCCTATATGTATTTCACGGTTTTAGTGTAATGATAAGAAAAAAATAAATTCATAATTGAGAGGTTCTGCGAAAAATGTGGTCTAAAAATGTTATTTGCTTGCTGAAAGAAATTATAGCTCACGTGAATGTGGGTTTTGGCTCTAAGGCCTTTTGAGCGCGTCTCGTTCAACGCTTATGTTGTCTCCGCGTTGGCAACTAAATAATCACTGAGACTGAATTTTCTCCAAATAGCCCTACAGCGGAATCCCTTCTGTTGCATTCTACAAAGTGTAAAAAACACAAATACCATTACCAGTTATGGGACAAGTTACAGAAAAGCCACCCCAAACACATTTCAAAAGTAGACAAACTATCAGTTGGAGTAAATGGGACGGTTTTATGCGCATTACAATCCCTGTTAGACATGAGGTAGTGACAGTTCTTAATGCGGCTAGTATCACGTGATACGGAGGTTGAATTGCTAGCCTAAAAAATGAGAGCACGTACTGGTTTTGTCAGGCGATTCAAATCACGAGGCAGGTCATTTTCGCTATGGATTTATTTGTCGCATGAGTTTTTGGCATATTATGAGCCGCGGGAAGCTCAGAATAGTGTCATTTGGTGTAGGAATTTCCCCCGAAAAAATATCCCACCGAAAGTTGGTTTTCCATACCCACCAACATTATTGATTTGGATAGGAATTAAGAATGTTTAGCTCTAATGGCAAACTCCAATCAGAAACGCCTCAAACTTTGGGAACTCTCCACCGCTGTGACTGGAAAAGTCCCCGGGTGCAACAAAGATAAATCGATCGAGTAAGTACCGGTTATCAGTAATAAGGTTTCATGTTTCGTTTCACGAGAGGTTTGTATATAGATTCATGAAGAACGATTTGTCTGTCAATTATCCACTGTAAGACTGGTAAATTTATGTTCACCTCCAGTTAGAGTTTTATCCATTTAATCCTTCAGCGAAGCAGATTTGAACGCGATCATAAACATTTCTCTTTTCTGAAGAGTTTATTGAAAGGGCTACTTACACTTTGGCCATTGGAGTCAAAAGAGCAATATGTGTTGGTGTATTTGATAAAGACTTACTTCGTCACCCACTTTATGCCGAAGAGAAGAATGAAAATCATGGAAAATAAAGGCACACTGAATGTTTATCGTCGTGCATGGAAACTGTGTTCCGAATAACGTTTTGATCAATTTAATGTAAAGAAATTTCGTTCCATTCCCCCCCCCCACCCTTGAGGCACCAATTCCGTCACAGTTGTGACCGATGTCTAGTGGCAAAGCAAAAGATTCCGTCTTACTTTTTCTAACATCGGTATTCCCAAAGTACGAGCAGAACACAAGGATTGTTGTTCCAAAACCTCGACACTACTTGCTAGTTATGTTACATGAACGTTTATGTAGTTCTGATTTAGTACGGTCATGTACGAGTACAAGATGCGCCTTTCGGAAACCTGTGTGCACCTTTCTCGACCGTAGCTGTACACATCTAAAATAAAAAAATCATTTTAAATTACGATAGTTATTTTAAATTGATCCAGATATTAAATGACCTTCCCGGTAAAACGTGAATGCACGGAAGGACGATGCCGACATTTCACCGTGGTATGTGCTCTATTAGCTGAGTTAAGAGGCCACCTCGTGGGCCTCAAACGTTTGCATACGGATTGTTAAGACTATCGGTACAAATTGCATTCTCAAATCGCAACTACCACAGTGAACAAACCTGTAACTTGACTGCTCACAGCAGCTTCTTACTTCATATTACCGGCCGTAGGCAAAACGAATTCGCTGGCATATTTTTGCCATGGAATAAGATTTGGAAAACTCGATAACTTCTCAGGTTTTGGTTTGGAATCACTCCGGGTTTGGTGATTTTTCAGAATTGGGCCAATTAACACTTTGTCTAATGTACCAACTTGTGTTTGACTGCTTTAGCTATGGTGTGAAAAGCAAGTGTTTGATATGGATTATCACAGTGCAACCGCCTGGAGTTTGAGTGGACGAAATCAGAAAAGTCAACTGTGCAAGTGAAATTTAATACTAAAGAAATGCCTATCAGCTCAAGAAGAGTAACTAGTTCCGAAGTGTCAGCCTTATTTCAGATGGACGGAATAAACCACAAAACAGTAAACTTCATTCACGAAATACACTCAAACCTAGCAATTCATCTGCGAACGCATTTGGTTTGTTTATTATGCATGACCTTTAAGCCAGAGTCACGTGAAATTGGCCCCTTGCCTGTTCAGTTTGTCCAAAATATGTTTGATGGTGGTTTAGTGAAAATCAAACACATTCCACTGGTGAAAAAGGTAAGATGAGCAGGGGCTTAACTAAGTGGGCACGTCTGTACACATGCTTTTGTCGTAGAAATTTCTAGGTACACTTCTATGAATGAACAGGCGTATCTTCTGCATTATCGATGCCTAATGTTGTATCCCAGAAAGGCTCGGTGGGTAAAGCACTAACGCAGACGATTTGAAATGAAGCCTACTGTTCTTTGAGAAGGGGACAGTTAGCATTTAGGCATTCCGAATTGATAGGTACGTAAGTATAAAACATTAATTACACTTCTTCTTTGATGTTCGACGCTCGTGTGTCGAGAGTGAAGATAATTGTTGAGCATTTGACGCCCATAAATATGTATTTTTTAAATATCATATCACGTGATATTTGCTTGTGTGTGAAAACATGGGTTTTCCCCATTTCGTTTAATGATGAGCGGAAAATCATTCACATGGACGTCATTACGAGATGCAGAGCTCCCAGATAAATCAAGAATCAGTGCATTATGCTTGTATGTTTCGAAATATTTCTCTAGTGAGGAACTACAATTTAAATCAGCCCAAGTTTGTCTACGTGATATCTTTTGTTATTCCGATGCTACTTCGAAAAATGTAGACCTTATTTTACATTCCCCGTCAAGCAAACTTTCTCAAACCAAAGTACGGAACTGACGAACATGTGGGTCAATAAACCATTATCGGCTGGACGCCGGTTGTCACGTAAACGGATTTGAACTCTTTTCCATAGGTTATGAAAAGCTTTTCAACGGAGCGCGCGCGAGCGCGTTATGTTTTACCGGGCAGGCAGAAACTGTTTATGCTCGAGGAAATGTGACGTTTTATTATTTCACGGAAAATAAATTGTTCCAGAGTGTAAGTTTAGAAAATCGAGGATACGGTCTGTTGATTTATCGTATTCAACTGGACGTTACAAAAGGCAGCAACACGATGAGCCGTAATGCTAAGACCGGAATTGTGCCTGATGTTTGATAGTAATCGTAGTAATTCACGTTTATTCACCAATGTATTTGCGACTGGCTGTCCTGTAATAGCAGAAATTTTCACCATCGAAACACCATGGAATTTGCTGGAAAGAAACATTTTGTTATCTTCGCCCAGGGGCTGACGTCTGAGGTACTCGAAATTTATAATTAGACAGAGGAGAAATAACTGGGAATTCAAATCAATTTCGAATCGTTCAGGAGGTATTCCTCGAATCGCACATAAAGCCCAAAGCCACAATAGAACATACAAAAACAAAACGAAGAATTCTTCCCTTCGATTGGAAGTTAGTGCATGTAGGTGTTCACCTTTCGGAAAGCTCATCGTCGGGAATAGTAGGATTCGGACCACTTTACGGTCGTGAAAACTCTGCTGTGCTTATAATATGATTCGAATGGGAATTTTCATACTTGTTGGGAACAGAGTTTAAAAACCATTTATTCTTTTATACAGACCAAATTATGCCGAGTGCGCCCGAAATGGTTCAAACTGTAAACAAATGTTTGAACGAACATGATAGAGGACAAATTCTGCGAGAGGAATTCCTTAAATATGCTGTCATCCGTCGAGGACTTACAACGTTGCACGGAAAATGATAAATGAGTTGTTTGAAAATGTGGTGATAATTTATACATCTATATTCGAGTGTGTAAATCTAATTCCGTTTGGCTTGCTCCTACGTGACTGGCTGAAGCAGTGGCAGGTTCAGGGTAGATTCCAACCGTTTTTGAAACCACAAGGTAGAACGAACACGGCCAATTGATAAAGCTTTGAGTAGCCCAAGGCCGTGAGGATAGCGGAGAAGTAGACTGCCGGAGATCGCACTGCTGGGATGACCTTGTGGTAATAAATTATTGTTCAATAAAGCGGCGTAATTGAAATCGTTGGTAGATTTTCGACTTTTCGGTCACTGTGGCAACACTTCTCAAGGTTGGATTTACAAGCTAATTAAACTGGATTTTTCGATAAACTCCGAGCCAATGCCAGTTCTGCCGCAAGAATAACCGTGTGTTCATTATAGCTCAAGTGGCGAGAGGTAACCTAAATGGGTCTACGCGTTGCGAACAATGCCGGAGAATTGGGCCTGCTCGTTGCTTCCTTTACATACTTGAATTTATATTCTACCATTCTAGTGCTTAACATTCTGTTGTTCCTGTTGATGTATGCTTTTTTGCAAAAGAAGGCGTGACTGCTATGAGATAAATAATCGAGTGTGATGCGGCCCTTGACTGGAAGTGAAGGAGGACGACCAGTGATTGACTAAATCAGGCACGGCGTAGTGGGTTTTCCGTTGTTCGCTTCTCCTACATCGTGCAGTGAACTGCAACAGTCTGTCCTCGTTGTAAGACAGTGTTGAATGAAGTAGATGTTACTTATTTTATTGTGGAGACGAATAAAATTGTTCGGGTGATCAATAGCACTCTACTTTGGGAAAAATATTCTATGTCGGCCGAGGGTCTACCTTCCTTACATATCTCGCTAACCGTGAGGAAGTGTTTCCGATCATCCCACGTTTATATTCACTAGGTGAGAAACTGATGAAGTTGAGGGATTGCCCGGACCAAGTTTCTTTCCGAAAAACTGGGTGCTGCATAGGACTAACCAGTCTTGGTGTTATTAGCAGGTCTAACAATGTAAGCGATTTGTATTTCTCGTTCTCACAAGTTATTTAAGGTCATTTATTTTATTTGTTTGATGTATTATATAGGTCATCCCGAAACAGGCCGGGGGTCGTCAGGCTTGTTCAGGATGATGAATATGTGATCTGCTTACCTTTTTTAAACCAAGGTCTCCTTAGTCAATGCACTTAACCACTCTTCCATCATTCTCATAAGAATGTCGGCGGGGCCAAGAAGACTGTCCACGGCTACTCCCTCGATATGTTGGTGAGCTGTTCTCTTCAAATGAAAGCGAATATTGTCAGTGCACAAGAGAATATGGGGTTCTGAGAATGTCCGGTGGCAGGACAAGTCGGATGTTCCCTTTTGCAATAAACTAACAGAGTATGTCTACTCTTTCACTTCCAGGGACATTTAGAAAGATTTAGAGAGATTCATGCAACAATATTAATACAATTACTTTGTGGTGCAAGAATATCCCATAGATTTTTCCATGGGTAAAATTTTATTCATTGACTCTTGCTGCGAAATCAGAGTTGTCCCGTTGATACCACAGAAGTGTGAAATTTGAGTGAGCTGAATGAGTTGGTAAAACATCACACTCTCACTCAAATGCGAATAATTATTTATTTTTCATTCGTTATGAACACTGTTTTGATTACGAAGAGAACGGAGGAGTTCAGTGCCTTGTTTGATGCATCGGCGGGTCTTCAGCTGATATTTCATTCTAGATAGGCAGAAATTTGGGGGGGGGGAACCACGAGAATCTTTATCACAGTTTTATCGACACATTCAAAGTTCCATTTTTTCTACCAAATTACCCGTTCATGATCAAGCAACGGTTGATTGATCCGCAGATAATTGCAAACAGCCAATAGAGAGATGAGCTGCACTGGCTACACAAGTGGGTTAGCTGTTTGACTGAGCAGCTAATGTTAGGTCTACTAAAGTTCGTTGGAAGATGGCAATATTATGATCAATATTGCTGCAATAACGGTTATTATGGTAATAAAGTCTTATTCGGTTGCATTTCTTGGTATTGTTTTTTTTTACTTCTGTGAACAAGCGCTTAAACTTAAAATGAATAAGGACAAAACTTATCAAATCATTTGAAGATAAAACGAAACATGGAGCGATTGAGACACGAGTGTTTGTGACAATTCGGCACTGGTGTGCTTAAATCCTAATCATAATGATTAGGTTGAGTACAAAGGAATTCCTATTGTTCCTGTTGTCTCTGAAGTAAGCAAATCGTAGAGCATTTGATATCAGAAATGTAAATCTTATTGAAGTTCGGACGAAATATTAGCAGTTCTGCTCGACAGCTCATAACAGTACAGATTTATGAAGGCTCTCACTTCAGTTTATCAGCTCATAACAAAATTTTGGGATGGAAAAGCGAATGTTGGAGTCGAGAATAATGAATTTTATGCTCGTTGTTTATCAGCAATAGGAGTAAGTGTTCAATGAAAAAGATAGTTCAGGAATGATGGAGACACTGTGAGTATTGATTGATTTGTCACAACTTGAAAGGAAGATCATCACTGTCATAAAATGTGTGATATGAAACAGTGTGATTGACATATTTTGAATGGTTGGCGGAATGTTCGAGCAATACATCACTGTCGTCGCTATAAATGAAGTAGTACACTAAACCAGCGCCCTGAGAAGTGTCGAAACTACTCTCTGAAGTTTCCATGAACTTGTTCCCTATCGTGACGATCCAGATTCTTTTGATTATGTTTTCCGGAAAACATTTTCATGGTGTGTCCTATCCCTCAACTTGCTTTCCACAAATGGTACTATATTCCAGGAAAGAGATGAGGGCTACCGAAGGGGAAGTGGCCAGTACCAGAATAATTCTAACCCGGGGCTACAGAGTTCATAGTCGAACCTGAGGACCACTACTATACAATTAAACAAAAATGTTCGGAGAAAACGAGGAGTGAACTTTGAGTGGGTTCAAAATTGGTAAACGCTTCCCAGAAGATAGCATCAAAAGCATTTAATCGTGTCACTTGGAAGCATGGTTATAAGACGACTTAAAGAGCTGACAGCGTCTGGAGTACATACGTTGGACTTCGCAAATGTTTGATAGTGTTATTGCTACTTGCTGGTATATCTCAGCACACTCCCCTTATCAAAGTTTCTTAAACCTCTGGAGAGGATGAGATAAAATGGAAGAATATTGCCTAATTCGTGGAGGTGGACGACATGGTAAATATCTCTATATTGTGCCGAATAAAAGCTACAAAATTTTACTTGTCCAGTAATACAATTGAAAAAACCCACCATGTTACTATAAACCTGGCGCCTTACAATAGGCTGAATTTATTGTACAGTAGGCTGTCAATGCCTGACAACAGTTTTTGTAACCGAGTTAGCTAGAGGGAGCACGTACTTATTGGATTCGCAGATTGTGTTCAATGATATATTTATTTCCTATCAATTTTTCGATGCCGCGATGAACATTTATGCAAATTTGTTTCTACCCTGAGAGTCACGTTTCCCTTGACCTGGGAAACAGACCGGAATCAAAGGTACAAATCAATGATTTCCAACTGTAATTTCCAACAGCAACAAAGGGTGTATTCTGCATCAAAAGTAAAAATGCCTACATAGTCAATCTCCTAACACTTGCAAACAATGTGTATTGGTTTGTCTGAATAGTTCCAAACTCAACAATATCAATGATATCCGACGAACTGGTGCTGTTAGCTGTGGAGTTTGTCTCGTGGGAACATATTCTACGATTATGTTATTAGAGATCCGTGTATTTTTCCATGTATTCACAAAGAATAAGATTTCGCCAAAGTTCAATCACCTATTTCACTCTCCATCTATCCATTAACGTGTAGGAGTGGTTGCTTGTTCTTTGCGTTGATAACCACAACTGAGGTGATATCCTTATCTTCTAGTAGTGTATCGAATTTTGTGAGACGAAGAAGAGGAATAAGGTTAAAGCAATTTATATAACAACGAATACGTTTCAAAGAATGACAACTCGATATATTCTGATATCTTTTCGGGATGTTGTTCACATTTTGTCATCTAGATTAATAAAAACACAAAACGTTTGCAAATAGTGGTACAATTTATAAACTTTTCATCTCCAACTAGCTGGATATTTAAGGCAGAGTGATAAGGTGACAAGTTGTATATTTCCGCGAAAGCCGATTTTGCATAACGTAGTATTTTGACCTCTTCTTTTGGAAAATTTCCATATGGCCATTTTTGATTTGAGTATGTAACAGGGTTCTCGTTTGAAGGAAATGATCTGAGATGTTCCGGGGCGTGTTTGCAGTCACAGTTGGAATCCTAATTGAAGTTCAAGCCTACATGATAAAGGAAATTTGTAGTAAAAGAAGGCTTGTCAGTGTACTTCTTACTAATGACGTTAACATGTTATTCTTGTTGTTGCACGCAGAATATTCGGTGGAAGAAATACAAATAGAAAATCGTCGTCTAAGAGACTCAAACGAACGACTGGAGACCCGTATCCAACTGATTGTGCAGACGATCAATGAACTGGACATTCTGTACCGCTCAAGTAAAAGTGAAAGCATGCTCAAACGTTACACCGCTTTGCGTGATGCGGTGAAAGAGGTGATAACTAATCCGGAATTGACCGATAACCCATGACTTGGACAACGCTGTCCGTCTCATTTGTCTCGTATCCAGATCCCTCACTTGTTGTGTTAATTCATATTATCCGTATCATGTGTCTTGTGACTACCACGTTGTACCATTTGGCCACAACAGCTGCTTCGCTGACTAAATCATGAAGCAAAAATAACATTTTATTTTCTTGTCATTTTATTTTGGTCTTCTTGATGTAATCGCTTCCCGTATGCTATTGAACACTGACTTGTGAATTCGGATATTCTGTTATTTCATTGGGATGTGTGTTGATCACTTGTGAGATTAAACCGTGGACACATGACTACCCGCCTTTACTGTTTCGGTGTTTTACATTGCCGTACAGAAACAAACCAAGCCATCACCCGTATTTTTCATTCCAAGACAAATTAGTCATCTATTTTGAACTTTTCTTAACGGAGTGAAAACCCCAAAGAAACTTATTTTCTCTCTCTCTCTCTCCATATTCCTTTTGATTCTAACTTGTCTATTCAATTTAGAATCACATACATTTGGTCGGTTTGTGCTGCTGCTGTTTTCACGGAAGATGTGCATTCAAAGTGAACGGGTTGATGGACAGGATGTAACCGGGTGAATTTATATCCCATTCTGATGGGGATGGTACGAAGGTAAACCGGAACCATATGGCAACATTTTTTTCAGATAGAAAGATCTATGAGTGCTAAAAGTGAGAGATTATTTTATTTTTCTCGTAAAATAATTCATTGGGCGGTGTTAAGGCTCAACTCATCATTGAAAACCGTGGAATCGCTGTACAGCTGTTTCATCTTTGTTAGAAATCATGGGCAGTGCACAACCACCGAGGCCTTCTGTGACTTGAACCAGGAGTGAACGCATGTGAGTTCACAACAAACAGACATCTAACCGATTTGACCAGAATTCAGGGAATCCGCTTCTTTATATTATTTCTATTATGTTGCCGAGCAGTAGTCATCGTTCAGATCAACAACAAAGGGTAGATAGAAGATTATTCAATAAATGAGACGGTTTAGGCTTTTCGGTTATAGTTGGTGTTCCCGTAAACTCTTCCTCCGTCACGCGCCGGAGTGTTGACTCTCGTGCATGTCACAGAAAACGACTCACCTTGGACACGGACACAGCAGCCGTTAATTCAAACTTCTGTTGGCAAACTCTTATGGTTGCGTTCTCACACAAACTCTCGAAACGGACAGTACATTGCACAGGTCGGGGTAAATCAGCTTATTTTATTGAATAATTTACCTAAAGTTCCTTTGAAATAACATAATATATCTTTGAAAACCATAAGTGCTTCAAGCAAACTCATTTTCGTTTCTTAAACTGCTCCGAGGCTTGATTCATTACAAATAGATCCAAAAATGGCAGTTCACGTGGTTCATTCCATTCATTATTCGCCAAAGTTAACTTATTTTCCACAAAATTCTAATATTTCGTTTTGTATTACACTAAATACTCCATTTGGATACGAACACAAGAGTGATAAATATCGTCCTGGGAAATTCACTCCTCGTTAGCCAGTCAAAATGAACTAAGCAATCATTTACAACCGAAGATCACGAGCCGTTTTTCTCGGCTACGGTTGTCTAGTATTGGAGACAAAATCAATCAAACCACACGAGAAGCTAATGACAGAGAAAGAATCAGGCTTTCGCATAAGTATGTCGGATTGCTCAAGGCTGTTCGTTTATTGCATAAAAGCTATCTTCTTGCTATTGTAAGTAGTAAATCATGGAAATGCGTAAAGCTGTAAAATAATTATTCTCAAAATGACTATTTATTGTGTCGGTTTATGGTTAAATATTTGAAACTATGTTTCTACTATTGAATCTCACATCATAGGTCTACTAGTGTGCTGCTACGGAATTAAAACGGAAAACTTTGTTGAATTCCATCCCACCACGATTGGTATTTAATTGCCAAACGTTTTGTCCACTGTTCACAAAATACGATATCCACTCCCCCGTTGCTGATAAATGATTTGTTATTTAAATTAGCCAATCATGAATAAAATCGTAGCGAGAGCATCACTACAAAATGTCTTGATCACTCTCAGTTTAAAATGCAATTATGTGACTTGAAATGCTGTGTTCACCTAAGCGCTTAATCCTCAACTGTGACCTCATCACCAGTCGTAAATGCCGTATTTCAGATAAAATAATTTTGCAGATTTTCTTTCTCAAATATTCCGTCAGTTCATCGTCCAAATGCGCGACTTATTTAATCCACCGCAGCTGTATGGACGAGGACAAAAGTTAGTCAGAATCAAAGGTAGTTATGGATTATATTGACAAAAAAAGAAACCTTGTTTAACAACCATATCCAATCGAAAGTAATTTGGTTTAGTTCTGAGGTGGATCGGCTTAAAATGTTAGATGTTATTTGATATCATTGACGACTGACCCTTGTCGTCATAGGATTACTGCAACGAAGCACATACCAGATGAGATTATTGTCCTTTTTAGGCAGAAAATTTTAATCTCGGATCGGAAATCCCACTCAGACGAAAGATGCAATCAACTCAATCAGGTGATGCTGGAGCATATTGGACGGTGTTATTCAAGTCATCATCACTCATTCCAAGGACCAGCTAATTTTGGGCTACACTGCAATATTCTCTATTCCATAAATCGTATAAACGTTTTCTCTCTCGCCGACTATAGAATCTGTATGCCTATTCTGCGGATGATTTCATTATATCCACTGAATTTTCAGTAAATCGATCGGACCACAAAAAGTATTGCTTTAGAAGTGACCCAATATATTTTCCTTAGAACGATAAAACACGACAAGCACATCCTGAAACTGGGTAATTTTGTGGATTCATTCAAAGAGCAAAAAATCATTAACATTGTAACCGCATCTATTTGAAGTCCGTGATATCAAGTTAGTTCAGGGCAACATTCAAATCAACCGCAGCTGGTCAGTCCTCTGCATATCCTAATTTTAGTTAAACAGATAACCTAGTAATTGCAAAGTGAAACATTAGAAAACCGACATTGAAGAGCGAACAGTTCTTCTGAATGACTCCTAGTCCTGATCTTACACATCACATAATTGACGATTATGCATTTGATCGGCCGTTGGCTGGGTTGGGGGTCAATTTCAAGGTTTGTGTGATATGGAGGTAATTGAATGGTTTTGTCAGTTAGCTTGTGGTAATACTGGAATGATCACTGATTGTGGGTTTCGAGGGGTCATTTCTAGCTTTTAATTGAGCAAAAAATACTTTGATTTTTTATTCATAGTTTTGATACAGCATGTTTGTTCATGTTTTTCTGTGATATCTTTTCAAGTAACCACATTACTCATTGTTTCCCTTGGAGCATTTTTATATCACTGAGTTATATATCAGTTATATTTCTCTGTAAGCCTCCATCGAAACCCGAATGATGTATTCGTTCCGTTACTGCCACTCCGTGCCAGTTTGTTTGTTTTTAGGAAGACTTCTTTTTCAATAGCATAATATTTTAATGGGCTAAATTCCGCGCACACTTTGTTTCACAAAGCATGGCATATCGCCATTTTCTATAGGGGAAAACAAATTCACTTTGAGCCTTTTTAGCTGTAGCACAAAATAGCGAAATCTGATGGGAATTTTCTTCATCACCACGGTTCATTTGAGAGCTCGTCAGAGCTCATCGACTCCTGCCATCACTTCGGAACTGCTTCGTAGCAAATCACGTAGAGCACAGCAATTAGTTTGCAACATGAGGTGCTGGTTTGAAATCGTAATTTATTCGTTATCAGAACAATGATTACTCTACACCAGCTGATGTAGTGCTCCGAGCCAAGTGCCTTTCTCACCTGGAAAGAGCACTAGAATGAACTTGGTGTGCAATGGAGAATGGAAATCCGCAAATTTTAACCTTTGTTCTACGTTCAACTGAAATTAACTTCAAGCATAATCGTCTACTTGAGTGTAAATAATGTAATCGGAATAGGACTTCTTTGATCGTACAGATAATGGGCAATCCACTTTCCATTTGGCACATCCAAAAAACCATGTGAAGAACCATGTCGCCACAGCGGCCTCACGATTACCGAGAAACTGCTGATCCAGCTCAGCTATCGTTAAACAGCTAGTCGGATAGCCATACCGCACGTGAATATCCAAGGATGGGCGATGTTGAGCAAGGTTGAGCAACATACCGATATACAGCAGGCCACAGGCTCGATTCCGGATCACGAGGTGGATTTCAGATGCGAAAAATATCCTGTGGGTTTCCATCTTTATGCATCATTTAGAATCCTAGTGCCACCGATTATTTTCACATACATTTTGTTTGCACAATGCTAGCCCACCCATGTCACAATAAATCATGTTTTTTCTCGACGTAAATGTTGTTAGCAATGTTACCATCGGTTGCAATACAGCGTTTGCTACCTGTTGATACTTTCGGCAGCAACTTTATAATTATATACTAATCTCATCAGTTACCACTGGGAAATATCTGTCTGTCTCGCTTCACCTTTCTGAAAATCGAGGACACGATTCTCTTTTTGGATATGTTGCATGCTGTTCCAGAACAGACAACACTATCAATTTAGAGCTGTAATTACCGAATTAATCATCCTGCTAATCTGTATTGCATCCAGACTGCGCAGCATTTCCATGGTGAGTAAGCCATTTTTTCAGCAAACTGTGGGACACAAAATACAACTTTGCTTTCTCAAAGGTTTTCTGAAACAGGTTTTCGCAAACTGTTAAAACCACACACGATGTTTCTTCGCGTTATTTTATGCCCCTTCGATAACACGTTGGTCTACACTGAGAATTTTGTAAATGCCACAGTGTGCCTACTAAATGCATGCACTGGATCACGCAAGAAGTAAATTGACCTGTTCAGGTTTCCTAAAAGAATTTATAAACTGTTCGCCTCTTCTAGATAGTTCACTTTGACGTTTCTCACAGAAGAACCCTTAGTGTGCAGCTAATTGGGTATTCGATGGCATGGCATTCACTGATGAATAAACGGCTTGAGGGATCAGCCAACCTATGCTAGATTTCAGTGTTCTGTAACCAAACAGTGACACTCCTAACTGACACTGTGAGCAAAAGCGACTTACATGAGCAGTGATGGCATCAACAGCAGCGCGGTTAATCCAGTGCCGGAATAAAGCAATAGGGCCTGTTTGAAAGGTCCATAGCCTCTTACATAATTAAAGGAGGAATTTGGTGTTGAAATGATGTACCTTTTGTCACAGTGAGGTCAAGTGCGGAATTCATAGGCAACTACATTTGAAATCTCTTCATAGTAAGCAGATTGCTACGAAATAATTCGATCTTATTAAAAGTGGCCGTTGGCATTTTTCTGTTGTCGTTGCGCTAGTCGAACTGAAGCTGTTCATCAATCACCTTGTTGTTTATGTATGTCAACGAATATAATTTCCCAAGATCATCGACCTGAAGCAAAAAGGCACTGAATTTGCAGCAAAATCAACTCAGGAAGAACATTCTTTTTTTAAACACGGAAAAAGACTTTCAGAATAGCTGTTTTACGTGCTCGCACATACCTTTCGTGTCCATTCTATTGTTCTCCACAGGATGTGGATTTCAACACTTTTGGTAATACGTTCCGCTGAGGCAGATCACGTTGGGAAACAGACCTAATGGGGCCTGATGGAAAGAAGAAAAAAACCACTTCTGAACATTGTGGCGCATTACAGCGGTGGATTACGACATTTTTCAGGCACCCTTAAACGAAAAACTCGTCTATTTGGATGGATAACCTCGGACTACATGAAATAAAATGCACTGTGCACTGTCGGGTACTCTGGGTCTAGCCGAGCTGTTCCATCTCAATCGGAAGATACATATATATTAATTTAATATACACCTCATAACCATAAAAATATCTCGTTTGCAGTTTTTTTCTCACCTTGATTGTCATAGTGACTGTTGTGTCATTGAAATGCTACCTAAATCGGTGGAATATTCACACAATCCCTTGATATAATTAAAGAACAATCTTTCGTCGGATGTGACCTCTTCTGGTCACATTGAAAATAATAAATGGGAAGTAATTTTTATAAAATCTAAAGCCCACCCAAGGAAGGAGCATTGTAACATTTCCAGCTAGACTGGATGCTGTTTGGGAACTCATTTTAGTTAACTGCCCCAGCTGTTTTTTCAGTCCGAATAGCTTTCCACAAGGCTCTTCTGGCCATGCAATAAATAAACCCTCAACCAAGATTGACGGTCATACCAAACACACAAACTTTATACAGGGCCGCGATCGTCCAGATCAGGTTAAAAACATTTGTACGGAGAACATTTAGATGTTTCGAAAAAATTGTTGCTCACACAGAATTCTCCGTACTCTTAGACGCCGGTATTTCGGTCTCCTGGGTCCACTTCACCGGCAATTGAAATTTGTGCTACAAAATTCACTGCCCAGTAGAAACATTTTGTTCGGGCTCTGATCGCATATCAACCCATCCACCTCCCCACGAACTGAAGCAACTTCGTCACAAAAAGGAATACACTTTCAAACATCCTAATCTCTCTACTGTTGAGAATCTTACAAAATCTATCAAGATTGAGTTGTACTGCTTCAATTCCTCCTCCAAGCGTAACCACTTGAAAGATCTAACTGATGGCTTATCCACAGGCAGATTTGTTATTTTTCGCGTAGACAACCTCAACAAATTGTTTACCAGATCAGTAGAACCTTTCATTCCTGTATTTCTTTAAAAACGTCAATCCGAGGAATTTCCATTTTACATCCCCATCACAAACGTTTAAAAGAATTTCTCTTCGTTACAGGACTTAGGCTCGTAATTAATAAGGCGTGTGCGGTTACCCTCAGCCCTGTTCTCTCTGATATTTTCAACCGAAGTCTGAGGGACAGAAGGATTGCAGACTGTTGAGGGACAACAACTTGGAATCCTATTCCCAGAAACAATTTTTCGAAAAATCAGTTCCCCAACGACTGGCTCGAAGTCGGTACAGGGAAAACGAATTCGCAGTCATGTTCGGCCACTATCCGCGGCGTTCTCCAAACGGCCATATTGTTCCGCACTTATTTTCTTGAATATATTTCCATTTTTCTTGTGCAGGAAAAGCTTTCCCAATCCAATTTGTGAATGATGTCCCATTTGGTATGCCGATTACCCAGGATTCCACTTCCCCTACGCTACAAAATGGGATCCCTCAATTTTCAGACGAGGCTGATGCTCAAAACATGGGCCTGTAAACCCATTCCGTGTGGTGAAATCTTATTTTCTTTGATGAACGGTAGTTGATATTCCAATTTTAAAAAGGACTACATTTCCACTGCGATATATGAGGAAGGGCCGAAGCATCATGATCCAGCGGTTTACCTTTGAGTGTTGTTCGACGGCATTCCAACTCGACTCAAACATGGTCATTTCATCTCTGTGAAAACTGGAGGCTTATCCTTCTATGCTTCGCATCTCAAATTCCAATCATTTTCAATTATTTTGCACTACCTCACTAGTTATATGCATCTTATATCATCATCCCCAATCTGTTCTTGAAACACTTCAGGTTTATTGCCAGATCCGTTAGAGTTTTATCATCTGCCAGTGGCAAGCTCCGACGGGTATTTCACTCATTTTATCACACCCCAACATATTAAAAGTTTGCCAAAATGTGTCTACAAAGATTCTCACTGAATCCGCTGGTCGTCTTTACCAAGATCTATTGAAATATATATCTCCACCTCTTCCACCAGTCCTGAAAATGTGACATCTTTATTCACGCGTTTGGGTGTACAACAACTGCAGTGCTTCATACCGGGCAACGTGTTTTCCTAATTCCAGCTACTAGTACTTCAGAAATGAAAACATTCGGAATATTACAAATGCTTGCTACCCAATACTTCAGTATTTCTTTTTACTAAACATTGTACAATTTTCATTTTTGAGGACGTGTTCATGGTTACATGAATGCTGGATCTTCATCCCTCGGGGTCTGCATACCAGTTACTTAAATTGACATCAGAAAGAAATCAATTATTCGATGACCCATGTATCTCTCTGTTCGATATATGGGCCCATTAACAATGTTGCTTAATCTAAAGCTAGAAGAATGGCTTTTCCTTGGTGAGAATAATTTGGATAACAGAGACAACATCATGAGTAAAATTAGATCTTCGCTTTAATTTGCACAAACTGAATTCATAAATGACAACTGCTAGAGCCCCAACACATCTGAGCAATCCCCTCTCTAAAGTGTCGTACGAAAACATGTGAGATGCCCGGAATTAGAGAAATGATTCGATAGGTCAGATGTTGTTAGTTGATGAAAGAAATGTGCTTGGTTTTGGTGAACTGTGAACTAACTAGTCACTGCTTTTTAAACTTACTCTAAAGAGAAAGTACTACGATGGCTACTGCTTTCTGGCACTTCGAACCTGCCGTTTTCTTTGCTCAAGGAAGGATTTTAGTCCATGGATGGGCTGGCATGAGAGTACTTCTGGAAGGTATTTTTTTGGTTACTCGAAAATTAAATTACAATGGGATATCTCAGGACCTGATCCTTTCTGTCGCTACCTTGACAACAGGCTCATCATTAATGACAGCGATGCATAAATAATAACTGATTACTAATCAAACATCAGACCGACTCATCTTGAAGTAGAAAATAATCGCATCTTTCTGGACGCAGATTTATCTCTCCTACCAGATGGGTCGATGAGGAAGTCAGTCTACCGAAAAAACATGTTCTGTACGATATCCACATTTCACGAGCTTTTCCACCACGAAGTACATGAACGGTATCATTAGAATGCCGTTCTTAGCAGCACTTGAAAGATACATAGGTAACACCTTAGCTGGGAAGTATGGGAAACCAAACACAACACTACATTTCAGTGGTTAGTCTCTATCTTTTATTCCGCAGAAAAACCATCCTTTACGAAGCCCCGGAATGCTATGACGTTGGTCAGTTTCCTAAAACTACCATTCGTCAATGATGATGTCAGTCAATGAATTAGTAAGAGCTTGAATTCAGTCATCAAACGCACTTACTATGCAGTCCATCTTGTCATCATCTTCACAACCAGTTAGCTACCAACACCTTCGGACAAAGACTTGCTGCTTGCCTGTGCCGAATCAAACTGATTCTGTGAATTCACAAGTGCCTTCTCAGCCGTCTACTTAGACAAATCAACAAGGGAAATTTCCTCACCGAATATGTGAGGATATTCTGATGTAGGTTCAAAAACCAATGACTAGTCAGTTCACAGTCAACCGAAACCAAGCACATTTCTTTTATCAAGTACACAACATCTGACCTATCGAAATCTCTCTTTAATTCCGGGCAGCTAAAATGTGTTTACATGCGACACCCAGCGCTATAGAAAGCTCATATACAAATTCTTCATATTCAGGGCTCCCAATCTGAAACCAACCAAGCAACTAATGTTCATTTTCACCTGAAGTGAGAAAATTCAACAAGTGCGGTTGTTTGCTCAACCCCGAACCTATGAAAACGCTGAGCGGGCCGGGAATTATTTCTTTGAAAAAACCTACTCACATTATGTGCTGAGCAAGTTCTTGGTGCTGTCGGATCTTGTTGGAATCATAGAATATTTTCAACTCGAAGCTATTCCTCGGAAAGAAACCTGCATTCACAGTGATATTACCGATGAAATAGTTGCACTTGATAGTTTCGTCGGATATCGTGTGGATCGCCCCACATCAAATTGCAGACGAGATGGAGGAGTTATCACGTATATCAACAGTCATTGGGGTAAACACGTCAAAATCATTTGACCCATTCTAAATTTCTCATTATTTGTACAATAAATGAATGTAAGCTCAAGTTTCGGAGCGACTTACGACCACTTCTGCTAGCAAATTGATGTATTTGTCCACAATATTCCATGACAGTCTACCTTGAATTTGATGACTCGATTTCACACTTTTGTTCAATTTTGCTGGTATTTCATTTCGTGTAGCTGCTGATGACTTTATTCATCTTGATGCGAACTTCCCACATCCATCCGAGTAGAGGAACACTATTACATTTCCAGCTAGACTGGACGCTTTTCCGGACTTTACTTTAGTTGACTGCCCAAGCCGTATTTTCAGTCCGACTAGTTCTTCACGAGGCTCCTCTGATCATGCAATAATCGAACTAAGATTTACAGTCATACCTACCACACATACTTCATACGAGGCCGTGATCGCCTAGTTTAAAAGAGGCAGACTTGTACGGAGACCATTTTGAAGCTTCGAAAAATGGCTGATCAGATAGAATTTTTTGTAGTCTTAGAGGCGGATACTTCTGTCTCCCTGGACCACCTCATCGGCTAATTGAGTCTTTGCTGAAATCTTCGCTCTCCATTTGAGAAGCTGTATATACAGCGTGATCGTCCATCATTCCCCGTCATAAGCAACCTCGTCACAAACAGGGGTACACCTTCCGACACCATAATCTCTCTGCTGTCAAGATTTTAACAGTACACTCTTCTCTTGCTACCCCTATCAGTGAAGTTCCCCAATGGCTCATATTGTTCCCATATTATGTTCTGAGTACGTTTCTATAATTCCTGCACATAGATTTGTTCTTCTTATCAGATGTGCCTTTGGTGTCATATATATATTATATCGTATGCGTGGGATTCTCTATGTTCTATTCTTCAAAATCATATCACTGAAACTTCAGACTGGTTTGATGCTCTCAACTTAAGCCCTCAACCAATTCAGTTTGGTGACAACGTATTCTTACTGTTGAACGGAAGCTTGTATCCCAATTTAAAAAGGACTGCATTTCCATTACGATAAAGATGGAACAGCTGAATTGTCTTGATTCACTGAGGTACCTTAGAGTGTTATTCGGCCGTAACCTTGCTTGATTCAAACATGCTGGCTTCATTTTTGTGAAAACTGGAGGCCTGAAATTTTACGTTTTCAGTCTCAAATTTCATTCCGCATCCACTCATTTTTTCAAACACATAGTATACCCATCAAATTAAGCTACCTGGGTATGAACCTAAAATGTCATCTTTCTTGATCTGTTGTTGAAAGAAATGGGGTATATTGCCGGATCACTAAAACCCCTCTTATCTGTCAGTGGTATACTCCGACTGCATTTCGTGCACTTAACCACATCACAGCATAGTAGACTCGTCAAAAGTTGTCCACAAAGATTCCCACTGACTCTGCTCCTCCTGTTCACAAAGGTCTGGTGAAATATGCATCTAACTCTTCCAAATATTCCCAAGACAAACACCTTTGTGCACGCTTTCGGGCGTACAACTGTTCTACTCTTCTCTAGCTGACGAGGTGTTTGCACAACCCAGTTTCTGTAATATCAGAACTAACGCTACATTTGGAATAACACAGAACCATACTACCCATTACTCCAGTATTTCATTTTTCATTGCATTTCATTATTTTTCTCTTATTGAAGACGAGTACTTAGTTATGTGAATATTTACCCATCGTGATGCACAAACCAGTTAATTGACTTGACTTGGTCCGAAACGGAGTGCTTGTACATTTGGTTATGTGTGTGTGCGTGTGTGATGGGTGTGAATTCACCCCTTTGTTCTTACCCACATAATCAGTGAGGTCATTTGAGTTTGATAAGGTTCTTAGACATTTGGGACATATTTCCTCAGTGATTCGAGTGCCGTTGTAGAGCATGTATTGATTTTCACGACATACATGACTGCCCAAATAGGGACGTATTATCAGTTAGAATTATTTCTCACCCCCCATTCACGTCCGCTCGCTCCGTACGAGTATCGATCCGTAGTCAGTTGACTTTACTGACGGGCACACACGTGCAAACGGGTCTTTCGTGTGCATCTCAATTTCAGTTTTCTGGTAAATGTGTCTGCAGTCACACCACATCTGTATTTTCACTACACCGTCCGTATGCCAGCAATAGGTGTCTCCTACACCAGCGATCACAACCAAATTAGTCTGAATATCCTGCATCAACTATTTGTTTTCTAGAGGAAGGATGTCATTTAAATCCATCGAATATTATTACTGACGGCAAATCGTCTCAGTTTCATCTACGTTGTCTTTAACCACATAACTACAGACAGAAACTGATGTGATCATGAGCTTTCTGGTTTCGATAACCGTAGCCGACCTAGTTTTATATCGGGGTGACCTTCCGCAAGTGCCCAAGGGTTATTGCTAGAAACATCGATAACACATCTGAGACCGTACAATCAAAGCAGGATGATAACATCCAGCACTTCGACGGCCGCTGTACCTCGGTTAACTTACCAGTGAAAACGAAGACCATTGACATGATTATCAATTTCCTCGACTGTTGGTTAGAAGTAAACGACTTCCAGACAACTATACACTGGGACCGGTATCATAACTTCAATTGGGCCCATCATTGGTGCATAAAAATTTCACTCATCTCGTCGACAGGGAGTTGAGTCAAAAAGCTGGACGAAGAAAACACGGTGCGCAACCAGGAGAAACGAAGATAACAGACCATTCGTAAAGGATGAAATTAAACCACCGTAAGCATGCAGAGAGAAAGTTAAGAAGCAATCGAACACTAAACAATGGCAACAAATTAGCTTGGTAAGCTTCCATTGACATCCCGTACGGATAGGTTACTCGGCAGGCAATCAGAAAGTTACTTGTTGTCTACAGTGTCTATGTGTTCTTTCTGTTAAACAACACAGTGTAATATCGTATCACAAAGACCAATGGTGTTGTTCAGATAAGTGATCAAAAGAGATGGGCTTGAAAGATGAAGTATTGTCCTTACAAATGTATTGGCAGCAAAAGGTCAGGACTTCGCAATAGAAAAGAAAATTGTAATCAGTGCCTAATGACAAAAATGGCCTTAACAAAATAAGAGCGTGTCCCTGAAGTTGCTTTTCACGCGAAGTCTGAAGGTCGGACAATTGACCAGGATCAAAATTGTATGCTGTGTACACGTTTACCAAACCATGGCGAGTCGACATGGATCATCTGGCGGTTTGGAGTTCGGTCCACAGTCGTGTACTCCAGGTTGGCTTCTCAGTGGATTCTCGGTCGATTTGCACGGATGATGATTCATCACAATTGCTTGCATGGTTCTCAGTGATGAGCGGAACCTCGACAAAAATGCGGACCCATTAGCATTTGCTGGTTTTGTATACAAGATTGCTGTTATGTTATGGCACACATGAATCATAGTTTGTAGGAAATGTTCGCTGCAGCTGGGAGAAATGAGTTGTTTGTGTAGTTTAACATCATAATCACCAAATTTTCACTCGTCTGGAGCATACCAATATATAATTTGTGGCTTTTTTCTTTGAATACGGACATTATTTAGGCAGGTTAAAATGAATTTGTTGTGGTAAATTCCAGAAATGGGAGAAGAAATAATCTGTGCTGTAAAATCCGGTAACAAAACAGAATGAAATTTTCTGAAGGTCGCAAGAACACTTTAATCCAGTGGAGTATCTTTGGTTGTTATGTATCACTAGTCAGGTAATCGTTTTTCTGAATTGTATCCGTTGTGGTCAGTCTGAGTGATCGATATTTGCGGAAAGGAAACCACTGTAAAAATTGATGGAAACAAAAATTGTTACACAAACTGTAGAGAAAAGAATCTTCTGATTGTGTTTGCGGTTTCCACGAGCAACTGGTAAACTAGCATCAGCTGTCTCGGAATGAACGATATTTTGATTGAGCCAACTTTTGTTTCGCTACCTGACAGTCGATTGCAGAAATACAAGAGGACAAATTGGAGACAGAGATTTATCGACAATCTAATTTGGAAAACGTGTGGAGTGTTTCACGATTACGTTCTCTCTCAGGTGGAATCAATATCAACGGATAGCTACAATTTTCCAACTGGAAATAATGAAAATCTGGAAAAGAAAAGTTAGTTAAGTCTGTTTCATAAAAGTGGAATAATACCACTGTAGTTAGCTTTAGATTCAAGTAATAAGTAAACAATACAAAGCATTTGTAGGAATGATAAAAAATGGCAAACTTTCTTTCTTAAAGAGTACGAACAATGTGTTATATTTCAAATTTTACTTTGCTTGAAAAGTAGTGGTCGTAAAAGTTCACTACAAAACAACACGAAAATGAGAAATTGCAAGGAAGACATAAGTTTGCCAAAAATGAAAAAACCAATCATAATATCTCTCATAGCCCCTTTTCAGAATCTACTGTAGTCCCGTATTTTCCGATGTGGTTAAAGACTTATAGACAGAGAAAAGGTGGAAACATTTTCTTCAAAATACAGCCTGTATGCTAGCAATATTGCTTACCCTAATAATAAAAGCTGCTTGCCAACATGTCGGTATCATCGTTGAAGTCGCAGTTATCATCAGTATTAAACAAGAGTTCTCCTGAGAAAGCAATATGAAACAGTATAATTCATTGGATACACTTTTCTTATAGATTTAGTACGGATAAAATGCTGATTTGTTTTCCAAAGACATTTTAGCAGTCAGAGATTTCAAATTATTAGGTTTGAATTTGTAAATAATCTTCAGCAGAAGTTGGATATAAGTGGCTAGTTTTACCAGAATCCAGATTTTGTATAAATTTCCATGCCCAAAAATTTTTACTAGATCTATTATTCTGATTACTTTGAAACAAATAATTTTACTTGGATATTTCTTTACGGAGGAGCTTTAAGCTTGGTGATTTCCATAATTTACTTATTGGTTGGTCATTTCAAATACATAACAACATGTCCAGGGAATGATCGCAAAGTCAGTAAAGTCACGTCGCTCACAAATAAAACCAGCTGTAACGGCATTAGATTTATTGTTTTTGGAATAAAATTGCTAACATTCTACTGGTTTCATTGACACAAGTCCCAAGACGACCCACTGGCAGCTTTAGAACTGGGCTACGGCTATTGCGTGACTCTTCAAATTATGCCGTATCGGTAAATATTTATCACTCAAGCTGGATGAGCACATTCAAATAGTCTGTTCGTAGCAGGAGGTCTATTTCATTGCGCTCCACGCAAGCCGTATTGTATGCTGGGCTGTAAGAACGTTTTGAATGTATGAAATACTGAAGAGGAAGATGTCATCAACATTTATTGCTGCGCAATCGAATGTATTTGCCCAAGCGTACTTTACACCGAATAAAAATGAACTCCAAAAAGAAAGACACAACTGCACGCACAAAAATCTGTGGAATCTATGCTCCCTCCGAAGGTAAACAAAGTACGTTCAAAGCTCGCGTGCCCCCATACTTGGGCAAAGGTCGTCAGGGAAGGATCTTAGAAAAATGCTGTTCCGTCTATCATATTGTTTCAACCCTTGGACTGACAATCGTGAGAAAGAGAGTTTAACAACCACAGCATTTACCAAACTTTTATCCAGCGTTTTCTTTCCTTCGAATTGCAATATAGAACTGCAAATTTCTTCCTGGGTAGGAGGTTGATTTAAGCTGTTACATCAAACGGGTCATGAGCTATTCGATAGTGGAAATGAGCCACAGAGGGAACAGTTTTACTTAGGATTCGTAATTCACGGCTTTGTCCTCGAAGAGCTTATTGAACCAATCAAAGAAGACCGAGCCAGAGTCGACGTCTGTGTGCAAGTAGGGGGTTAGCCGTGGCGTAACTAGGTGACGTAGCTAAAAGAGGTCAAATGTGGCTGAAATTTGGCCTGATCTAACGAAGTACTGATTGCAAAGTTTTCTTTCAAACCAAATACTGAGGTTCTCGTCAGTTCCCGATTGGTCTTTTATCATGTGTCCTTTCTAGTTTGTGATGTCACACCAGTAAATACTTATCCTCATCATATTTGTTTCATTCTTTGAGTAAGTAATTGACACGGTCGTGCTCTTACATAGATTTCAACTTGGTTGTTGCAGGTTCATTTTATCAAACGTGAAGTAATAATCATGTCAATGTACACTGAGTTGCGTCACTTTTCCAAAGTCGAACTGAGTACCACATACTTCCTCGACTGGCATTTTTTCCAAAGCTACTCAATATTTCAAATATCTCAAAGCGATGATTCTAAGCATCTGTAGTTTATGTGAATAGAAATCAGTGGTTTACAAAAACAGTTTCAACCGGGCATGAAATTCTCCTTCTCTGCTCTCACATTTTGTCCGACACCGCGCAACCCACGAGTCTCCAATAAAACAAAATCTTGGTATTTTGGTTTATACTCACTGTTCTCTGATCACATTAAAAATGCTCGGCTAGATGATTGCTTTTCTCGTCAATTGTTGTCCACAATAAACCTTTTTTCAATCTGACAAGAGCGGCTATTTGGAAACCTATGTTATTGTCATAGGCAGGAAATGCATGTGTGTTGTAAAATAATTGGCGTGTACTCCTACTATTTGATATCCCTCCTCATAATGCTGTCTAGATAAATTCCCTGCTACGTACAACTGAGGTACACAGAAGTCCCCCAAGTGAGAAAAACGTAGCAAGATAAACAAGTGAATTTGCATTAGGATTTATCGGTCTGTCATTCTCAAGCTTTCTGATTTTTTCCATATTGTTCACCCTAAATTAGATGGACAATTTCAGTCGTGAGCTAAATGAGACAGTACTGGATTCCAAGTCTTCCTTCATGCCGCATAATCGTTTCACAGCCATTTGCGTCAAAAATTTTGCGTCGAAAAGGGTTCCAATGAGGTTCGAGCGAATCACATGAAATGGAAAGCAAACGCACAATACTACTGGATATTTTCCGTTTGCATATTTTTGGAATAGTGACAATCTTCTTGCACACATGTGAGTTATTTACCATGTTACTTTGATTTGTTGAATATTTATCGCTAATGGTCTGTACCTTGTCCTGGTGACTTGTTCACACCTATTATTAATTCATGAAGTGGAAAATATCACATTATATGGACATTTATAATTTAGGTGAAACATTTTACTGAAGAGTTACACGATGTCGATTTCAGGCCGAAGTTCATCATTTTGGTAACGCAGTATAAGTGAAAATAATGATCCTAGATGTAATCAGTAACCCAATATGATTTCAGCTGCTGTCTAAATTGCACACTGTGGAAGGAAACACTCCCAAGCAAAATATTACGTAAAATGAACGATGAGATGTCAGAACAGATTACCGTTGATGACAATATAAAAGTAGGCTTATTTCCTTAGCATCACTAGGACCGATAGCTACCCAGACTTTTGAAAAGCTGGTTATTCGAACTGCATTTTCGCCAACAACAAATCCATTTTCCAAAGGCTCAGTCCTGCTTGTGCCAATAATTAGTGCGAGTTTGGCTTTTTCTTCAAAATTTTCATACGACAGTATCGATCGTGTTCATGGATTCGACTTCCAAAATATAGATAAATACATCATTCTCAGTTTTTCCTCACTGTGATGAATGCAGGTATTTCTACGGATCTTTACCCAGCTGATGCCATCGCATAAGGGAACAAAATATATCTTTCGAGGCTATTGGGAAATTGGTTATATTTGGATGTAACATCTGACTTTGGTGTGCTGGTTGATAACATGTAATCGCGCAATTTCCTGAGGTGTGTATGACAGTTAACCGTCGTTACTATGAGAACAAGCACTTTGCGGATTTAACTGTGATTTCCGACTTCAAGTGATGTTAGAGTAGTTAGTGTTTACATGGAAACAACAGTTATCGACCTTGTACAATATAGGTTGCTAAGACTACTTTGATTTTGTCCGATTCACAAAGATTGCTTTTGCAACAAGATGGTGATAGCTCTGATGAACTGAAAACCCTGTTTTACTATTTATTGGTGCACCTGCGTTTGTTCCTAGTTATATGTTTTATTATCAAAATTGATTTACTTTACGGCTGGTAACTTTTAGGTGACTGACACTAAATAATTATCATCGTCACACGCAATAACTTATTGAATCCTCCTGCCAAATAGAATGACAAAATATCATTATTTTTGAAAGCGGTGGCCCACCTTTAATAATCTAGAAATCCTCTACCACGGTCTTCTTGAAAGAAAAAAAGTATACTTATCTGTCAGAATCTCCTTGTTAATATATTACTTCATCAGTCAGTCAATCCGTACATGGGGATTTCACTCGTTACAGGTTAGTTCTGAGAGTCTCAAGGTAAAATATCAAATTCCCAGGTAGCTAGTAAAAACAGGCTTTAAACGTTACTTCATGGGAAAGTCAAATCGATAGTTACCCATTGCCTCAAGGCGTGATATGAAAACCAAACGGTTTTTGACTTGATGGGTATAGATTTCGCAGGACAAGCTCGATGACTTCTGGCGGTACAATGAAGCAAAAAATCTAGTACAAAGGAAGTACTTAGTCCAAACTGCGATATCAGGTGGAATGCTGACCAATTTCATCATCTATTTGTAGCAAAGAAATTGGCGAGGAAGATTGCTGGAGGCGAAGTATAGTTATTAAAGTTCTAAATTATTCGAACAGTCTCATGGTCATGGCCACAATAAGAACAATACTCTGGAACGCAGACAACTGTATTCAGTAAATCCTGTATGTGCTGTTACAACTCATATGGGTGAGGTAAATGTGGAATGTAATAACCATCGGCCGGGGTGAAAGTTCTCATTCAAAGCCACGACACTGAACTTTACTCTGATTAGTGGCTAAAGCTACCCACCGTAATCTCCCTTATATGAATTGTTAGAGCACGTACATGTGTCATAAAACCAACTGGTTGTCCTCCAGCTAATTGTTCGTAAATTTATTCAGGACTTCTGGGTAAAGAAGTGACTGTGAACAGCTTTGCACTTCGGTTTATGAAGTAGCAAAATATCTCAACATTTACAAGTCCTCATACTTAGAAAGACAGGGTGTAAAGATTTGTTGAAAGCGCATATGCTAACTCAGCTCGTCCTGTCGAGAAGCTCCGGTAAACTGGTTTATTCCAGATCCCATGCTTCCTATTCTGATTTTTTCTTGTAATCATCAAACAATTTTGTTGCTTTTCATGCACTTTCACCGCAAAATTTCACTCCGACCCCTACCACGCCTCTTCGTTACCAGAGTGATAATTTGTTTGTTCAGTCTTATTGCTTCAAGCAATTTCTACCTTCTTTCTATGACAGGTGTTGGCTGAGCTCATTTTTCACAAATCTAATTGTTGATGATATATGTTTGATTTTATCGCCCCGGCTTCAGAATGATCCATTGATATCCGTGATCCATTTTTTTATCACGTCGTGTATGCTTGGCTTACATGGCGAGCCCAAACGTTCTGACGTATTTATCTTTCTCGCCCTTTCTGCCCTATCCGTGTGAATGAGTGAACTTTGGCCGTGGCTCTATGATCTAGCAATTTCTCATAACCTGGATATTCAGCTAGTTCTTCACCCACTCCTGTGAGAGTGTCCCCTCGGGGCGCTATTTCTCTTCTGACCGTGGATTGGTCAAATATCCCCCGAACATAAGGGCTTTCGTTGTAAGCTACATGAATCGCTCGTACGTTGCCGTCTGAAAGGATTCCTCCCTATTGTCTTGAATCTGTGGTCCGTTTTCCCAGGATTTGAGGTAAGTTTTAGTATTGGTTTGCTACTTTACCCTGCAGTACACGTAGCAAAGTAAGTGTGTGTCCTCTGCTGCGGGACTCAGGATTCGTTTATCTGCGAGTCGCCAAACTATGGAACAACAAACCCGTACACAACGGGATGCATGTTGCACTGGAATCAACTGAAAATGATGACGAGGCCTACTAAGAAATTATTCGAAATGAATGATATCTGGAACACATATCACAACAAACAATGTATAGACTGAAGAATGACTCGGTACCAATGGACGTGTTTCCGTGTGTGAGAACGGTATTGACCGACCACCCGCGTGGTAGGCCTCACCCTTCAAACCAAATGCAATGGCATCTACCTATCTGTCCGTGTCTATATATTTAACTGAATAAACACACCTATCCGCGAATACATAAACATGTATCTATCAACCAGGCTATCCGTGATATATCTATCTACCTGTCTATTTATCTAACCAACTATTTACCTATCTATTTATCTATCGACCAATCTATGAATCTATCCGTGAACAAACTAACTATCCGTCTACCCATCTATCCGTCTACCTATCTACTTAACCGTCTACCAAACTGACCATAAATCTAACTATCGATCTAGCCATGGCATCTACCTATCTGTTATTGTCTATCTATTCGCCTGATAATAGACACCTATGAGTAAATACATAACAATGTCTCTATCAAAGAGCCTATCTCTGGTCTATCTGTCTAACTGAATATATTTCTACCAAGCGACGTATATATTCCCCTATCAATCCGTGATCAATCTATCAATCTATCGATATAACTACCTCTATATCGATCCATCTGTGACCAAAATATATATCTAGCCACCTATTTACCTATACAACCTTCTATCTATCTACCGCTTCATATATATTTCTATCTATCAATCTATCTATCCATCAGTCTATCTATATATCTATCTATCTATCCATGACCTATCTATCTATCTATCTATCTATCTATCTACCTATCTATCGATAAATCTATCTGTCGATTTATATATATATATATATATATATATATATATATATATATATATATATATATATATATATATATATATATATATATATATATATATATATATATATATATATATATATATATAATCTGTCTGTCTATCTATCTGTGTATCTATCTATTTATCAATCTTTGTTTCTGTCTGTCTCTCTATCCGTTTCTCCGTTTCTCGATGCATTACTTTTATATACCATACATTCTTCATTTAAACTCTCATTTTCCTTGGTTAACTGAATTCACTATTGCAAACAACAGTCAAGTTTCTGTCCATCTTTGGCAGAGGTTTATCTTTCTGTGCATAAATTGGCTCCGATCGGAAATGTAAAACCAATCATACGCACTGATCAAACGATTTTTACGATATAATCATTTTGTGTAACCGCTACGAAGTGATCCTAATTAGATATAAAATATGCTTAGAGGGCAGATTAGCCGATGAGCAGGGAACACAATCCGTAAAGCTGCAATCCAGTGGTTATCCAATACAGTACTTTCTAAAGCAGTCCACAGAAAAGCCATCCAATACGAAACAGCGAATCACCCGGAGGCTGAACGTTTTCCTATGATACCTTTCAGGATGACGGAGACAGCCAAATAATTAGCAGGCTCCTGAATTCAGTTACCACATGTATTTAGTGCACAGCCGTCCAGTCACGGTCTTCTCAACCACAAGGACACCAGCACCAACGATAAGAAAGCCACTCTCTCCCATCAGTTCTCCTGTCGATTCTGAGACTTCTACGTAAGTATACCAGAGAAACAATTGCATGACCAAAAATGGACATATTTCGGTATGGCTTCAATAGGCAGCCAGTAGTCAGAGCACAATTTTGACATCAACAACGAAACCAGAATCAGTCAGGTTACCTCCAGGATATTCCCTTCAAGTCATGTGCAATACTACAGACACGGGATTGCTGAGGTACGCTGAGGCTCTAGCCATTCTCATTTATGGACTAGAATTGTGCAAACAGCATGGGTGGTTTATCGGTTTGGCCCTACCCTAGTGGCCTGACATTCAGTCCCCCACCCAATTCTTCCTCGTCCCTGTCACTTATCAGTCACTTCAGTGTTCTGCCAGTTTCTTTAATTGCTGTAACGAATATAAAAATCATACTGAGTGAGGTATGCACCTGTACAGATGCAACGAAACAGTCCAGGGTACTGTGCGCAGACCTATGTTTCTAACTTCACCATTCGAAGTTTTGACGGGAAGTGATTGCTTCCAATTTAGTTTCAGGCAAACGTGTGCTGCCTACATAACAGTGTGCATGAACAGCCATACAAACTTAGGAGTTAGTTAAACCAAGACAACAATACAGGTAGGAAAATTCGAAAACAAACTAGTCCAATAGGTCTTTTATTCAAATCAACTTGAAACGGTTTGCCCGACCACTTGTAGACATAAAATCTTCCACCAGATTAAACGATGTAATCTGAGGTTAAGAACTGAAATTAACGCGTTTTACGGAATAATACAAATAGATTTACCCAGCAGACCATGGCGGTTAAAAACCAAACCCAGTAAATGTTAGTGGTTGAGTTGTTTTTGTTTGTATCGGTAGGTACTTTCACACGGCAAAATCGAGCTTAAAACCCAATGAAGCCACTTTGGCTTTAAAGAAGGCGAATGGCACGGTTTTCAGTTCAATTACGGCCCGTTTTCTAGAATCAGGGCATCCGGTCGGAGCGGAAAACGTGTTCTGTGTTGTGTTCAGGGTGCCGAGTAGCAAATCTGAAGCGGTCAGGTGCCGAAAGCTAGCGATGGCTCACACAATTAGCATACTGGTCCATAAGCCTGAACTATTGCTGGTAAAGGAAGTTCGTGCGTGCCCTGGCCGAAGACTGGTGACATCACCCGAGAAGGCCTTATCGATCCGGGTCGATAATCGTTCGCACGATGACAAGCACCACATCCCCTAAATCTCTTCCTAACCAACCAATCGACTGGCCGACTAACCGATCAAAGGACAGACCGACTGATATGCCTACTGACTATCCTCTTACGTTCTCCCATTTACATCATGACAAATAAATGTGATCGTAATTGCTTGAAAATGAATCATCAAAAACATGTTCGCGTTTACCACGTGTTTTGACTTGGAGGGTAATTGTGCATCCGAATACTATACAATATTTTGATTGATGTCGATTAACGGCATTTACTGTGTTCAGCTACTGCCTCATTTTCATTGTTAGGCTATTTAAACGGCGACAACTGTCTTTGAAATTGGTCCGTATCGGGAATACTGTGTGATCGCTTCACTAACTTTATCACTGTTCCCCAAACAGACAAATCTAGCGGACTCTGTCGGTTTCAGTCCTGCTGATTATTGAATCGAACTGCATGCTTAATTAAATGCTCTGAATATACTGTGTGTTTAGTCCCTTTGTGTGTTGTGCGAATGTTGGCACCTAGAACAGATTCCGTCCCGTTTCAGTCAGATCTTTTCAAGGCCGTGCAGCTAGTTCCTTATCTTCAAGTAACTAATCCCTACTTCTGATTGTAAATTCATGGGAAACTGCTGTGTACCCATTTTATCATTATCAGTACTTATCTACTGAGTGATAACTGAAATTCGAGCTCGGTTAGCTGACGGGAAACTCTCACACGCTTGCCGGAAGCGCGCTTTTCTAGTTCACTTGACCTTAGCTAACCAGTCGTGCAAAGGATCAGCACCGATTTGACTTGGCTATCCTAAGTTGAACTGAGTGCAGTTGATCCTAAAAAGTGGTACTGAAGTACAATCTACTCACATCAGTGCTGGTAATAATAAATCCATCAATAACCTTTATTGTCATAGCGCGTTTCTGGCACCGATAGCAAGGACAGAGTGTTGATATCACAACAAAGAGTAAATTGGTAGCTTTTGGTAAGACATTTGCCGACTCAGTCGACTATAACAGATACCCACACGTCGCCAAAAGTCATGAATAAGAAAAACCTTTGTCAGTGTTCGCATTCCGTCTCATTCTGAAGTCAGTATTCTTGTATTCTCATGCAATATTGCCTGTCTCCAAAAGAGTCTATTGGAAAGCTTAGAATGATATATATATTACATAAATCATATAAATTATCCATAGAATGTATTATTGTCACTAGGAGCCTGAAACTTATATAAAAGAAAATCCACTTGCAGTTTTCATGTCCAAAAGTCAAACGCTGAGGTTTCCGGCTCGCGGTGTTTGACTTTTGGATGTGAAAATTAAAAGCAGACCTTCCATTATAAATGAGAAACAGGCTCTTCGTACCAATAATACATTCTATGAATGTATTTAAATGTTAATTTGATCACTTTCAGCCGTGGGTTGTTCGTTTCTTTGGGAAATGACCAAGGAGGCTAGCTCAGTGAGTAAAACCGGGATATTTACTGTGCGTCATTGGAATAGTGGTTTGCACATCATCGATTAATCTCTTGTGTTATTCACACCAGACTGGCCGTACCGTAGACCATCTGCTCCGTGAACGAAATGTCGCCAGCTAGTTTCCGGCTCGCGGAGTTGGATTTTTCGAAGACAAAAATGCAAGTAGATCCTTCATTATGTACGACTTTTTTCGCCGTTGTGAAGATGCGCACTAATTAATTTGAGATCTTGAAAGCAATGGTGTCATCCAAGATAACAAGCTCCATTCACGAGTGCAAAGTTATAATTGGACGCATGCTATTCACTTACACCTAGTCTCTAGACAAAGGGAATATCGAAAGACTTTGCCATTCTGCAAAAGTCCTCCGGTAAAATCCAGTAGATCGAAAAGATGGAAAATTTGTGTGTGGCCATTCACGTTTTTAGTTCGTCATCATTAGTCCGTAGACCTGTGTAACCAGGAAAGAGGTCTTGTACTGCCAGACTCCGGTCGACACTGCTACTCTGTAGCTATTGCACAATTTTGGCTGAAATGAGGACGTCTGTCTACAAAAAAGTCTGATCACATACAAATAAAAATTTACAAGCGATTGGGATTGCATTTCTTCATTTCCACGGGGAAGTGCTTATTTTAGAGTGGACTCAGTGTCTTCCTAGATCAGTTGAATTAAATTTTGCAAATATTTCGTATGGAACTGTACCAGATATGGTAGATAAAAGTGATTTACTCTACTAATGAATAAAAAGCGTAAGGAATTGTCATAGCAACAGTTGTATTTAGGTAGACCTACGTCATAGATTTGTTACTTCATCTGCGTACCCAATTATCATAAAAATACTCTGACCCAGTCTTATTCTTCCCTACCGCATTGTGGTCCATTAGAGTTTACCGAGAAAAAAACGTGGAATAAATTAGGACCAGGGAACCCCTTTGTGCAGTTCGCTTCACGACTTTCCTCTCAATCATACTTATCCAGTCAGTCAGAAATCCACTTGAATTTTAATCAGTCCACAAGTCAATTGGTAAGCGCGGGACGACAACGCATTTTCTTTGCATTATATCACTGGTTGGGCAGTGGTCTCAACACCAAAGCAAAAGAGATTTCGCTTCGACGGTGCATGAAAAGTATCCACTTATTTCTCATTTCTGGCTTATCCGGTTGAATTCTGATCTTGTTTGCCACCTGGTAGTACACCGTCATTAACGAAACCCAAAGGATCATATCCACGTGCTACTTTGGCGAATAATGGGATTATTATTGGGCATTTTTGTATATGACAAACCAAACACTCGTTGGCTTTCAAAATGGTTAAAACGGGGTTGTATAACTAGAGATCTAGATATCCTAATTTTAGGTTACAAATCTATCTGCTTTGTCTAAATAGAGAAGGAGTACAAAGCTGGCTGACAGAGCTGTTGTGGATGTGTATTTTATTTACGAATGGCATCTACAGGTTTGAAATCGAAAGCATCCCGGACGCCTTCGTACAAGTTTCCAGTATCAGGAGAATTTGTTGACATTTCATTGTTGAGCTTATTTTTGTTCATTTTGACCGTGTGGGTTAGAGATCGAAATAAAATATTCCAAACCAGATGAAAAAGGCAAATAGTTTGAGGGGCAAAAGAGCACCCTGTTCAAGTTTACAAACTCATTATCATGACATGTAGTAGGATAAAACTGGATCTAATTGCTGAAATCGACTATTTTATTTTGTTTTGGTTTGTTTTTCAGTGGTTTATTTTGTTTTAATCGGTTGCTGAATTTAAACAGGGGATATTGCGAATAACATTCAAATGAATCCCATTGTTACTAACATCTCTTCCTTCATTTTTATTGACACCTCACGTAAAATGAGTTTTTGCCTGTAAACTCGCCCAAAAGCACCACAAATAGTCATGCTTCAAGTGAAAGAGCGAAAGACACCTATTTTGTGAACACGTATTGGACACGTATTTGGAGTTTAACAGCTTTCCATTGTGTCTGGTTAAATTAACGTATACGCATCATTGAGATTAGCTATGCAACACAGAACAATTACTTGAACTTCGTCTGAATCACCGTTTGGTGAAAACAAGCAATCCCCGTTTCATATACCCTGCAAACTTGCCAACAAAAGATTAAAGTGGTCAAAACAAATTTCGCTTTTTCAATAATTTTTGCTACGTTATTGTATCTGGATGGGAGGATGTTCGATAAATTTCAGCTGGGGAGATTTTCGCGCTTGAAAAACGTATTTTAATTGAGAATGGTTTTGAAGGGCCTTTTATATGTTTTTGGTAACGGGCATTCAAAATGAGTTTTCTCATCTACAATGTTCCTAATTTTAAATGTGATTTTAGTGCTTCACCTGAAGACCAGTTACAGGACATTTTACAATTCACTGGACAAATTGCAGGAAACGAATAATAAGTGTTGGTGTCAAGGAGACGAAGCGTTTAATAGAGGCTTACTGGAGTGTGGAATGGGGTAATGAATACTCGTACATCGACCGCGCAGTTTGTAACAATTATCTGTGGAGAAAGGGTCTCAGCAAAGAGCTCAAGTGGGCGTAGTATGAACACGTGGCTGTGGGAGAATAGAGGTTTTTAGGAGTTGTTTGGATCCACATACTGGGGTGTTGTTCAATGGGAATGCTATTGCCTCTGTTGTAAACAATATTATACTCGTGATATATCTGAACTGGACACCAGTGATTGTTGGAATGAAATTATCCCGTAAGCGCACTGTGTGGTTTGTGTTCAGGTCTGTAACTGGACGGTAGATGAAGCAGTTGAGAGAAGCCTAATCACCAAATTGCTGTTCTTCGAATGAACCGATCAGGATCATTTGTTCAGATTGATATTTGTGCTCTCACTCTCACGTATTATTTTTATTATTGACCCAAGTCAACTCAAACAAAATGGTGACTGAGGGATTTTTACTGTCAGTTGTCTCAAAGGTGTGCCGCAAGAAATCAGACGATGGAAAATCGTCCATGGAGCAAGCTGGACTACCTATGAGTCAATAAGGATAGCTTAGTGATTTTGGTTCAAATTGGAGTGTTCATATAACTGTGACGGTAAAAGACGTTGAAAGTTCCACTTAATTTTAAAACTTACTAAGGATCATGCAAATGAATATTTATTCTTCCAAAGAGTGCATAGCCATCTTTTCACATAAAGGCCGTCTTCCTATTTAACGAGCTCTCTGGCTGAAGTAAATAACACGGATTTTAGTAGGGTAATAGATGCAAATGGGTTGTACACAATTTCCAAAACGGTTAGGGAACAAAATGAAGCTAAAATTCACGTGGAGTCATTGTCCCGTGTCTCGTTTAGGACTCACGTGAATTCTTACCGGAATGGCACACGCTAATCAACATCCGGAGCGGAATTCAAATTACGCATAAAAGCTTTCCTGTGTATACCGAGAAACCACGTGATTCCGCTCGGTTCGTCGTTTCCAACAGAAATGCATAAACGGTGTACATTAGGTAGTCCTTGGTACGTCTAGTTGTAGCCCAACAATACAAGTATCAGATAAACGTGGGAATGCCATATGGAAGGCAAGTTCTAAGGTTTCACATTATAATCACTGGCCAATATGATAAACAGATTTCATAGTGCAAATTTTCCTAGTATCCATATTCCGTCTATCTGAAGTACAGTCCGTCGAATGGCTCAGTCAACGTATACTGTCTTTAAAATGTGAGTAACGGTACCAAAAATATTACCATACTAACGATGTTAACGAGAAACATTTCAGCTATTTGAGGACGGCCATTACCTACATCGGTTTGACTAAGAAATCCTACGTAAGCACTGTTTAGATGGTCAGCAAATTTGATCAATCAGTGACTCCACGGTAAAGCCGAAGCAGACATAAAACTTCATTGACTTACTATAGTGAATCAGTTGTCACGCTTGGTTGTCCCGAGGAATTTATCCCAAGAAAGATAGACCAACAAATACAAACGTTTCATCATCATTTGCATGCAAACTTACATAGTCAGTTGAGCTTGCTCCACAGAATTGCATACTCGTTGAAATTTTCTGTTTTTGAATGGAATCCGTAACCGACAACTGGGATTTAATTCAATTTGCCAATCTTAAGCAATCATTGGGATCAGTCCAGGCAGAAAAAACACTTGTGTAAACACTGATCGTGGTTCAACGGGAACAAATGTTTTACTATGTTTTGTTTAAATAGACTAACTTGATTTGCTTTCTGAACGCTATCGTATTCATCACTATATACGACTATCAAAATTGTGGGGGGCATTTTTACAAGCAGGATTCAATTTTTTGGACTACTTGCAAGCTGTTCTAGGCACACCTTTCACCCGTTTGTTTAAAGTAAACGATTTTTCACAAGCTTTCTGAACCCAAGGTATTCATCTCAACTTTGTCTCTCACGAACTTGAGTCAGTGTTTCGAATCTCAACACCTTCTAATGTGCACACCGAATAGCCGAGCGGCTAGTGAACACACTCTATCTTGATTCGGTAGCCACTCGTTGTGTTAGATCCTACTCTAGGCAAACCAGAACGAAAGTCTTTGGCGATAAGATCATCTGTTTTGATTGCAATTTGACTTTGTTCATTCCTGAAAACTGACAAGATAACAAACAGAAGCTTCGGGATTTTCTTAGGAATAATCCTTTTCAGAGATAACCGAGTTGTTACCGTATGGAGTCACTGCCACTAATGGCATGTAATAATGTTATAATAAAAACGGCACGTGAACTCAACTCTCTGCAGTTCTTGAAAAACAAAGCTTCTGGTTTATGGATAGGTAACTAAGCAAAAGTACTTCGAAGTTTAGATGGAACTAATAATAAATGATATACGAAGTTAAGCAAACACCACCCGGATTTTGAATTTCTGGATTTAGAGAAGTAACTCAGCACGTAAAGTCGAAGGTTAAAAAAATAATACTAGAACAACAACAATTTCTTCCGTGATGAGGTAAATCCAGTGAGGTGTTGGCTATAGGATAAGTGTGGCCTAAATGTTATCGCGTATGACGACGTGGCGATCTCCACACACTTTGAAACTCAGTAATGATGCAATATGAATAGTTCTCGGTAAGTCAAACCAACCAGTGGCTCAGTACATCAGCGTTTCTTCTCAGCCATTATCAACATGAGCAATAATATTGTTACCTGATCAGTTCATTGCCAAATAAACTATTTTTACCATACGTTCTTTGTTCCTTATGTAGACTAAAACGCCATCCACTATTTATCTGTCCCGGCCTAATTATTTAATTTTCAGTCTCACAAGGCGCGCATGTATTTAGCTATTCCTTTTTTCAGCAGTTCATTTCGTTAACACAAACAGAAAGAAATGGCCTCACCTTTATCATTATTCTTGTTCAGAGGTCCAATCCCATACCACTCCACATCAGTCAACAAGGTTAGTCAATAAAATTCTGTTCCCGAGCCGAAAATCTGGGAAAGCATGAAATATTCATCCAAAACGTGTCCAATATTGTACAAGGTGAACTGAAAACATGCACTATTCAAATTTAGCATAAACCGAATAGATCATCAGTTTCTCAAAAAAATCCACATTTCAAAGATACCCATTATTAAGATTGAGTGCATTTCCTGACAAAAAATTTATCACATCCTGGGTTCTTCTTTTTAACTCAACAACGGGCTTCTTTTCGTGTTGAGAAAAAGTGTGCTTTTCTTTTCACTGCAACTCTGACAGCCATCACCGAGATTCATTCAATTCACATGCCTGCTGATTGTACCGGATCCAATGGCATGTAAAGAAATATTATGCACAAATAAAAGACGATTTAGGTGCAGCTGCTTTTCAGTACTCATTCTCGTGGTAAATGAGGTCAATTTATTGCTACTCCGGAAAATGGTTTGCCATTTTGTGGACTTTTTCTCAATCAGACGGCAATAAGCTAGTTCCGGAATTTGCTATCCTTCAACTGAAAATCAGAAATGAGTCGGGAAAGTATTGGATTGTAGGGATTGTACAAACACCAATTTCATTGTTTGAATGTACAGAAGAATACGATAGGGACGGGGGAAGTGGGTGACACTCGATCGGAATATGGATGCCCTTACTGGTTCGTCGTCAAATGGTTACTAGTTTCACAGTAATAGTACTCGCTAATCATGGTCAGTTCCAGGATATAAAATGACCCATGCTGGACGATTAAGAATTGGGATAAGTGGACCAATTCTGTTCCGTAATGAGGATAATACAAACCGATACTAAACAGGACAAACAAATCTCCCAAAATAACATCCATTTCTGTTCCTTTATTGACGGACAGCACCCTGGTCGGACATGAAATTATCACAAAATGTTGTGATTTACTTGACTGATTGGGCTACGAAGTTGGGTGTGCTACCACGCGTGAAGCTATCCAGCACAGCTCGTAATTACTCCTTTTTTGCAATGATAGCAGGTACTCTTCTGTTGGTAAAATTACCTGATATCCTAGGCAAGAACAAGTTGTTTTGCTGTATTCACTTAATAGCTAACTTTCCCGAACAGCCTATCCAACAGATTAATAAGAAAAGCATATTGTCTCATTAGTTCAGCACAATGTGAAATCTGCTCACAGCTTAAAAAACATTTGATTCACGAGTCCTAAATATGATGCTTTTAAAGGTTATTTCGTGGGTATCAAAGTCATTCCTATTGAAAGGTTCATATATAATAAAATGTTTGGGTTCCCCATCGCCAAGGGGTGAGAAAAGATCCGACTGTTTCATAGAATAACTAAAGTAAATAGCCTGATGAAGCTAAAAGCATAAGAGCCTATGTAACTACTTTAGGCGGAAACTAGTTGCTATAATGAATTCGCAATGATTTGGATATGAAGTGCATGTGATTTCTTTTATCCCGTTAATTCACATTCATTCTCCCAGGAAGTACTGGCCAGGCTGTTTGTGAGAAGGTAAACTGCTTCCTGTCAGATTCTAATTTTTGAGTTAATTTATGCGATCAAACAAATGACTCAGTCACCAGAATACAACTGGTGCGCAAATTTATTGATGGCCGTTCTCGACACGGTATGGTAATAAAAGACTTGAACCAAAAACAATCGGAAACTTCAGCTAAATGGCTTACGGAAAATAAATGTGACTAACAAATTCGCAAGCAGCCTGCATTCCCGTGACTGATAAGAAGTTAGTTTTCAACCAGATGCCCAATTCATGAGCTTGATTTGCTACCTACTGTAGGCAAAATACCTTGAAAATACGATCACCCATGATCTTCGTTTGATTGCATAAATTGCCTCTGTTTTGACAAAAGTGAGGAAATCCATCTGCAACTTTTTGCCCTCGAAAGCAATGTCTGTACCCCTTTACCTCATTCAGCTGTTTGTCCTTGCATGTATACTACTTCACTGGTGGTATTCTTACCAAGACTGATTGCTAAAGACTTCTTCAGAATGAAAGGGTCTCTCGAACACATCCTATGGAAGCGGTGTACCTCGTAAAGATCTCACAGACTGCATCATATCCTGACATCAAAAAATGAGCAGAACATTCACCAAGGGTATTTTGAATAACTCGCCTTACCAGCTTTGCAAGGGCCTCAGCAAGTGTGCTTTTTCGTCTCCTACCCGAAATAATTATGAAGCGATTTATGCACGTACGATCGTCTACCGGACCTCCATCGTTCGTTACCTTGCTCTTTTCTTACGTCACTCTGCAAACAACGATAACCGCTAGTATCTTGGTTCCTTTTTTGTGTGATAGCTGTGGGTATGGCCGTGTACTGTTGAATATTCACCCACTAGGGTGGGTAAACAAATGCTTGACGTGACTTGACTAGCTGGCTTAGCAGGCAAGATGATAGAGGACAGGAAAGGGCAGTTTGATTGATAACTCTTGGACAGCCCGAAACCACAAAAGTGTACAGTATACGTCTGACATCGTGGGCGTAGGATTATTGTAAATTATAAAATCAGTAAGATGCTACTAATTAAAATTTGAAGACATTCACTGAATATCTTAAAAAGAACAGTTTTTTTAATATTTGACTAATAAAAGTACCGGAAAATACCCCAAATAGGAAAATTTTCACTCAATGATACGTTGAGGAAATAGATGGAAATTGTCTAATATATTTCATTGCGAATGACGATTGATGAGGAGAAAAATTTCACGAAAGATATGGTATTGTTATGCGGTTAAAAAGCTCTGAAATCCTAATCAAATCAATGGGAAAATAAATTGTCATTGACAGATGTGAGATTTAGGCAGTGCGGTTGAGTCGGATCAGGTCAGATCGTGCGCGATTTTGAACTGAATCCCTCCGGCTGCGGTGTCCAGTTTGTGACGACAGAGATAAAGACGGGGTGATTTCTGAGAATATCAGACTTCTTTTTGTATCCGTTTTGCATTTTGCTGAACCTTTGTGTAATTTGAAATAAATTGATGCTACAGAAAATAATAACTGAAACCGTTTGAAGGTAGAAGGAAATTAACCATAAATACGGTTTCTAACCCCGTGAAACGCTGTGCTCCCGTGACGGTAAGACGTTATGCAAAACGAAAACAATTTGTCTGGACGGAAAGTCTACAGATATGAATGAATCTATTGTAAATCAATGTTTTCAATCGTGTTCACTACACAAACCATATCAATAAATTGAACCAACCCTAAAACGTCAGCAGTATACATATTGGTCACTTTGCAGTCAAGATCAGATATTTTATGCTTGAGTTTCTAAACTGATTTGTTCTTTCAAAAAATCTCCCTAGGTAGCGTAAGGGATTTTCAAAAACACTGATAGAAAATATCTTTACCAGATTCACCCAAGATAATAGTTTGTTTCACAGATCAACGAATCACTTATCGGCAGAGTAAATTTCTGGATCCCAGCTCTTCGATTTGTCTCCCATTTGTTCACAATCGAAGATAATGGATTGACTGGTACAGATAACGGTATTTCTCTTGACCGTTGACCTCAAACAGTGCCAGTTGCAGGTGACTGGAAAACATAAACGGAAAAGTAGGAACAAACCAGTTGTTCTCAGTTGAATCCATGTTCTTTTCGCATATCTGTCATAATGTACCGGAAAATGCTGGGCTAAGGGAAAGATGTGAATATCAAGGCGAACGGACGAACCAACCGGGGGCCAGAGACAAAAGAACAGACGGCGAATATGTCGGAGGCTTCGCGAAGGCGACAAAAGGAGGTTTACGGACTTGCCGAAGGAAATGAGCGAGATCTCCGGCATTTAGCAAGATAGCCCAGATGAGGGGCTGCTGATCAAGTGGTCAATTGAGACAGTCGGACCAACCGAATAGAAATGATGCCCAAGAGAAGCAAGCTACCAGCCACAAGCAGCGGCCCTGAAAGTAGCCGAAGCACTCAAGCAGCTGCAATAGCAACGTTGATGCCCCGCAGTCAGGAAAAGAGCCTTTATAAACAATCGTATGTGTTCCATGACTTGACTCGTTTGGGTGTTGGAATACGAGTATCCTTGCCCGTCTTGTCGCCCTTGTTACAATAAGTCTTTGAGCCCTTGATTTTGTTAAAATGGAATAAAGCTGCGTAGTGAATGGCCTCCAGTTACCTTCGAACCGAACGCAATAAAAACCTGTGAATGAAGAGTATCAGAATGTGAAGCACATTGGGATCAGACCGCATAAAATGCGGAAACCGTTTTGTTTTGCGCCTAATTCCTACGTAAATGTATTGAACTCATAAGGCTCTTCCTCTGACCCACAGAAAGCCCGTTTATGATCCGTTCAGTTTAGGACCATGGGGCTCAGGTGTTATTCTGTTAATAAATCTCACATCAAAGCTGTGGATCAGGGGTAGTCTACACGTGATGAAGAGCTAATAAGTTAAAGTTGCAAATCCGTCTGAAAGTTTGCATAGGGAATCTTTCTTACCGGAAATTTCATTCATTTTGATTGTTTCCATAATCACGATTTGATGCATAACCTGTTGTTATTGTTCGAAATCTACAGAACGAGGGATTCAGTATCTTCCTTCCATCGGCAATACTCCCCGAGAAATCTGAGATGACGAATAATCGATTACCGTCATTGAGAAAATGACAAAAGTGTAATCATTTTGTCAATCGAATGGAACTCCTAGTAATTTCATCATGTTAGATCAGCAGGGAACGAGAGTTCTATACGACCGCGTAGAATGCAATCTTCTTATTTTTTCTCTCCCCCGGGTTGTTAACGGGATTCTCGGTTGTGTTTAAAATCCCGTCTACGTGTGAAAAGAGAAGATGCTCTCAGTGGCAAATAGCTAGTTGCACGATACTGAAAAACAATTGTTAGACGGTAAACACCTTAGAACCCTGACTTTAATATCAAATTCCCGAGAAAGTGAACGCCGAAAATAACATAAAGCCTAGCTAAACCAATTTAGGTTTATAAATACTTGAACTAATTTCTTCAGGACCAAAGAAAAACACGACTCGCTGTTCAAGTAAGATCCAGCCGGTAATCATATGCACTTGAGTTCAGAGAGGCGAGCTTAATCAAACGTTCCGATTCGCCTTTATCGTTCGTGTCACGTGACGCGAAAATGTTAAGTGCAATTGGGCAAATCATGGTGTGTACACACAACACGGGAACAAATTTCAACATTCTCTTTCTCGCCTTTTTTTTAATTATTTGCGTCCTAATCGATAGTGGCTTGAGAACGAAGTAATTTTCATCCATCGAATTCTTTTATCGCCATTTAAAATGATTCCAGTAGATTGGTTTGGATTTTCCAGGCGAGCAGCAGGCATCCAGGTTCATTTCGTGTGAGATGGATACACAGTGTTATCATAACTCATCGCTTGCTGCATAGATTCTGGTATGCTGTTTCACAAATTGGTAAAAGTAACTTATTTGTTGATATTTCTGTCAGCAAGGAATAACCGATAAAAACAGCACTGCTTCTACTATTCACACGACCACGGCTGAATGTTTCCTCCACAGACGCGTAACTCCCACTTGAACGTGATTTACGGAACATGATCTGACGACTTACCACTCGTCACGTTGGCAAGTACATATTTCTTTGTCATTTTCTTTCCATCCACCATCAGCATCTCGCAACTCTTTTGCCATGAAATAAGTCGAAAGTCTGAGCTGTGAAATGGGCATGTTGTACACGGGACAAACAGATGAGACGGAAAACGAATTACTAGGGGTACAAGAAAAGCAATGCGCCCGCTGAACACGGGAAGTTAAACTGACATACGTTTATCTAGATAGATGTTTTCCACTCTCGAGGACTGAAAACACATTCCTCAATACCCAATAGAAATTGGTTCATTCAGACAGAAATATTTGTGTATGATGATTTATCAGGCAGTAACAACGCCCAACTCACCTTTGGAAACCATGGAAGCACTGTCAGTAATCATCAGCCATGCACGTCTACCGAGCTCTCACTGGGACCCGAGTCGCGGAATAAACGAATGTTGGGGGAATCAAAATTAAGTAAATTTTCTGAGTGCACAGAAGATCTTGGGATGCTCCTTCACATCACGAAGGATAGGATTGCACACTCTAAAAACCAAATATGGCGGATAATATGAAAGAATAATCATGGGCAAGGTAAATAGGCTGATCAATAGAGATTACAATTGCTTCTGAATGGGAGAAAATTTTCGGTTTATTTCATCTTTTCTCAGTTCGCGTGCGGTTTTTTCGAAGTTGGTCTCAAGCACTTTCCTGAGCATCAGCAATGCAATCATTTTCTCTGGGGAATATTACTCATGGTGGGTACTTTCAATTCCGTAATTTAAAATGCATTTAATATTGCCTGTGTTGTACACCGTGTTCGGTGTCTAGTCTCATTCTGGTCAAGGCAAGTGATGTACCTTTCGTCAGGCTTGAATCGATTGTTGTACCTGGTTGGGGAGCTTGCACCCAGTACGGTAATCTTTCCCTCAAAAATCAACAGCATTTTCTTGAGGCTAGTTGTTTTCAGAGTTTACGTCAAGAAATCTATTAGCTATCAGCAGAATGACTACTGCCTTCAGAAAATACTTCTACTTATCGTTTTTACAGTACTAAATTTTCCTTGACATAATACATTTAAAGTGACGCTAAATGTATGCCTTAGAAAAATAATCTCGAACTTTTTGACTATGTAACTGGCCAAAACAACCAAAGCCTGGTAAAACGCTCACGCAAAGTGGCAAATTTCAGACAGGCCCCAAAACATCACCTTTATAATTAATTTTTCTTTGAAGTCATTCGTCATTTGAAAATATGGTTAGTTTTTCTTGTTCGCTGTTCGAACATGAATTATTTTCTTAACAAAGATGGAAAACTTCCAAGCTAATTCGGAAACGCAGTCTTTCAAAGGTTTTATATGCCATCCTGCATGATTCATCTCGCAGTAGCCCAGCGTTTACACATCGCTGGAGACCATTTAAGCACTGTGCCGTTGTTTCATCCGTTTTAGAAGTCATCAGCCGTGCATATCCGCCTGGCTCCCACTGGGACTCGAACCGGTGATTCGAACACCCAGCCACGGGACAATCTGGGCCAGTTCTTGATAGTTTACGGTACTTATGCACTACATGATATAGCGATCTCCTGTTACTGACATTGTATGGTAAAAGCCCATTTCTCGCACACCATTTGAGTCTGATCATTGATGTTTCATCTGTAAGGGCCTTGAGTTCAACGAGAGTATTCCGTTATGAACAACCTACAGAGTTTGGCCACAGTATGAATATAAGTAGTAAGAGATGAGTTTCATTTAATACGATTCGTCATGCACCGCCAAAGCTCCACTAACTCTCTTGGATTTTTGGCAAGAATGAAACAGAAGTACAGTATTTCTAAGGGTTTCAATGATTTGCTAAGCGTTTACGCAGCATGATGAATCATACTTTAAAAAACTGATGACTTGCTACCTATATTCAGATAATTACTGTGCTTTTGGTTCATTCTAGTTTATGGATGTGTATTTCAGGAAGTAAGTTATTGATGGACAGTAATAAATAATGACCGAGACATTCTCACTCAATAAAGTCCGAAACGTAATAGGAGTTATACAGTTGTTGCTGATTACTTTCAATGTACCTGGTTCTTTCTGAATTTTAAATAAAGATCTACGTTCAACTTTGCAATAGTGTAAATTTGTATGCCACTTCTATTAGTACTTATGAGATTCTTTGGCAGACGTCCTCAAAATAACCTTGACCCAGTGGACTACACGTCGATACTATCTGAATTTCTAATTATTCAAATAGTTGATCCTTTCCAATGGAACATAATGTCAAAGGATAACTTACTTAACCGATATTTCTTTCTCAGTCTCAGTTAGTCAATCAAAAACCCTCGTTAACAAGTAATTCCTGACCATCCTCCAACAGCGAATCAGGCGCTCATTGTGTATAATCAAACTGATTTGTGGAGGTTTCTCTGTATACTCTGGTCACTCATTTTCTTGCACAGCTTTATAAAAGGTTGACAATCTGGTGATGTTATTCATGCTTAAGCTTCAGCCGAAATATGTTTTTCTGTCCGACTTCATTTGGTTGGCAAAACAGTGAATATTTCTGCCCCTTGTTCCTAACCACGTTTTCTTATTCAAGTACTAACCTTAAGATCTTATCATAGTACGATAATAACAACTGATTTTTCGTGTGCTTTCCTGTTAAATAAGAAGGCATTCTGGGAGAATCCTTTATGAGACCTCAATGTTTTCTTTTGGATGATTCCTCATGTAGCATCTAAGGTAGGACGAATATGTCGGAGGCGTTGCCGCACAAACTGGGTGGACTCAAAGAGTTCGCTCCTCTGGTTACTATTCTAAACAAAACAATTCAGGACGCGAGATTTTATGCGTAGATTAAGTGTCAGAGTTGAATAATGGATTAGATTCAATTTAATAGCAGCAATGTAACTTCACTTTCGCGGTTATTTTCCCTCAAACTAACTGAATTATATCAGAAACAGGTTGAGTGTGAGGAACATCTGTGTCATAAAAGTAAGGGATTCCCCAATGAAAACCGTTCTTACATACTGATTGGCTCATTTTTGCAAATGCGCGTCAGTAAAGTCGGTTTTCATGCAGCATCAGATCGTCGTCCCTTAATCGAGTGACTCATTGATAAATTAAACCCGATTGCCGCAGCGGAGGACACAAGCTCGCTCTACTACGTGTAGCATAGGACAAATTATCAAACCAAAACAACGACGTACCTCAAATTGTGGGCAAACCGACCACAGAAACAAGACACTAAAGTTGCTTTAAAATGTCCAGGCAACGATGGACAGGAAATGAACAAAACGACAACACGGGAGTGAGTCAACGGGTTCACAAAGAAAGCCGTTATTTATGCGAAGTATTTTGACCAGTCAGCAGTCGGATAAGAATGGATGGTCTGAGGCAACACAAGCTAGGTGAAAGAATGAGATAACAGCTGTGGCTATGATAAAATGGCATGATCATAACGAAGTGGCCAAAATTCAGTCATTCACACACGCAAACTAAGAGCAGGGAAATAATTACGTCAAGTAACCCAGGCAATCATGACGTAATAACAGAACGGGTCGTGGATACCCGTTGGTCGGTGCAGATAGAGACGTGTCGGAGAAGAAAGGTTACGTAAGCGATAGGTACTGTCAGGAGCCACAGTTCGACATTACCAGATAAGGCACGCAAATGGACCCAGACAGGTGCAGGTTATGGACAATCAACACTTGTCCTAGAGGCGAGGCTAAAATTGTGTGATGCAATGCGAGTAGACAAACAACTATTACGCGGATGTGGAGGCGTGTGGGTGATGGTTTGCGTGAAAACTAGTGAAGTAAGCATAGGAAAAACGAACTGTCTGGTAAATACAGGATAAAATATTGTGATGGCTAGCATGGTATCTGGACTGGCCCATTAGGAGTAGTTTCTTGTTATGGCTAGGTAGAATTTCATGTCCGATTTCAGCGAACCTTTACACAAACTCCGAGGATTTTTTATGTTCTTCCATTGTGTCTGCGCATTTGATATTGCTCTCTTGCATATCATCGAGTCCAGTAAAATCTTGGACTGAAGCTGCTTCTCCTGTAGTCACTTGTGAGCCTCTTTAGAAATGTCCACCACTTTGATCACGTTTTCTGTCTCGATTATACAACGCTTCTAGATGATCATATATCTTCAAAATATCGAACTGAAAATGAAAAAGACTGATCCCCATCGGATAAAGTGATCCCAGTTTGGAAACAACAGCTATAGTAACTTAATCAATTTTATTATTTTCAAATATATGACCAATTGCCCGTTTCATACTTCATCTGACACAAATAGTCTTAGAGTTTGATACATTAGGACAGCCATTCCCTAATTGATGTGTGGCTGTAAAGTGCAATATGTATTGCATTTTATAGGTACGGTTTTGCATTCATAGTGTGAAGTCATGTCGACACTTCAAGAACCTTTTGAACAAATGGAACGTTTTGCGGCCAGTCGAGTAGTACTATAGGTGCAACGGATATTAGAGCTTTGGTTGTAGTGCTGTGGAACATGCATACTACTTGTTGAATAGGTAAGTAGTCGATTGCATGAAGCGCAAGTAGGGATAGTAATGGGGTGATAATATACACGACTGAGTCACACAGACTGAACGGAATAACATTTAGAAAGACGAGAAAAATGCGTGGTGGCATCCTTGACCGGATGACGACTACCTTCTTATGGACTAACACCGAATAGGCAAACGAGCAGTTCCGTTTTTCTTGGTTGATTTTGTCGATTCTTAAATCAGTACAACGCCCTTATGAGGGAAGTTCCGTAGATTATAATACTAGACGGTCAATAGAGCTAAAGAAGTTCGTCCACTACTAAGTCTGAGATGAGGTATCTGGGATTGTTCTATTCGGAACCTTTCATCCTATGAATGATTTTCTTTTGAAGATGGAAAATGATTTACGGCCTAAGAATGGCAACAAAAGCGTAGTTTGCTATGAATCAAGTGATTGGGTCTGAGCAAGTTAGTTCCACAAGTAACGGTGGAAGGTGACTCTACCTTCTTCCATGGTGTTTTACAACGGGTTGAAGCATAACTATAACAAGCTGCATAATCCTATAAAAATTAAACCGTTTGCGTAGCAAACGTTGTTTCTCTCTGGTTCGCTTGCTGCATAACCGAACCTGTTGAAAGTGAAGTTTTATCGCTTGTTCTTCTTTGGAAAAGTTCCCGATCGGGGAACCTGAACGTATCGTCACAATCTGTGGCAAAAGTGCTCACTCCAAGTCTCAATAAAATAAAGTGCCCACATTTACCGTACTATATAAAAATGACTTCATTGTCATAGCCAGAAGATCTGTTGTGTTCATTTATGCTACCATCAGCCTTTAAAAGCAGAATCAAATCGGCCACATACACACAAAAACAGCAGTGTGATTGCTTACTTTGCAGACGAAAATGAGGAGTTTAATTGTGTTTAAAATTAACTACTGACATCATTTAAACCATTCCCTCTTTTCTGTCTCAATTTCGAGTGTCATTTCCTCTGTTCTCGCACCAGAGAACAATTAGGAAACACGCAAGAACCAAAGCTTCAAGACTCTGATCGCTGTGACCTCAGCCAATCCCTGTCCAAGAAGCATATCCCTAAGTGGTATTTAAACCAACGTCTGATTCTACTTTGTACTGTCCAATGCTAATGTAGTTTTATTTGCTCACAAGTTCTGCTCTCTATCGATACTGATGTTGCGTTGCGATCAACTGTGGGAACCTGTTTTCTGACCAACGCGCCCCTTTCTGCATTACATATAAGGTTTCCGAAGTCGACCTGACTCAACATCTTAGATTATTTTTACTTGTAGTTGTGTTCGATCAGACTTTTGCATAGACAGACGTCCGTGTTTCAATTGGAAGAGATTTACACCAGGCACATAATTATTCATTTGAATGAAAAAAGAACGGTTATATATCAAAATAGCCAGGAAAGTTTGCCCATACTAGTGCCCGGTTTGTTAGGATTCGGGCCAAATATGAAACGGTGGAGTTTTGTAGATGTTAGAGCAAGAGGGCGAGAACCAAAAGGGAGATTGTGCAGATACAAAAGCGTTACATTTCGGTATATCACCGTGTAATGGGTGGGTGCTGTCTGCAAGGCTTTCGTGGACGACGTTTTCTTATGCGACCAGCTGTATCACATAGTTCAGTTAGAGGGATGAATGATACCCGATTGATAATAGTTGGACCTTAATAAAGTATTCTAAAATATTCCTTCAGTAGACCAGCAGAAAGTAACAGGGAAAAGGTGAAGTAGAACAGGAGAAACATTGGTAAACGTATAAGAAAATAGCAGTCTGTTTATCAGTAAAATGCCTAAGCTTTCTGATTCGGCCAGATAACCGGCTTAGTTTCTCTACATAGTTTAAAATGTGAGATCACCACTTCCAGTATGCATCGATAGTGGTTCCTAAGAGCTTGACAGAACCAACTTTAGCTAATGGTTCTGCGGAAATTAGAGATGGATCACACGGAGAGGCCGATCGAGAAAGGGTAAATATGCATTCGAAGCATTTGGACAAAACTTGAACCGGATCTAACAGAGAAATCACATGTAAGAGACAGATTACTGGGTAACAGGAAAAACTCGACAAAAGACCACTTCGTAAGCGTATTTAGATAACTGTGAAAGAGCACTGGATGGAAGATCACTCAAGTGGGTGGAAAATAAACAGGGAAAAGGACAGCTCCCCGAAGCACTCCTAAATAGATCATCAAAGGTTTGAATGTTCCAAAACTCAGTCGTGTGCTCTGAGTTCTATTGGTAAAATAATCCGACAACCATGTTAATAAAGGTATGGGACTGTCAAAGGCTTCCAGTTTACGGAGAAGAGAACTGTTTTACCATCACGACGAGACTGCACCTTGACGTGGTGTGATGGCTTGCGCGCCTCTATGACCCAAAGAGCAATACTGGATGGCTTATTTAGGCCGGCGATGCAATTATTCCCAACAGGTCAATGGGTAGAGGCCAGACAAAGTCCAGTCTTCTGGTCCTTTAGGTTGGGGGTCTATTTGAGCTGGCAACTTAATCGGAAAAAAATCAGTGAAAGAATAATTGATCCAAGCAAATGGGCTTCAACTAAGCCATCCCGCTGCCTTGCGGATAGGTTCTTGTTAGAACTAAAGGCTTTGGATGAGGACCCTAATCGTTCTGCTGCTTTGTGGCTGGACACCCTAGCAGTACCCGTAAAACATCTCCCAGGAACTGCACCACTAGAAAGAATTCCATACTGCATCGGTCGTCGCGCAGGATAATCAGGACCGCCCTGTCCATAGCTTCCAGCGGGGTGGGTTGTGATAAGTGGGCTACTGCTCAGAGTTTTCTCTCTTTTATTCAACCTTTTTCTTCTGTCCCTAATCACCCCTCTTTGCCCCATCTGTCCACCCATAAGGCTCCCACTGATAACACACTCGATACTCGCAACAATTCACTTTCAAATACTATCGGGAATAATCCTCTTTCTGGTAACTCACATTTTCTCAAGCCTCGTCAGCCTCTGAATCTCAGCTCCTTCAACGTGGGTACACTCATGCAGGTTGGTCAGCAGGCGTGCCTAGCACTCACAATAGATTCTCTGAAGACTGATATCTGCTGCCTAAGTGAAACTCGTATCCAGGATTCGAGCAGTCTAATTCAACTTACTGCTCCTGGTATCTAATCGAGGTATTTTCTGCGCACTTCAGGAGAAGAAGTAGCTCGAGCTGCGGGTCAACGTGGTGTAGGAATAGTCTTGACTGATAAGGCTGAGGCTGCCCTCTTAGACTGAATCCCGACTCACAGTTGTTTATGTGCTAAGACTCCAAGGGTCAGTTTGCATTCGAAAGGATAGTGGTGTTAGGCGCAATTTGTTTGTGATCTCGGCGTACGCCCCAACAGAATGCAGCTCAGACACGCAGAAAGATGAGTACTGTGATGCACTCGACACCCTCGTTCGCAGCAGTAAAGGTTCTGACATTGTAGTGCTAGCTAGTGACTTCAATGCACAAGTTGGCAAACTTAGTTTGTGAGAAGCCTGTTTAGGTGGGCGATGTGCTTTACCCGCTCAGAGAACAGATAACGGGGATAGACTTCTCCAGTTTTGTGCACACTATCAATTGTTCTTGTCTAGCACTAATTTCCGACCCAGCTCGAGTCACACGGCGACATGGCGCTCTAACTCTACAGGTACTTTGAGTCAAATTGATCATATCGCCGTAAGCTACCGATGGCACAGTTCTAGTAGGAACTGTAGATATTACTGGTCCACGTAGGTAGAGTCGGACCGTGTATTCTTTTCAATGAAAATATCGCTCCAGCTCTATCGTCATTGACAAAAACCGCAAATCCGGTTAGCTGTACAGAGTTTGTGTGATCCAGGAGTTGACACGTTATGAGCAGAAATTATCACATGATCTAGGATCTACGATGAACAGTAATGCAGATGAGCATTGGGCTCATATCAAACAGGCGATTCACTTTACAGCAGGTTTTGCCTGTGGTCCTAGATCCGATGTCCATCAAAGACACTGGATCTCGCAAGAGTTGCTGAGTAGAATGGAGCAAAAGCGTCAGCGCTCGAACTGTAAGGAGATGAAGAAGATGCGGAGAAAGCTATAGAGGCAGGTGACAAAACCCTCAGGAATGATCGCGAAAATTGGTGCGTCAAGTTAGCCGAAACAATGGAAATAGCAGCTGCTTCAGGTAACAGTCAAAGATTGTTCAAACTTATTCGTGACACCGGTGGACGGCGCATCCAGGTCAGTGAAACGATTCGCGATAGGAATGGAGAACCCATCCACAGCAAACAACAAAGGCTTGACTGTTGGGCCGAATACTTCAAGGAACAGTTTAGCTGGCCGCATTCTAGTGCATTTACTCTCGTGTCAACAACTGCGACTTCTTGTGTGGTATCACTTGAGCCCCCATTGGAAGTAGAAGTAGAGTCATGCATTCGATCACTGAAGCGAGGGAAAGCGGCAGTTCTTTTAAAAATGGGTGGAAATTTTTCGGTAAAATCACTTACCGCTTTGCTCCGTGACATTTGGAACCAAAGGCGTATTCCGTTAATGTGGAGTGAGTCATTGATTGTTCCCATCTTCAAGAAGGGAATACACAGTGACTGTTGTAATCATCGTGGGATTAGCCTAATTCCGGTAGTCACCGAAGTATTAGCCTCAATCATACTACACCGTCTTACACCGGCTCTCGAGAGGAATGTCTGCGAACAGCAGGCTGGATTCCGCCCAGGTCGAGGATCCATCGACCAGATTTTTACTGCTCGCCGACTACTTGAAACGCGTCACACGCACCGCCGACCAACAATAATGATTTTCTTTCAATTCAGTTGATTGAGCAGCGCTTTTCAGTACTCTTCATCGAAAAGGTATGCCCCAGAAGTTCGTGAACCTACTGAGATCATTATATTCTCATACTTCTGGCCGCGTAAGGGTTTACGGTGAACTATCCGGTCTTTTCGAAACAACCAGTGGTGTTCGACAGGGATGTCCCATGTCTTCATTCCTGTTCAACTTCGTCATGGACGAAATAATGGGGAGTGCGCTGCAAAATCTTCAGAATGTCGGCGTGGAACTAGAAAATAGTGGAAAGCTGTGTGACCTAGATTACTCAGATGACGTTGTCTGTTCGTTCGAATCCACGGAACATGCTCAACGTGCACCAGATAGACTCTTAAGAGCTGTAGCTCCATTCGGCATGTGCTTTGCACCTTCAAAATGCCAGGTGATGTTACAAGACTGGACGTCAACGATTTCGAGCTTGATGCTTGATGTGGAGGTGCTGTCAGTTGTCGGCCACTTCACCTACATCGGTAGCTGCTTGACGACGGATGGGAGCACAGTAGTAGAGGTGAGCACGCGGATATCTAAGACCCCAGTGGCGTACGCTAGACTGAAGGACTTGTGGTGCCGACCCGATTTTTCACTGAAGTTGAAAGGTCGTGTATACTGTGCCGCAGTGAGTTCAGTTTTTTTGTATGGTTTCGAAACTTGGAGTCTGCGTGCTGAAGATATTCGTCGTCTTGAGGTTTTGGACCATCGATGTTTACGTAGTATCGCTAAGATCGGGCAGAGTAGCCGAGTGGGCAATGCTGAGGTCAGAAGGCGAGTACTGGGTACTAATTCGGAAAACGTTTTGTCACAGCGTATCCAGCTTGGTAGACTTCGTTGGTTGGGATACGTGTTACGTATGGGAAGCACACGTCTACCGTACCGTGTCCTATTCTCCGTGCTTCTTCAGGAGTGAAAAAACCACGTGGAGGTCAACAGGTGACGTGGCTGCGAGGAATGAGAAAATGTACAGCAGACTTAGGAAAAGTAGGTGCTTCACGACTTCGTGGTGGGGGTCCAAAAGATCCGTCTACCAGATGGCTGGAGACACCGAAGGAAATGGCTGCGAACCGCCTACAGTGGCGATCGTGTTGTCACTTTCTATCAAATCAGAATGATTGATCAAAGTACGTTTGTACAGTTAGACTGTGTATTCCGTTTGTTGGCTACCGGGGTGTTCTTTCCTTTTCCCACCCATGTGGGTCCAATCCCTGTCCATTCTGTATATTCATACTTTCTAATTCAGCGTGCAACATGGTGACAAAGTCAGTGGTCATTGGGGCTTGCCCTACTGTTTAACGCTGTACGATGATGTAGAAGAGACCGCGAAATATAACCAAAAGCGGAAGAGTTGCCTAGAAAAGTACGTTGTACAGACTGGGCAGATCGATTATTGGTTATGCGGGGCTTTGAGGAAGAGAAGTCATCCATAGTGGACCTGTTCGGTCTATAGACAAACCGTAAGGGGTTATCGGAAGAGCTTATAGAAGAATTCAAACATCCAGGAAAGGCAAGCCCTGTAGGATCAAGACCAGATGCGGTTAGAAGGAGAGAGGAAAGCTTTTAGCTATGACATTGAAATTACGAGGTGTTGATTAAGGGACAGAAGTGATTGGTCTCTGGTAGTCAGGAAAAAAAGAGCCCAAAATCTTATTGAAAAAAGAGGTAGCTGTATCGGTCTGAACAACTGCCCCAAGTCTCATAAATGATGACGATAAGCCAGTAGGACCAATACCTGAGGTTATTTAGGAACTACGGAGAAGTTTAACTTCTTCTTCCGTAGAAAACAGGGTTATGTGCGCACCATCTTCTGGAACGAATGCCATTGGGAAGACATTTGAAGGGTGAATGAAGGTACTGCCATAACTGTCAACGTCCGCCGCTAATTTCACTTGTTTCGCTTTCTTTCTACAGATAAGCCGAAAGCCTTGACGAAGTCCATTACTGTTGTGCCTACTTTGGAGCTGACCAACATACAGCGAGTCACTGCGTCTACTTTCTTCGTTTATCAAAAGAGAAAAGTATCTCACTTTAGAATTATCCCGGGCTTTGTAGGAATATTCATCCCGTCTTCTAAAGGAGAATAGACACGGCCGTCACAGAGAAACAGGGTTTCTAAGGGGTAGCTTACGTCAAAATTAAGCTGACCATCTCTACGAAAAGTTTAACATTACTATTTAACGACGACTCAAAAGAAAATCACAAGGATACCTGAGATATGGATTTCTGTACAAGAAGAATGTTGTCACGTGGAAAATTTCGGAGACGGACTTTAATTTCGTTTGTTTGCCCTAAAGAGTGTAAAGCAGGCCGGGAGTATATCTTAAGCCTCAACAGAAGCAGACAGTGACCACTGGTTGAGAGGTAGGTAAACAACTTCACGGAAAATAGTTTATGTTAATTGGTGATAATCCTGTCTAAAACAGAGTGGCGCTGCGCAATCCAGAGCCAAAAGTATCGGCTTTTAGCGAAGCGGTGCTTATCAGGATGCACCAATCATCACTTTGGTCACGCAAGTACTTGTCCTAGAAGGTCCGTTCACCCTGACCGTACCCCAATAGATTTCCATCACTTTCCATTATAAGAGCTTCCAGCCAATCCTCACTCCAATGAGACATTTTCTTTCTGTACTGCATGCCAGCTGACACATTCCCCGTTTGCCATCAGTAAGTGTAAACAAAAGTTTGCCTCTCTCGACAAGCATTCTTTCTATGCTGATGAGTTTCGCATATTAGGCATTCCCACATTAAGAACGATGTCAACTTTTACGGATTTTGCCCGTTGTGTTTGCAGCACAGAAGAAAAAGGATGTATGAAATAACATCTAGCCATATATTTAAATGTATCCATTCGAACTTCGTGCTTTTCAGCTACACCCCACCAGGCCCAGTCTCATAATGGCTAAAATAAATCTGACCTCAATAAAAGCTCAATTGGGAACATTTTTGCGAAAGGATGGACTTACTCAGATCTTTCAGGCTTCTCCATGCCGCCGACACGAAGCACGCAAACGTTCAGAATAACACATTAAATATGAACAAAGTGATTACGATTCGGCTCAGCTAACTATTTCACTGACTCCCTACCTGGTGGTTGTCAAATGATTAATACCATGGAATTTGAACTCTCCTGAACCTGGTTCGAATCTTTGCTTCGCTGTGGATCTCTACCCAGATGGCAGCCTCGAGTTGGCTACGATCTCCTTCCTAAAATATTGTACTACTGCTATTACATAAAAAAGATATAAACAAAAGAAAAAAGGAAAGTCTTTCCATTTGGTCTCTATGTGTGTTGTGTTCCTGGTACGTCAATAAAACTCTTAAGACCAGTATCTTATCACATTACCTTCTGATACGTTGGGAATTCACCGTTTTTGTCAAAATCGTCACCCTGTGAACAGCCAACAATTTGGCGTGCAAGTACTATCTGACAATAAACAAAGCTGACATTTTCATGGTTTCCTTTGATAGACCTGTATGTTTTACATGCTAGCACCATGCTACTGTGAAGGCCAAATCTGTGCTTTTTTCCTGAATACGTCAGATGAAATAAATTGTTATATCATGTCATAAAAACGATTTGTAATCAGGTAACTGTGATAAAAGACTCATCTTACCAAATCTCACTGAGTGGCCCAAATCAATTTGCTACGTGTACCTAGATTTCGAATCTCAAACGCAGCCACTTTTTATGATTGAAGTACATTTTAGCAGATTTAACAAACGTTGCCTTGGTCTGAATGCTAAACTTTGTTGACCCAGGCTGGATTCGAACCCACACATGAAACCAAACCATTTATGATCACCGTATGTATTCTACCAAAGTGACCTATTAGGCTGCGCCCAAAGGCTTTTGACCAAGTAGCTTACCCACTACAATTAGGTTAGCACCTAGTATCTAGCATCGAGTCGTTCATGCACGGGCTCAAATCGCGCCAGGCTCAACAACCTTTACCAGTTTTATCAATTCAGTACTGCGGTTTAACAACCCTGGGCGGTCTCGAAAACCACTGCCAGCCTTGATTCGTTAGAACAACATGTGCTCTACTAGATGAGATGCAAGCCGCCTTGACGGCGTGGCAAATCCAAGGTCAGATCGTATGGGCTGTTTGTCCTAATTGCTTTGGCGCGTAGCCCCCATCACCATACACTTACTCAAAGTCTCACTCGTTGTCCATCAGATAAAAACAGAGACATGGTCTTACGGCTAACTGTGGTTTACCAGGTACCGAAAAATTTTGACTTGCTGAAGATATCAAGGTATATCCGGTGAGCACATTGGGCTTTGGAAAGTTTCAGTACCTAGTCTCTTACAGTGGTTTTATACTGGTCATTTAACACCGAGAAGGACTTCAATTCTCTCGAAGCATGTCTGTGGCTTTCTTTATTTCACGTTTTGATTCTGCCGAATGATCACAGCCTGTGGATATTGCTGCCTTTAGGTGGCTTCCATGGGACTCTGATCACTGACCTCTGCGACTAGACTTCAAACGCTCTATCATCAGTGCACAGATGCCCTTGGATTTGACTTCAACTTCGTGGATAAACTTGGACGACACGACTACTGTATACTGAAACTTGACCCTCTGACCTTTCGTGGTCACTTCCAAATACAACCAGTTGAACCATCGGCTTTCATGCAATTGTTCTTCATTTCTGAGATATTTGGATACAACAGATCTTGGTAGCCTTATTATCTGAATAAATCATGAGAAGAACTAGGATCATTTGAGTTGATTTGGCATTGATCCATTTCTGGAGTTAGTCTGCTTAGCTTGCTCTCCAAAAGACTGTGTGGTCAAATTCAACGTATTTATTGATCAAACTTACTGGTGAGTGCCTCGGTCCTAAGAACTCCCTTGAGTATCTGGTATTGACCTGACCCAGAACACCAATTCCAACCGAATGGGACGTACATTTTTCACAGTCCTCGTGGACACATAATAGGGAGGGTGGGTAGTTTCCCCGTTGTACCCTCACGTGGCAACCTTTCTCAGAGATTGGATAACGTAGCATTAGTCACATCAACGAATTCAACCACGTATATGAAGTTTCTTTCATCCTCCGTTTTGAATTGTTCTTTTCGTTCTTATATGAATCTCCTCATTGTTTTGATAGGCTTCCATGCCACTGCGATCCCTTGTGGTTGGAGCAGTCTTGGTGTCATTTTGAAGGTTTCCAATGTACACAATGCCACCCTTCTGTTAGACTGCGCTCTTAGCCTGGTTTCTTTTTCGATTCATTTTATGGTCGTCTGTATGAAGTTCCCTTGTTATCCGCCTAGTCAAAACATTACACAGAGATCGTTTTTATCTTGCTTTCTCATCTCGCGGTGTGTTTCTACTCCGCTAAACAGAGTTCGTTAGGGAGACTTTTTGTGCTTGTTTGGATGATTGCTGTAGAGGCTCACTATTTCGTCCGTATGTGTTTGCTTTCGATATTCAGATGGCCTTATTTGGCCTTTGATGGTTCGTCCTTTCAGTGTGTAAAACTGTTAAATTTTAAAGGAACTGCGAAAGGTCAAAAGGTTATATTTCCATATTTAGTCTCAGGATGTTAGCGGGGTCGAGGTCAAATCTGAGAGCAAGTTTCGTATAAATACACGCACACTGATAAAGTCGCCTCGATTGGTGACGATCTAAGCCCAAAGATCAGCTACCCATGCAGTACTGCTCATCCCAGTTTGATCCGCTATATATACAGGATTGGACGATTCATCAAACCTTAGTTGAAAGTCTTCGAGGACAGTTGACTCTTTCCAGTGTGGCTTCTACGGGGAACCGTTCATCTGAGAGCTAACTACCTAATTGCTTGGTTAGTTCATACGCATTTTGTTTGAATGCATTTTGCCGGAAGTTTCGGTCCGTGTGTCTACCATGCAGAGATAGGACCAATGATAAATAGTTTAATATATTTTTTCTAAACAGCCCCAGCAACAATTACGGGTAAAGTAAAAGCAACAACATTTCAGAGCGAACATCGATTTGAACTGGTTCCTATTCGTCTTCCAGCAGATCCTATGGGCGATAATAATACGGTTTTTTGTTTGCTGTTCGGGTAAAGATTTATCTCAGCTAAGACTAAGTTTTGCTTTTATTCGGATGGGAGTGACACAATACGTGACGATGAAAGAGTTATATGGATCGATCCTATCACCACTGTCTAGTACAAGCACGGCGAAATTGTACATTGATGCTATATGACGGCTTGTGTGCCTCAAGACCGAAAGAACTAAGCAAGATGTCTCCCTTGAACTGCAGATGTTATCGTGACTGACAGATAAGATTCTGTCTGCCTTAACTTAATATCCCCAACCTGATCCGACCACGAACCGCTGAAACAGTCGTTCCGCACTGTCGTTTGTTAAATTGTTTCTTATCCCTGACATGAAATGTGATAATCCCAGACTGGTCTTTGTACGCGTAAGATATTGGTTTGCTTAGAAGTACGGAAAATGCCAATAGTTTGTGGTTCTAATAGCAAAAGTATATTTCAAATGTCCAATAATTAAAGTGATTGCACGATACCGTAAATTATCAGTTTTTCTGGTGCACATAATATTGGAATGTTCTGTGATCTGATGTAGCTTTCAAAATGGCAGATAATATTCACACGTATACCGTCTACCAAAGTACCGGAGCAGTACGAGAGGAAATTGATTACTCATGAGTCCATAACTGCTATTTTTGGTAGTTCAGTTTAGTGCACTTCAAATACGCAAGACATTCACACTACCAATGAAATAAGTCTGTCAAAAACGAGAAATCACCTAAACGAACCTTCGAGAAAACACGATTTGTTCGGAACAGCCAAGCAAAATCTGGTTGAAACTGCGAGTGGAGAGACGATATTTGGAGTCCTCGAGCACGGATAGCTAAACGCTCGTCGTTGCGTGTGAAATAACCTCCAGCGCAAAACATGCTGTGAAATAACGGTTACTTTCGGTATTTTACTAGTTGGATGTATGTGACAAATCAAATTCGGACGCAGCTGACTGAAAACATTGTTCTCACGAATTGGCACGGGTTCTAACCAAGAGATTTCGATCAATGAATAAGTAATAAATAATAAGTAATGGTGGTACTCAATTCAGTCTGTGGTTACTTCCATTTGAAGCCAGCCTTTAATTTTGGCATTCACTGGTCTGATTTTCAAGAAAACTAATGTTCACGGGAAATTTTCTCGCTAACCTTGGTACCGTTGTCACGAAAGCTACATGACAGTCTGAGCTGGCATCCTCAGTACCCAGATGACGTTCGCTATGCTTTTCAAAACCTCAAGCTAGATCAAGTGCCGTGACGGTGACAAAATATGCGACTGTGGTCAATCAGTTAAGGTAGGACCACAAACTAGCCACAAGAAGATACGAACTAGCCTTCCCGATATCTGCCCATAAAGACCGGCAATAACACGATGCCAAACTGCATGAGAAAGTATTCAAGTAGTAAACAAAAAAAAACGGTGCAGGAGGATGCTGTTCTACTTTCCCTACCATTCCACAAGTCCCGCAAATAGTAACTCTAAAATCGGATGTGTACGGATACTTGTTATTCTGTGTAAGCAACTTAAGGATCATGAGTGATAACGAGCAAACAGTGAAGGACAGAATTCTTACTCAAATTAGGCAGAAAAATAATACGAATTACTCTAGATTTTGATTGCCATAAACCAAGCTCTTGAAAGAGTTCTGCAATGACTTCTGAGACACCCGAGTGTGAAGGAAACGAAGCTCCCATTTACCGATTCATACGCTAAAACTCGATTTTTATAGGCCGGACGGTCATTTACACGCAACAATAAGGAGGTGCAGAAAAACAGTCTACGAGCAGTGTTCATAAAAAAATACTTTGCAAGTTTAAGAGGTTGAAATTTTAATCAGGAGTAAAGTTCCTGCCTTGCACTTGACCTCAGAATCACTTACAAAAAAAACCATAGACTTGAAAAGCTAGGCCTTAGTTTACTCATGCAATAGTACAATCACTATGACTGACCATCAGCCACCTACAATCTCATAGTTATATCAGAAGTTTCGAAAGCCATCAGCTTCAACTACGAACATACATCAAACTGGTGCAAAGGACAACTTCTGCAAACATCATCTAATAATTCCGTCTAGACTGAATGTAACGAGATTCCAAATTATTGGTTTCAGTTCTGTGGAGTCGATAACTGTGAAATTCCGTAATAGTAGAAGGAGATTTCGATGGATTCGTAAATAATTCAGAATGTAGCAACATAGCTCAACTTGCCACTGATAACCGTGAAAACACTTGTTCCCACAATTGTATCAAACTTGCTAGTCGTCATCTGCATTGCATATCCCCCGAGCCTTCTAAAGTGTCCGAGGCTCCCTTTACTACTTCCTCGTTCTTATCGGAGTCGATTCAAATGCGGAACTTTATCTGTAATAACCGGATTGCTCGAAATGAAATCAGAAGTCACACCATCTGGCACTGAAATATATTGTCCTTTAGCATATAAAACGTGGCAGCTATATACGCATGAAATAAGGAAGGGAACGCATTCACTCACTAGCATTGATCCATCCGTAATGTGATTGGTGAGCACACACTTGCCAGGCCCTGTCACGTGATACGGAAGTAGATCGTGTGCGCGAGATACGCATACTGCGCTAACCAATACACATGTTTGAACTGTGATGAGTCATACACGTATTGCGTATTTGTTTGTGTGTAGACATACATGGATGCTGATTGCAATATATATTGAACGAATAAACACTGACTAGTCCAAATTGGCTTTCTCGAAATGCATGTAACTACGACAGAATCATCGCAGTATCATCCTTGATGGGCTTCAAATCCAAGCAAAATTTCTCTTCCGCGATTTCCTGCCGCGTACGCTGTACTAATCGCTTGAAGTGAAGCGGTCGTCAGTCATGAAGTCTTCAGAAATGGGATGCTGGAGAGTGAAAATTTAAGTGGAAACTTTGCCTCAGAAACTACTTCCGATCTTCGCGACTCGAATACCACAGACTGCCCACGCGCTTGAATTTCTATACAAATAACTAAATGGTTTCTGTTTGTCACCAGGGAATGTGAGAATTCGTTGCACACAAAGAAGCCGGAGGTAGCTCGCAAGTATGTAGCGGGTACCGAGTATTGTTCCAGTTTATGATCTTGATTTCGCGTCACACCAAGATCACACCTGTGACTTCCGAAATTTGCCTCTGAAAGTGAATCGAAATACGCAGGGCGTAGATGAGAACGTCAAATCTTGGGTAGGCAATGTTTCTCGAGCATAAGACCGCACCCGGAACGGAACAGATGTATAGAAGACGTTCGAGAGCGGCTGGTGAACCTGTCTCCTATTGGGTCTAGCAGAGGAATACCAGCGTTATCCCCTCTATCGGACGAATAGAGAAGACCCAAGTCGGTTTACAGATGCGAGATTTATTCTATATATCGTGGCACCGAAACAGTACCGATACGAGGGATAAACCGAACGAAAAACGAAACGCAACGGCTGTGCAGAAAGCGAACCGCGAGCGCGTACAATCGGTGAACGACCGAAAGCGAAAGTGATTCAAAACCAGGTCGACGGAAACCTCGGATAAGTCAGTTCAGTAAAACGTACGCAACCGGACAACACTATGAAGTCGATGTCAAACGTCGGAAAAGATGGTAGATAAAATAGATCCAAAATGGTGTCCAGAAAACATTCATTTTCTCAGAACGATCGAGGTCACTACAGAAGAAGTAAATCCACGGAAACTCACAGTGATTATGAAGACCATGTTGTTATCAAATTAAAAATGACTATGACTTCGAAATTATCAGTACGATGTGATATCCGGATAACAAGAATTTCCCGGAAGCACACGACCAATTTCGCAATTGTTGCCTCTCATCAAGTATGCCTACCCTGTCCTGCCCAATCATCCGTATACTTGAGCAGTCCAAGTGCGTATTACAGCTGTAGTCTCACTTGAACCGTACGGAGAGTGCGTGAATAAAGAGTCCATTCTTCGAACCACAAGGTGATTCTTGCTTAGCTATTTCATCGGTTAACAACCGCGAAACAGGTCATGTACTTCCGGGGAAATTTTGTCCAATCATCCAGATACAACACCCTATCACTTATATCGAAAATCCATGCTTGGGACCATGTGTCCTCGTTCGAGAGGTCATCCTCGTTAACCGATGAGGTAATTTGGCAAGAATCACCGTTTGGTTTTAAAAAAATGGACTCTTCGTCGATGCAGGCTCCAAAGAAGATTATGACTGTAGACAATGACTTCGATCTGATAATTCTACTCAACAAGACACCTGTGGAATTTGTTTATCACGCATGTTGTCACAAAGCTACCATTACTTTCCTAGAAAAGCCAAAAGCGATCTCGTTTGTAAGGATACAGCCCTAGGCAAACCAGAGGGAAAATAGTCCATGATACTGACATTACAGTGAACACATATTCTGTATCAATATGTATAACTTAATAATCATCTCATAGTCATCTTTTCTTTCCTTGATTCGGTGAATAAATTTAAATTACTGTGCCCTGATCACGCAATTTATAGGTGTTTTGATGAGGACAGAATGAAAACATTATAGCACAATACCGATAACCAGGAGTTCGCTGATCTTGGGTTGTGGTACGTCCAGCAGCCCTATGTAGAAACCGTTATATCAAAACATAACAATAAATCAGTTTCAGCTAGAAAACCAGGTTGCACCATCGCAAGGCTCAATTTCTGAACCCAAAGTCTAGATTTTCTGGAATCGTATACCACTTGGCCGCCAGTAATCGTGTCTGGTCACTAATTTACGAAATTGGTCTGCTCCTGTCATTGACCATAAGACGTTATGTGATAAGTTAAGGTCCATTCTATGCCGAGGCCCATAAATATACGAATGAGTTTGGGCGTAGTCTGCAAGGACCAGTGATCTTCCGTCAGTGAGTTCCATGTGTTTGATCTGCAGTACACAACAATACATAAAGCGCCATGATGTGAAGTAATTATATAACTGGGTTCCATACGTGTATTACCAGAACACCAACATGGTTGCCCACGGTCAGAAAGCCAAAAGCGGAATTTTGCATATACAGTGATCTCGATTGGTGATGAAACATTCGAGATCTGAACGACAAGTTTAGCGATCAGAAGCTGTTGAATCCACCAGTTTAAGCTAAGATCAACAACTATTTTCAAAAGCAATCAAAATATTCAAGTCACTCTATAATACTAAAATCCGTATCTTAGGAGAAACTCATTCTACCTGAGACCATAACATGTTGATTAGTTCAGATGGTCATGAATGTTGATACATAACGGTCGACTTACGAATTTCTAAATAATTCAAAAGTTCTAACAATGAAACAGCTTTATTTTCGAATGCTCTATGGATTCGCTGTATGAAACATTATATTAGCATCACTGCAAGATGAACAACTGAATTCACGGAACCTTTCAAAATCTGAAGAAGTCCGATTCTCCGATCTAAATGAAAATATACATGTTATGGTGACCAGGGATTGGGCCACAACCACTCTCACGTACTTACCTCCCAGCGGATACACATTGGATCTGTCCACACTTAACGTGATATACACCAGTGGGCAGACGGGTGAAATTTTATTAAGATCTGTCCCGATCCAACTGCCCATGAATTCGGATAATGAGCCAAGTAGAGTCTATTTAGAAGTTTATTTCTGAACATCCAAGTGACGGTTCTTCACTGGTAGTTGTTCGGTAGCTCTGTATGCCCGGAGTAACTGAAAATGAGGCCGGACTATCGTAGACCCCGTACTATAGAATCGCATTTCCCACATTTGTATGTGTACTGAATTGGTGGTTCTGGAGCGTGTTTTTCCACATGCTTGAACACTCCAAGTTGTGTTCATCAACATCCGTGTTTCATGCATCCTTCCCAGCTAGGCCCTCCTTGGCCGACCAATTGTCCAGTGAGCTCATAGACAGACTGACACTCACATACTTACCATCTCATTAAATCAACTAATGGTTGGTTATTTCTGTCATGTTTGCATTACTCATGATCAGTTGTAGACGTATATACACTCAAGTCTGCCAAATATTGCTCCCTCAGAGAACAGCAGTTCACCAGAGGTTACCAAAATTTTGAACACCCAAGCCCAAAACTTAAGACTTCCATTGGATCCAAACCTTGACAAATAGCATTCTCGAAAATTCACAAACTGTAAAACGTTCCCAATATCACTCACAACAGCTTCACTGGAACAGCATAAGAATGGGTCTCCAAAAGATAGCACCCGATTGATTAAGTCTATTATCAAACGTGATTGGTCAAAATGAGTCATCCATAGCACCGACCAATGAAATCTATTGGTTCATGTTCTGGTCAGCAAAGACTGCAGTGTGCGGAAGTGAAGTCGATGGAAATTTCGTGCTCTTTAGTTTCATTGAAAATCAAGCTACCGAATAAATGCGAAATTACCAGAGTTTTGCCTCAGTGCATATTGTGAGGAGAGACCGGTGGTGGTCGAATGGATAACAGCGTCAAATTACCACCTCCTGGGTCAGAGGTTCGAGTCTTCCCCATCACCAATATTTTTTGTGGTAGACAGTGTGCTACTGTGGTCCGGTTCGTTACCACACCTGACCTACTGGGACCTTATGTGAGTCTCCATTCTAAGTCTCAAGGTATGGTTGCTAAAGTCATTCCAAATATCTAAGAAAAGTGGACAGAGGTCTCGTGCCCACTTACTGCTGCGGCATTAAAATTCGAAACTAACTTCAACTAAGGAGCTGGGGTTTACCAGTGTGCACCAAAGACAACTCGTTGTCGGTTTACTCGCTGAACAAGTAGCTTATTAGTTGACCTAAGTCTGTTTACGGCAAACCGACAGAGTATAATAAAAACTGAAGGAAAGAAACAGATATGACGATGAAATATCCAGGTAAGCTTGCTAATAACCTTGACAAATCTAAAGGATCTCGGAGATATCCAAAATAATGAAAACAAAAGGAGAAAAGGATAAATCATTTACAATTTTTCCATTTCCATAAAAGAAACTCTGGGAGTTTGCTACATATAATACGGTATTAGTGACAAAACACCCCAGCTTTGAGGTGCAGCAATTACTTGAAAATTAGCAATTTTCCCGTTGGTGGACGGGGTGTGGCTTCAGTGTGCTTTACTGAGAGCTACCCTGGCTTCCGTGTCTGCTTGACTAGGGTTCGTTTTCCGTGCATAGCACAAATTGATTAATGCCGTTTCTGATTTTGGTCATTCACAGCTCGTATTCTAAATACGATTAATATTCAGTACCCTTCGGATGAGAAAATAGTTTGGAAAGAAACATTTGCCGAAGGCAACCTGGTCAGCAGTACACAAGTGTTCAGTCTGTAGGAGAGGCGACAGACCAAGGGAACAAAACAAAAAAGAGAGAGGGAGAGAGAGAGAACGGAAGGGTTTACAAGCACGACAATTATCATTGTGAGGAATTTTTGGAATTAACTTTTTTCTCTTGTCCTGTTTCATTCATTTCCATTTCGTCGTATTGTTTGTCCTCATCTTTAGAAGCCTTTCAGTCGATTTCCGGTAGAAAAATACTGGGAAAAATGAGATTCATGAAATAGTTCATCCACCTTACAGTTTTTTCTACCGTAAAATTTATTCGGGAGACGTCCATTTTAATAGTCTGATTCTATCTAAGTAACGCTTTCTTTAGTATCCAAAGTCTTTAAAGCTGAATGGAAGCCAAATTTTCCATTGTTGGCGTGAAGGAGTTATTTCTAATCCGACCAAGATGGAGTTGCTATTAGATACGATGAGGTACTTTACCCTCGTGCAAATTGTTTTTGGAGTTCAGATTTTATTCATTGGGTATGTTTGAGTCGGTCAGTACACTCGAGGATGAATCGAGTGTGAATCGCCCGTATGCACTGTCGATAGCAGAATAACCCTTGGCCGAGTGTGAAGTGTTATTTCATACCCAAACAGAATCCTCATCTGCATCCCAACACACTGATTCCCATTGGTCTGTGTCAGTGAAGGAGCTCCAACTGGATGAAACTGGTTTATTAGCTGTTTGCTTCATTTTTTCATCGACGGACACAAAGCCCTTCCTTGTCGAATCGATGGATGAACGATTCACAAGTCTGTCATTCGTTGTTCAACTACGTGAGATTTCTGCTTGGTTGCTCAGTTATTTGGATGGACTAGAGTCAGATTTGGTTACCTCACGAAGATGACCACAGAACTTTAACAATCGTGCCCAGTGAATTTTTTTCACCTGAGAAATTAAAAACTTCGTTAGCCACCAATTATTGGAATCCTTCCCTCTCAGCTCGCTAAGAAGTCTCATGAAATGTGCACAAATATGATACGGAATGGTACCCTGTGTGAAGTGATTGGAAATTTCTCGACAAGTAACCTAAAATGAACAATATGAACTGTCCACTTTGTCATTATCCAAATCTTTATCCTCCGAATCATCACCATCATCGTTATCATCAAAATCGTTGCCACCATTTTTGTATTCTGAGCAGCCAATAAATTTCTTACACTGAGTTTATACTGATTATAAAAAGAAAGCTATATCGTTGACAAAACTAGTGGTAGGGAGGGAATTTTGTTGCAATAAAGTAACTGGTGGTTTTTTTGTGACGAAGGCAACTGTAATGATATGGCTGCTTGTAATGTTGAAGTTGCAGACTGTACTAGAGAAAGTACTCACTCTGTCATCTGTACGGTGTTCTCACTTATTAGGTGAACGGAATTGTTTTCCTTCCAGGCATCCCCGTGCATTATAGTCCACAGATACACGTGAAGTTTTATCGAAAAATTGGACAATTATAAATTGGGCCGATTCGCTTCACCTAATGGTTCTAACTAAAATCAAATGGGGCAGTGTACCTTTAACCGAAAAGTTCCGTGAACTGTCCAGACGTAATGTCAGTCGTGAATCAGTGAATCAATGATAACGAATCAAAAGACCGTGAAATGCATTCGATCACAAAGTTTGACCGGCCACAATAAGGTTCGAATAGCAAATACCATAGTCTTGTTATTTTGTGACCAGGTTTGCTCACTACCAGTCAAATTTCTTTCTTCAGTAATAGAACATGCAGCAAAATGGTAAATATGAGTAATTTTTCGTTGTTTAATACCAATCCGTAGAGGAAAGTCCTGATGCTACTTTGTTTGGTTTTATCAGGTAAATGGTTCGCATATGATCTCAGTATTTGCCTATCTCAATCAAGGTAAATCAAGTTCATTAGGCCTAATGAGGTTTATCGCCAGACTATTCAATGAACTGGAAATTCAGAATGTGCGATTCATGCGTGACTTATTTCAGTGTAGCGTGAGGACTTTTTATACAGTTTAGAACGTAAAATTTCGCCAATGTTTAGCCATATTTCAGTTAAGGAAACAAGAAAACGGAATTTGTCATGCAGAAGCGCATGAGGCCGCAACAACGATTTACTAACCAGGAAAGTTTTCGAAAATCCACAATTGCTTCTTTTTCAGTTTTTATTAGTTTCTATCCAACATATCCAAGTCAAAACTAGAACTCTGAATAAGTCCACTTAGGTAGAGTGAAATACATTTTTACGGACACCTTGTTGTTCAATTCCTCTGTAATTTAGGACAGAATCGGTAATAAACTATCTTGAAACCATCCTTAATGGAACTAATCAAAATTATTCACAGAACAACTCGATATTTTTGGGGACTTATTTGACGAAAATCCCCGTGGCTTTGCTCGCAGAGCACGGGGCATACTACTGAAACGTAAACCCTGTGGAGTATTTTCACATTTAAATAATGTCAACGTTTATAAAACTTGCCATACCGAAAGTCTATCGAAAGGGGAATGTTAAGTTACTTCTTGAGGTATTTTGAATTCCAAATACAAGATAATCATTTCGGTTATTGTGAAAAAAGGCAATAAGTACACTGGAGATGAGTGATTAAGGCGAATAAACTGGTCCAAATTTCTGAGCAAATGTCTTTCTGACTAGTGCGATTACCTGATTAGCTATGGATTTGAATTAATAATGAAAGCTGGATTGCAAGGAAGGAAGTACGGTACTATCAAGAGAATGATATCGTTAGATGTAATTTCCGCATCTGGTAAAAATGAGGCGATTCAGGCCAATATTTGCGCCAGGTAAGTTAGTCATGGATGTTTACTGCCTTCATTTTGATTACGCAATAGAAAATGGGTGTGTATGAATTCGGCAAAAGGGAATGTTGGAACTGAAAGTTCTGTTGATTTGGACTTGAGGACAACAGTAGACTGTTGTAGTAGGAAGACAGCCTGAAATTTCGTGTTGTTTTCTTTGATGCCAATGTAAAACGTGAGCGTCTGTGCAACCAATTACCTTTAAAGCGGCCTCTGTGAAGCAAGTCGTTCCTATTTATCCCATTTATCTTGTGAGAAGCAAGACCAGTGATACGTTTTTCGTCACTGTTAAAGCACCCTTATTTCGTCTTTCTTCTCTTCGTCTTCATCTTCTTCTTCAACTAGCTCTACTAGTACCACGGCTACTACTACTAATATCAATAATAATAATAATGTGACTGCTAATATCAACACCTCCAGTATAACAGTAACAAGGCGGAAGTCGTATACTGAACAAAGATGAAAACTTTGTTTGGACAGTTTTTTACAAATGGGTTTGAAAGATGTCTAAGGTCACCAGTGGAACGCAATTTTCACGTACTGGCTACCAGCAAACGTCGGTGGCCTCCAATGGGAAGGTTGAGTAATACAGCTACCTTAAATTATCGGTTTCCATTTTTAGAGTCCAAGTTGGAATGTTCCATTATGCTTTCGGATTGTACGGCAAACAACTCCAATAAACCGATTCTCTTGGTTGCACATATCGACCTTTTGGAAGTTTTGCATAATACAGACGAACGAACTTTTTTGACTTGACTCCCTCAAACCAATTGTTAAACTAAACAAAAAGTGCAGATATCTGAGGCACACAAACTTCTGCTTGGACAACCTCGTGCGTATGGAATATAAACGTCCCTTGGTCATAACATCTTTTTAGAGAGCATAACGTATTCGCATGGAAGACAACATTGGCAACGAAATAAGACAACTGAAAGAGGCCTTGACCGAAAACACTCATCCCGATGTTTCTAGTCAGGGGCACAGAAAGCTTAAAGTCATCGGAAAAACGACAATCGGCAGCGAAACTGATAGTCACATTTTGTCTTCTATTCAAAGGTGTTGATCTTAATTGCTTGTACAAACGACGACTTGGATCAGCCGTTGCTCGAACATATTACACAGCTGACCTCGGAATTGTTCATCGGATAGCCAGGATCCTCATACTCAGTGAATAACGTGTACCCCTGTACACCAAATTTAATCTGATTTACCATTTCCAATCTAATTGCAAAGCAATTTACTTGGGTCGAACAGAGCGACAGCTGCGTAACCGAGCAACTGGACGTATTCCAAACTGGGTCCAACCCTTTGTGATGCAATCAGGGTCAGGTTAGAAGCACTAAGACATCGTTCGAAAACCGTAAGACCTCATCATTGGTCCTAGCTCGTCCTCTTCTGGATATGCAACATCCAGTGGACCGAGACACTGCGTTTCGGGTCACATACGTGGCAAGGAACACCAAACATTTGAGGTTTGCCGAAGCCCATTTCATTCATCGATGGAAATTCCCACTGTGTCAGCAGAAATAGCTGTTTGTAAGTGTGGTTTCACCGTGGTGGCGCAATTCGGCCATTGAGTTTCCCCCTATATTCGCTGAGCAATATTGTTTTACATGAACGTATATAATTACTATTGTTCTGCAGTATGCAGCGTACTCAGTGCAGCGAAATCGTCCTGGACACAAATCGTGCTTTGTTCAACAGGAGCTTTTCTTTTTGAGATTACTTCGGGAAAAGCGTATTTAAAATGCTACAGAATTCAAACGATTACCCATTATCGAGCTTTAAGTGACTCCGTATATGTCACTGTAGGATACAATTTCGTTTTACTGAGATCTTCCATTGCCTGTTGCTGTTGTACCCCACTGAAAATAAGTGTTAGTTTCCGCACACGAACTCCTGCGTTTTTCATCAACGGTGATGACTCTAGCTGAACAGCGAAATCAATTTGATCGTTTAGCTGGGCCGAATCGGCTCAACTGCTCCACCTTGGCATTTACAGCATAGAATCCTCAAACACTCATCTAACGGAACAGACCGTAAAATGGTGATAATGTACGCATGACTTGCGACATCTCCTTTGAGATGAGGTTATGCCAAGTTTCATTTAGCCCCGAAGGAAATCAGTACCAAAGTAAAAGCCACTGTTCACACTCTAGTTCAACACACTTTACAACAGATGAGCTGCATTGTCACCCCGGAGGTCTCGGATATTTAACTATTCCGCCACCCTGTGTACCCGCTGACAGTTATGTACCGCAGGGTATCCACCTGTGTGTACGCCAAGTGATGGCTCTCAGCAGATTTTCTCCAAGAATCAGTAGAGGTTTACGGTTTGTGTTGCGTAAATCGCTTCCGTGGATATGGACAAGATATTAGGTTTTTTGTTTAGCTGACTGTCCTTTGGACTTTATCTTTCACGCACAATCCTCAGGTCATCTGACCTACATGCACTCGGAAGCACCAGACTCAAGTTTCGCTCTTGTTAGAGCTCATCAGTGGTGCATATCCTGTACCACACCCGCGGTTTGAACCCGGACCCTTTTACTCTCAAAGGCGTGTGTGTTACCACTGCGTCACCCTGCCCACGTCCGCTTTGATCAGAATAGCCGAAGTAAGTTTGATCAGATGTCGACCTGCATGAGAGCTTCGCATGGAGACAAGGTACCTGCCGTGTTAACTCCAAGCGAATGCCTCCTACCAGGTCAGGCTTTCTCCACAGATGACATATTTGATTAACGTTTAACTGATCCAAATAGTAGGATTTAAACCCATGCCCAGCGTGTGTTCTATCAGCTGAGCTACAAGACCGTGACCAAAAGCTTTGCTCATTTCAGAAACGGATAATGTGATTGATTGAACTCTATGATGATCTATTTAATAAATATCCGGAGCCTTAGGTAGTACAGTCCAAGCTCCACCAAAGCGTGCGCGTGGTATGCACACAGGGCTTTGGACACCACTTGGGTGGAAGGCCGTCAGCATTTCGATCAATTCATTGAAGTGTTAGCTGGTTCAAAATAAGAATGTATTTCGCCTCGGACAGTGTGCAAAATGAAAGAAATCACAGTTGGAGAATACTACGTCATCATTTCGTCAGAAACAAACTATCCGACTTACTGAAGAGTAACGGTGAACCATTTTTTAACCAGGTGCCTAAATACATAAGGAGAAGTTCTAGTACGGACTATCGTCGGACGCAGAGGCAAGAATGATGCCATTAGAATTTACTTTCTATGTCTCAGATTTTGGACAGCCAATTTAATTTAACAAACTGTTTGAGCTCTCTCACGAATAACTGACCCTCATTCTACCACTGACCGTACTGCAAGTCATAAATTCGTATCTGTGGCTGAAAAGGTCTTCTTTTTTATCTTGACTGCGACATTCACTTTGACTTCCCTTCGTCACCCTGAACATAGTCTTTGTGACCCATCAACATTCGCTGAAAATCGCCCCAGAAAAGAACCTTCTGACAGATCAGCTTCTCCGATCAGCTTTTACGACTGAAGCAAAAAGATGTTTTTTACAGAACTGGACAGTGTGAGCCCCATAATAGGAACAATGATTTATTCAGGCTAGAAGCCTCAAGTTTGACCTTTCTGCTTTTTCCAACATTTCCCCGTGATTGTGCAGCTAGTGCTTTCGGCTACTGGCTGCGACATTTGACTGTGGCTAAAATGGTATGCTGGATGTAGACAGCCTGTTACTTGCTACTAAAAGAGCAATTCATCTGTCCTCTAAATTTTGAGTTTTTGAAACACAGAGCTGAAATCGTTACATCAAATGTCCATCCCGTCGGTATGAGCTAAATAATATTACTGCCTACTTCTCAGAGCTCCGTGTCGAGTGCAATATGAAAGTCACAATGAGAATACTTGAATCGCTAGCGTAATAATTTTATTGATTAGCGCTAATATTTGACGAGGAACGGTAGATTAGAAGCCGTCCTCATAGACGGTCTCAAAGATGTCATTTAAGACACTAATGACGGTCCTAAAATTAGGAAAATTAGTATGAAGTGCTGAAGTAATGAATAAAACTCTTTTTACGTATCTACAAATATTCAATAGGTTTTTTTTACTTTATATTGAACTCTCACCAAATATTAGATGTTAGTTTTTCTGAGTTCTTGAGGCTAAATTGGACGAGGTTATTCGTGGTAAAGATCCAGAACTTTGGAATATTTTCTCACAGGACCTATTCCTATTACTTTAACTTTACTCAAAATTATTCTACAGATAATTCATCGGAAGCACAAGCAGGTTTTTGTGAACTGAACACACATTCCCGGTTGTATTCATAATTCTATAAATGACGATCTTTTACTCACATGAATACAAAAAGACTGTATTCCCGTGAAATTCTGTACCATAGAGATTCTTCAATAGAACTAACCGATGGTTGTACACAAAAAAGCTTTTGATTATAAGAGTGACACATTGCACTGCACCGAAATGGGAATAATATATGATAAAAAGTGGTACCGCAGACGTTGACAGTCATCGTTTCTCAAGATGGTCGGCTTTCGTGAGGTTCAAGCTAAAGCGTGGAATTCTGATATCAGCTGGGTGCAACCCACCAGGTAGTGCGACGATGACAGGAACCAACAGAGAGTGACACGTTTTTATTTTGGTTTATTTGTGAGACGCCCACGACCCCTGATGTGACCTTCTGGGCTAACTGTTCAATTGCGTGAATGGTGTCTGTTAAGTTCGGAGCAATTGTAGAAGGCAGAGATGATTCAGTGTATGTATAGTCACAGAAACAAGCGAGCCAGCTGACGCTCGCAGTGACAGTGTGTCAAATCGAAGGCAGTCATAAACGATACGATCAATGCGACACAAGATCGACTGGCATGTGATTGATTGAGAACACTGGCGTGTATGGGCAGCGATGCGTACTGGCGTAGTTGTGTGCAAGTGAACATAGTCTATCCGGCTCTATCTGTATGTGAAGCAATCAATCATTCTTTCTATCTATCTATCTATCTATGTATCTATCTATCTATCTATCTATCTATCTATCTATCTATTTATCTATCTATCTATCTATCTATCTATCTATCTATCTATCTATCTATCTATCTATCTATCTATCTATCTATCTATCTATCTATCTATCTATCTATCTATCTATCTATCTATCTATCTATCCATCTATCTATCTATCTGTCTATCTATCTATCTATCTATCTATCTATCTATCTATCTATCTATCTATCTATCTATCTATCTATCTATCTATCTATCTATCTATCTATCTATCTATCTATCTATCTATCTGTCTGTCTGTCTACTTACGTTTCCATCCATAGTGTTGGACCTAACATGAGCGGATGTTGAAAAACATAAAGAAACAATATCCATGGAAGAGTAATCCTTTTTTAATGGCTTCATTGAAAACCCAGCTAACTTCTTCGTAATGTGATGAGAATGCCACGGCAGAAAAAATGGTCCGAATTCTATGTAAGTGGAAGGTGTGCGGGACAAATTCTCTTCAATTTTCTCAGCACGCAACGTGCTAAAAGTGCAATACTGCTACCAATTTTTTCGTCTATATTCTATCGTGAGGGTCTTTGTTCGTATTTATCTCTACGGCTTTTCTGAGGAAAAGGTGGTTTAGCTCAATCCAAGCATACGGAAATCCTAATATCAAACTATTGTCCCATGAAACAGACATATAATTGCTGTAGGAGTTACACCTTTCGTAGGCTTGCGGATCCATTACAGTATGGATTCAATAAATTGTAAGTAAATTAAATTACTGAAAAAAGACCACTGCATTCGTATAAATATTCGCAATTTTACATTCCAATTTCTACGATCTGTCGCTCTCTCTTTGAAAAGCACCAAATGTGCAGCAGGTCTACTCTGAGAATAAACCTACTAAAATGATTTTTTTATCCATCAAATTGATATTCTAACGATTATCGATCAGAAATGCAATAGATAACGTTGGGGTACAAATCGGATACTAGAACTCAACTTCACAGAGAAACCCCAACGAGAAATTCACACAAATTTGTGTTTTACTTAATGCATTCCAGATTGAGGACTTCAAGATAATCAGCTTGGCAAATCGAGTTTTAGCTTTATATATATATATATATATATATATATATATATATATATAAAATGTATCGTCTTAGTGACAATCTTATGCAGCTATACAACATCAGATCTAACTGTGTACAACAGGAAATATAGGGCGAACAGTATGGTCAATCTGCGAAACATTACTGAAAGATATCACACAGTATGATCAAAAAATATTTGACGCACAGGAGGATTCGCCTGAAAGTACTATAATCTCGGTGGTTGTGGAATCTGACGTTGATCGATAAACGAGTTTTTAATTGCTTAGTTTAGTGTTCCGAGCGTTTCAACACCGGACACATTTTCATCATCAGTGCAGAGATGAATGTTACAGACTTTCCGTGTTAAAAAGAATCCCCCGGATAGATATAATTAAGTGACCTTAGAATATTGCTAATGTTGGAATCTTGACCCTTAACTTTTCAGTGTGCTTATAAAATTAGTAACTGTATCTTTAACCTTTGTTACACCCTCTAAATTTAGAAAATGCTACAAGAAATTATGTTTAACAAATTGGCCGTCAAGCAAAAGCTTTATCTAGATATGCTGGATCAGAAGACAATAGTCAAGGTACCAAATTGCATTTTATTACCGAGTAAATAGGGGACACACACATACCTTCCGAAATGCGAATTTTGTGCCAATTCCTGAACAATTCTTCCAATAACAGAGGCACTACGGATAAGTGGATCACTTTTTTGTTTAGGATGTTGATTTTGGAAAACAGTGTGTTGAGTAATTTATTTTTTTCCCTCAAAAGGCGAAGTTGAATGGAACCAGATCTGAACACCGAGAAGAGAATACATCAGGTGGTTTCAAGATTATTTCGCCATAACTTATAGACCAGCCTCTAAGCGTTCTAATCTTTCATAAGTTGCCAGATACCAACCAACTGTGCCTGAGATGATCTTGCTGATTCAATTCTCCAACAAGCCCTATGTTCACAGATTCCTCCTGAAGCCTAGGATTGTCTTTTGTCCCATGTTGCTTTCAATGCTTGACCTTTAATTTTCATTCAGAAAACTGTGAACAATCCGGCCGTGATTGACGGGAGCCTATGCCAGCTCGATCACCTACCACCCAAGCTGACAGTGAAGGTCGCTCTGGTTACTGACTTAAGAAATATCGCAATGAAAATAACCCCAGCACCTCTATCATGTGACATATGGACAATTTTTCAGCTAACTCTGTTAGGCTGCAAACAAAACCAAGCTAACTGAAGCAAAAGCTTATTAAATATCTCCATTTCATCGAAGACTATAACCGAATAATTGAACCACTGAGGAGTTATTTACGATTCCATGTCTGTACCGATTTATAAAATAAAAGTACATTTTTAAGTTTAATACATATATGGTTGTGTCCTGCACAAAGCGAAGGTAGCTGCCATAAAACCCACTAAAGAAAGATAATGTTATGGTTTAGTGACCATGTGTCCAGGAGAAATAATGACCTAACATCACTATTGCGAAACCTTTCAAAAACTTCGTTTTAACAAGTATGGTCAAGATAGTTGTTTACAGCATTATTCTAATTGAATGGTAAAACATTCTGTTCTGGAAGTGCCATCATCCCATACCTCTGCTGTTCATGACAATGGACCACTTGAACAAGAAATCCTGCTGGCATATGGTCCTTCTTAAAGGCGAGAGATGAGCAAAAACGTGCCTCACTGAATTGTTATTTGTGTTACACGCAGGGGCAATGCTCTTCCGACGAGGGTGGCACGTGTGATCTGCAAAAGCACAAAAGGTAAAAAAACTCCATGAGCCGAGGCCCAATAAGTGTATCAACGGCACCAACACTTACATTAAACGAACAACAAGATGGCTGCCTCCAATCTGGCCGTTACACTGCTCCCCCCGACAAAAGGACACTGCCCCCAGTGTTCCGTACTCCAATACACTACAGGAGTACCTAATCTCCAGGGGCCACACCTCGGGTAGGCCATACCACAAGACCTCTCCTGGGCCACACCAAATCTACGCCTCAGATCAGTTCACAATTATCTCCTCGGCCCCGTATCAGGTCTATCTCCAAGGCTTCTCACTCCCCTCAATGCGGTCCCGCCGTGGGTGCCAAAAATGTAACACGCAGGGGCAATGCTCTTCCGACGAGGGTAGCACGTGTGATCTGCAAAAGCACAAAAGGAAAAAAACTCCATGAGCCGAGGCCCAATAAGTGTATCAACGGCACCAACACTTACATTAAACGAACAACAGGATGGCTGCCTCCAATCTGGCCGGTACATATTTGCAATTGCCAAATGACTAGCGGTTCATTGGAAGTCGAGCAAACTGCGATGTAAAAGCTGTGGACTAAAAACCTATTTGAATTGTTTCAAACTGGTAAATCTTCTACTTTCTCTTGATTGGCAATGTGACTATTTCTGAGAAAGATGCTCAAAGCACCTATTGTTCGTCAAAGAAAGCTGTTATTTGGAGTAGGTGGTCAGGTACACACTCCGACCATAAAAAGGAATTATCTAACATTGCTCCGGTAAAAGCCTGAGGCTCATTGGCAGAGGTCCTTCTGAATGTTCGAGGTCATTGTGTTCCTGATCAACATTAGGTCTTCTGACTTGGCTGCAAAATTCACTTTCGAATAGTTTTGGATTTTATTTACATGTACAATAAATGGTTCCGAAGTTACTACTTTTTTATCGTTAGATATGATGCAAAATCACAATGGAAACCACTAAAGCGTAGCATTCTTATTTTGATTTCACCATGAAACCGGAATAATTCACGATGCAAACTCGATATACACACCTTCAAATATGGCCATACCATTGGCTCACACAACTGAAAGTGAGCTTCCTTTGAAAGTAAAAATCCGCCTGAATAATTTTTGCCTTACGTCCATGGAACCGGAGTTTTTCTTCACAACCTCAAGAATTTTAACTTACTACCCTCATTCAGACTGGAAGACACGTTTGTAAAAGGCAAAAAGAAACATGGAATAAAATGGTTTTGAAAAGTTTCCATTTTTGTAACAGTGACTGAAATGGAAATAAGTTCAAAGGATAAAATTCGCACGATATTCTGCTGGATAAAGTGTGTCAGGAGCAAATCAGCACAAACCATGCAGTTGAGAAGTAATTCTTTGGGAAGTAATCGGAAACCCTTCAAACAGCTAGCCATCTTCGTGTAAAATATGTTTTCTTAAATTAGATGGAGATTAGTAATTCGGTTCAAAAAGTTCGTGTGGTAAAATTTAAAGTATTTCTATCTTCAAGATCACTCCTAATCACTTTTGCTTTGCCTGATCTAATGATCCAAGAAAAAGGTATTTTTTAGGTAAAGATGTATAGGGACCGCATCTGCTCAATACTGCTTCCAATTTATTTGAAGGCGATCGACACTGAAATTCAGAGGCACCTTGTGTACTGTTGCTTAGAAAAAATGCTCGTATTTATACCAAGTGAATTGCAAAGTGAAATTCAACTTATTCGGAATTCGTTTAAAAATTGATTTGAAACATTTTTCCCCAAGAGTAGTTGAAAACAATAAATACTGAGTTGCGAGAGTTTACAAGACCTTTTTTCCCCATTCGTTTCGCTGAATCATAGATGGAAGTACCTTTGAGCAGTTAAAATAAAATTTCTAGACAGACATAAAGATATTTATCTCAGTGATGTTTCAACATTATCGCCTGCACTAAATTGGGTAGTAAAGAACTGATTTCTGTTTAGGTTATCAGACGTTGCTTATCGCCGTTGGCCTTGAGTGTTTTACAAAGATATGCTTGAACATAGATTACGAAAAATTCACTTGTATTTTAGAGTTCAAAGTTCCAAAGCCATAAGATTTGGATTCGAACCTGTGACACTGGATATTCACTTTATTTCTTTGTACCCGACCGGCCTTATCGCAATGGCTGAGGTTATGGAGCATCGGTCTGGTGAGCTGAGGATCGCTGGTTCGATACCCGTTTGCCAAGTTGGACCTTAGGAGAAGAAAATCACAACTGACTTTTCCGTCGTCTTATAACCAGGCTCCGTGTATCAATAAATACACTTTGCGGATGTATGTGCCTTACTATTGATGACTTATATTTTTTGCTTCTGTTGAAGCCCATGCTTTCTCCTGCGATCATTGCAACCTGTGAATAAGATAATTTATTTGGTTATATAGTGCTTCTTTATTTCCTTGATGCAGATTGCTTCATGTTACATTTTTCACTCATCAACCAGTTTGCGTATCGAGGGTTTGACAGATATTTTTAACCAGATTATGATACCGGGGTCATTTCCGAAAAACAACTGGAGAAGCGACAAGCTACTTTCAACCAAAAGAGTATACAACTAGGAACGGCAGTTTCTGTAGTGAATGGAAACCGTATTGATGCCAGCTGGCTGTCTTTAGCTACTTCTAGACGCCTAGCCAAAGATTGTCACATGCGCTAATGCATCTAGCCCTACCAAATAACCGGTTAATTCAGTTTTCAAAGTACAAGCATATCGGATTAGATTGAAAGAAATCACGCTGAATTGTAAGATTATCTTTTTCAAAAAACACTAAACAAATATTTATCATACACCAAACTGTGCTCCCCCTCGAGAGTACACCCGAAAGGTGGTCCACCCTTCCGATTGAACACATCTTCCGGGTCCCGAGTGATTTTATTAAAACCTCCCGCCCCCCCCCCCCCCCAAGATCAAACGCTGCCATTGGATCTCATAGCTAAGCACAGATAGAAAAGGCCACTTGATCCTGCAATAAAGAATACTCGTAGAACCTCCTCTGGTGACAACTGTCAAATGATGCAGTTAGGTATGCATATGTGAATATCGTGGGCACTTCAAGTAGTTCACGGAAGGTAATCGAAATCACTTGACAAGTAGTGTCGGTGGGAATTCCGCGTAAGCTGTGTGTTGCTGTGTCGGCTCAGGTGTTTGCTACAACCATCGACACATGCGGTAGTAACTATGACAAAGGTACTTTCAGCGTTTGATCTCATACCTGGCAAGCACGTTGGTTTCACTTAAAATAATAGCGGCATATTTTACACCACGGTAGAGGAACTTGCAAGTGCCATAAATAGTGAAGGGACGGCCAACGAGGAAGACATCAATGACTCGTCGTGATAAAGGAATAGTAATTAATTTGCATGGAGTTCTGTGGAGGAAATTACGTCCCTATTAGATGGAAGGAAAACGCAAAATTATCGCTGATTGTTGGAATAATTTGCAAGTAACAGGAAGTTTACTGCAGAATAAAGCGGTGAAAGTGGCTTATATCAAGCAGCGAACAATGGCCGGTTGTACAAATTCCAGCGAGGCGATAATATTGGCTGAAGACATTTGAACGGTCAGACCTCGGGGGAGTTATTAAGTTGGCTGGAACATGTTCATACGTCGGGTAGGGATCATGATGGGAATAACTGATCGTGGCTCCAACACTCAGCCTGGTTGTGAGAGGTGATCCCTACAGCTGCACTGGAAACTTTATTACACGCGTGAGCTTAGGTGAAGTGGAAAAGATATACCACATAACCTCAAAAGCCTAATATGCTATCAGTTATAGCCGGCAACCTAAACTTATTCTGGGTACGGAATTGGAGAACTGAATGTCCCAATCAATCAGGTGTGGTAACGAGCCGAAGGACTACCACTACCACTAAAAAGTAAAGAATGGGTGACAGTTTCGCTCGCGTGCAGTGCTAATGGGGTAGAACTCAAGCCTTTGGCCATTAGCAAACACAGGCATCCACTATGCTTCGAACATGTGAGTTTATTATTGCGCCAACGGACAAACGCGAATGATCAAGTACAAATTTTGAAAGTGAACTCAAATATCACTAAACAAATGCTCCCAGTATCTGTTCAGCCCAGTCTTGTTTAAAACTAAGCAGTACAAAGTTGGTGTTCTTGCCCCTAAACATAACAGCAAGAATTCAGCTTGTAAATACGGAAAACGTGTCTGGCGAACGTAGTCAGTGAAAGGTGATATTGATAATCCCACCAGAAACATTCGGAAGTTTGGTGGGTGCTGACAACTTGCACTTGTGCCTCAACAAAATTATGTACTTCTTCCTAAAAGTCCCTCTCAAGGGCGGATACGTCCTAGAAGTGGACAAATTTGGCCAGTCCCGACAACTTTCGCATTATGAAAAGCACTGTGTTTCTCTGCAAGTCTTCACGCATACAGTTTTCAAAATGTACATGTTTGCAGAAGTTTCCTAAAATCTGAAAGCAGACCACTTTTGACGAAATTAGGCATTCAGTGATCTCTGTATATCTAACTATCATAGAAAAAAGGGTAAAGTTTATCCTGAACAGGAAGCCAGGTTTAATCAAGTAATTTTCATTCAGAACCAATTGTGCACTTCTGACTCTCTTTGAAAGAAACGTGAATATAAATCAGTGAAAATAAGGGCACTTTTTGTCGACGGCCTATAAACCGATAGGTAAATGGTAAACGTGTTCCTTTTCCCTACTTAAACTGACTATCCGTTAACTAGGCCAAGTTACCAGTTTGAGGCGAGAATGAAAATATCGGGTGAACTTCAGATTTCGGAAACTTCAAAAGAGACTTCCCCCCCCCCCGAACTGAATGAATTAGTTCAACTTATAACCGACACCAAAGTTAAAAACGGATGTTCCCTGTCTGAGTACACCGACGAAAATTTCCGAGAACGATGGCGAAATCATTGATAATCGAATCCGTGAACGAGTGAGAGAAAGTGGCTGTTGTTGAAAAATGTTGGGTATTCTTGTTCAAAGAATGATTGTGTTCTAGTCTAGTGTATTGCAAAATCCATGATTTACTCTATAGATAATTGTACAACGGACAGAAGGTAGAAACTGGCAGACGCAATTGTGTGTTTTCTGTCTATCTCCAGTGAGCACACCTGGTGAGCACAGATTACCGAACAAGCTCGTTTTCGCTAATAATCTCTACCACTTCATAATTGTTCAATCGGTCCCACCTTTGAACTTGTCATAAATTTTTTGATGTAATGGTATCAACATGAATCACTGGCAGCCGTGTGTGCAAAGAGGCAGTGCTTCTTTAGAAATAATTATTGTCAAATTCAGGAATTTTATACGGCTCAGAACAGTAAAACATCTTTTTTGTGGTCTGGAACAAAAACACGTGAGGGATTATCAGCTTCCGGTTAAAATTAACATTTCGCTATCGGGATAGCATAGGACTTGGGTTTTCTTTGTGGCTGATTTCACAACCTGTCCTTCATGGCTGTGGATGCAGCTGAAAAAGTGTTTGCTCGGAGGTTCCAATGTGTATGCACATGCCTCTTCGTTAGATTGTTTTTTTCTCCTCCGCAAGGTACACTGCAATTGCAACAGAGATGATTCGCGTAGTTTCAACCGCCAACAGGACTGGTCTGTGTTTTATGAGCCTCTGGGATAGCTGGCTTATCACTGTTAGTTTTCAGAGCACGAACAAATATCATGTAACCGGAAACAGATAATCACACACAAGCATGCTTTCCAGCCACAAAAAGAACATTCCTGCATTTCTTAGTCGAAAAACACCTACAACTTGGAATAATTAATCTTTTTTCAAATGTCAAACAGTATCCACAGGTTTGCGTTTTTACCGTAGATGAATGTTGCTATGCAGGAGAAGAATAAATTGTATTGTGTGGCATATTCCCTATTGTGTGCTCTATTCTATCAACTCAATAACCCTGAAAACTTCAGAAATGAACAACTACCTCACACACCCTTTTGTCCGTAGATGACTGCTCGGCTCTTATCTGTTCAATGGACAATTGTATTTTTAATAGTGCGGAATTTTAACTAATAGTGTTGTGAGTGTATATACTACTTATTAAGTAGTAGATTGTTGAAGACAGAACTATGGACAATTGTGGATTAACGAACACAGCTAAGTTGAGCAATCCAGGCGCAATAAGTTGTGCTACGATATGCAATCCACCTGGCCGCTCCCCCGTTCGACGATGACTGTTTTCAAATGAACAGGACAGCCACTTGGCAAATGAGGATGTTTGTAACGTTTGTGTTATTTTGTCAATGTCTGAACACGTTGATGCCAATAAACAACCTATTCACCCAGGCACGCCTTGTGGATTATGATAATATTGGTCCTTATGCATTGAGAAAATTGTCATACCCAAGTGAACATGACTAACCCATGACTAACTTCCCTATCTAAAATTCCGTTAAGGTCATAAGAAGTCCTACACTATTAATAATCACCGCATCAGTAGCAGAACACTTTCCGAATAACACGCATTTTTGTTTGGCATAACTAACCGCGTCTACCAGACAACCATTTCGGATCGTTTCAGACCACCGAGTGTTACTTCCTTCGGGCATCAGTCAAAGAGTATTGGTATCGTTTGAAACCTCTTGTGTGTTCCTATCTGCTCAATATTGACCTTGATTTATTGAATTCGTTTTTCTAATTTTCTTCTCATATTTCACGATTGTATTGCCTTATTTACTTGTTTGATTCCAATCTCCCACGTAATATTGTTTTTTGTAGACTGCAATTTGGTGTACAAATAGCGAGGTGTAATGCGCTAAACACTTTCAACTCCTGTTACAGCCAACCTCGCACTGGTCGCTTGTATCCAAAGAGCTTTCGATGCTCGAATTCCATCTTTAGGGAGACACAGACTACTTACTTTTCATTGGTCGTTTGCATATCCCCCCCCTCTCCAATAGGTGGCTCTAAATGAACTTGTCTAAACAAAACAAATATATCACATTTTTCTCAGATTTGGCCCGTTTTCACAAACGCTCATCGGTAAAGTCGGTTTTCATGCTGCTCAAGATTGTAGTCCAGTAATCGAGTGACTCGCAGGTAAACTAACCCCGAGTCCGACTGCAGAAGACACAAGATAGCTTTACCACGGGTACTTTAAGGCAAATTACCAAACCACAACAGTGACGTACCCCAAATTGTGGGCAAACCGACCACATAATAGGGCAGTCAAAAACTGCTTCGAAACTTCCAGGAACAATGGACAGAAAAAGCTCGAAAGGTGATGCAAGAGCGAGAGAATTGGTTCACAAAGAAAGTCATTATTTGTGGGAATAATTTCGACCAATCAACGGTCAGAAGGGAATGGCCTAGGGGAACACACACGAGTGTGGTGATGGACAAATGCGACGTCATGGTTATGAGAAAATGGAATGATTATTAGATGTATTGATGGTTGACAGATTTTGATAGTGTTTTGAGGTGATCCAATGTGAAAAGCCTTTGGCCTCGGCGGGATTCGAACCCACGCATGGTCACCGCCCTCGCCTTAATACCACGAGCGCTCTACCAGCTGAGTTACGAGGCCACGCCATCCTCCGACTTTCTGCATATGGATGACCAAAGACTTTTCACATTTGGATCACCTCAAAAAATATTAGAAGATGGCCGACGTTCAGTCATTCACACAGACCAAGCAAAAGGAGAGAGAGCGCGCGCGCCCGAGAGAGAGAGAGAGAGAGAGAGAGAGAGAGAGAGAGAGAGAGAGTTACGTCAAGTAACCCAGGCCATCATGAAGTAATAACAGACCTGGTGGTGGATACCAGTGGGTCAGTGCACATAAATACACAGAGAAGAAGGAAGTTTACGTAAGCGGCAAAATCTCTCCGAAATAAGGGTTTGACACCATCAGGTAAGCCCAGACAGATGCCAATTAAGGTCAATGAACACTTGTCATAGAGACGAGGCCAAAATTGTGTTTTGCAACGGAAAAGGACACAATTATCCCGCGAGTGTGGCGGTGAGGGGGTGGCGTTTAGTGTGGACGCTACGCGCATGGGAAACAAACGAAAGTTTTGATAGGTGCAAGATGAAAACTGTGATGGCTAGCTTGGTATCTGGACTAACAAGTTCAAAGGAGTATATTATTATGGCCAGCTGAATTGCCAGGTTCAACTTCAATGAATATTGACACCAGATGTCCCTTGAATCCGTGCTATACAGTTATCACTAAACTCACTTGAAAGCGATGCAGTGATCTGATCAATTTGTATGAGTACACCAGTCAGTTTGTAATTTAACTTCTTTCTACCTAGTTTCTGAGTAAATACGCGGAACTCGATTAGTATTTTCAGTTGCATAGGATTAGCTTATGAAGTATATTTTCTAGTAGGAGGTGAGCAATACTAGATCGAGGTCCTTCAAAGCTGTCAAAATTTGAAAAACACCATTTCCAAATGAATAGGCTTATTACCGGCTAAACAAGTACATGCCAACCCGTATGGGTCAGAATACTTATTTTCTTGATCAGCGTGCCAACTGGTCAAGGGAGCTGTTGCAAAATGCACATAGTTCTCCAAACTAGCCTACTCGTTTCCAGCCAATCTGAAGAAAAGTATCTAGAGTGATGTGAGAAGTTCGTATCCTAGTTTGTTCAACAGATATTCCATTTCTACACCCGTCAGTATGTCGTAAATCCGAACAGCGAAGGAAGTTACCAGCTAGTTTTGTGCATTCCAGACAGGGTCGGTGGATCAACGATCAATGATCCGTCATAATGCCTAAAGCTTATACTTGCAGCTAATCAAGAATTTGAGTCAGTGATCAATACTTCAGACTAAGCGGCGTCCTACGAAATCGCTCTCGTAAGGGGGAAATCTCATTGAGCCCCCAAGTTCGAGAATGTGCTATTTTCTATGTGGATGCCATGTTGCTCACTCGTTTAAATACACAGCCATTTGCGAGCTAAAGCGGTAGTAGTGGTAAGCGATGGTAAAGTGCACTACACTTTCGTGGCGAGCAGAGAGTAGATCCGGACGGCCATAACAAATTCCGAAGAAGCAGCTACAAATAAATTACGTTTATGTTCATTCACTACATTATTCTTGATAAACGTTGAATCCCGGCTACATAGGAAAATCGATTGGCGGCATGCGATAAAGCCATTATGTCTGGCCCAATTCTACTGTAGTGATTGCTCACCGAGTAAGAAGTAAAAAGTGATCAGTATTAAAGTGAATTCCATCAGCCGTTTAATCTCATGAAAAGATCATCCGGTTCTGATTCGGAACCATTCGAGTTTTGTAAGTATTCATGATTACTTCTACTGTTCTACGGGAATCGACCCAGCCTGAAACGTTTGTGCACACCATAAGGGTAGTACACAGCAAAGGCCACCAAAAACGTTACCAATGAATGTAAATGATCACAGCAAACCAGCGGTTTGACAAATAAGCAACCGAAAAAAGCACGGCAGAATAATTCGACCAGATCAAGATAGTATGGGCACGAAAAAAACCTGTCCAGTAGAGAATCAATTCAAACAACAGTGTAATACAGTCACAATACAACCAGTCAAGTAACGCAAAACTAAGTATATTTGGTCACTAATTTGTTCGATGAATATAGGAATATGAGTGCAGCTCGATTGTGTGAGACAATTTGGAAAATGAACGTGTGAACAATTCAACTGCGTAAGACGACAGAATACATAAGTGAGAGAAATTGTGGTTATTCATTGATTTGACTTACCAAGATTTGAAAAAATCGACAAATATTCTCTTACAGAAAGTCCGGGTTCTTCAACCTCGTCTTCGTCGGCACTGATAAACAGGTAAAATATCGTCTGAAACCACTTAAATAGGAGTGTGAACGTTGCACAAATTCACTCTCCTCAATAAAGAAATAACTCTAAAGTTATGTCGCAGATCAAGAGATTCAGAAACATGAACAATACTAATCCCCTTAAATAGAAAGCGTGATCACTTTGATTTTGATCCGAAAATGCAATACACGTAACGATAATGCACTGTCTTTAAATCACCGAATTTACTGTTTCACTGAGCTGGTAAAAACTGGTACGGAAGATGACGGGGCAGGTGGATTAAAGATCTGTAGACAGAAATAGGAATGGAAATGGGTAATATCGTTGGCTTTGCGTTAGGAACTTGAATACATCCCCGTAGAAAGTTACCACTCATCTCGAATATGCCAGGTGGGAGAGGGCTGCCAGCAACAATCTAACTTAAATCGAATGGAGAACTTATGGAAGGAAATCCCATTTTTAGGACTACACAGTGATTGCTCGAAAGATAATTCGTCAGTTAAAAAGGCTAGACATCGTAAGGAGGATACATGGCCACAATGATGGATTGATGATAGAAGTAGAATAGCATTGTCCCCACATGACAGGAAAACATTTCCCTAAATGATCAACCAAGAATTGCAAGGCAGAATAATTCGACCAGATCAAGATAGTATGGGCACGAAAAAAACCTGTCCAGTAGAGAATCAATTCAAACAACAGTGTAATACAGTCACAATACAACCAGTCAAGTAACGCAAAACTAAGTATATTTGGTCACTAATTTGTTCGCAGAATATAGGAATATGAGTGCAGCTAGATTGTGTGAGGCAATTTGGAAAATGAACGTGTGAACAATTCAACTGTGTAAGACGACAGAATACATAAGTGAGAAAAATTGTGTGAAGATTTGTCGATTTTTGGGTTTTACAGGTATTCTCAAAAATGATGCATACAGGTCTCTGATAGGCACGTTTTGTTGTCATACACGACAACATTGACTCACAACTACATACTTTTATATCTACAATAACTTCGTGGTCTGCTTGTGTGCGATGAACAAATATACTCAAAATAGAAACGAAGCTCTAATTTTACCAACACCAGTCGGCTGCAACTGAGCTCGAATATGAGCCTCTAAGTGGAAACGAAACAAGATCATTTACGTCGAATCTACCCCAACACTATTAGGAACACAATGTTCATACACAATTCTAAACAGCTAGTCTATCTTTATCCTTCAGGATTCTTCCCGGTCTTATCGGTACGGAGTCCGCCATGTTGGTGATGAAATAATGTTTTTCTATTGCTCCATCATATGGTGCATTTTCGACTTCAGTGGCCAGTGTTTAGGAAGCCATTTGACTATTCCCTCTTCGGAAAAGCGAACTCTTTGCAACTTCGTTTATATTTGTGCCATTAGGGGATGATCGTATGAATTTTACTCTGAAGTAGTGCAAAATTTAAAGTTTTACAGTGGTTGGTGAACAGACAAATCGTTTTGCATGAATTTGTTTACAAAGATGTCGTGAAATATATCATGAAGCTTCATCCTGAAGAAAGGGAATAAATAAAGCGTCATCCATGTTTTAACATACTGAAGAATGAACTGTTTGCTTTGTGCTACCTAAATGGGACGCTATATCGGATCTTATCAGCAAAGGTTCTAGACATGTAGTGAGTGGAACATTCAAATAAATAATCACTCAATTACTTGCGAGTAGTGTGTGGGGTTGATGAATGTTTGTTTTGCTGACTGTCCTTCGGACTCCACTTTTCACACACAAACCCCAGGTCATCCGAGTGCAGGTTGGTCGGATGACCTGAGGTTTGTGAGTGAAAGGTGGAGTCCGAAGAACAGTCAGCAAAACAATCATTCAAATTAGTTTTTTTCTTGAGTGTTTGCAGGCTGTCCGATAATCCGAGATTCTTATAGGTATGTGTTGCCACTGATAATGGTAATCTAGTTTTTCAGACGCAAGTGTAATGCAACCTTCATTAGCCAAAATTAAAGTCAACTATCTCAAAGAATAAAGGAACTTTGTCTACGTAGCTACGACACGGAGGAACAGGAAGCAAAGGGAATGCTCTTTTCGGACACCTGGGGTACTCAGATCATCAAATAAACGCAGATTCGACATTGCAACCCGTTTATCTAGTGTCTCCCCCTCCCCACCCCCTTACGTTTCAGATGCACATCTGCTAAGGCACACTGGCCACCGCGGTGGCAATTAACATCCGTCTTTTCGCATTCGCTCTGTGCATACAAAAGAAATTCGACCAAGCCTTCCAGTTACCGTGACCGAACGTGGATTTCACCCACCTTAGTCACTCAGCTCCGAACAACGTGACTTTCACGACCCGGTCGTGCAGATTCACACTCCAGTCCCCTCACGTGAACAGTGTTCAATCCGAATAATCCTTGACTATTTCAACGCAGCCATTTCCTGAAATTTGTGAAGACTAGAGAATGAATCATTTAGAGAAACTATTTGTCTCCAAAATTGTGTTCTGGTGTCAGTGTGCATATTCGGGAATCATAATACATAATCGTTTGACGCCTTATGCAGTCGTCATCTTGTTTGCAACTGAGGGTTCAAAGGACTGAAGCATTGGGCAGAGGTCACGTGTACAGTCCGTTTATAGTAATCAGCTAATAGGACGCAAGCGTCACAACTCCTTGCTTTGGTAAATTGCTTCCATCCCTGTCCTTTGTCTGGTAACATCTGATGCATGGCACATGTTGCATCTTAGTCACATGAAAATGACCACCCTGACTATGGTATGCACCATAGAGAATAAGCAGCGATATGCCCCGGAATGAATCAGGCTACCGAATGATATTGAGTTCTGTGCTCAAAATAAGGCGTATAAATATTTATCGTTGATTCTGTTTGTAAGTGAATTCTTTTTAAAAAAGACAAACGAACTAATTTTTGTAGCTATCGTAACTATACAAATAAGGTACATTTGGTTAAGCTGCAGAAAACAAAAAAGGTAGTGCCTTCTGTGAAACACTATTGTTAGTTACTGGTGGTGATCGAGTGGTTTAGAGCGGTTATTCACCTCATCGGAGATCAGAAGTTGGAATCTGGCCAGCGTCAGTCACTTCGGCGGCAGATCATAATCCATTCTCCTCACATATGAACCCTAAAATATAATTCTCTTCTCATCTTTCATGTACTGTACAACAAAGTACAGCTGAGGCCAATGAAAGGCTGTCAAATGGGAAAGTGACCGGCGGTGGACGGAATGGAACCCGGTTCGTTATTCCCCGAAGTCCGTGATGATAACCATTTGATCACCGTCAGCCCTGTGCGGTTCAACCTTTAAAATCTCAGGGTCAGGATATTGTTAGTTTTGCCTTTCTGTGGAGGACCTACACAGGCAGAAACCCAACTTTTCACTTGTTATACACAAAATAAAACGAGAGAAATAAACTAATGGGGAAATATTTAGGTAAATTCCTGAAAATACTTTTTAACTGAAATATGCTTCAATGAGTGGAAGAGAGAGAGAGAAAGAGTAAAGAAAGATTAAGTTGGTCACAAAGTTCTGTAATTACCCGACTTTCTATCTTCTTCCCGTTGATATCTCCCCCCCCCCACTGGACACACGGGCACATGGAACAAATACCAATTGACAAATGTGCTCTGTAATCAGATTATTTACTGACGACAAAGACGAGTTCTCGGCTGTAAGAGAGTGTTTTTCCCGGGAGCGGATATAAGCGAGTTCTTCAACTATATCGGGACTGCATCGGATAAGAATAACGGACGGTACACGTAAATTTATATGAATACGGTGTATTTCATGTTCTTTCTCCCATAATTTACTCATGTGTTGTATCCACACGTTTAGGGAGTATTTTCCACATTCCCGGCCTCTCCGAACGGTCTCAATGTGAGAATACGTGCAACCCAATGAAGAACATTTAAATTCCGAATTCTTGACTCGAGTTTCTCCAAGTATCACATTTCCAACGGGTTAACACATTTCTGACTGTTTGGGTTATTCAGAAAATAGCTTGACCCAGAATCGAAATGCTGATTGCTGGGCCGGACTTTGTTGCATTACAGTCCCGGCAACGTCCACGTAATATTTACAGGTAGTGCGAACTGGATAAATCCTAACGTGTACTCAGTAAGTATTTTGAACATTATTATTTGATCAGGATTTATGCGACCGGCGGATGATTATATTTATTTATTCAAAGTTTCCTCTTACATAGGTTGATTTTTTCTTACGCTATGGATAGTTGAATGTGTCATCTTGGTTGCCAGGGTAAAAGGCTGTGAATAGATTAAGCTAAAACTTACTAAGGTATGAAAATACAATTAAGATGCTCGACAGGATCAAGTAGATTGTCCTAGGTGATGTCCAGATTTGTTTACCGCCCAAGTATTTTGGTCGAAGCTATGTTTTTCTGGAGGATATATGTTTTTCATAGTGGTGTGTATATTGGAAGGTCTAGAGACATTCTTTCCTAACTGAGAGATTTCACGTTATATGTGGCTTAAAATGCTTCCTAACCATGAACGCCAAACTTATTGTGAAAAGGAAATTCCCGTTTGCACCAATATTGGTGTTGACTTCAGGGTTATTTCGGTGTGACCCTTTAAACGCTTATATTGTTATCGTGATAGGGGAAAAAAGATCCGGTCCCACTGAACCTCTTCGTCATCACCGTAAAAGGGGCCATAGTGAAATTGCATAGGCCTGCCAGTGTAATCCTACTGTACCGCATCTTGGCCAGTATTTTATTGTGAACAGAAGCACCAGCTATCGGACAAATCACGGAAAATCTCCCAGAAATACCAATTTCAGCGGCTTAGGACCCAGGATATGGAACGAATATGATTTTATGCGCAGCACGCTCAAAAGCAGTAGCACAAATCCCTCTCCGTAGTCCAGACCCAGAATATTCCCAGGCATTATTGCTACCTGTTCGATGTGACGTAGCGTCAGTTTTAAATGCGGCTGGTATCACGTGATATGAAACCTGCTTTGAAATCGAAACAGAGGAAGGCACGTCGTGATTTTATCAGGAGATTTAAATCAAGAGGTCTGTCATTTTGACGATGGGTTTGTTTCTCATGTGAGTGTTTGGCATATGATGAGCGGTAAAGGCTTCGCGAAAAAGTCATTCCGTGTACAAATTTCACACGAAATATGATCCCACCGGATGTCAGAGTATCACTGCAACCAAAAATATTAGTTTGAATTAAAGTGGAACATGTTCACCTGTGTTTTGGTAGACTTCAGTTAGAGCTCCTCGAAAACTGTGAAAATCTTCAGCTTTACGAATGAGAAAGTCCCAAGTTCAGTTGGGCAAGTCAATGAGGTAGTTAATGTTCTTCAGAAGACGCTTCATTCTATATTTCACGACATCTTTGTAAACAAATTCATGCAAAACGATTTGTCTGTTCACCAACCACTGTAAAACTTTAAATTTTGCACTACTTCAGAGTAAAATTCATACGATCATCCCCTAATGGCACAAATATAAACGAAGTTGCAAAGAGTTCGCTTTTCCGAAGAGGGAATAGTCAAATGGCTTCCTAAACACTGGCCACTGAAGTCGAAAATGCACCATATGATGGAGCAATAGAAAAACATTATTTCATCACCAACATGGCGGACTCCGTACCGATAAGACCGGGAAGAATCCTGAAGGATAAAGATAGACTAGCTGTTTAGAATTGTGTATGAACATTGTGTTCCTAATAGTGTTGGGGTAGATTCGACGTAAATGATCTTGTTTCGTTTCCACTTAGAGGCTCATATTCGAGCTCAGTTGCAGCCGACTGGTGTTGGTAAAATTAGAGCTTCGTTTCTATTTTGAGTATATTTGTTCATCGCACACAAGCAGACCACGAAGTTATTGTAGATATAAAAGTATGTAGTTGTGAGTCAATGTTGTCGTGTATGACAACAAAACGTGCCTATCAGAGACCTGTATGCATCATTTTTGAGAATACCTGTAAAACCCAAAAATCGACAAATCTTCACACAATTTTTCTCACTTATGTATTCTGTCGTCTTACACAGTTGAATTGTTCACACGTTCATTTTCCAAATTGCCTCACACAATCTAGCTGCACTCATATTCCTATATTCTGCGAACAAATTAGTGACCAAATATACTTAGTTTTGCGTTACTTGACTGGTTGTATTGTGACTGTATTACACTGTTGTTTGAATTGATTCTCTACTGGACAGGTTTTTTTCGTGCCCATACTATCTTGATCTGGTCGAATTATTCTGCCTTGCAATTCTTGGTTGATCATTTAGGGAAATGTTTTCCTGTCATGTGGGGACAATGCTATTCTACTTCTATCATCAATCCATCATTGTGGCCATGTATCCTCCTTACGATGTCTAGCCTTTTTAACTGACGAATTATCTTTCGAGCAATCACTGTGTAGTCCTGAAAATGGGATTTCCTTCCATAAGTTCTCCATTCGATTTAAGTTAGATTGTTGCTGGCAGCCCTCTCCCACCTGGCATATTCGAGATGAGTGGTAACTTTCTACGGGGATGTATTCAAGTTCCTAACGCAAAGCCAACGATATTACCCATTTCCATTCCTATTTCTGTCTACAGATCTTTAATCCACCTGCCCCGTCATCTTCCGTACCAGTTTTTACCAGCTCAGTGAAACAGTAAATTCGGTGATTTAAAGACAGTGCATTATCGTTACGTGTATTGCATTTTCGGATCAAAATCAAAGTGATCACGCTTTCTATTTAAGGGGATTAGTATTGTTCATGTTTCTGAATCTCTTGATCTGCGACATAACTTTAGAGTTATTTCTTTATTGAGGAGAGTGAATTTGTGCAACGTTCACACTCCTATTTAAGTGGTTTCAGACGATATTTTACCTGTTTATCAGTGCCGACGAAGACGAGGTTGAAGAACCCGGACTTTCTGTAAGAGAATATTTGTCGATTTTTTCAAATCTTGGTAAGTCAAATCAATGAATAACCATACGGATACGACAAATGATGAAGTCTTCGAACAAAAACAACTTTCAAACGAAATCTGAAAGTGAAAACCAGAAGGTTAGCTGGAATGCGAACATGAGGAGAACAGCAAACGGAGCGGTTAAACGCATTTGGCTTTAGACGACCGCCGGTACCATCCTTTTTTACCTGATCCAGTTCTTCGCGTGGGTTTTTCAAACCAAGAAGCAACTCTGTTTCTAAATATGACATAACTAGATATGAGAATTCCCAATTCAACGTGAGTGTAAATGCAAGCTGCGGTTTATGAGAATAGTGGGTGAATGCTGTTTCATAAGTATCACGCAACAATCAATTTGGGAAATTCCTAATCAACCGATGTAGAGAAAGGTTCAAAGGATAGCTCTGAACAAATTCAGGGATAAAAAGAGCGATATCTGTGTCAAAAATTGTTATGCTTTGTCATCATTGAGATCACGAAGCGAAAACAGGTTGAACATAACTTAGTATCATATTTTATCATGGATTATAATTATTTTTACGTAAACTCATACAGTACTAGTTTATCTGTTTCCCGAGCAGTCATTTCGTGCAATAATGTAAACAGGACAACTACAATTACTTTGACAGTCTCTGCACCTTGTTTCATCTGTTTGCCAAACCAACTTAAGCCAGAGGTGTTCATCACTCCCATCGATGCAAAGATTGCTTTACTGCCCGAGAGAGCAACGGCCCCTCCGGATACACAAACATCACTTTCATTGACACAGACACACATGCACACGCACGCAAGCACAATTACATCTAGACTAAATGAAGTTATCTCAAAGTTGAACTGATAAGAATTAGGCGAGCCGGTAACCACATGAGTTGTTTTGCTATTCGTAGCGTTAGTTTTTCCTCTTCATAAACACTTATTTCTTTCCCTGTAATTCATTATGCCACTTACTGGGCAATCACTCTACACTATCATTCTGTTCGTAACCCCGAAAGCCTAAAGTGGATATAGCTCACTTTGGAATCGATCTGCTCGCAAGAGTGATAAAATTACTAGACCGATATGAAAAAGTCACACATCGCATGGACCGATGCCCTGGTAAGCAATACGCGGTCACGTGCTTTTCAATCAGCCGTTACCAGTAAATCGGTCAAGGACGGTGTGACCTATATTTATTTAAATGAGACAGGAGGAACACTTCAGAGATACACTACGGTTTCAATTATCATTTGTAATCTGAGGTCAACCAAGACGTCTTCTACTGAGCTCTTCCAAATTTTCAGGTTAAAATTGGTTGGCCCTGTAGAACTACTGTTGTTCCCGGTGCAACTCACTCATGGCATCTTTTAGATAGTGAAACCTAAGTGAACTTATCTGTATCTCATGAATAATCAGTTTATTCGAAACAAATAAATAAATGCCGATGAGATTGCAACATCTTTATATATATATATATATATATATATATATATATATATATATATATATATATTATTGGCAAAAAGTTTCCTTTTGGTGAGCATCGATCAATCATATAAGCCGAATATAGATCAAAGTCATACTCTTCATGGTTATTTTTATTTCAACCAGTAGTATTTCACTTCTTTCAGCGCGTCTAACTACCATCTAACGTGCATTTTCGAGCCCGAACATGCTAGCCTTTGTTCATCACAATCCATACGTCCGCTGTTCGACTAGTGACTTCAGTGGAGTTAAACTTTTATACTTTTCTATCCAAATATCACATGACTACAACTAGCACAGTTCGGACAGCCAAACCTATGTGCACTTCTTTGCTGAAAATGCTGCCAACATACGTTTTGCTATGATTTTATAATGGTCACTTGATTAGTACTATTAATTTTCGAAATAACCATGCATCGTGAATTTAGTACTTTTATAAACTAATTCGATTTACATTTGACAAATCAAAAGGGACATTGCGTCGAGAAAAATAAGAGGATTGTCCAATTTGTCCAAATGTGGGCGACTGATTCTCCTCGGTTTGCCTGTGGTCTAATGGCCGTCATGACTAGTTGAGGTCTGTAGGGTATTGGGTTCGAATCTTACTATCGTCAGTCAGTCCACTCCCGGTAACATTCAACTGACTGCGTCCCTCCTTCATGAACGGTTTTCCACTTGCAGAAAAAAGTGAAAACAATGAAATGATCTGGATTATGCTTACGAAAAATTATGCTCAAACATTTTCGAAACGGAGCAGTTTCACCGCATTATTTTCGTGGACGAAGTTCATTATTGAGTGCTCTCCGGAAAATTTCCTATGAACTAATCAATAACGGAGCTCTTATTCATGTTAAAGAACTGAGTCCTGGCAATCCGATTTCAGTCCTCTTAGCTCAGGTACCGAACACGCTCAATTTTACCAGATCCTCGTTTCGTTTTCGTGAAGAAAACAGAGGCGAATGATGAAAAGCACATACAAACAAATGATCTCAGGTCAGGTAAGGCCAGGCCAAATCAGGTCACTGAACCTGAAGCTTCGGACAATAGAACAGTCCAGGTTCTCGCATCAGTAAGCTTTGGGCTGATTCCCATTGAGCTGCGACTTCAGTGAGATCTCTTCAGTAGCTCTGCGTTCAAGCTCCGTTCAGCTTGCGCAGCTGAAACGACTTCGAACTGAAAGCCCTTCACTGAATTTGAACGGCGCGCGTGGTCCTGGTGCGAGAAGCTACCTGATGTCAAGTTTCATTTTAATTCAAATCGGAGTTTCCCTTTCTCGTAAGTTAGATAACCTTAGTTTAAATTTTTCAGATGATCTTACCTTGGCAAGCAATATCACACACTTTCAGCTACCCATAGCTAAGTATAGGACTAACTTACTTGGTGGAAACTGCTGATAGATTCATATTATTCCCCAATGCTATAATACCACTTACTTAAGTCACACTCACTTACTTGCTCGTTTCCATACTTGTACGCTCCGTAGGTCTATTTCTCATGAGGATCCGCTTTGGTACTTCATGAATGTGAATGGATGTTCTTCGTTGAACATACCACTACTGATAGTTCTTTGTGTGTCAGCCACTGCTAAAGCGCGACAAGTCTATGACCACTAGCTGGTATATTTGAGGTTCCATGTTCATTGAACAAAAAGGTCCCAAATGAGATAGAAAATACGAATGAGAAGATTTGCTTGATAACCTTTATCTTGCAAGTAGATCAAAAGAGATTCATAATATGGCCAAAAGGAAATATTTAGGCTAGTGACTAAAATATTAAAATTAAATTTCGGTCACTGTCGAGGAAAAGAATGCCAATTATATCATCCACTCGTACTGCCGGCGGCTATAGCGCATGTTAACAGAGAGTTTATTCATTTCATGTGCTGTCACGCAACCCGGATGAGTTCCGGTTACGACCACACTAAATCGTTAGACTGACTTTCGTTCCAGATAAATACGAGATCAACTTGAGAAATGATTCCATATCGTGTGCACGTCAACCTTCATGAAGCCGACGGATTTTATAGCAAAGGACCTCCACGGAGATCGAGAGCATGTGTCACCTTCCATAGATGATCGAAATCAACCACCCCGTTTTACCTGTATCGGTCGTTGTTCTGTAGAAGGCTCATATGCAGTGACTTTTCCAGCAAAAAAACTGGGCTTGGCTTCTAGCAGTTCCTTCCCTCTCTTTTGTCTCCATTCAAGGTAATTGGAGGTTATAATAACTGTTAGTTCGATAAGAAGAAAGCTCACGATCTCCCTTTTGAGGTCATAAATAAGTTTCTATAGAAACCACTGATAAGTTATAATTAGATAACTGGAGTGGTCATGATAAAAGTAAGGTGCCCGGAGAGCTCCTTGTTCTCGAATATCTTAACTGATTATTTTTAAATGAATTATTTTCTTTTCTGGTTCTCAATTGAGGATTGCAATTCTTTTTCCTTTGTTTTACTGCCCTAGTGAATGAACTATGGTTTACTGGATAATGTCAGCCAAGTTTCATTTACTTGTGCCCATCTAGTGAGGGATAGCGAACTATCTGCTTCGTAATGACCAATACATTCCGACTGATCTGTATATGAGAGAGTAGATATCTCTTCTATCGCAAGCTTGTGTTTATTTTAATATTTGAAAATAGTGTTCTCATTAGAGAATAAAAATTAAGTTCATCCTTAGTGACTTTCCTTGAATGTTTCTTGACCAGGTCACCAGATATTTGAAGGAGACAAAGTATGGTCAAAACTAATTCGAAGGGTAAAATAATTGACATCATGGATTCCGAAGGTTGTTCTCACTGATGATAACAACTCTCAATGATTATCAGGTGGCATTATTCTTGGTCTGATACTCTTTCTGGGTACTGACAATGGCACAGTATTGACCTTTTTTATCTTTTACCCACCGATTTTTGATATTATTTTCTTTTATTGCTGTTAACTGAGCGTCATGTGTTCATTTCGCCCGAAAATTACTTTCCATGAAAAGCAACCGCCCCAGTTGGTGTTCGGCCTTAGCCCATCAGTCTATCCCTACGGCACGGGTATGCCTACCGTTCAGTCAGTCACCCAGGGTCACACCCACACCCTCTCTGGCGCTTGTTTGCAGCAATTCGCTGTCTTTGCGTAACGCGTCGCGTGCATTTTTACTTTCGACGCCCTCCGTACGCCGTTGCTGTTTTCCTAATGTACTTCTATTTTTTGACGGCCATTATTCCACTGATGCGCCCTATTGTCTGTTTCTGATCAAGACTGTTTTTTATCACAACTGGTCATAAGTGAAACTTGTGTTAATATTTACATTGTATACCAGTCCCATCAGCTCTGGCTTTCAGCGGAAAGCAGCAGCCTCAAACGGCAGTTATTCTGTATATGCTTTCTTTCTGTCTTTCATGTACTCTTTCAGCCCGTCTTCTTGGATTGACTGTCATCACGTTTCGGACTGCGTAATACTGAGTGACCAATATCAGTAGGATCAATGGACGTAAAGGGTTATCCAGTTAGACCAACTGCTGACTGTCTGGATTATTCTCCGCTACAAACGCCAATGCGCAGACCACTCAATGTCAAGTCCTTGAGTTAACTGAATAAGTTTTAACATGTGACGAATCCGGTATTGGATCTACGATGCCCGCTATGTATGGAGGTCAATGGTTGGGTGCAGTGACATCAAGGTTGAGGTTGAAAGTTTGACTCTCCGCATGGTTGGACAAATGAACAGCTCAAAAACATCACCTTGAAAAGAAAAACAAACCTATGAGGAAACGAAGGCACGGATAAGTACATACAGTTTCCATGTAATATGCACCGAAATAAGCGAGTATACGACATAATGATACCTTAAAAACAGGGAAGATACGTTCCGGATGCCTACGGTTCGCGATAAACGTACACGCTACTCATGAGTAACCAAACACAAAAAGGGAGGAAAACCCCTATTTACGAATAGTAATTATCAATAGGAAATTACTTTTCTTTGTGTTTGACCATGATCAGTTGTATACCGTTCAGCTGTCTGAGTTTCAGTTCAGTGATCTGCGCCTGACATGAAAAAAGCCAAACAGCTGACGGTTGTTAGTGTTGACGTTGTACAGTTTCCGTTCCTTTTTCAGCCGGTGGAGAAATTCGCTTTTTTGCAGATAAAAAGTCCCGAGAATTTCCAGTCAGACGAAGTCAGTAAAATAATGACTTACCGAAAATGATCTACCTTGCATTCCAGACAACCAGCTAGAACACTGACGTCTTTCATTAGCTGCGGAGCATATCCACCGACTCTTCATTAGGATTCTAAACCTCAGACTGAGATTGATCAACTCACGGGCTATCTCTGAAGCTATCCTGACTGGCTCCTAACTGCTTGCTTCGCACGAAAAACACTCTATTTCTCCCAATCTCCACCGGTTTCGTGATTGGACACTTCGTCACCCCCACAATATTCCAGTACGAGGGCTGATGTCATCTCTGGAGGGATATAAGGTAAAGGAAGGTAGGCATTAGAGAGCAGCGTATGGAACTTACCACGGTGACAGCTTCAGATGTGGAAGATCGGAATAGAAAAATAATGCAGAAAAAGTAAACTGTTTCCTCACAAGAAGGAAATAAGTTACCAGAGACTTTCGCAGATTATATACAGGGAGATGAGCGCCAGTAAGGCACTGTCAATTCATATTCCTAATTATTTTGTTCAATTAGTTCCGCTGTCTGGTTCATCAGTGTGTTCGGTCTTTCCAAATATGGTATACACACTGCGCCTTCTAGGTCAGGTGTCTGGCAGGGGCCCGTGCCTGCCCTCACTCTTTACGTCAATCATCTTGAGTTAGTCGACAACTTTAAGTACCTTAGGAGCTTGGTAAAAGCTGAAGGTGATGTTGGGGAGGAGATCAGTCTGCATGTTACGAGAGCTAGAGCAGCTTTCGCGAACCTGCGGGACCTGTGGAGTCGTCGTGACATCTGGCTCTCTCTTAAGGGACGGGTGCACGTTGCAGCAGTTCACAATGTTTCACTCTACTGTTGGGAAACCGGGTCACTTCCTGTTAAGGATGCTCTGTGTGTTTCCGTGTTCTACAGTCGATGACTCCGAAGAATTTCTCGCTTCTAGTGGGAACATCGAGTGAGTAATGACGAGGTACGCCATCTTGTGTTAAGCACGGATAGCTGCCCTCTTAACATAGTGACCACTCTACACCGTCTCCGGTGGCTCGGCCGTGTTTTACAAAGGCCTGCCAGCTGTCTACATTTCCGTGTACTATTCCCACTTGAAGGACAAGGGTGGAATAAAAGACTCGGTGGTCAGGCCATGACTTGGAGCAGAGGCATAAAAAATCTATCGTCAGCACTGGCCTTCGTTGGCTTTGTATGCCTCCCTCTTTGTGGCCTAAGGTAAGAGGATTGTAGTCAGTTAGAGATGTTGAGGGACGTGGTTCCGAATAGAAGTCGGTGGGGCAAACGCTGTATGGTATGTCTGTTGAACTATTGCGCTCCGTATTTATAAAAAGTCTTTCCCGTAAGCAAAATGACAAAACATTCACAGCATTTGATTTTATGCTGTCTTTCACTGTGTTCTACTCCCCCTCTAGTACTTTTGTAACTGCTGTTGTTCCTTGGTCCCCATACTTCATTTTAGGCCTGTTATATATATATATATATAATGTATATATTTATAATATGTATATTATATATATACACGGATATCAGTGTCTGCCAGCTGAGATAATTTAGACATCGTGAATCTCTCAGTAAGCAAATTTTCTGAGGTATCTGAAGTTTATTTAGATCCGAAGAATTGCATTCTTCAGAAATAGATAAAGAGTTCAACTGAACAGAACAGTATTTTCCCCACGGATGACATTTTCTGACACATCTCCGTAGCGGAAGATCTCCCGGATATTTCACCTACAAACTCCAGCAAGCAGCGCATTTATCAGCGAATATTCGGGATGGACGGGTTCAATGAATTCCACGCTCAGTAAGTCTCACTCACTCAACTTGCAGCCAGCGTCATTTGGGAATGAGTATTCACGATATTTCGGGTGTAACGCTTCAGCGTATTTCACGGGCTGTCCGAAAGTTTATTTTCCGGACAGAAATTTATGAAACACCGGCATCTGCGATACTGGTCCTGAAGGATCCAAACTCTGAAGATAATGCGCAATTTGTGTTCAATTTTCTGCTGTCGAACTGTGAACAAATATCTTGATGGAGAGTAGCTATGAATCTTATGAAACGTTTCAACGGACTCGCTAAAATGTATAATCTCATGGGTAATTTTTGTGCACATCCTTATACGATATTTGCAAACGTGTCAACTCACAGTCGGAAAATAAACTTGAATACGGCACACACACACACACCATGTTAAGCTTTTTGTTTTAGGTCCAATTCAATTTGGTATTCAACTAGCTATCGCTATCCGTCACAAACGACTGTGACGTGCACATGGAACAGGATAGTTGACCTTTGCAACTGACTGACGGGACACCTAGTTGCAAACACATGCAACCAAGTTGACTACTTGTGCGGGTTTCCAGCACTGAACAATTGGGTTTCGATCGAAGTATTCACCATGTTGTCATGTGCCAGGGGTTCAAAGATTAGGCGAAAGTAGTTGTGTGAATGAGAGCTCGTGAGTGTGTGTATATGTGTGTGACTGTACGCCTCGTCCAACTGCGTCCCGCTGGCTTCTTCGTTCGTGCCCGTGCTAGTGTGTCTATATGAGGCTATAAATTCATCGGCCACAATTCCATCTGAAATGATCGGTGGAACAGGCCTCAGCAGTCTGTTACGTGAGTTAATTTTTACGGCACTATTTGTGGAGGATTCAGCGTAGTTAAAATTTATTGTATTTCGAGTACAAGTATTTGACTGACTTTGTTGTTGTTCACGAAAATGTCCGTAAGATACATTCAGGGATAAAGTTGATTTAAGAATATGGAAGTTCCCCCTGTTTATGATACTCTGATGGTTTACATTCCATTCAGCTCACATTCGAATAGCAAGAACATAAACAGTGGTGCAGAAAAACAAACGTATTTAGTAATTTATATTCCTGTCCTATCAGATCACGTAAGTGACTAATTTGTGCATTTGATCCTCTGTGAGCTGCAACGAAGCCCGTGTTTATGCAGCCGTCCCAGGGACGAAGTCGAGCTCTACCTTCATCGGCAAAATAACCGGCAGACTTCCAACTTCACAGCACCTTTACAGTTGCCTTTGATCGAATCAGTGACCAATAAACAGCATACACAGTCATAAGGACCATGAGTGGGGAAACCAATGATGACACTTATTTGCTCACTAGAGAAGTTTCAGTGTGAACAGAATACGTCAAAATCTTGTCCGAGTATGATGCTCCGGTCACCAAACCTCGTCACTCTTTCTCAAGTGAGCAGTTGACCTTCATCGATGATAACGTTACACGCAAAGACCCAGTGTAGTATTTCTCCTTGGAGATTAGAAAAATGGAATATTGGTCAACTATCACCGTTTGTGAATTTTCTGTTGTTGTTAAGGGTTCTATTTTCCACCTTTTACAAGAAATTCGTTTACCTTGTAAGTAGTTGGCTCTATCATGTTTTCTTGAGATTACGTGAAATATGCAGAAGAACTTTGGTCTATAAAGTCTTCATAGATTCATATGAGATGCGACTTGACAGATCCAATCCCGGATTCCTAGGTACTGAAAGACAAGGCAAACTGCGTCACGGATAGAGGGATCTGCATCAGTGCCTACTTGAAATCAGATGTTGAGAGTTAGCTCCGTTGAAGTGAAGGTTAATTTAACTGGAGATCCATCAGGCTGGGTTTACACCTCAACTGGGACTCGGGTTCCCAGCCATTCAGATGAACTGACTACATAAAGTCTAACAAACATAGAAGGGGAATTTAAAAAATCATGTAGGGCAAATTCATGCCCACTCATTTATTTGCCAACTTGGGCTTTATAATACAATCAAAACTATGCGTTTTGGATAGAAAAAACCACGGTAACACCTTCAGTGACAAACAAATTATACTCTGACTTGAGTAGTAAGGTACGGCTTCTAGATGACATGAGAAACTTCGCACGGAAGTATATGGCCGAATCCGCAGTTATTGCCGCGTACCAGGTACTCCGTTGTCCAATCATATATATTCGTGGGCACTCTACAGGAGGTTCATTATCTTAATCTCGTTCGAATAGTAAGGAACGTGAAAAGACGAAGAATTCATTTTTAGAATAAAACACTGATGAACGCTAACAACAACAAGACCGGCCATATGCTTCCAGGGGAATTTTTCTGTCATCCAGATACAAAATTATATTGATCATAGCGAAAGTATAATCAAAGAAACATGTGTCATCACGACAAAACAAATTTGGAAGCATCACCTTGTGACTCAAAAAATTGACTCCTTATCTATTCACTCTCCTTACGACTTAAATTTTATTCTATCTGGAATGTTTTGGGCCAGGCACTTTACAGTGGCATCTCGAACATGTGCTTAAATGAGGCCTCATGATCCAGCCAGTTCATCCTATTAGCAGAGCTGACGAATAGGTATGAAAAAGATCACAGACAATCATCTGAATAAAACTGTGGATGCTAGAGTTGTTAGCCGTGGCATCAGTTTAGCAGACATGAATGAAACTTTGATTCTATCTTAAGAGGTACAGAACATCAATACAAATGGATAAGATATTCTTTTAATCCATTTCATTACGTGAGTAGTTCACAAACTACTTATATACATGTGGTTACATGCCGACTGCGTTTGCCTTTCTGTAATAACGTACAGATTTATTTGCAGGTAGGGTGTTCAGTTTTCTAACTTGAAGTGAGAATATCGACGTCATTTTCCCAATCAGTAGATATATTTAATCTGATTTCAAAGCTACAAAATATTTCCGATGATTGTCTTTCAGCCTCATGTATCTCGCTTTTGTTATTATATTATTTTGGTAGAGGGATAAACATTGGTGGTAATACCTTGATTAGAGTAATTATTGGAGAATCCATTCATTTATTGGGCATCTTATGGTTGCCCCCAAAAACCGTGATCCAACCGGCGGTCTTTCTCTAAACGGGGAGCTCAACAGAGGTAGAACCCTTAGTGGGATGCCACTAATACAATGGAATTTCCAGTAGTGCGTGATCATTATTCCGCAGATACCCAGCAATGTTTTGGTTTTATTCACTGAACTAGCCACGCCAGTCACCCCTCAAAAGGAAGAACTTCACACGGCTGAAAGAGATCCAAAGGGCTTTTTGATGTATCCATGAGACGTTTCTGGCCCAGGGAGCGAAATTACTGTCGGAAATGTGAAATCTAAATGAATAACCTTTTTCGTAGAATAACTATGAATCACTGACTTACTTCGTAAGTACTTTTTCATACCCATTGTAGGAAACAAAGAGTTGGCCATGTGGGCGAGAAATTGATATTTAATATTCACATGAGCGTTAACTGTCATATACTCATATCAGATACTTCCCGAACGTCAGATTCCAGTGACTTGCATTGTTTCCCTGTTATCCGTTGTATTTGCCACGAGTTCACAGTTTAGAGAGAGAGAGAGAGAGAGAGAGAGAGAGAGAGAGAGAGAAAATTTGTTGTATTCGTGCACACAGCCATCCATGGCATGGCTTCGTTTTCAGCCACATCAAACCAAGGTTGCACGACTGATCTGCTCTGCAGGACAACTTTGTTTAGCTGAATACATCCAAAAAGGTAAACTGCAGGTAAACAAGTGTTTCGCGCGAAAGCACGAACAAATTGAGTTGGAGAGTACGAGGTCAAATGACGGAAGCAGCGGCGAAATTTCATATTTCAGATAACTGATCATGGATGATCATGAACTTGGTGATTATGTGCTACACGAAATAGAAGGCATTCAACAAAGTGAACTCACACAGCCGAACTCTACAGATTTTCTGGTAGGATATTTGGATGATACGAGAAGCCGGAAGGACGTAAGTCAACGAAAATACACTTGCAGTTTTCGCTTTCGAAGGTCAGCCTCCATAGCGGGAATCGAACCGACAACCGACCGCTTACCAGGTGGTTGCTCAGTCCGCTGAACTACCACAGAGTGGCTAGTCGGACTCTAATAATTCAACTGAATATTCAGAGATGCGCAACAGCTAGTCCCACTGTTTTTTCGATTCCACCTCAGGGCGAGAAATTTCACGTGCCAAATGCAAGCTGATATGTTTCTTCAGAACACAGCTCGTTTTCGGTGATTCTAATCACGCTAATACAACTCTCTAAATGCAAAACGGAGTTACGGATCATTGTTCACACATGTTTACCTGGAGACCAGGCGTGAATGGATTACCACGTTCTCAGCGTGCAAACTTTCCAACGGTCATCAACCAGACGTTGGGTGTGAGAGGACCAGCGTAGACTCAGAGTGTGCACAAATTTCGTTCGAGCACCTGAAGAGGAGTTGTGGAGGCCAATCCCAACCGCTTTCGCCGTGGCCAAGGTGTGACTTCTCACTGATCTTGACAGCAGACCTCGGATTCTATACAGGGGGCAGAAAGCTAGATCCACCTTCACAATGTTGAACGTAACCTTTGTGCATTTATTCATTATATATATATATATATATATATATATATATATATATGGTATTGTACTGGAATAAATAGAAACCACCGAAAATAAGCTTCATTGCCAATCCGCTTTTCCCAAATGTGCTCTGTGGGATATATTTTTATCTAGTGGTTTTTATTTTCTTTTTCAAATACTATCTTTGGCAAGCAAGAAAATTTTTCAAGGTGCTGTTCTTTAGTTTAACAATTCCAGTTATCAAAAACCTTATGACAGTTTCCAAGTGTTCTTATAGCAGTGTCTTTGGGGTGGAACCGTTATTTTCCTTCCGACTTCAGGCAAAACCGTGTGCCCATAACGCACCTGTTGTAACAGGAGATTTGTTACACTTACAACATGATCTCAGTATGAACACAACCTCATGTGAATGCATGCTCAGTGGCACGAAAGTGCCAACAAATCTTCCATCCCTAATATGAAACTTTCCAGTATATGGAAGCCGAGTTTCGATTTGGAAGTTTTCCATATAGCATAGTTTTTCTATGTTCAATGAGAACCGAACGTAGACGAACTAGTCAGATAGGAACAAAAACACGTGCTGTGAGACGCAAGCTTTTTGTTCACACCTGTCGGCCGCGTACGCAAAACATATCAGTTTAGGTATGATGAGCTACTTGGGATACACAGTGGGAAATTGGGGAAAATGTTTGCCTCAAATAAGGTAGCGTAATTCTAGGGTTACGTGACTAATGCTACGGAATGCAGACAGTTTCGAATAATTATTTCCGTGAACGAGACGGAGGGTTTTCTCTCGTGATTGCCATAGCTTCCCAAAATGCAAACAATTCTGTGTTTCGGTCACGCAATCACTTTTAGAATGACTGGATAAGGTTAACTCGATGACAGACTGAAAGCAAATACTTTGCCGTAAATAAAGGAAAGTTCTTTGCCCGGATAACTGCCGCCTTTCACTCGCAAACACCAGGTCATCCGATCAACCCTGTACTGGGAAACACTAGAATAGAGTATTACTCTTGTTAGAGCTCATCATTGGTGCATATACTCCGCCGCACCCATGGTTTGGACGCGGACTCTTTCACCTAGAAGGCGTGCATGTTGCCACTGCTCCAGCCTTTTTCAGCTTGGGTTGGTCGGAATCACCGAACTAAGTTTGGTCAGATGTCGTCCTGTACGACAGCCAGCAATGCTCGACAGCTTCAAAGGTAGACACGGTAATTGTCCAGTTAACTCCAAGCGAAAGCCTCCCACCAAATCAGGTTTTCTCCACAGGGTGAACCAATATATTTGAATCGCAGGTAAAGGTAACACACTCCTTCCGGGTGAAAAGGTCCGGGTTCAAACCATTGGTGCGGTGGAGTATATGCATCTCTGATGAGCCCTAACAATAGTGAAACTTTATATTAGTGCCTCCGAGTACAGGGTTGATCGGATGACCTGATGTTTGTGAGAGAATGGTCAAGTCCAAAGGACAGTCAGCCAAGCGAAATATCATCAATCCCATACATGGCTTGCAACTAATTGTGAGATATATACAAAGCCAGATATCTTAATGGAGTTTGCCTTGCACTGTCCGATCGAGTTATTGAGAGCAAAAAACGTTTTGGGATGTGTTCAGTTACTCTCAAATGCCAGTGAACTGGTAAACTACATGTGAGGTAATGGGAGCCGCATGACTGAGTAATCATTGATTCGTAATAGTCCAGTGATCTGCGGTCTGTGAGCAAACCGGGCTGTCGTAAATATTGGGCCTAGAGTGGAGCTTCGATTGTGATGTATATGATAAAATATGTTCTCAATTTTAAAAAGAACCAATGAAATGACTTCATTTTGTGCATCCGCAAAAACGGGCTCCTTTTGAATCGTAGTTAACTGTGATGCCAGTGAACGTGTTCGGATTACTGTGAGTCAATTTGGATTAGTTGATAAAATCTTCATCATTTTCCAGTTGGTCAGGAGCGACAATTTGGCAGATCAAGTAAGAAAGGGATGCAGGTGACCGGGGCAAAACCACAGTTCTTACTGTGGTTTAGTAGGCACTGTCTGTTATTTAGTAACCACAGCCTAGGGTACAGCAACTAAGCGTTTCGGACACACGCGTACAACATGAGGTAAAATCAGCCGCGTGTTATAGTTCCCAATCATGGAGCTTGGTACCGCAGTGTGAATCACGTGATTGGCCGCGTGCTCGACGCAGATTTGCTCAGCATTATTTTACAAGTTACCAGCAAAATAAATGCTTCAACATCCGGAGAATTCCCAGTGGGGAAAAATGAGTTAATCAACCTTAGCTTACATGTGAATACAGATTTGCGTCCTAATTGGAAGCTATTACCGATCAAGATCGTAGCAGAACGGTCCAATAGGTACTGAAAGCTGACAATGTAAAAAGTATTTTCTACCACGGTGGAATTAACATATAAACCCGTAGAGTAATCTCCAAACAAGATATAGAGTGGAGCCTCCGAAGTGGATTCGCTAAACGAGAATTTCCAGATAAGTTTGCAATGGAACTGAGTTCACTGGTAGAGGAGGATCCTATAACCACCTCTATGGGGATGAAGAGAAAGTAGGGCAGATACATCCAAATCTGTTTATCAGTTTATTGACCGTTGATCATCTTTTTGATGGTTATGGTTACATCACGAAGAAACTATGTATTCATCCGGTCAAATGAAATAGGACTAATATGAAAGACGACGAATCCAATTTGCGATATGGTTACAGGAGCGTAATAACTTGGTCCTACGCTTTTGCAGAGATGAAATCAATCACTACATATATTGTTTGCGGACACGGTGAAGATCAATGAAAGTTAAACCGTGCATTGGGACATTACCATCCAACAAATGTGTGAACCTCAGTGATTTTGCTTGCTGTTCCACACTGGTTAGGCTGAGGGTAGACGGGATCGAATAACAGCGCAATCTCAGCTCTCCTGGTGGACATCGGACATCATTTGAATCCGACCAAGGCTTTCGAAGGTGTGTATCGTGTACTCCTAGGGAAAAGCTGCAGTGTCCATTTGCAAGCTCTGGCGATAGCCAAGGCAGTTGAAATAGGAAACTAATCCGTGACTTTTGTGTCCAAAAGCTTTTGGTTCAGGCATGCAAATTACATGACAAGGACAATTTAACCGTGACTAACCCCTGCCCCTGATTGGTGTTTATTCTATATCTATCCGCATGATCTTTTGTTGGATGTCTTCCATGTTATCGGTGAACGGCTAAAGAAAAAGTTACTAAAAAACAGAAGCTTCGTCAAGATGAACATTTCATTTTCAAAAGTAGCACAGTATTTTCGAGAGGGTTGGGTTGAGGTCATATAGAAGCTTTCAAAAAAGTGAACTGAAAGGCGGTAACTTTTAACTTAATTTTCAGCCTTCAACCTAGACGTTTTTTCCATTGTTGTTTCTACTCTGTACGCAACTCGTACTGTAATTCCACGAGGCTAGCCAATTTGTCAGTATAGATTCTATTTAAAACTAACAGTCCATTGGCATCCCACTTTTTATTGTGGTTGAGGACTCCATCTGCTCAGATGCCACTTTACATAGACTTATATTCCTTAATAACATCGGTAATTTTCCCATCTAAAACTGATTCTTCGTGAATGAACCATCATTCCTTCACACCGTAAGGTTTTCCGCCGTGGGAAACTCTGATCACTGTATCGTTAAACTTCACTCAAATGTTTAGTAATTGTTATCCTCGGAACCCAACTATGCACCCATTCTGTAAGGCTCATTTACGGCAACATGACGTGCTCAGCATTTGTCTACTCTAAGGCGTGTCGGCATGCTGGCCACGTTAATCTTGGATTTACATTACGACCTAACGTTCTTCTGCATTATGAAAGTCTTGTGAGTTATTAAAAATGCTGTTACCAAAAATGCAGTCCCCGGAAAAATATGCTGACGAGCCCAGACCGTTTTCGTCTGGAAAATACACGGAAATTGTAGATGGAAGAAGAAGATTACCTTTCGCACAGTAAGCCTGCCGTTAAACTGTCAAACCTGGAAATCAGACTAAAATCTTTTACCTTAATCGGTCACACGTAAGTAGCATACTCAAAAAATACTCTTCCCATCCGTTATGGATTGGATTGAAATGCTTTTTGACTGTGCTCCTTTAAGCCAATTACATAGGGCCTGATGTCGAAGAAGTTAGTAGGTCTTTCGTCCAGCCATCAAAGGAACCGAGATAACAAACAAATTACGTGTGACTCTGGGTAAACTGAGAAATTCTCAGTGCATTCTTCAGAAGTGTGGTCTCCATATTCATCTGATGTCAGTCAAGAAGCAAACTCGCTTTCTTCGGGCGTCAAATCCGCATAACTTCATACCCGAAGAACATAAAACGTAAATATGGTCCCACGTCATCCACTCCAGTCCCACTCAGGAGCTTCGAGCGGACAGTTATTGATGAACTCAAGTCAACACAAATATGGTGAATGTAAACCAAGTTGCCTGCCGCAAATAGCTCTCTAATATGTATACCATCCGTTGTTTTGTTCATCTGATTGCTTCTGTGACTGATCAGAAGAACAGACTCATCCACGAATGTTTCATGGATTGTAACAATGTCTTCAGTTCCCTCAGTATACAGCGTTCACTGTCACATTCACAACAACAAGAGACGTCTCCAAAGATAAGAGACTATTTCACAAACCGGTCTCAATTCACATATCCTAATGGTTATAAATCCACCAGACCCTACAACCCCTAGGAAAACCGGTGTATCCCAAGGTACTATCTTAGCATCATTTTCGTTCACTTGATATAAGTATCACCGCCCCTCTACTACATTCAGCTTTACTTTCAGACACACCGACAAAGCTGTGGGCGGTTGTGAATTCCAATCCACATCACGGACTGGTTCAGCACCGTCCATTTAACCCTTAATCCCAAAAAGCGGATAGAAGTACTGCTTTCGGCTGATGGTTAATCCCCATCACAATCGAACTGCCCAACACTCATGACAGACGGTTCAAAAGTGAAAGGAGTCCAGTGCTATGAATATCCTGGGGGTACTTCAAAAAATTTTAAATGGACCCATACTGTTCACGATAAATTTCCTACCTTGAGGAGGCTAACATTTTACTTTTCCCGCCTGCAGTCTTTAGGTGATCCTGCGCACATCAAATATAAGTTTGTTCATTCTTGTGTGTTGTCACTGGTTACACTGCTCCCTTGTCATTTTCCTGATTAGCTTTTCAAAGACTTTGTGATGATCAAGCGCCCCTTAAAAGGCTTTTCTAAATACACAAGCTTATACTACTATGAAATTTCCGAATTTCGACGAAAAAATCCATTCTTCTGCGTGTGAATTGTTTTGCCGTACCGTAAATTTTGATGATACATGTTTCTTTTAGTAGTTCCCACTCCACTGCCCGTAGCAATTGAAAATCGATATATTCCCTAACCAAAGCCTTTTCACAACCCGTTCATCTCATATCTGGCTGGGCTACTGGTTTCGAAAGAATATCTTGTGAACGAATTGCGCGGAAGGCTCACCCAGTCATGACTGCCCTTTTTTCAGCTGGTTTTTTACTGATGAATATGGAGTACTGATTCTATCACTGTCTTTCTGTGCTAATCATCCTTTCATTGCCACAACCAAAAATCAAATGGCTGATAGCTTTTCACTAAAACATTACTCTCTTCAGATCAATGAACTGTTGTGAAATTTCGGTGGGACAAATTTATGCGCGCCAATTAAAATGTGCACTAATGGATGTGAAGAAAAAGACGGAAATTTCCTAATGTTTTCTAATAGGATTTTGAGGTTATTATTAAGAATTTGTGAGGGATACCGTGAGGCAAAACTGCAGTTCACGTCTGTATCCCATACGAATAAAATGGAGATAATGCTTCTTGTCTGATTGAGGCATCAAGAATAAAGGTCGGTGAACTGCTGAAATCATCAGTGATACTTCGGGTGAACTTTAGTCGAGAACTTGTTTTTCGATTACTAGTCGGTTAAACAATAGCACTAATGTGATGGTAAAACTTGAGAAAACTGAGTTTTTCTAGAAGCTGTGAAATAGCATAGGACAAGAGGTGGGGAGTTGCCTTCTCACCGTGCAGAAGGTCCGGGAAAAGCTGACTTGCTGTCTGCTACGAAAAAAGGACAGAATCATTGCGAAATTCGCGTGAACAATGTTCAGGATCATCGCCGCTTCGATTAGTTGCTAGTGAAAACAAAATTAGTATTGTTTAAAAACGTAAGTCAACTAGTTGCCAAACTTGTTTTGCTTTTTCTTGCTTTCTTCTAACTTACAACGTTTTCTTTTGTTGCAACTACCTTCATGGGCTTTGGAACCTCAAAATATGAAGATGATAGGGATATTCGTTTGTCTTCTAATCGGACTGCTCACCACCTCTTGTGCGCTGGATAATGGTCTTGCTCGCAAACCACCTATGGGATGGATGACGTGGCAACGATTTCGCTGTCAAGTCGATTGCAAGGCATACCCACGAGATTGTATTAGTGAAGCTTTAATCAAACGGACTGCGGACCGTCTTGTTCAGGATGGATTTTTGGATGCTGGTTACGAGTATGTGGTGATTGATGATTGTTGGTCCATGCGCACCCGAGATGAAAAAACGTCTAAACTCCTACCCGATTCGGATCGTTTTCCCTCCGTACGTACTTTTGTATTATTTGACCACGTCTGGTTCGCTTCTGTGTGTTCTGTGGCCGAAGCCAAGAGAAAATCGAGGATGTGCTTCACAGATTTGAGTCAACTTATTTTGCTATATTTTAGATTTTACTCAGTGTCGTACTAAAAGTGACTAAACAACAGATATCTCTAAAAGCAAAATGAGTCCGCCTGTTCTCCATGTGACTTGCAAAGTTAAGATGTTTGTTCCCCATCTCCAAGTTTGACACGTACATGTGTAGTGCAGACAGCTTAGTTCCAATAGGGATTTATCCGTAATCGTAAGTGAGCTTAACCACAGCAAGTTAGTCATCTCAAATATACTTTTCATAATGACATTCCTTGGAATAAACTTAACCGTTTCCGAGCACAAAAGTGCATGCAAAATAAAAGAAACATATCGGCTAAAAGAGCTTGTCCTGTTGTATAGAACACAGTCATTCCATACAAGGTTTTCATCTAGGATTTAGAGAACTGGTATAGATTTGATTGTAAGTCACCGTATAACAAAGTGATGAAGATAAAATGAGACACTCAACAAAAAGGACAGCATAATATTGTTTGCCTTTCCTAGATAAAAGTACCGATGAGGCGTGTTGTAACGCCCGCCTTCCACTCCGCCGTTTACGCTGGTCTGCAGACGGTCTTTTCGATAAGCCCAACGGACTAAGCCTTATGCGAACCGGCGGCTTTTTCATGACTGATTAGCTAACCCGTCCTGGCATGTTCGAACTGACTGGTAACTTGCTTCAGGGAAGGTCATCCTTCACCTTCCTAACAGATTATGATAAATGATAACTCAGGGGAAACACACGAGCCAATAATTGATTCATTCAAGAATTATCCGCCTTCAGGCATGTGTTGATGTTCTAACACAAAAATTACGAAAGCAAGTGATTCTCGAGTGATCATGAAATTGAACGCGAACTCAACCCTGAGTGTCTCCATAGCTAAATTATTTGGTTACCGTAGAACTCTTCATGCTTTCATGAATTGCCTTCTCGACAGATAATTTGAAATATTTTACGAAAAGGAAGCTACTGAATCTCGTCAGAAACACGCACAGACAGCGCACACAGCCACACAGCCACTTGTGTTCTACCAGCTTGTTCACAAAGCTCTATAGGAAGTTTCGTAACTTCATTAACAGGTAATAATGTTTACTCGGTCGATATCAAATAATAAATGTTATACTACAATAATTATGCAAGTCGATATTTCATGTGAAGCAGTTTCCTTAATATTTAATCCAAACCCTGTATAGGTTTCTCATCTCTGAGCTCGGCGGTTAAGTCCCAAAAGTATCATCGACATTTGAGCTATCTTCAACGTGTTTACGATCTAAACGCCAAGCACAGCTATCAGCATCCCATCAGAACCAACAAACTGAGCTGCAAACAACTCCAATATTAGGAACCACCGAAAATCAAACTTTCTGTAACAATGAGAACACCAGTTGTCAGGAATGTGCTATCCAACCTGTTTTTTTTACAAATGATGAAATGATGTGTGCCAAAGTAAGGTCGCTGGGGTTCGCCCTGGTTAGAAAACTCTTTCACTTACAAATTATCTGGTTTAGCTAGCTTAAAAATAATGGTTATGTAGGAGGTTGGTCCTCGTACCCCATCACTGCACAAAACGTATTGATCCTACTGGTGTGGGCACTCAAGCCTTCTAATTGGTTGGCGTCGAAGCTAAACCACGCTTGCCAGAATTCATCTCCCATTCCATCAACCCGCTGTCCCGTGGCTGGTGTTCCCACTGTCTCAAGCCTCGACCTCAAAAGTGGTAGGCTCTGTTTGCACTCATTGTGTTGGCGTTAGTCTGCTAGGAATGACAGGCTGTTTGGTGGCCACAAACCGACTTCCACCCTCACAAAGATCAACATGAATTCTTAGGTAAATCGTAAGGCAGTGGAATTACAGGCTTGATGGGTGCAGTTCACCTGAAGAGTTTCTGAGATTATTGAGTTCTCCTTGATCAACTGATATGCTGTACATGGATAGTACTGGAGAGCAAATTGTGTCAGTACCCCTCTGAATAGGACAGAGAGCAAACATTGTGAACCTTTAAATGAATTTCATAATCCATCATATTCGACCACATCGCCAAGTTTAGATTACTGCTCACAAACTGGTACACGATATTCTTAAGACCACCGAGCGCAAGTGATTCAGCATGTTACGTTTAACACTACTGACGGAAATAGCAGTGGCTACTTATTTGGTAAACTACAATATTACGATGCGGTAGTACAAGGTGCATAGTCAAGACAGCATCAGCTCCTAATAGAAAGGATAAGTATCGTGAAACCAATTGGTGTCAATGTCAGTTCATCATCCTTACTCTGTGGCTCTAATACCAGGATTATGCATGAAGGACATAAAAAAGTGCTTTTAGTCGTTATCGCTTGTATAAATTCAATTCATCTATAAGAAGAAACATTGCCTTGATTTCAAATGTTATGTCAAGACTAATCAGTCTTGAAGAAGGAAATCTTGTTGGACCAGAATAGAGTTCTGTCTTCAAATTGCTATCAGAGCCTTCAACCTGTCCCACCCAGTGGTGGTTATCAATGAAAATAATTCAAAAATATCATATCATATCGTAAATGTATTCATGCATGTATATGTATAAATAAACATATATATTTCGAGTTCGAATCAAGCAGCCACCAGGAACTTCCTTTTCCGCAGTTTCTATTTGACCTCAAAAACCCTACGGAAATAATACAACTTCCCTGTTTGACATTTAAAAGGAGGCTAACAATTATTTTCATTTTTATATTGCGAAACCTTCTGATAGTGAGTTTTCGACTTCCATGATGCAAATTTATATAAATTTCAATGTCCAGATTCCCGTCTGTTTTCTTCGAACGTGAATTGCAATACCCTATTATTTTCACTGCAAGACCAAGACAATTTTCAGTATTCCGTCCTAAGCAACCTCGCTCAATTTTTCATTCGCCTTATTCCTTCCATCGCCCTGGCCTTACAAAAAACATTTCCAGGGTCTGAAAAACCTGAGTGACTATCTACACAAACAAAATCTGAAATTCGGAATGTATTTGGACTACGGAAAATTTACTTGCCAGCATTATCCAGGTAGTATGGACCATTTGGAATTGGACGCAGCGACTGTTGCCGAGTACGGAGCGGATTATGTGAAGATGGACGGTTGTTATTCTCCTGTGGAAACAATGCCTGGAGCTTACGAGAAATTTGTCCACTTGTTGAACGACACCGGTCGTCCAATGGTGTTTTCGTGCAGTTATCCAGCCTATATACGATGGCAACACAAATATTCGCTAATCGATTGGGAACGCCTGAAAAGAAATTGCAATTTGTGGCGCATGCTTGATGATGTTGAAGATCAGTGGAACAGTGTCAAGGGGATTATAGAAAACTATCGTCAACATTCCCAATTACTCGAACCGCTGGCCGGACCGGGACACTGGAACGATGCAGATATGTTGGTTCTCGGAAACTTCGGATTGTCACATGACCAAGAACGTGTTCAAATGGGCATGTGGTGCATGTTTGCCTCACCGTTGCTCCTATCCACCGATATGGATGACTTGAATTCCGAGTCAGCCAAACTGATAAAAAACAAAATGTTGATCGACATTGATCAGGATGAGGGTGGACATCAGGCAAAATTTGTGGGCATGAAGGGTGATGTGCAGGTCAGTTTACGTATCTATGACAAATTGTGCTTTGTTTTCGTCACCTGTAGGTACCGTTTATTTTAGATAAAATGTGGTAGGCCGTTTCTGAGGATAAGTTATGCACATCGGAAATAATTTATCAAAACTGACTTGCTTCTATTGAGCTACGAGCAACATCGACCCGGTTATTCCTGTGCTGTCAAATTGTAACTTTGCGTAATCCAACAACAAAGTACTATATTTATTTCGATTCCTTGGGAAACATTGAAAAAGTAGGTACAGCTAAGAAATTTGGGTTGAACGTTCCGTAAATTCTGGTGAGTATTCTATTTTGTTGTGCTCGAAGCCAATTGTAGGAAAAATCTTTGGTGCTCCATGTATTGAAAATCACATAAACACAAGCAAACAGGCAAGTAAGTATGAATTGGGCGGAGCGACATGCGTTTTCACGAACAAGCCACGCGTTCAGTCAACCAAGGTAGAAGAAATTCGATCGATACCTAGCGAGATCAATCAGTCGACGCAGTCTGATGTAAAGGATCGGTAAATATTAACAACGAACAGGCACGTGTCCATGCTTTAGAAAGATACTGGTAAACTGCCCGTGTAGAGTGCTTGTTTATATGAGTCAATGCTACTTAGTGCACATGATTGTTTAAACCGAACACAACCGGTGTACGTGGAGTGAATAATGAAATCAATGGGCTTCATATATGTGGCATGATAATACTATACAGTTACTTTAGGGAAAGCCTTTCTGAAACCGCGCTGTTTTGGTTCCGGTGACTTTAGCGTTTCAGGCAATAATACCAATTCGTTCTTGGTTTTTTAGGAAGAAAGAGATTTTCCCCTGGTTCAGAAAAAGGTTTCTTTTGGTAACTGTCTTCGTTATACGTTGACTCTCCTTCCCGAGCCTCGTAGAGTAACAGAAACTATGTAGTTAATTCTTTGTAATGTTTCACCTCATTTAAAACCCCCATTTTCCGCAACTGAACTAAAGTTACTTGTCCGTGGTTAATTTTGAGGCACCTCAAACTCCGTTCGCATTTGAACTTAATTAAGATCGGATCTTGACAGCACAGAAAGAGCTGACAGGCTGTTGATTACACAAAGGATTGTTGTAAGAAATAAATACTATGAGTAAGTATATGATGTGACTAAATGTACTTTTGTCGGTGTAGTTTAATTAAGCCTCTATCGTTCCTAAGAAGAAGGATGCCGAAAACAATGCGTAGATTTCATCCCGTTGCTTAGCCTTCTTAATGAAGGAAAAGATGAATTCATCGTTTTACCAGTTCTTCACAAGAGAAAATTTTTGCGCTCGAACTCTATCCTCGGTCGTAAGCTGTTGTAGTCAACCCTCATGTCTGTTGGTATAGTCTTTATGGAGCACATTACCAACTGGCTCACTTCTGCATGGACTAAATACAGTTTTTGGCCTAAAAGGCGCTCAATCGTCTCAACTTTCTTACTCAGGTACTCATGAGGATTGAAAAAATTGTTAGGAAAACTGTTTTGAGTAGATGCAAATGTTAAAACTTATTCACCCAAGTGGAGTTCGAATTGGAGCATGGATTCCACCCACACTTTAGTGCCGCGGGCAAACCGGAGCATTCATTAGCGGACAGTTCGAAGTCTGCAGTTCGGCATCCTACGTGTTTCTAGAGAGCAGGCGGTACTTGAGTGTGTGTAACATCCACGTGTGAGTAGGAATCCTGAAGCAGTGAACAACTTTTAGCACTCGGATCAATTCGGAATCTGATAAAACCCCAAGCCTTATCTTAAAAGTTCTACAGCTACGCAGAAGTAAACTCGATTGCACTGGCAATCAGCTCATCGTTATCCTTCCTCCCATCAGGAATTCTGTGCTTCTTCACGGAAATAAAGTGGACTAGAAGAGCTTTTGTTGTCTATATCTGTACCATAACTTAAATGTAATTTGTGTACGAGAGCATATTTGAGCTGATGAGATGCTGACTGCAGCAAAAGATCTCAGGTGATGTTGTGATTGTTGGGAACAATTCATGGATAATTTGGAGACTGTTGCCAGATGTATCAGTTTTTTGAGGTGCTTGGTCTGAAATAGCATTGTTTCTTCATTTTCTCTGGCGCTGACTGTTTGACCATTCGATGCCTCGCAGGGTTTACCGATAGAGAAGTAACGTTTAAGGAAGCAAGTTATGTACTTATTTTTCCTAAATTTAGGACCACAATAATCCCCCCGGACAGCACCCTTTCTGGGTGCAATATCCCCTCAAAGAAACACCTTGACTATGCAAGAAAAAAATCTCCTTATTTGAGTATCAGTCTCCCTCTCTCTCTCTGAATGTAGTACGTCTCAGCAAGAAATTCATCTGAGCGATCCTGAAAAGTCTTTCTTATTGGGGGCGGGATCACCGTATTCCGTTTCTCTTCTCCCTCTGCTGAATAGTTAACTCGGTATGTTACCGACGGATCTTACTATCTTTATCATTCCATTTCAATTTATCTTCCTTCGTCTTGCTCAGACTTCTTCTTATTTAGCGGAGAAGGTACTAACAAGGATGAGCATTCTGCACTCCTATTGAAAACTATTTTCGCCAGTTACCATTGCGTTATACCTTTGAGACCGCAGCTGAAATTCAAATGGTCACCATGGCCATTCACTTAAACTAATGGAATAAGCACCCACGGTTTTGTCTACCAGAGTTTCTTTCATTTTCGCACTTTAGCTTATCCCTTGTTATATAGTTTTATCCTGATGAAATAAAACAGAGCTTTTGGACATCAGATAATCATTATCGTCTGCTATTCTTTTAGACAGTTTTCTCATCATATTCTATGAGTATATATAGACCGTTTGATTATGCCATTCTAGTGAACTCCACTAATATTTAGCTCAATTCTTTTGAATTCAGGTCGAATAAACTCTGTGCGAAAGCGAAGATGAGAAATTTTGCCACTACAAACCCCCACTGAAAGAATGTGCAGTGTGAAAAAGAATATTCAGTAACAAAGTCTTTCAGCACTGAACAGTGTGTAGGGCAAAGTAATCCATTCAGTTTTTTGGAGATATCGGGCAAAATAAGGTAATTTAGCGGACCTCTTTCAAGTTTTCACATATGTATATCATAGGTAAAACAGGTGAGGAATTCGGAGACAGATTTTCTCAGGTCTCCGAGGCGAGGGGTCGTAGAATGTGATAACTTCTTTGTAGAAAGCTTACGGCGTGTATTCAAATGTTATGGTCAGTAAGACTCTTTACATAATACTTCGATACAAATTAGAGAAAAATGGGAAATTCTGTGGCTGAATCTGAAGGTTTTCAACGGATAACGCGGAGAGTCATAAAATAAATCCAGGAACCCAGTGGGGCAAAAATTAAATTTTATGAATCGGAATTGTATAGCCTGGGTTAAATGGACTTAGGAAGAACTCTCATGGACCTACGTAGGTACTGTTGAAACTCATGCATACGGGCATCTAATAAGCACGTTTTGTTCTCGTACACGAGAGGTTTCATGCAGGAATATATAACCAGTAAAGTGTGATTAGGTTCTAGGACAATAACTTGTGCGTTTCTTTGGAGTGAGGTGAACAAATATGCCTACAATTTATACGAAACTCTATATTTAAAAATGCCTATTCGTGGCAACCAGGACAGAATTTGAGCCTCTGAGGGAAAACGAAGCACGATTTATTCATACTGAAGTAGCCAGTACACTGATGGGAACATGATGTCGATACGCGGTGGTCAAACGGCTCTCATCCTGAAAACTGGCCAACAACAGACCGGGTTCGGTTCCCGTCACCATTGGTCACTTTCCCATTTAGTAGTCTTTAATTGGCAGCAGCCTATTTTTCTAAACTTATGTTATTCATTGTGTATTAAATTTAAAAAAATAAGTTAAAGAGTTTTTATATACGCACAGCAATAAACATATAGCCCTCGGGTCTGCCTATATTCTCCACAACGTTTCAGCCTCCCCAGCATGAAGTCCATATCTTTGATCATAAATTCATTTTTCTTGTTTGGCTCCGCCATATTTTTCACTTTTGACTCCAATGGAAGATGAGTGGGTGGCATGTAGACTTATCTCTTTACACCAGTGATGCGTTTTATGATCACCAATCAATCAAGGCAATTAGGGGGGAATTGTATGAAACGGATCTTGAAGTTCCGCATTCTATCTCAAGTCTGAAAGTGAATGAGGGCAGGCAAATCTTTTCGCTTAAATATATTGGCAAACCTTCCACAAAGCACGAAATCAAGAACCGTCCTCAAACAGTATTATCTACCGGGGTAACATCTTTTAGATCCTTTCACGAAATAACTAAGTAATAACCTTGAAGACAGTCCCACTATCCTGGATCGCTCTAATCAAAATCGGCCAAAAATGCTAAGCATATTTTATACCGATCCCATCCAACACATTTTGCCATTCAGTGGGATAATCTGTTAGGGGGGTTTCGTACTACAAACGCTTTTGCTGAGCTTTTCACAATTCATCACACATCAGGCACTTGTCTGTAAGATAAACCAACCACTAAAATGACAGAAATCATGATATGAATCCTCTGCTTGAAATCAATGGGTGCCCTCCTTTTGCTGTTCATCCCGTTCACGTTTAATGTTTACTGATGCTAGCCGCACCCTGCACTACAACAATGAGTAAGAATTTCGGAAAAAATGCTAACGCAGATTTAAGGACTTGGAGCTATGGCACGGATATGGAGCGTAATGCGTTTGAAATCTTCTTTCTTTGATAAGCTTTGTCTCCTAACTTTGAAACGTGTATTTGCAGGGGGTTTTGCAAATTATGTAATAACTGGGACTCATATTCATTTTAAAATAACGAAAATCCAGAATGATGAACCCTTGCAATTCGACTCTTGTTCTGTTCACTAAAGTACCGAGACAGTTTAGCTTCGCTGGCTGGGATAGCTCTTTTCTGAGGCCTGAGTTACTGCCGACGAAGCTCATACAGGAAGTGCCTTGCGGCCTCCAAATATGAATACTGAGAAGGGACGTCTGAGAACTACCTTTGTCATTGTCATCTCGAAAAGCGTACCAAAAGACTAGTAAAGAGTCTCTGAATAACACTGACTTGAACCACCATGTTGATGTAAACGGAAATTTCATTTTGTCTATAAGTTAGACAGCTATCAGTGCGATGCATTATTAGGCTACATATCACGCAAATTTTCCTAATTACGAAAGAATGTCTTTTAAGACAATACAGGCATAGCCACGAGAACTATAGCGGTGGAAAAAAAAATGCTTCTGCCCGGGTACCAACTGAACTGTATTTCCATACCTTGGTAATTCTTTGCTTGCCTGGTTTAGAGAATTTCAAACAGGCAATCATGATCCAATAAATCTGACTAACCATAGGCCAGTATGCAATCTAATTAAATAAGAATAAGTTTCCAATAAAACGGTGTCATTCCACGATGCTATCATATGCCTTCGTTAAGTTACGAAACTGAAGCTGTTCACTGGGAAAGCCTTTTTAAATTCATCACAAGTGGCGTTGTCTGTAGATCTGTTTCTTTTCACAGCCGAATTATATCGGCCCTAAGGAAGGTAAACAACTCGCACGGATAGGTAATTTACCTCACTGGTAGAAAAAACACTAATTGTTAACGAAATATTCATGATTTGTTGAAATTATTTTTGGTAATGATTTTGTGAAGTCTTTTGATGAGGCTGAGGCTTTCAAAGTTTTCAGCTGTGTCACATCATGAGACTATGAATTTTAGTAAGATCTTTCGTGAATGCTTGAGTTGAATTCGTTGTAGAAGTACGACAGGCAGCACAGAACATAACTGGATTGTGCACAAATAAATCCAGCTGCGCATCATTTGGAAAACTTTACAAAACGCAGTAGGCTCAACTTGGTTATGCATATGACACCACACCAACAAAAAACCCCGCGAAGCATGACTGATCTTTTCTGAATATCTGTCACAAATAGAGAATGACTCTGGAGTTTTACTCAGCTAAACAGGGAGACTGTTGGAATTCGTAAATATTCGAACTAGTCACAAATTTACATGTACCAAATATCATCTATTTTTTTCTACAAAATAGCCGGTACTTGGAGTAGAAACCTTAAATAATTCCTCTGTTAGATTGCGTTGTTTGATAAATGATTTCAGTGGCCACACCTAAAAGAGTCTGAGATAAGTACCGGGGTTATCAGGATGATTTGTGATGAGATCTTCCGCAATTTGCCTTATCGTAATCAACTTCATCCCGTTACAAGTTTTCTTCCAGCCGGATGGCAACAACAGATGATTCGTTCTCCGTCAGTCAGTTTTATATGCTTACGGAAAATAATCAGAATTCGCTGTTGACAGCGGGCAGGAAACAAATCGGTGACTAAAATTGCTTTGCAGAACCACTTTACCATTCCTGTGTTTTTTCTTCTTTTCTATCATTGCATCATCGATAATTTCCAATAATGCTGTTCTTCATGAACTGGTCTTCAACAAACAGTGCAGGATTAGTCTCATAAATTTCTACGAGTAAGGGAATACATTACGAATGGTTATTATGAAAACCAGAAAAGTGATGCTGGACGGAAGGAAATGCAAAGAGGCAATTACGCCGAAAATCTTCGTTTAGAGAATGGGCAGCGTAGCTGAAGGTGATGGACCATTTCTTTTCTTTTCGTGTCCGTTTACTCGGTCCCATTTTTCCAACAAGTACATCACAAATTATTTTAAACTGAAGGCTTGCCGCCTTTCCCGGTGGCTATTTGTGGTTCGACAAAGAAAAGTGTTGCTTTAGAATTCCTTAAAAGGTTCACGGTGTAAATTACTCGTTGTTTCCCTTATATCATTCAAAAGGACTCTGAGTGCAATTTCAGGGCAAAATGTGATTTTGTACATCGCTACAATGAAATACAACGCAGCCCTGTTCGAAAATACACTATAAGGTACACTGCTATATTAGAATACGTTACGGTTCTATATCCGATGTATGCACTTTTGCATCACTGTGTTTGTGACGATATTATATCTAACATATATTTGTATACGTATAATTAGATGTATCTCTTACGCTTTCCTGTTATTCATCCTTTCCCTTGCTCCAAATACTGCCTGTAGCTTTGGACACGTCAGCTTACACGGATACCAAACAGTTGGGCAATCGCGCTGTTCAATACGAAGCTAAGCCCCACACCATCAAACGTGCCCATCACGCTGAAAGAAATGAACATCACAAGCAGTCATCCGGAATCGGATGTGTTTGAGTTATTTGACGTGTTCACTGGGACAGAATTCGGTGTTTTGCACTTGGAAAATCCCGTGGTTATGCGTATAAATCCCAATGGAATTGTTATGTACCGCGTACAGCTCCGAACAAACTAATACAAAGGACAATCTTGGCAGCTGTGTGTTCAAATTTAATCAAACGATTCCTGTGAGAAAAAGCTATTTTCAATTTCTGACAGTTCCTTTGCAAATTGATCTCGTTTTGCTAGGAAATTTTCAGTTTTTCACCCAAATATACTCCATTATATACTTCGAATTTTGGTTTGGTTTGTTTTGATTAATTTTTTGTTAGATATTATTTGGCTTACGTTTGCATTGTCCCAGATATGTTACTTCTTCGGTATCAACACTGATCGTCAACAAAACACCTAAATCACTTTCGGTTATACAGTCATGTCGAATTTTGCCCCGGTTGAGCTGAACTCTTGTTGATAAATGCAGATGTGGAAAGATGTTGGTATCGACTGGTAGTTTCAAATACTACAGTGATCGTGACAATTACGGCAAAAAGATCAACGCACTAACTGGTCAACAGATCGCTTTTCTTAAACAACATGATAGCCTCATCCACCCGGTGAGCAAGAGATAAAAGAGTTTGTGCTGATCTAAAGTTATTAGTTGATTTGGTACTCCTGAACACTGAGGTCTCTTAAGTTTTCATGACGAACTACCTATTGAAAAAAGCACAAAGGACGAAAATGTGAACCAACTATTTCATTCAAACCTTGAGTAGACTGTTACACCCCAGCTGGCCGGCGTCATTCACTCGGTACCTTGGTTATCATTCGTACGGAACAAAGGCTGTCACGTTTGTTTTCGTGCAAGGAGAGTGAACTTTGTTATCTTTCTCGAATTTCCGATTCGCCACCATTCTTTTATCTCTCATTCACGGAATCAAATAGGTTGTTACTTTGTCCAAGCGACGTGATTCTTTGATCGATCGTCTGGTCCACTGATTGTACTAGCGGCATGTACCACAAGCAGGAAAGCCTTCAAAGTGAATGGTTGTCTGACAGAAACTTTCCCCCTCCCTCAAAGACTTTCGTATAAGAATTTGCAGTCACAAACGAGCAATCAGCCAAATTATAATGAAAATCATTATTGCGACTGTTTGAACTGTTGTGTTTGAACTGCTTTATTTGAACTGCGCTGCAAGTTTCCAGTTTACTTCACGTTAGAAAGCCTTCCGTTGAGTTTGAAAAAAGCAAATATCTTAGAGTGCCAACTTCTCACTGACTGGGTACGTAGACAAATGTTCACGCATCAAGCATGCTCACAAAATGGGCCCAAATTAAATGAAATAGCAATTAGAAACTATACTTAGCGGGCGAGTGACAGTTTTGTTGCTCCAGTTGGTTGAAAAGGGGAAAATAGGTGAGGAGTAGAAGTCCTTCAGTTTAAAGTGATTGTACTCAACCCAGTATTGTGTTGGGGTTAGTAATAGAGACAGTGAAAATTTACATATAGTTACGTTTTGGAAAATCCTTGAAATTTTCGTTTTCTGTCGGGTTCCGCCATCAAGCATATCATTTTTTTCATTTTCGACTGAATAATATTGTTACTCTATTACTATCTCCTTCTTTTACTACACCATGATGGTGCGTTGTTTTAGGGAGAGGTTTGTTCCTTAGAATATGTACGAATCGCTGGCTTACTTCGAAAGTTCTTTTTCCTGCCCATTGTAGGAAACAAAGAGTTGGCCATGTGGGCGAGAAATTGATATTTATTATTCACATGAGCGTTAACTGTCATATACTCATATCAGATACTTCCCGAACGTCAGATTCCAGTGACTTGCATTGATTCCCTGTTATCCGTTGTATTTGCCACGAGTTCACAGTTTAGAGAGAGAGAGAGAGAGAGAGAGAGAGAAAACTTGTTGTATTCGTGCACACAGCCATCCATGGCATGGCTTCGTTTTCAGCCACATCAAACCAAGGTTGCACGACTGATCTGCTCTGCAGGACAACTTTGTTTAGCTGAATACATCCAAAAAGGTAAACTGCAGGTAAACAAATGTTTCGCACGAAAGCACGAACAAATCCAGTTGGAGAGTACGAGGTCAAATGACGGAAGCAGCGGCGAAATTTCACATTTCAGATGACTGATCGTGGATGATCATGAACTTGGTGAACGATGTGGGTAGCCATTTTAATTACCCACAAATGAACTGGTCTCACAACAAGGACGACCAAGTTCATATATGTGTTTCATAGGCAAATCCCAAAGTAACAATGGCGAAAAACAAGTTTGCACCAAGGCTCATTCGTGGTTTGTGGCTTGTCCATTCGGCATTCCTTGAGACAAGACTGTTGCATCCAACAAGGAACAATGTACTGAAGAGCCTAAAAACTTGTCAAGTAGAAATAGTACCACAGATACTTTGGTAGCCGACGGATACACCCGTCAAATTTGAATGTCATATAATCATATTTTCTTTTGGCTGACTGTCCTTTGGACTCCACCTCAGATCATCTGACCAACCAGCCCTCGGAAGCACCATACTCGAATTTTGCTTTTGTGGGAACTCATCAGTGCTGTATATCCTGCGCCATACCTCGGGGTTTGAACCCGGACTCTTTTAACCTCGAAGGCATGTGTGTTACCACTGCTCCACACTGCTCCCGTCCGGGCTGATCAGAATAGCCAAAGTAAGCTTGTTCGGATGTCGATTTCTAGGTAGAGAAGACCTGACTTGGTGGGAGCGATTCGCTCGAAGTTAACGGGGAAGTACCGTGTCTCTATTCGAAGCTGTCATGGAGATCGACATCTGAACAAGCTTACTTTGGCTATTCTGATCAGCCCGGACGGGAGCAGGGAGGCGCAGTGGTAACACACAGCCCTTCAAGGTTATATGGGTCCCGTTTCAAACCCCGGGGTATGGCACAGGAGATGCACCACTGATAAGGTCCTACAAGAGCCAAACTCGAGACTGGTGCTTCCGAGTGCAGGTTTGTCGGATGACCTGAGGTTTGCAAGGGAAAAGTGGAGTCCAGAGGACAGTCAGCCAATCGGATATTCATCAATCCCACACACTACTCACAATTAGTTGGGTGGGTATATATGATCCTACGTCTTATGCCGAGATTATTAAAGTGACTGTTTAATTCAAATTTTCCTCAGAAGATAGCAATGAATGCCTTTTGCCTTCTGATCGGGCTGTTAGTTGCCGTTCGTGCACTGGATAATGGTCTTGCTCGCAAACCACCTATGGGATGGATGACATGGCAACGATTTCGCTGTCAAGTCGATTGCAAGGCATACCCACAAGATTGTATTAGTGAAGCTTTAATCAAACGGACTGCGGACCGTCTTGTTCGGGATGGATTTTTGGATGCTGGTTACGAGTATGTGGTGATTGATGATTGTTGGCAAATGCGTTTTCGAGATCGACACACGTCTAAACTGGTTCCGGATCCAGATCGATTTCCTACGGTATGTTTCTACTATTTTGTTTTCAAATGTCCTCTCACAAAACCGAAATCATTTAGCAGGAAACTCTTGCTTGACTAACTAATATGAGTATTATTTGTATCCCGTGTAAAATGATACCAGCCGGGAAAAAGTAGTACGCGCAAAGTGCCGCGTGATACCACCGTACTATCACGACTGAAAAGAATCCACGAAGGGAAATTCACGTATGACCACGTAACATCCATCGACGGTGCTGACTATCCGTAAGGAAAACAACAAAGTTAACTGATAGATGTGGCTTTCTTTACCTTGACTTTCCAAGAACTATTGCCGGCAATACATCATCAGCAGACAAGAACCACCGTGTAAAGGTTCATCACTGGATGACAGGCCAGAACCAGGTGGCGACCAAATATAAAACAAAATATGCTAATAAATACTGTTTTTACTTTTTTTTCATCTTATTGAGCAACGAAGGAACAGGCCCGTAGTCAATGAAACGCTGCCACTTGATGAAGTGACCGATGTTGGCGAGAATAGAACCCGGGCAATTGTTTTCCAAAGTCCACAATGAGAACCTTTTGATCACAGTGTGAAAACGAAAACCACCGTCTAATTGGAGTCCTGTTCAAACCGGCGCGGAAGCAGTTACGTTTATTGAATACTTTTTCTGGGTTGGATTGAAACTTGCACCTGTTTTAATCGGTTCGGGAAATGTATCTTCGTGTTTTGTTCTTATGACAAGGACTTTGAAAGCAAAATATCTGACTAGTTTTCTATTTCTTCCAGGCTATCACTGAAACCCATCTTCAGATTCCTAGTGCTAACACTGCAATGAGAAGGCTGTTACGTGTACCGGTATAGAATTACGTTCAATTTCAGAAGACAAAATCGATTCCGATTGATGATTTAGTCATGGTACTGCAAATAAACGATAATTACCGTATCACCGTATCACACAATCACCTCCGTTTGTAGGGAGTCCCCGTCGTTAAAATGGAGCTTTTGTGTTTACACTGGCTACCTGTGCGAAAAGAGTTAATAAAATGGCCAAGTTTCGTTCTGTATAAACAGCCGTTTGGTGTTTTGCACATAAGGAGGAATTTTTCACTTTTTTTACGAAATGGAGCTAAAATATCTGGCTGTGGGCGACCCCTAAAATGATAGTCACATTTATACCGGGGTAATGCACACCACGCTAGAGCCCAGCCAGGTTTGACCAATAACTAATGCAACACTGTGGTAAACATCGAAGGACTCATCCAATACGTATTAATTTTTAAAGTGTTTCTTATGACTCGCAACTCGGTGCTCAGAAATTGCTGACCGCTGTCGACCTTGCAATCTGCCTTTTATCCAATCCACGCGAACGAGGGAAATGTCACGTTTTTTCTACAGTTTGCCAAATTAACCGCATAGTACGCCACAGCGATTTTTCAAAAAACTGATTATGCTCCTACGAATCAGTTAACCGTCAGTTTTTGAAGGAAAAACAGAAACTTTCTAGGTGGCTTTTATTCAGCGCCGCACGACTGAGGTGCTCTTTGGACAGCTAACCTAGACATTGTAGGTACTGATAGCCTCTGTACCGGGCTGTTGTCATTTGGTTGAGTGACTCATCGAAAATGCACCCCGAGTCCCGAGTCAGGGAACTCAGTAATCAATATGTACTTTAAGGGAACAGGTCGATCACTTTGGGAGCAATCCGGTCCTAATGTGCACAATAATCGCTGGACCTCAAATCACCGGTCAAACAGGTTTGGCAGTCGCACGCCAGCGGATTAGAGAACAGTCACACGATAGACAAGAGGGAGGCACGTCTGACACAAGCGGTTAAAAATGGCCAATCACAATCCGCGCTTAAGAGGGCCCAGCCTCCATAGGAATTTGCTCGATAAAAGGCGTTTGAAATGCACTCTGCATAGGTAACAGGGCACGAAAATTATCTCCCCGAGAGTTCATCTTTCTGTATGGTTAAATAATGATGGATCAGGGACGACCTCGAGTTTCAAATTTAGATGAATGATTCATTTCCGTGTTATCAAACCGACTGAAACTGGCATGTGTGCACCCGGCAGATTCCGCTGGTGCGGTTGGACTCCTAACCTTGGTGAGCAAAATAGATTGCTGGTTGTCCTTCATGTTCTCTATCCGAGGATCATCACGACAAACACGCACATCACAATCGGATAATGGGTGTCCGAAAATAAACTGGTTGACCCCTGATCATAATTGTGCCCCTTCACTTCAAGGTCGAATGACGGGACCTCTGTCTCGCCTTTTCACTAGGCATATTTACACGAAGGACACGAGTTCTTTCTTTATCCTGTAGGTTTCACATTGTATGGATTCTTATGGTATTATTGTCAATTTTCGAAAAATATTGTTTCATGGACTATTTTGGAAGCATCGACTAGCTCAACTTGATTTGCGTAGAACGCTCCAAACAGCCTGCCCTTTTGAAAAACTTAGGTGTTTGTTTGAATTCCATGGTTCAGTATACAGCTCAAGAGCAGAACGCGGAGGTATTTCGGAGCATTTTGGTCCGTTTGCAACCATCAAATATGTCACAGAGAGACCGGGCGTAGAATCAATAGGCGCAACAAGAGCAGTTTTGTCTGCTTGTCCCGGGCTTGAGTAGATCTTAGAAAATTTGGTAGTCTACGTGTAATATGGGAGAATCCGATAGATCACAGGCAATCCAGTGGGACCACTTGTCTGATACGGTTTGCGGGCAGAGAAAAGAGTACCACGGCAACATGTAGCATCAGTGCGCAATTCATCTGGTTCGTCAGAAAGCATCAACTGGGCGTATCTACCGTCCCCCTCCTCCCACAAGCAATAGAACCAGGGGTGAACGACTGAGACTGGAGCACGTAAAGTTTGGTCAGTAAGTCGGTATTCTGACATGGAGAAATGTGACAAAGAGAAACGGGGCCATCTAAATCAAGAGGCACGAGAAAGGCTTGCGGAGACAAAGAACGTGATCTAAAAAAGGGACAACACTGAGTTGGACAAATGGAAGATAGCGGGGATAAAATCAACAGAAAGGGACCGTGGAAGGTACAATGTCACTATTGAGGTGACGAGAACAACAAAGCAGGCCAATTAGAGCATGTACACGGGCAAGGAGACAGGACTGACGCAGGTAAAGTCCACTTGATCTAGTAACCAGGATTCAGGACAGAAGTCAAACCACTGTTGACAAAGCTGAACATCGGTTGACTGGGCACCCCATCAGCGGAACCATGATTTCGGATTTGAAAATTTCATCATGATAGATGAAAGTGAGTGTGGACTAAGTTCATTGGTAGTTTTGATCTGAGAAACACATTGAAACGAAATGACCACGAATTGTTACTTTGAGCTTCTACCATTGATTAGGCTCTGTTTTTGTATGCGGTGGCAAGCGTTGTTCTACTCAGAAGTTTAACGTCTGACAATAGTTCACTGTACTTACAGCGACACATGCATAGTGCTCAAAAAGTAGGGAGGTCGGAATTCGTAACATACTACCTCAGGGTTTGTTAGTAGCCAAAATCGAGTGCTTTCGTCTCTAATTGATCGCGCTCGATTGCGTTTCTTAATTCAGTATCACCTGTAGTGCACAGACCCACTCAGCAAGCAAACGCAAATCGTGTCGCGTGACACAGGTTCGGGCAGTTAACCGAGTGCGAAAAAAGCAAGTTGTGTGATTCGAATCTGGGGATCTACTTTGGTTTATGGATTCGTATGATGTCAAGATGTGCGTGAGTACCTTCACTACCCCTGGACAGGCTATAGAGATAACACCTCGTTTTACACGATGGTTAATTCTCATTCGTGCACGTCGGTATTCATACAGCTTAGGTAAACGTGTTAACACCGGAGAAGAAGTGCAGTCAAATATAGCAGCCGTGGTGGCAACCTGTCTAGGCCTCCGGTTTTATCATATCTAGCCTTGATTAACCTTATCGAAATTTGAAAAATGCTTTACATCGTTTTACAATTCGCTACATGTAACGCATATCTGATCTCCATCGGCATCTTGTAGCTTTGAATAGATCACGTGTATAGCTCATAATGTTCCCAGTAAACTGGGCATGCGGTGTTTTTACTTCCAACCTTCCACACATTGATAAATTTGGATAATTATAGAACACGATGAACAATAAAATGGAAAATCAGTTTCCGACGGTCCTTAAAATACCTTTCTTCGTCTCGGAAAAAAGCAGCATGTTATTCTTCAGTTCAGCTTTGTGCCGTATTTTCCGTTACAGTGGATGTTTAAAAACACTACCGCTCACTTCCACAACACCTTGTCTATTACTTTAACAGTAGGCAAAGTATTTTGAATTAAGCCAGCTTCTGCTATGTTGATAGTCTTTGTCACTATTCAGATGGAATGTCGATCCGTCGGACTACAGTATATCACTGCGTAACGTTGCCTGGGCTGAGTCGATGAAGGAACCAGACACAAAACTCTCTTTGTTAAGCGTATTCTCCTCGGAACGGAGGTTGTACCGTATGAAGTCTCCAGTTGTTGGAGCCTTTTTTCCTCACAAAACTTTTAAAGGAACCCGGTGGAGATTTCCAAATTCGTACTAAAGGTTTCGGAAGATCAGGTTTTTTGATGAAAATATTAGCAAGTATTCAATAGATTCAGGCATCCCTATACTCAATATAACTAGCACTACCACATTAGAAACAGACTAAGTCAAATGAAATCACAGCTCTGACGATCAAAGAATAATCTGCATAGCTAGATCGAAGATCAACTAACCACTTTCATCAAGGCGAGCACTACATCACTGGTTGATTGCACTCGATTCGGTATCGTCTGTTCATCGTAAACAAGCGCATTCACTTCAATAGGCTACCCAAATCTGAATCACATTATGTGAATTTGTTTGCACTCGATTAACTGCCCACAAGTGTGCCGCGTAACATGAAGTGTAATGTGTGTGCCTGTACACTACATAGGACAGTGAACTTAGAAACCCAATGCAGTGCCATCAGACAGCGATGAACACACTTGATTTTGGCAACTAACTAGCCCCGAGTCATTAAGTTGCGAATTTTGACCTCCCTGGGTCCAAAATTCCGAGTGTTTTTGATGAGCATTTCTCTTTGGATATCACAGAGTAGTGTGCAGATAGAACAGTGCCGAGATTTTTTAGGGTGATAGTGGTTCAGCTCAAGTTAAATGTGACACGTTTAGTCCTCAACATCATCCATATAGTTTGGCAGGAAATGCCGATTTGCTCAGCTTCTCATGAAGTTAAGTGCATAATCTGCCGTTTCTGAGCAGATTGATCAGGCTGATTCATTCAGAATGCCATAAGTCATCAGATGAGTAGGACGGACATGTCCTATGTTCGTAGTAAGTACTTGAGTACTTCAACTACTGTTCACAGGTCAGCTGGACATTTTAAGGCAAACTTTGATTTCGGGCAAATCCTAGCTAATTTTCAATGTCTGTAAACCCTGATGGGTAGTGCAGTCCATGAGAAATCTGTATCGTGAAAGTTATATTGGTTATTAAAACAGGGTTGTTGGTAGGTGTAGTTCGCTAACGTTTCGATTGCCGTGGGTGGCCTTTCTCAAGGCAATTTCACAGTCAAATAACTCACGGTAAGCTAAACGTTGGCGAATTACACCTATCAACAAGGCAGTGTTAATAACACTATAACTTTCACAATAAAAACAACTCTTGGTGCATCGAATTTTAGACGCACTGCATACATCGTTTGGTCCGTAAATCTGTATCCTTTCTTGTGAGTTTTCATGTGAGTAAATATCATATATTGGTAAGTAATTTGTGTATAGCATTATGGGTTGTTGCATTGACTCTGATCTTGCTGGAGGCAACCTGGAAATCTTTGACGAGGTTCAAAGTGTTTTGCTATTGATCTGATGCAATGATTGACTACTCTGGTCTTCATGATATTTAAACCCATACAGACTAATTTCCTTCGCGCACCGGAGTAGTTTCATAGCATTGTTCACAAACTTACGAATTCAGCTTCAAAAATAACTTATGACAAAAAAGAAACAGAAAATATGTCTGCAACAATGGAAGCACTGACTGTCACACTTTTCGAATTACCACATTTTGTGATTTGAAATTCTGTTGTCTGTACATTTGATCGCACTCATTTACACAACGAACCGGTCACAAGGAAATCAACATTCATCCCAGGAAGTAACAAATGTTGTGAAGAGTTAGTTTGACAATCAGTCAGGCATGATCGGCCATTTTGCCCTAGGTCCTAACTGGTTAGTACAGATCCCAGAGAGATGAGGTTCAAACCCACTCCCTGCGGCTCAGCTCCGGGGATTGAAAGAAATCCCTTTGGCGTCCAGTTCTCTTTCATGTGTAATCTACAGGAGGCTTACGTTGCTCGAGACCGTAATTCACAGAGTCGTAATTGACAGAGCCGATATGGACTTTACTTATGTCACAGGGCTCATGTACAGGGAGGGAAGAGCATTGTACTCGTTTCATAACTCACAGCTTACCAAGACAAACAACAAAGGCTTATACAAGGTTTGCAAATTCGTTATTTGTCCTTTTCCATTGTTCGATAGGGTATGAATGCACTGGGCGACTATCTACACGAGCGTAATTTAAAGTTTGGTATATATGTAGACTACGGGAAATTCACTTGTGAACATTATCCGGGGAGTATGGACTATTTGGATTTAGACGCGAAGACTGTGGCTGAGTTTGGCGTGGATTATGTGAAAATGGACGGATGCTATGCGCAGTACCAACAGATGCCTGCAGGTTTCGAAGAATTTTCACGTCGTTTGAATAGCACTGGTCGACCAATGGTGTTCTCCTGTGAATATCCGGTGTACACTCCCTGGCTGGAAAATTCCTCTATGATTGACTGGGAACGGTTACAACGGGTTTGCAATTCATGGCGCATATACTGGGATGTGGAAGATCAATGGGATCGGTTGATGACGATCATTAATGTGGTTCGCCAGCATTCCGAATTGCTTTCTTCCATTGCGGGTCCTGGACACTGGAATGATCCAGACATGTTGGTTCTCGGAAACTTCGGATTGTCACATGACCAAGAACGCGTTCAAATGGGCATGTGGTGCATGTTTGCTGCTCCGTTGATTATTTCCACCGACATGGATGAACTGAATGAAAAGTCTGCAAATTTGATGAAGAACAAAATGTTGATCGACATCGATCAGGATGAGGGTGGACACCAGGCGAAATTTGTGGGCATGAAAGGTGATGTGCAGGTCAGTTTTCTTGTGCGTCTATTTAAAAAAAAGCGTGAATTGACATGAGTTTTATCGTTTTTAACCGAAAGTGAATTCAGAGGAAACCTCTCTGCGAACTTCCAGTTCGTTTTTACAACAGTGTAAAGAAAACCATTCATTTCATATTCTCCAAGATAAAATATTACGGTGAATCAGTTAGGAACTGTGAAACGCAAGACAGTCCAATTAACGCGCGGAAATATTCAGCGTAAGTATATTCTAGAAAAGTTCGGCCCAGGTTGAAAAGCATTCCCGAAATTTTCTGGGGTAGCTGATTGTTGACATGACGGCTTTTCATTTTCGTAAAGCGGTTCCCCCATATTCAGGTTGATTCAGCCGAATTTGCCCACAGATTTCCACCTCAGTATCCAAGGTAGAAATTATAGACGTAAGCGGACTTTCTAAAATCCGATACGCCTTTAAGGTACAAAGTAATAAAGTTAATCTTAACTAAAGTGTGCATCATGGATTTTATCAGATGAAGATTTTACTGATCCAATATCAGGCCAGAAGGTTTTCACTGATGCGCCTTTATTACACAGGTTCCGGCTATAACTATGTGTATTCTTTAAACAATCTATAAAAGTTGTCGAAATCCGCTAGACGAACTTCGTGCCTCGCAATTCTTTCCTTTTTTCTGAGTTTTTGTATGGTAAATTCCAAAAGAAGACTTAAATGCGAGATTCTGTAGAACTTGATATCAATCAGGTTAGTTCTACGTACTGAAATCCGTCATGTTTTGTGGACGTTCAAGCTGTTGAAAATCTTGGAAGCTCTGTACAGCTGTTTCACCCTTGTCAGGAATTATCATCAGTGCACATCTGACGAACCCTAACAGGGAATCGATTCCCAATCGACTCACTCGGGGTCTGGGTTTCATTGAATGTGCACTGCTTATGGTTCCTAACAAGGATGAAGCAGCTGTGCACTTCCCCGCGGTTTTTAATCGTTTGACGTTCATATTGCACGATGAATCTGATATTATGTCAAATCCAAATCCTACTACTTATACAGCACCTAAGCTCGGTAGATTGTTTACCGAAATGCCTTCGTTGTACTTAGGACCCTACAGAGAGGTGGTCCAGCATAGAAATCGCTTGCTGTGCTGGAAATGTGCTGCTCACATTGAAAGCCAGTTTCGGAAGGGCGCTATATCATGTAGCGTATAAGTTCAATAAACCATTGAGAGTCAGCTCGGATAGCCTTGTGTTTAGGATGTTCGATTCACAGTGGTCCATCTCAGGTTTGAGTCCCAGTTGAGGCTTGTTGGATGTGCACTGCTGATGATTCCTGACAACGATGAAAAAGCTTTCGGCAATAGCGAGCCGGTATTATATGAATAACAAAAGTGGCTAAGTGCTACAACTGAGAAAGTATTCCAATCGCATCGTTAGTCGTTTTGGTCATCGATTTTCTTTTGACGAACGATGGTGTGATTTAGGAGAAGTGCACATACACTAGCTGTAAAAATAAATTTCCGAAGAAAATTCTTCTAATCACTTTGAAATTGTAAAACTCACCACGGCGGCTGATATGGGTTTGGAAAAATAAAGGTCAATTGTGATGGTGATGCATTACGAAAGTTACCCTGAAGATCGTAGAGCCCACCGGGCTGAAAATATGAAAGTTCTCAATCTCTTAGAACAAGACTTATTTTATGAAAACTGTCTTGTCTTTTATAATACTCCACTTCATGTCCCACATGAGGCCGTATATCTTAAAGTCATGGTAATAATCATCCATTTGCTGTCACTCTTTACTATAGTGAAACCACTGGGAATGATCATCAATTTTTGAAATTTTCTGGTAACAGCCTCGATGAGAATAAGATCGGAAATTCATTCACAGAGTTTCAGTAAGAAAATTTTAAAATTTTCCCAGGTTATTTTGAAAATTTTATTAGGGTTCAACCTCGAATGTTGGAGATAGGTTATTTCGAAAAACCAAGATGTCTAGGGGATTTTGATTACTCCTGTTAGGGTGCATTTTAATGAACACGATGTTCTTTGATTTTATTTTCTTATAACCATCAGAAAACTGATGGCTTATGGTCCAACAGTAGCTATTTTGTTCTTATAAACACCCTATTTCATGAACTCTTGCAGCTTTGGACTCGTCAACTCACCAGAATACCGAACAGTTGGGCGATTGCATTACTAAATCCAAAACAAAGCGGTGCACCAATCCACGTGCCTGTCACTTTGGAGGAAATGAACATCACAAGCAACCACCCAGAATCTGACGCGTTCGAGTTAATTGACGTGTTCACTCAAAGTGAATTTGGTGTCTTACTTCAAAAAGAATCGATAGTTATGCGTCTGAATCCGAATGGAATCGTGATGTATCGCGTGCAGCTACGCCCTACGTGAACAGCCAGCACATGCCGTCATGCTCCTCGCGGGGATTGTGGCTTTCAAACCAGTCAAACCTCGGTTACTTTTGTTCCTGTCTAAACTATCAATACTGACATGTGGTCTCAATTAAACCTTACTTCATTGATAATTCCGAGTGAAATTTCGTTTGTTTTACTACTTTAATTCTGTTATGCCTGTGAGATGAATCTCACAGGCTTTCTAAAATAAAACCAGATGTAACTTTCTCATTTCATACCGTATGTCACACACACACACACTAATGTTCATTTTACATCATTTCGGTACTTCATTTGCATCATGTTCTAGCAACACTCCTTCCACTCTGTTTTTGGTCATGGTCTGATTTGAGTATCTGGTTGATAGTCACGTTCTGCCTGGATTGGTCAATAATATCGTTGTCTCTTAACTCGGGTGTCAGACACAATGATTGTGTCAACAGCGTTTTGAATGACATTCATTTGTGTAGGGCATAAAATACAACTTTATTTGATATTTTGTACCTGAACCACTGTATTATACAAATGACCTGAATAAGTCCAGGTAAATCACCAGTGTAACAGGTTGCAATATTTCCAGGAGACAAACTACGTTGTTTAATTAAACTACAAAAGTCCTAGTGATTTAGAACCTAGGGCGGAAGTGGACTGCACAGATAAGTTTATTTAAGCACAAAGGCTTGCAAAGGAAGCACACCGGTAAGTTCCTTTGAAAACTCAGTTGTCTGGAAAGAGGCTTACTTTGAGTTCTAACTACAGGATTCTTCTCAAATAAATTTACGTATCAGGATATTTGATTCATGTATAATATGATTCGCCGTGTATTATCTACTCTGAATTTGCCATAGAAACCTACTGAAGTAATATACAGTCAATCTATCAGTGTCAGGAATCATCTACACTGGCCATCCACTGAACTCCAAATGGTACTCGAACCTGGGATGACCAGTGGTAAATCGAACACAAAGTAGCCAGGCCATCCGCACTAATTGTGAACAGTTGGATGAACCCATATACTGCGTGTTATAGCGCCCTCACTTCACCGACATTCAGCAAATTGACAACTCGTCACCGACGGTGGACTCCCACGACGGACAAATTCTCCGTAGGGGCTAAGTGAACCGAAAGCACTCAGTTAAAATTAACCTGTGTGGCTTGACTACGTGATTGACGAAGAAGGGAGTATAGACTAATTCCAATATGATGTTAATTTCATATATATATATATATATATATATATATATATATATATATATATATATATATATATATATATATATATATATATATATATATATATATAGTCGATTGTGATGCATTGGAAAACTTACTCAGTACATGGTTCGAGTTCATGTATCAGTCCACCGAGTAATGATACTTATGTAATCAAATGTTCTTTATATTCACTCCGATTTTTTTCTGCACCATGGGTAACTGAAAGTGTGTGACCTTGGATGCCACAGTAAAAGACTCTGAGCAAAGTAAGCTAAAATGCAGCCAGGTATGGAGATGTAATAAATTGATCAACGGAATCACAAATTATTCTAGGTTATGTTTAGAAAGGGTTACTAACTAAACATTTTTACTGAAGCCGTTTCCTCGGCCAACATAATTTTCATGGTTGAGCCCATTTGAGAAGGTCAGCAGAGATTCTTTCATAATTTCGAAATTCCACATTATGTGCTTTAAAATTTTCTTTTAACGATGTCTGTCAGACACTCCGAGAAACGGGAAATCCCAGTTTGGAGCACTGTGACAAATTGCATCAAGTTAATTTGAGCTCATCTCGGTAATAGCTTCTACTATTATCGCGATAGCAATGAAAAGATCCACTAGAACTGAATTTTATTGGCATTTTCGTACCGGGGACCAAAGTACAGTTGCGGAGGCCCATAATTTCAGTTAGTTTGTACCTACGCTGTCCGGTGTTTCAACGGGAATAGGAACACTGATTATTGAATAAATCCCAGAAAACCCCCACAAATACACAATCCAGAGGTAGAACACCTAGAAACTCAAATGAATAGGACGATGTTATTTATACTACGCTCAAAGAAGTACCGTCAATCACTGTCCTCAATCCAGAACGAGATTGTTCCGAGACACTCTCACTCCTAGTTGGACATATGACAGCAGCAATTTTCGATGAGGCTAGTGTCACGAGCTGTGAAGGCTGCATTGCAAGCCCAACAAATGAGGGCACGTATTTATTTAATTAGGGGATTTAAATCTCGAAACCTGTCATTTTGACGATGGGTTTGTTTCTCATGTGAGTGCTTGACACATTGTGATCCGTGGAGAGCTCAGAAAAATTCATTTTGTGTAGGAACTTCCCCTGAAATACTATCCCGCCGGATGCCAATGTATCACACAAAAGAAGATTATTGATGTGGTTGGAAGTAAAATGTTTGGCTTTGTTATGGTGTACCTCAGTTAGGGGCGACTCGAACTTTAGGGATATCTTCTCCTTTATGACAGAAAACTTTCCAGTGTTCAACGAAGATAAGTCTCCTGGGTGAGTAATTGTCTTTCAAGATGACGCTTCATGCTTAGTTTCACGAGAGGTCCCCAAATAAAGTCATGGAAACCTATTTGTCTGTTCATTATTCACCGTTAAACCCGTGATAGCATAAGGGCCTTCAAGGTCCAGTCCATACAAATACCCTCTAAAAGGGCAGATTTAAGCCCAATCGTAAAATTCTCTGCTTTCTGAGGAAGGCATTCAAAGGTCTACATACACACTAGCCGCTGGAGTCAAAAGTATAACATTAGTATACTAAAGGGGGTGAAATGTCTTTACGAGCAGTCAGGCCGAATAGAAAGGCTTAGATTACCTACTTGTGAGTAGTCACAACCATTGCCTAAGAAGTTTAGAAGGTGCTCTGAAAAAAGTGAAATTCATTCAAATTTGTTCGATTTCATCTCCCCAGTTGACAAAGCTTGAATGCAGGGCTATTGAAATGACGCTTGTCTGATATATGACTAGAATAGTATTCTTTCTCTACTCCGATAGTCAACACGCGTCCCGCTGTTACCCCCACTCTTTATTCGGATATCCGTCCTGTCATTACCTCGGAAGTCTTTCAATGACCAAAAGGTCTGTGATTGGTCCGGCCTAATGCCCTCTTCAGTTAACCCCTTTGAAGGTGTCAACTCTGAGGATTTTGTCACTGGGCCCATGGAATTTTTCAAAGAAAGTAAGACTTAACTGATCGGATGCATCTTTGTGCTTTGGATGTGTTGCATACAACTGAAGAACTCCTCGTGATGCATCTATAACAGAACCGACAGGCTGTTGCTTTGATATCTGCAATCAGCGGCATAGAACTGAATGCAAAGTAGTGGCGAAAAAGAAGAACTCTATATCGAAAGGCTGGCTTATTTTTGGGGTGCATTTACCAGGAACATTATTGTTCCACAATTGTTCAGTCGCTGGAACATTCACCGGCTACATTATAGGTTTTTAGAGCATTTATTCTGTGTACTTGTTCCCCAGGATCATATCAGAGTTGAAGAAAACCGCTCCGCAAAGCAAACCATGAGTAGGAATGATAATAAAAATGATGATAATGAGCTTTGCAAAGTAATTCTGACGATAAATTTCCATGACAAAGTTTTGATCAGTTGTCGAAAATTTCCAATGAACACATTTGGAGAACACAGTTTGGAGAACAAGCTCGTTTTTAGTGATTCATAATCATGCCAATACATCACAATACATTACGACAAGTCAAAGGATTGAACCAATCAGATAAGTAGGAAGTGATAAAAATTAATGATGAGAAAAGGGGTTGGGGGGAGAACAAATTTAATCCGGGCTTGAATCAAATGTGGCTGAGTCTATCATATCTTTTTGCCTCAAATTTCGCTGCAAGTTGGATAGCGTGAAGATGGCTCAATCAGCCAGTCGATACATTTACTTCCACAGCTCTGAGCCTCTCGAGATTAGAAAGAACCTAATTCAATGCCTCACAAACAAGGCAAGAATAATACGTTCAGAGGACACCACTGAAGAAGAATTGCAAAAGGTGTGAACCACATTCATCCAAAACGGCTACCCGGACCGGCTAGTTGAGAAGATAATGTGAGTTAAAGTGGAAACACCAAGGACTTTTGGGGTGTAAAGAAAGCTGATATACATCTCTTTGCCATTCAAGAGTGATATGCTGGCAGAGATTGTGCACAGAATATTGTCAGGGGTAATCAGCAAAACATCCTGCGCAGCTAAGCTCCGGGTTTTGTTCGAATCCCGACCGGTAGGGCTTTTGCTGTTGAAAGACAAAGTGCCTGATTCTGCAGCCTCATGTCGTGTTTAGTCATTCATTTGTTCCTGTGAAACAACGTATATCGGCCGCACAACCAGGCTTTTGTCTGAACGCATCCGCGAACACCACCCTGCAAGGTTAAAAACTGGAGTAGTTAAGTCACTCACTAGCGCTGTCGTTTCACACCTTGCCCAGACTAATCACGGAGTAAACGTGGCTGAGGCGTTCTGTGCGCTGTATGAGGTTCGGGGTCGGTAATCAAGACCGGCAAAGTGTCGTATACTAGCTACAGCTGAGGCCGCCAGAATCCACCTCCATAACCTCCTTCTATGTACTCAAAAACAATTTGTATGTGCCCTTAAGCTTCCCTGGCTCTCCCTCTACCCTACAACAGGCCATAGACAAGATAAAAACTGAAAAAACACGAGAAAAACGATATACATCCGGTTTTGATTTAAGCCCGGATTACAACTGTTTCCCCCACCCCCTTGTCTCATATTAATTTTTATCACTTCCCATTTATCTAATTGGTCCAATCCTTTGACTTGTCGTAATATACTGTGATGTAATGGCATGATTATGAATCACTGAAAACGAGCTTGTTCGCCAAACTGTATTCTCCGAATGTCTTATCAGTTGGGTTTTATGAGTATGAGCATGTTGTGGGGTACCGATTAGTTTCCGTGAGACGAATTATTGCCGTGTCATCATCGAGACTATGTCATTGCTTTTTGCGTAGGGGTATTCGCCTTGTTGGCAGTCTCCTCCCTAATTGAGGAGGGGTATGGAGGGTATGGTCTGACACATCGTTCAATGAGGGGTTTAGCCTCACTAGCAGACAGTGCGTTAGAACCCGCCCTGTACCAGGCCCATGAAACCACGAAAGACAAGACTGCCAATCGACGGCGTGAAATGATAAATGAGAGATGAATCCTGACAGCCGCATTCTGGCCTCAAGTCTTGGTCGCTCACACCAGTTGCATCAACGGGTTTTATGTAATGTGTGGCTACAAGACATAACAACCTATATATTCTTTGTTTTTCATCAATAAAATGAGGTGGTTCACGGGCAGAGCAGAATTCTCCCTAGACTCAGTGGGTCGGTACAAAACTCTTAGCATGCACGTATGACGTTAACCAGGTCTATCCGCGCCAGTTCCACAGACATGACCAACTCATTCACAATGAGAGAGCTCATATTCGTGAAAATACCACTAACTGGGCTGCTGGAATGCATCAGCATCTTTGCTTCCTCATTTTTGGGTTACAAACTGAATGATCCATAACTACCGACATCTATGATCTTCATTTCAAGGAGCCAATCTAACGGATTTTCTGTCTGAAAGAAAAATTAACTAATGTCAGCGCTGCCAGTAGCCATAACAGGCCTTTGGAAACTAGATGATGGACTCGGAATTATAGAACACTGAATTTAAATCACTAACATATTTTTGTTCAAATCTATACCTTATCTCCCATCGGCTTATCGCATGTTTAGGTACTCAAATTATGGGTTTCAGTATTACCAACCCAAAAGATGTTGTAGACAACAACTAAAACTGATCCTCTACATGCCTGTTCCAAGCTCGTTTCGTCACGGTCTTGTACTGGCTGAGGGCCCGTACCGTGGTAAGGTTGAATGCCCGTAGACTAGAACCCGTTTGGCGTCACCCGGATGAAAATAAAATACTTCATCAGCACACTCGGCACTCCTTACTGTTGAGCAACATCATAGTTTCACTTCAAAATGAAAACGGTGGCCCCCAAACAGATAACCTCTCAAAGCTCACCAAAAGTCACTCCCACCCCCCGCTGTCCCGGGTCCAACGCTGAATTATTTGCCGGGTAAGCTTCAGTCTGCCGAGATCTTTCTCCCCTGTATTGGGTTAGCCAGCTGTACTTCGTAGAACAGCTTCACGACCAGGACCCGGACAAGTTTACTAGTTACACTTACGGCGAGGGCCGCAAAACGGGCTGCCGGATCCCGTCTGATACACTTCCACGTGACAGGCTCTTTCTCCAGACTTAAGGCCGATTCTCTGCCCGCCTCCCAGCTCGGGGATCTGGATCCCCGACCCGCTATACCTAATACGGACTTGTTGTTCCGACCAGCGTTTGGTGAGCCTGATGGGCAGGACCCTGACCCAGCTAGCCAGCCATGTCCGTAAGACTCAAGACCCAACCGCCATCAGTGTATGGATCTCTCCAGGGAATGTCACCACCCTTGAAAGCAGGGAGGAGGACTCTGCACGGGCTTGGTTCTTGACCAGTCCGAGGACTGTTACCGCAATGTACCACGAAGAAGTGGTCAAAGCGAGGCTCGTTCACCACTAGCTCCTTGGCTCATGCAGAAGGCACCCACATCCCACGCATGACCGCAATTAAGGACAAAGGAAGAGCAAAACTCAAGCTCCATGCATAGAGGCACGTGGAAGCCCGTGCCATTTACCGGGTCACCTTCAAAGTCCGAGTCTTTCCCACCACTACCCGTGCTAGCTCCATCCACTCTGTGCGGGTCACCAGACCTAAAGGACCTGAGGGAGGACCTGCATGAAGCAAGAACCAGGGACGGAGGGGAAATTTTGGCCGTGGGTGTTCACCAGAGTAGATACTCCAGCTGTTTACCCGTGCTTAATTCAATTTCTTCACTTTGAGATTCAGAGACTACTTCAGTAAAGAGAAAAAATATTCGTAAATTTAAGGTTGCAAAAGAATCCGGAAGGCTGATCATCACTGCGTTTTTCAGTTAACTGCAGAACTCTCATTTCATGCATATTGTCTGGGGTATAGATTTGTTATAGCGGCTGATCACGCAGTATTGGCTTTGGTTTTACTGTAACTGATCAAGTAGCCAAATTCTGTTTGTTGTCACTATAGCCTTCAACTCGCAAAGGCCCTCAATGAGAATACGTTTATGGTGTATCGGTTTTTCATGCCCATAACAATAGTCAGATGTGCGGTTTACCATGTAATGCTAACGTTGAGTAAGGCGTTTAAAGACAGTCCACATAGCTTTGTGCTAGAACGTGTATGGCTCGATCGGGTTCGATTCCCAATAGGGATGGAGGGTAAATCACTTCAGTATTTACTTTACGAACAGCAACAAGTCTCGGAAGCAATAGATCATGAGGTGTAGACAATTGACAAAACAAAAACGAACTTTACGGAAGTAACATTCAGTAGATAGAAAATCAGGCCGACCTAGACTAATTCTCTCGAATTGTTATTTAATTTTACAAACGTCCTAAAGGAACTTGTCCCAAGAATCAGAGAAGCTGGACTGATTCTAGAAATGCAATTCATTGAATAATAAGTGCAATTAGGGACCAAACTGTTCCGACTGGAAGTTCATGAATCATTTAGTTTCAAAATATTTCTGGTATTATTTCTACAGGTTACAAGAATGATTGTGTTCACCTTCTTGGAATTTCAGAAAACGAGGTCGTTTGACTGGGGTTGAATGATATTTGAATGTACCACAGCTAACGTTCTGTTGTCAACTATAGATGACAAAATAATACTGTGTATCCCACAATTCATCAAGTTCCAAGTGGCTCTTTCCAGTCATTATTATTGTTCTGGTAATCACAAAGTCAAGTAGACAAGCTTTCACGGGGGAGCATAATGGGTGTGACAGACGGGTACCTATTGTACATTGCTAGGATCACGCCTTTCAGCTTCGGACCATTTCATAACTATTACTCGGGAAAAGCTGATAGCCGATTTCCTACAGCTGCTTAAGAATAGCTGCGTGCATGGTAACCAGAAAAACAGGTATAGTTCCCTTCACTAGAGTAATTATCGCCAGCACGTCATTTGCATCCAAGTCATGGTAATATCCCAGTCAGTGTGAATCTTTTGTTTAATGCCGTGTTTTTCCTCACGGAAACCGTAATGGTCAAGATCGAGGCGAATGATGACAACCGCAGGAGTTAAATCTAGGTAGGACCGAAATGTTGGTTAGCTACCACGATCAATAAGTTCAAGAAAGCTGCTTTGTAGTTTAGGGATTTACCTTATGTATACAGAAAAAGATGTCTTGAAATAAATAACATATCACCAAACAAGCCCATTACCGTACCCTGAATGCTGAATGTAGGCGAATATCTGTTATCGGTGATTTTATTCTCAAGTCATTATATGGTAACGAAAATTGTAGGAAGGTAATCGGAACAGTCAAATGTGTAAATCGTTGTCTGGAATGGATAGGGGTGATAAGCGGACGGATGAGTAAACATTGGCATAGTAACATATGCACGAAGGAGTGGGTTGCGTAACGAGTGATAATTACCTTGTGTCACCACCACTATCACGTACGATGCACTCTGCTCTCAGCCGGGCTGGTGGAGCGCTTGAACCAACCTTTGTAGCAAGCATAGTTCTGGCCTCAAAGGACGGACGCTTCTTGCCATTTTTGCTGCCTGATAACATCAGTGACAACGCGATGGAATTCGAAAATTTGACCTTCAGGTAGTTTGTCAACGGTGCTTAAATTTTAGCGAATCTAGCATCAAAACGTCTGTCTGTGAAGCGATGGGTCCCCTTTATTCGACTCATAAAAAAAGAAAGAAGACATAAATCGCGGGATGCAAGCATTTTGTTTAACCTAGTCTACCGCGTACATAAAACATTTCAGTTGATATATCATAGAGCGAGAAACTATGATACAGTGGAATGGGCTAGACTGAAATCTATGACAGTGCATTCAGTAGGGGGAGGGAGAGGACTGTGCGGTTGGTACCAGGGCAAACAAACATTGTTTCAACCGTTTTTGTGCACAAAGCGCCGGCTGATGCATAGCTTCGCTGAGCGCAAATAGCTTTCATTTGGGATTGCTCAATATCACTGTGAAGAATTTGATCAGGTCAACCTTGAGACTAGATGCAAGTAAGAGTTTTACAGTCGAAGAAGCCGGAGATATGACGTCTTTCTCTGCGGTTGCATTGCGTTGCATCATTGATTCTGCCAACCATTTGGGGGTATTCCAACGCTCATTGAGTCAAGGAGAGAATTTTTTTGCCAATCTATACGTCAAGGCGACTGCAAATGGACCGTTAGACAACGAGTTGGACATCGGGGTCTGCAAGACCGTTTGGGTAATTTTTGAAACTTCACCTTTGGTGGTGTGCAACGGAAGTTTTGCTCAGCTGGGTATGAAAGCTTTGTGGCTGAATTAAAATTTCAATTTATTTGAATAAGTACGTGGCCACACTTAAAGGGTAAAATAATAAGAACTTGCTTCTCGACCGTGGTTGGTTTTTTGCATGTTTTCCTTGACTTTCGGTGATATTCGATGAACTTGTCGGAGCAACCATTGGCTACCGAAGTTCGCTTTAAGAAATCCTCTTCATTTTGCACTTGGTCCCTCGTGCAGATCTTCCGCGCTCTGTTGTAGAGTGTATGAACTGATCCACGTTTGTAGGCCATTGGTGCAAAGCTGGGGAATAGCAAATAGCGGCAGCCCATAGTTGCAGTGTTCCGTCCGAAAGTCTATTGGCAAATTCTTCTTTAAAAGTAACAGAAAGATTGGAATGAATATTTTGTGGTGCAAATAAAAGGAATAAAACTTGCCTCATTCGAACAAAGTTAAAAAGACATCGACATGTAGTCTGTAAGAAGAAAAGTGAGAAACACTGTCACAAAGTTTTCCTTCGATCATTCCCAAAAAAACACCTCTAACAAGGTCGGACCCATGGGACTTCCCGTGGCTACACAACCAAACTGTTTATAGATTTTTCCTTCAAAACCTGGGCATAAAAAGTGAGATCCCTGACTTATTCACCGGGAACGGGTAAATGAAAGTTATGCGAAGAAGTAGAACACATAAGTTATCAACTGTTTCACAAGGAGTAACTTTGGTGATAAGGGAATGAACACCATCTGAGTACCATTTACAGAACTCAATAGAATCTTGTTCAACTTGTCTGTGATTTCAAATGAGCCCTGCAGACAGAACGGTGTTAAATGTTTCCGAATGGGAGAAAGGATGTCAAAAAGCTAGCGTGCGAGTTTCCGATACGCCAATTTTTGCATCCATATTATAGGTCTCAGAGGAACTGCAAACTTGAGGACTTTTAGTGACCCTCCCACGTAAGGCTTCTGTGTCCCAACTAGTTATAGTTTCTTTTGTGTGTTTTCGGATATAATTCCGTATAAGAGCAGAATCCTTGGTTGTCCATATATCTGTTATTCTATTAGAACATTGTTATTCGGCATGTTGTCCGGTTCGAATAGTCATGTGTCGCCAATTATGACCTCCATCTTCAGCATGTACTCCTTCTCCTTCATGATTACAGTGCCCGATGCTTTATCTGGTTGAAGGAACAACGAATCTTCCATTTGTCTGAGTTGCTTAACAGCCACTCGATGTTCTGACGACAAACAAAGTCATTGGTGTATGGGTGTGGAAATGTATTGCTCTGAGAGTAAACGAAATGCTCGCATCTCGCGACTTATATCTTCTTTCTATGGTCACACTTGTCTATTTTTCCTGAACCAAAGACAGTATTGCTCAGTAAATGTTCCACTTTGTCACTGGGTTTTTTTGTTTTCTTTCATTGCAAGATTTGTAAACCTGGTGCGATGACAAAACCGAATGACCCACGATTTTAAATCTAGCTTGGAGAGTGTTGACATTTGATAATCCCGAGATTCTTACAGGCTTTAGAATAAAATGAAATCAAATGAATTATTGAATGAATTATTAAATGTTCATCCATTCTGAAGCTTACTGTTTGTGTTGGCCCAATTGACAGGGAGATATTGTATGCCACATCACGATGTATAAAGTAAAATTAAAATAACTTGTGGTAGGCTTTCGCTTTCGGCGAGCAGTGTGCTAAATAAACAAAATGAGGAGCTGAGTGTGACGATTTTGTGTTATACTTGCATGCCTTCACTGTTCATTTGTCCAATGTACCCTGCATTCATCATCCACACACAACGAAATAAATCGTGCGCATATGACTCATCTCAGTGGGACCTTGGATATTGATTTCATATGGAGCATGTCTCGCGCGCATGATCCGCCTCCAATTCACGTGACAACTGTTGGCGAGTTTCTGCCTACTAATTATATTGCTCATGTGCATATGCTTTCCGTTACACATTTTATGCCTATAAGAATGCCGTGTTTTGTATGATAAACTACAAAAACATTCCACTGCCAATTTGAGCAATACGGTCACCACAATGGGCTTTTAGATTAAGCGGTAGCAACTGCGTACAGAATGCCATTCGGTCAACAGACAGATTTTGAAGGGAGTAACATCGTGAACGTAAGTACACTATTCTACCCGTAGGGTATTGTGCAGTGCTGACGGAGTGTTGTCTTTTTCGGATAAAAAATAAACAACGACTGTTTATGATTGATGAACTTATCTTCCTTAATTCATTTCATCTTATGATAAATTCCTGGATAAAAAACAGAATTGCGAATTTGTAGGTCGTATTTGCGTTCATATATATATATATATATATATATATATATATATATATATATATATATATATATAGCATTTTCTGCTTCCAATAACTTTGGGAGAGGGTTGGATTTTTATCGTTTCAGTATCGATTCATGTTCATGAGAGTATATTCTAAAATCGGTAAGCGTTTTCCTTTTCGGCCAGTATAACTTTGAGGCATTGATTTTAAGTCGTGATGTCAGACCCACCCAATTAAATACCCAGTGATTCGTCAGTCATGTCCACTTGACCGTCTGAGTAGAGTAGACAACCGACTAAAATCCCTGATGAAAACCAGTGAACTTTTATTATTTAACCCCTGCTTGTGAAATCACTTCATACCCATCCTACATCTAAGCAAATCGCATCACTAATGCTTCATTCTGTCAGTGAGATAGAACTAGTGTGGTTCGGTCAACCGACGGACAAACTTCACGAGCATAAAATGCATATAAACGGAACAAGTTCACCAAAACGACCTGGCTGACACCGCGTCTATAAGTCTGTATTTCAGGTACGACTACTGTGACAATTGATGTTATAGTTTCAAAAGTTAATCGAATGAAACAAAACTGTTCAGCATTTCCCCCAATAGTTTATACCTCTTTTGGGTCAGTGAGTAGGGTCTCCATGGTATGTACGTGAAGTTAAATTATGCCTTTTTTCCCTAACCGCTTATCTGATGTGCTCTGTTCTTCAATACGTATATCCAATCGTTGGATCGTTCTGTCTGATTTCGTACTTAATCCAATGTCCGTGGACGACCAGTAGCTCATTTTAAGCTTCATCAAATAGTGGACAAAATGGGCGTATCCCGTGTAGGAGTAGATCCAATGACAGCTTATCTTCAAGCAAATCATAGAGCACTTAGAAGTAGTTCAACAAATGCATGCAGTGTGCTTAGGTTTTTGTGTACATCAAGAGCTGAAGGCTGCAGACGTGACTATTTGCAAATTAAGCTAATGACTTATTATTGCAGTTAACGAAAAATGAACCCAGCCTCTGATATTCTCGGGAGCTTCTAGCTGGGAAATTGGACAGGTTTCTGAAACAAAGCCAACAGTATTAAACAGACACCGTCCAGGTGATTAGTGAGACAACTTTACGATTATTTGGTCAAATTAGAGTGTGAAAACAAAACATTTCACTCACGATTTATTAAGCCGTACTTTCGAAAGCGGCAGTTCATTGTTAGTATGAGAGAAATTGCAATCCATTTTTTATTATTTGACTCCTTTCGAATGTATGGCGATCATGATCACCAATATAATCATAAACGTAAACATCATCATCACCGTCACTATGATCATCAACATCGCCATCGTCATCATCGTCATTAAGGCCATCACCAACAGCATCAACATCGTGAATATCAATACCATAAACATTAGGAAATTGAACATATTCGTCAACATCATTAGCTGTGTTCCCATTCAACCTCACCTGGAAAGTGGAATAGCTTTGGCGAACGTCACATACTTTCACGGTTAACCCCTTCCGCAGTGAATCTTAACGGATTCTCCCATCGGGTTTGGCTTTGGTTGGCAATAACTTGTCACTCACACAGCCGTCGACTTCTCCTGTAGACGTATTCTTGGTGCAGACCCGTGCGCAATAAATGTTGTTACAAATGATCTACAGAGATTGCGTAATCATTCCACGTAGTAGGCAGCCATCATCCTTCAGGAACGCCTAGAAATACAGTGCTAACTCTTTAGCTATTATGGTCGTTACATGACTGAAAAGAGCAGTTCATCATGCATGATAAATTGGTAAAGTATTAGATCTTTCACGTACAGACACTGATCATATTTGTTTTCATTCGTTCGATAATAAATAAAAATACTCTATCGATCAAGTAAACTGGAAAATCTCACTAGCAAATAGCTTTTTCGTGACACAACAAGGTAGTTGCAAGCTTGCCAAAATCGGTATGATCAACTCACGAGCACAGATTTTTGATTAACTAGAACCATTCACAAAACGACTGATATGTTGCCTGACAAGTACGACTACTTTTCAAGGGGGATAGGCGTCGACTACAAACAGTTTAACGAAAAAATCTAACGAGTTCAAAAAACGTTTGGGTAAAATATGGATCATCAATTTTCTACTCAGTAACCCTTACCCGGTCTGCTGTAGGACTTCGTGTCACTCGACTATGCTCATTGAATCTTCGTTTCAAAATCGGATCACGTACTATAACCGCTTTTCTTAACCTCGCGCAAATGGAAAACGTTCACATGATACACTCACACCTAGCACTGGAAATCGCGTGACCAAGTTGATTGAGTTCAGGGAGTTTCCCACTCATATTGCTTTTATATTCAGTTGATGTGTATGATAAGATTATGTGTTGGAAAAATAATGGAATAAATGAATTATCCCAGTTATACGGAACTAGCTTGCTTTTGATAATTTTAAACAATTGGTTAACAGAGGACGACCGATAAAAGGTTTGATTATGGATTTTCGTAGAGTTTGAGTTAACCCATCCCAAAAAGACTGTAATTGTTTCTGTTTCCTACACTTACAAGGTAATGCACACTTTGTTCCAACAAGGTCGCGTGATTTGTTACAAACGCCAGTAAAGCAGTAATCGGTGCTTAACAGTTCTATCACGTTTCGGCAGATACATCTACATATAGTTGTATTTCCCATCCATCAAAGCTCACAAAAACAAATCTAGATGATTGGAATATGATACTATATGACACTGTCTTGTAGAAACCCACTATCACCACTTTTTTGGAATCCCTGTTATACGGTAGCATGGTGCATTTGTGGCGCGCAACCTGCTTTTACACGGAACTCTGTGTTCGTGAACTGTAAAATCATCACTATACGAAGCTCTTTTCCAATTATATGCATCATGCTTTCGAGGGAAAATACTCAGCTGCTACTTAAATACTGCACTGAAAAAATCACCTGTAACAACAGCATTGGGGAAAGCCTGTTTTTCAGGGCAAGTTAGGAAAATCGGTTGTGAATGAATATGGATTAATGAGGAAATGAGCGAGGTAAAAAACTACAGAGTATAAAAACATCTACTGTGTGCAAACAGATGTTTTTACTCGGATCGAGTGGCAGTTGTTGGATAGCAAGTGCTATAATCGAGATGAAGATATGTGCGGTTATCCAAGATCTTGCGAGATAAAGTCGGACATGACTTGCGATATCGGTTTGCAATAAAGTAGATGAGCAAGTCGTAAGTGATGCCAACGAGTCCAGACAATTTTTTTGAAGAAACCTGGAGAGAATTTTAAAGTCTTTCTCAAGCCGTCCGGAGAGTATGACGGTGGAAGCATAGAGCCAGTGCGGAAGGACGCATAGAAATTCAAAACGTTTTAATGAGTAGAAGAGGGCACCAAGAAATTCAGCGGTGTTAAGGAACAAGTGTGTCATCAGATTTTCAAGAAGACAGCCATGACATGATCTGTCAAGATAAGGTCACGGTTGATGACTACGAGGTCTTTGCAATAGTTCATCATCGATAACTAAGTCTGGATGAGACAACACTGGGTTTGAGACAAAACATAATTTCAGAGTGCTTTGAAGGGTTCATCCCCGGACATTACTCTTCGGTGTAAAACGGAAAATATGAGCTAATAGAGCCGGGTACTCTGAAAATCACCTCGTGGGTGAATTTAGTAGGGAGACAGCTTCCGTAAACAAGCATAGGTGTTACATAAGAAAAAACGGTGATTGGATGACACCCTAGAGTATGCCTTGTGTGGAGGGAAGCATGGAAGAAGTTCGACCTTAATGTCGCGTAAGTTGTTGTCGGTTGGAAATTAGTTAGACAGAAGATAATTGCCAGAGGTACTGATGTCTGAGTCAACAAGTGCACGGAATAAGCTTGATCTGCTAGCGCATTTGAATGCGTCATTATAATGGAGGAAACAGACCACAACCGCTTTGGCGATCAATAGACGACAAAACGGAGTGGACAAGAGAGGCTAGGGTATCGAGGGTTGATTGTGATCAGCTTTATGTCAACTGCTTGGAGTCAAACACACTGATCCAGGTAGACGGTCTTTTTGATATAATATTTTCAATCGCCTTAAGAGCTACCGACGCACAAGAAATTCGACGTAGTCTATGTGTACCTTTCCGGGTACTGAAGTGATAGAAGTCACGTACCGACAACCGGGAGTAACAGTACGAATAAAACATATATCAGAGAGATTTCATAAAGTACGAGTGATAAAATGCTTGAGCATTTTTTCAAATAGACAATACAAATGGTAAATTCATTAATCAATTAATCGAACAATCTCACTTGATGATATCGTTATAGCATAACGAATGGGTAGCTACCTGTTAGGTCATCAGCAATATGGAGGCCAATTACTTCAAACAATTTGCACTCCAACGAATCCTCAACACGCAGGAATCCACACATCAGATGTTGCAACCATTCATTCATGGTACGAAGCTTGGCAGTTTCCCATACACGCAGAGAGTTTTCTCGTCCTGGTGTTCACACTTTTGTCACTAGTTCAAACGAAACAATTTCCAAAAAAACAAAAGTAAATATTGGTGCAGAGCCGGTAAACAGAAGTAATATCATAATAGCAATAATTTTATGTTTATGTAATGGATGAATTCAGAAACCCTATAGGAAATCGATTCCAATTTGGAGTCACTTCACTTATTCAGAAGTTTTAAGGTCATCCAACAACGAGGTCGCCGAAAATTTAGTAATCCTCAAAACTGGGAGCACTCATTGTCCTGGTCAATGTAAGTGTTTCGGATTTGCTTTGTTAGATACAAAAATGTGGGTAACCAAATGTAATCAGAACACAAAAGCATTAAAATTTTCACGGAAACACATAGTCTAGGGTCACGAATCATTTCTAAACACTGCTTACCACCGTGACCTAGCTCTTTCAAACAAACTCCCTTGACTACGGTGACCGTGTCTCTCATCCGACTAGGAGTAGGATAATATAGCTGTATAAGTCAAGTTCAAATTGTGGTATCCACGATTGGATGAGCACTTAATCAAGTGATTATCAAATGCAATCAGCAGTGCACGCAGAAAGGTTACACAAAAGCTAAGATAGCTTACTCCGTGACGATTGCAACATCATCATCATCATCATCGTCTGGATCATCACCGTCATCATCATCATCACCATCATCGTAATTATGAAGTTCCTGTCAAAAGATCACTTCAAAAACCTCTTTCCAATGGTGATGACGTGCTTCTTATATGAAGGAATTATGCATGATCTTAGGCTGCTCCGCATGGAATATGTTTTTTTCAACTCACTATTGGGCATGAATTAACTGAAATGAGAAACAAACTTTTCCAGCAGGAGGAAAATAGAGACATATCACACTACTTAGGTTGGGTGACGGGTGTGGTAAACACTGAACCTAATTCGAAATACCATCCACCATCCATAGCTGGCAAGCAGAGCAGAGTTGGCAAGTCGTATACCCATTATCAATTACGTATACCTATATATAATCATGTATATATATATATATATGTAATGTATATATATATATATATTACTAACAGGACTCCGCCATCATGTTTAATTCATGAATCAGTTTATCTTTGACATGCAACGCTTCACGCAGACGTACGTGCTCTCTATTGCCTACAACGATCACCTTCTTACCAGTAAAAACAAAAACATTCTGAGTTGCATTCCGGTTCTGTGATAAATAATGCATGATGAATTCACCAATTCATCACCAAGCATATATTATCGAGACTAAAAGGTGAGATAATTTCAAATACAAGTGAAAAATAGGAGGTAGTGATGAGTATGTTGATCGGATTATATGAGAGGTATTCTTTACTCTATGGTCGACTTGCCCTTATTCTCAGTGAAATATTTGTGCATTTTAAACATCGAATTCAACAGTCATGACATCATTCCCTATCCCATGCTCTTTTTATACATACAACCTTTTTTCCTACAGAGAAAAAGGTAGAGAATTTGCAATAAATAGTTTCTCCGTGACTGATAATTGTATCTCAACCAAAGTTTGGCTTTTGGGGACAACTGTGAGAATTAAACCGTCGGTGTTTCCATGATGTTCTTAATGTGAAAGTATATCACATGTAAATAGATGCGTATCCAGGTACATAACGGCTACTGTTGTACCCAGAACCTAATAGACTATCAAAGAAACTTCACGGTATTATAGAAAGTGAACAATGAAATGTGCAAAACTCAACGAAAGTAGAATACGAATGAGAACCGATCTATTGTCTGCGTGACTGTATAGGCCAGATACCACATCAGCTAACTCTTCGTGTGAAGCTTAGCCTGGTGCACCACTGTGTAGCAAGGCAGTTTTCCGAGCAGAACCTAATATAGAACAGACTGGGGAAAATACTTTGAGATCGATGAATGTGTTCACGGGGTATTAACCCCACTCCTAAGTGCGACCATGATTCTGTTGCAGTCACATCAGACAGCGTTTCGGTCTTTTTTGCTTGCGCGTTATTGGAGTGAGCTTCTGTGTGAATTTTTTTTATCGCGAACCATATCTTGCTACACAGGGGAATTAAATCGATAGGTAAAAGGACTTGTGATACAATTTGGATTTCATTGCGATTACAACGTGTGAACGTCAGTTGGGGCATGATACCATTTTTAGATTGCATGAATGCTAACCCATCTCATTTCTTCTCACAGTTGCTTGCAATACATCATGGGAATTTGCTGAGGATTCTTTCTCTAGGGTATACTAAGCGCTTTTCGTCACCAGTCGAGGTGACATCGTCAGTGCGCTGATGGGGTTCCTATCCTCATTTCTATGTGCAAAAATCGCGCCCCCAGGTTCGACTTCGACCTCAGATAACCTTGAATTTAGGGATTCACTACGTATGAAAGCGTGACTTTTGACCTATTGAGGAGGACTTAAAAATTAAGTAATCTCACCCTTGACCCGCCACAAGACCTTCTAAATTCAGAAACTTGACCTTTCGATGTCTACACCATTGTGGCTATTTCTTAGAGTATTTGCTCCCTGAATCTACCGGGGGTAAGTGCGGCTGATATGTCCGCACGAAGAATCGGGTTCCTTGGCTATTGAAAAGTGGGATTAAGGGTCCAGTTGATTTGTCTTATACTTCTGGAATTACTTTAGTTTCTTACTCAACAAGCAACCATTATTGGGATCCATATCAGTGTGCTTTTGATTGAATTTCTTGAACAGTGCCAAGTTTCTAAGCATTTCCTTGTGTATCTCGTGGGTTCTTGATCCAGAGTTTGAAATTCATCCAGATTGAACATGCGTTCTTCCTGATCCTTGCGGACGGATATCAGGTAGATTGGATTGTGCCTTCTCATAGCTAGTTTGTGTCCATGCTTACGAGTGACAAAATTCCTCCCATTTTGACCAAAGTGGTGCTTACTACAGTCCTAGAATTTCATCTTGTTCATAACCTTTCTGCTTTCCTCAGTTTTGTGTTGCTTTTTCAATCTTCATGTGATTTTTCTTGGGGTCTATTTGGTCTTTGAGCAACTGTGCTGTTTTGTGGTTGGAGGAACCTTGAGATCATCTTGGATATGTCCTGGGTGAAGGGCAGTGCTATCCTTCGGATAGGTTACGTTCACTGGCTTATTTCTTCTCTTATTCCGTGTAAGGTCCTTCTGACGAAGTTTCTTGGACATCCGTTACGTTGATTAATTTTAAAAAGCGAGTTATCTTCTTGTGTTCAAGGTTTCATTGTGCTTCAGTGAGTTTTGGCCCAGTTAAACAGCTTTCGGAAGCATGGTTTCGTTTGGTTTTGTGGGTGCTTACCGTAGGAAATCCATATTTAATCGGTGTGAGTCGGCCTCCGATATACTGATGTTTTCAAAGTCCCATTGCAGTTTCGTCTTGCCGACACGTCCAGAATGCCCTTCTTCATCACAATTCAGACAACAGTTATGCCTGTTGGGTATGCTGGTTGTTGTTCACATTAACTTTTTATGATATAATCCACTAATCAGTCAATATGCGGATAATAATTATCTGCTTCAATGTCAAAATAACCTAGCGTCGTAGTAGTGAATAAAATGAATCTGAGTAGTGTGTGACTTTCACCTCTTCTTTCCTTTTCCAGCTAATGAAATAACGAAACAAGCTGGCTTTGAAAGCACATTCTTCTGCATAATTGTGCAAAACCAAATAGATCTGCATCATATCGCCCTCATAAAGCCTCGATGTGTGTGACCGTGCATCAGAAATAACCGATCGTTTTTCACTGGTCATTGGACCAAATTTAGGAATTTGTTGTTATGCGGTGAGATAATATAGCATTATCGAAATGCGGTTGCCCTCTTTTCGTTTTTTTTGTTTGGGTGCATGCATGGCTAATGGGGTGAAAAAGAGATACTTTTTTGCGGAAATCGGCATATATTCAATGACGAAAACCACTTACAGCAAGTTTTGAAAATCTGCAATATTCCAGTTTTTATTAATATTGAACCGTCGTACTTCGCTCAAATATACCATAATACGCAAGGTAACACAATTTTTTTAACTGTTCACACATCGCCACATGATCAACGTCGGAAATTTTATTGCACGTAGTAACTCATCTTTTGGCCGTTTCTTGTAATGCATTGGGCGAAACTATGAAAGGACAAACGAGCACGAAGTCAATGAATTGCCCGATGAATTTTCCCAAAGCCTGTTCGCTATCCAGTGGATGAACACATTTCAGTCTGGAACTGCATATTTCAAAGCATTCCTGCGTGTTTTTGCAAAAAATGACAACAATCTTATCAAGCCTTGAGTTTTGATGTTCGAAGCACGGATGCGATGTGCTCATTAGTGCTTTGCTTTGAGTGTGCGAAATGTCATATCAACGCGTTGACGACAAACGTGATGTATATTATTTTCTATCCGGAAATCCATTTCTTTTTCAAGTGATATAAAAAAACGCTCGTTATTTTGTGAACGGAAGGCTATATTTCACACAGAATAACACAACCACAGTAAGCATCGACCTACTGAAAATATAGACACCCCAAGCGAGCCATACACTGTCAGAAAACTCCTAAAAAGAAACACAACTTAGCAAAAGTTTTGATTGTGTGCTTGGTCCTTCACAAAGTTTCTAGTGGGCCTCATAAGCTAAATTGAAAAAATCAGGGATAACTTCAGGAGCTAAAACTGGTACACAACAGAAAAAAGGTTTTCTGTTCTCCCAAGTTTCTTAAGCATACTTGTGTCAAAAAATTGCAATGACAAAACCAGAGGTCATACAAAGTCTAATTACGTGTGTGAAACTTTCAATGGTCAAAACGAGACATAAAAAGCAATCGAATAATGCTAAAACATTTCGTTTTTTATTTGGAATAAAATAGAAGATTGAACTGGTATTTCGATATTTTCCGGAGCAATAGTTAAGCACACGCAGACAAGCAAAATGTTGGTCAATACTGTCAGAGTGAACCACGAGAAGGCCTAAAAGCTTTTATCAATACTGTTTGCCAAAAACTCGATAATCACAGTATTTTAAAAAGGTGACCTTTAACGTTTACTACCGTTGAAAGGGAGTAGAATAAACCATACTTAAAGCACTCGGCTGATACTACTTAAAAAATGTGAAAATAATACTGAAATTTGGGCTTATTTTATTCATAATCAATGTCGTGTTTTACGATTGTGATGAAAAATTTTGATAATAAAAGAAATTCCTTTGTACATGAAACCAGAATTGTACAAAATCCATTCTGCTCGCGTACGAATTTTGTTCTTATTTCTTACGTTATACAAAGGAGAATTTTCACTAGCGGAAGACGCTTTTATTTGACATTTCATTGCTTTTCTCCAGTAAGGTAAAACTAATTCTTTGTCATGGGAATACAAATTTCTTATTAGATTGTTTTCAACGGCGATTTTCGAAAAGTAATTTTCGGAAAATTTGCTTGTCTAATTCAAGGTAAAAGCTACGTATCCACAAAAACTGCTCAATAATAGTTGTAAGATAGCCATTTGTCCAGGCAAATTTACCGTTGCGCACAACACCATATGCCGAATTCAGCCCAGAAGAGAATTCATTTGTGACCACAAATGTCACCGACTATAAGAAAATAATAGCAAATGGTAATCTCAGTTCACGGCTTCCTCCATGGATTTCACCGGATATTCAAGTTCTTGGGAATTACTAAGGAACCAGACAACTATGTCGGGCTGGGGAAAAAGAACGCTCAAAGGGTAACGGTCATCGATCGTCGTAAAACAAGTTAAAGCATTGACAGTGCCAACCACCTTAGGAGGGGGCCGTTAACTCAAAGGCTAGGGTAGAAAGTCAAGTTTTGAGTGTACACAACAGAATCGGGGACCGCATCATTTAAAATGTTTGTGAAGCTGTCATGTCATGCACAGTGTGATGAACTGGGCGTGATGGACAGTTGAATTCACGGAAAAGTGTCACAAGGGAGAAATGTATGGGAGACGGACCGGATTAACTAGAAAACGAAACATGTTTGAGATGTGGGAAGAGCAGAACAGTGACGCAAGATAATGTTAGACAGTTAGCTCTCAAGAAAATCCGTGTCCAATATTGTCCGCAGATTCAGATTTTCTGATTCTATTCCCTCGTGGATTTAAAAACGGAATATTTTTAAAATAGTACGAAAGCTGTATTCTTTTCAGGGATTCTGAATACTGTATCTACCGGTTTTTTTCAACTCATGTCTTTCATTGTGATTTATTGTTCACTTATTGGTGCACGTGAATATCCCATTTCATTTTCCTATCAAAGTTGTCGAGAAGCTCATTCAGCGCACTGAGAGGTGGTTCGTTCGGTTTTCCATTATAATTGTGTACGCTTATAGAACCGTGTGCAGTAATGTCACAGCCTTTTCCATTTTTTTATTCTTTCCATGTTTTTTTAAGTTTTCACTTGATCTGGTGCCGGGAAAGAATTTTAATAGTTTTACTGTTATGCAGTCTATTATATTCATCATGCTTACTCGTCAAAGGCAGGGGTCTCAGTTATCTTGCCACCAGTGAACCATTTCTAGATTCTGGGAGTCGGAAATCTCCCTGAAAATACATCATTAAGAAGAATGAAGTCCGCATTCTTCCAACCCACCGGCGGAGCGCTTTGTTAATACTAGCCAATGACAAGACCCCATATTCCATATAGCCATGAATCCTTGAAGCATGCGCTCCTGGACTCGTCAGCCCATCGCATGTCACTGTCCACACGGACCACTGACAGACAACCTGATGCGTACCCTTCATATCAGCCCGTCAATCAATCAGTCGTATGAAATACCGTGATTCGACATAATCAATCGCATTTGCAAACCATGCTGCGCAATTAATAAGAACTCTACATGTGTCCATGTATTTCTTACCTCATCATGTGCAATGCTTTGAACTTTGGTCACTCTTGACCAAAGTTTCACCACCTAATCGTGGCTACGTTTCTGCTGAGGTAGGACGGCGCTGATGCAACAAATTCGATATGGGTGACTTGTCCTAATTGCTTCATGAACTTGATTTCAGTGTGCTTCCTGGAAGCACTCAGATAAGAATATCAGGTATTTTATATGGCTTTCTGTGGTGATTCTGTCCCCTTCATAAAAAATTCGAGGAAACTCACTCACTAATCAGTGTCCAATGATTGGTTAAACACTGTGATCGGGATCCATGAATTTTCACAAACAAACAAAAAACGCCATGCGCGTATGACTCACCCTAATGCAATAGTGAATATGGATTATCGCAGCACTCATGTCTCACTCCCATGATCTACTTCCACGTCGCGTGACAATGTGCGAGAGGCGTTTATACTCCCAATCAGTTTCGTTATTCGGTCTCAATAATGAAATATTAGAAAAAAAATTTAAAACGAGTCACTGTGCAACGTCAAAGCTCATTTTATCACTGGAAATACATTAGAACAATAAGTAACAGCTGTTTTACCTCGTGTACTAGAAAATATCAACAGCTGTAAAGTCCATTTACCGAGACTCCACTGGAAACCGCGAGAGCCTAGCACGCCACGTTTACGCACTAGATACGGTAACCTCTGAGCTATTTCATCGAGTTGGTTCTGGATGGTTATCTCAAAGTCAACACCATATGATGCATCCCAAACAGGTTTCCGAATTTAGACTTGATCAACTGGCGATTTTCTTGTGTGACACATGTTTAATCTGTTGGGACATTTGGAAAACGAAGTGATTGTGCTCTCGCTCTTTTCCCGATCATCGACACACTCACCGTCATGCGTGATACGCACTTAGACGGTTAAAGAAGTTGTGAACATTGAATCGTCCGCCTCTCACTCTGTTGTCACCCCGATAGTCCTATGGACAAGTTTTGGTCTGAGGAACATATTTATCAGCTGAGGCACGAGATCCGCACTAAATGTTTCTGCGAATCACTCCGTGAACACTACTATTACAACCAAATGATTCGCACTGACCTAAAGCAAAGTCGCACATACTCAGCAGATTTTATTGTACGAGAGACGGTTGTTTAGGTGGGTGGAGAAGAAATCAGAATGCGTTCTCAGTGACGAATTAAATCAAACGCAGTTTACTGAACACTGCGTAGTTCTTTTCGGAAACAGTAGTTTAAAATGATAGTCTACAAAGAAACCATTGTTTGTTGAAATTAAACCCATTACATCTAACAAAGTTGTTTTTTTTATTTTCTCCGAAGATAACTAACACTCACTATGGATATACTTTGTACCTTTCAATTTTTCAGTCAAAACGTCTTAGCAGCTGATCATTGGCTCAGGTTAACTCACTTTTTTCAAGATGAGAACCATCCACTGAAAAAGTATTTAATTTAAAATCTTCATCTGATAGTTGACAACCCAGGAAAATACCGGTAGAATTCCTTTCACGTCAAAACACTACGGTCCTCTTCAAACTCCATGAGAATTTAACGTGAGCTAGACATTGACTCAGAATTGCGAACACCAGGGTTTGGTAAATTGGCCGGTCAAGAAATGACCAGTATTTTTATGTTTATGACCGTATTTGTATTGGTATTTTGATGCGCGGAAGAACAAAACCCTATATCAATAAGCTCATCCAAATTCAATCAAAATTTGAATTTTTTTCCATCAAACTCAATTTCACTCCCATTCCATCTCCGCAAAAATATTTTCTTTATCACATTAGGGTTATTCTCCATCTGAAACTCGTCAAGTTCTCTTTTGAAGCAGCGTGTATTTAGCTTGAATGGGAAGACACGTTTTATTGACCCATAAATACAAACTCCTGAGTGTCCCTTGTACGTATCTAAGATACCGCGTATCTTCCTTAATTGGCGGTGGATTCCATTTGCTCATTGCCTACAACTGAATTACACCGTAGTAATGAGACTTCTAGTCTACCTATTCCGTCCATAACTCTCATGATTTATGAACTCTTAGTGTAATTAAGTAGGCCTACTTAAATGTGTACGCTTTTTTATTAGAAAAACTGTCTCTAATTCGTTTTCCGATGACAAGCAATTCTCTAGCCGGGTGTTACTTCGTTGCACATATTCTAATAAACGAGAACCAGTAAGCTACAGAAAGTAATTACGTTTCCTTTCTTGAAAATCGCGCCACTTAGAAACCGTAATATCAGTTTCATTGACACTTTACTTACTCCATTTCGAAGCACCGAGAATAACGAAACCAAGGTGGCTACCAAAGATTTATTTCCAAAAACTCTAAGAGCCGACATGGATTGAACTGAAGATGCATGAACCCCTTGTTTTTCTTAGACGTACGGGGGGATTGTATTAAATGCTTTTTATAGTATACTAAAGTTTAGTAGAATACGACCAGATTCTTTTGATAATAACTGAACCAAAATGGTGCAGCTTTTACGCTCGTGAAACCAGCTCAGCTGCTAGTCAAGTCTTTGCTCTGCATGAACCAAACTGGAGAGTTTAAGGCCTGTATCAAATTCACCTGCTAACATCAGCATTAAAAACGACACCAGGCGGACAAATACCTCGTGGGAAAAATGCAGAATGCACCTTGGGCCAAAAAATGCAACCAACCACCACCCAAACAACAGAACCTTGCAAATTACATCAAAAAATAAGGCAAAGTATTTACTTTGGTCCTAGCACAGTAAGCTATTGTCCTGAAAAAGTTCTTTGGAAAGTTAGCGTTTTCTTTGTTTGACTTGTTTCAACAAAATAAAGTGAATGTGCTCACTAGGTATACGAACTGTGCTCATTCAAACTGAGTGGGATTTAGTAAGACCTCCGGATATACTCGTGATTTGCAGACATTTCTATACCAAGTATTTGATATGACCTTACTTTTTTGGAACGAATAAAAGGTCACTTACCAATTTCAAATTCCCGAAAGTATACTTTTTTCCATAGTAATATGGTAGCTTTATTGCATTTATGAACAGATTTACTAGCTGATCGTTTATTTTGAAAATCAATGAGTAGTATTATCGTTTGCTTTGCGTTGAAGCCGTATCAAAGTGCTGCATATGATTTTCAACAAATGTTTGCAAACGGATAAAATAACCATTCTCAAGCGTAAATGTGCACAAACTGCTAGTAAAAAACAGTACCCAGGTAACAAGGGTAATTTTCATTATTTGTTCTGTACTATTGGTCTCAAGCTGAACAAATCGATGTAGGTGATGAAGTTGAAAAGAGAAGTCAGAATGGCAACATTTCACTCTTTGTGTCCGGGACGATTTAGTGGCATCTCTACACAGTGTGTACTACAGACAGTAGTTAATGCTCCAATTTTATATATACGCGAATAGATAACAACAAAATTACGAACGTATGTGGTTCACCATTCGCCGGCTGATGTAGCACCAAACAGTTTACGAAGCCAAACACATCAGTACCACGAATGGAGGTCAAAACGTGTTTCCCATTCAAGGGTGATGAAGTCACCCAAAAGCTGGAATGACGATTAGGATCAGCTGTTGCAAGAACCTAATATGCCACCAAACCAAAAATCATCTGCCGCACGAAAAGCACACTGCTTCCGCCGATTAGAGAACGCCCATCTCTATATACCACATCATACGGTATGTATCATTTCGAATGTGGGTGTGGAATCACTTACCTCGGTTGAACAGAAAGGCAGTTACGTAAACGGATTTCGGAATGTATCCTCGATGGATTTAACGCTCAGTTGACTCTACGATGTCGGACACCAACGATCGACTAATAAATAGGAGACCATCGTCATCAACAGCCCAACACTTGCCGGTGAAGCAACACCTAGTTGACAAAGAAAAAGCGTTTAGGATAATTTAAAAGTCAGAAAACGCGACCGCGCCTAGATTGGCCGAAGCAATAGCAATTAAACAAAGGAAACCATTGCTGTACATACAGAAAGAACTGTATGTGACATTATGTTTCCCATGGTGAGACATACAAGTTCGTAATTTTGTTGCCAATCTTTTACTCTCATAAAATCTGGCCATAACTATTGTCTGTTGTAGGCACTGTGTAGAGATAAAACAAAAGCGGATGGACACAAATTGCGCGTTATTGTGATTCTCATCTTTATTCCAGCTCTGTCCTTATCTTATTCGTTAGTAAGCATCTCTTATGGTGTCCCAAGGAACTCCCACAATTGATCCTTCATTTACGGAATTGTTCCTTATGACTAGTCAACACTCAACTAACTACTGAAATTCAGTATTAGTAGTGAACCGCTCTGATGCTGTAAAAAGCCTCTGCATTAGTATCACTTCATTTGATTGCTAATCTCAGTTCACCACTAAAAACAGTGGAAAAATTATACAGTTATCATTTCACCACCAGCTGCATCGCACTTGCACCGAGCCCCAACTGGGACTGGAACCCGGAGTGAAAGAAATTGAAAGTCGAACACCTAATCACCAGGTTATCCGGGCAGGCTCTCAATGATTATTCGTAGGACATTACCACCACGTGATCTGGTGCCCGTATGTCTCTGACTTTTGCAAGATAACAAACCGTTATATGAACAACGATATACTTGAGCAATGGACTTCTTCTCCCAAAAAAGACAAAAGAGGTGAACAGTGCTTCCATGGTTTTCGAAGGTAAGTCGAGCTTAAGTAATACATGATAAATCCTATTACTAATAAATCCTTCACCGCTAGCTCTGGTTTCTAACACCCCAGATAAAACTGCCTTGTGGTTTCCTCGTAAACGACGAGATTAAACAACTGCTCCATAAGGAATGAAAAGTTCAAGCCTTTTGATATTGAAATTCATCACTGCTCTTAGTTGCATGTTAGGTCTTGTGGAATCAGACCAAAGAGATGAGATAGATGAAGGCAAACCTACTTAGCACCTGATGGATATTTTGCAGACTTGAGAGTTATTTGCAAAGTACTCTAGGGTCAATGGTCATTAACGTGGCTTAATAACCCACTACAATACACATTTCCTTATAGGCTGACTAAATAAAATCTCTTTCGCTTTTGCTTGGTGAGATTTAAGTTAGCAGTTAGAGCATAAGACGGCACGCTTACCGAGGGCTCGAATGTTCTAGATTCTGTAATCATTATTGTAAATTTCAGTCTTGGGTCTAACTATTGTCTAAACAAGCTGAACATTTGTTGAGAGCTTCCACATATTACATTCTTTAAGCTGAAAACAACAATTTCAAAGGTATCTGTGTAGAACAGATACCAGCGAAATTGAATATTGACCGCCAATCTCCAGTTGTGCACAAGTATCCTTCGTGTTTGTGCTAATCGCTTCGACCGGTGATGGTCGAGTGGTGTAGAGCATTTGCTTACCACTTCACAGGTAGGAGGTTCGAATCCCAGCCATCACCGGTTACTTTGGTGGTAGACCGTAGTCCATTGTCGTCCCGCTCCCCACCACAAGTGATCTCTGAGGATCTATGTGGTTCTTCATCACTCCAGGTACCAGGGTTTGGCTGTCGGTTATCTTCAGTAGTGCAGCAGGTCTTCCGTTGCCCTTATGCGCAAGCATAAAAATAAATTCGTATTATGCACTGTTTCCACCATTCACTCAAAGATTGCAGAATAGTAATCAGATCACTGTACAATATAAATATTATTATATACCCGATTGCCCACTTAATGAATTGACTACAGCGCGTTTACTTAACGTAACTGTTGTCGATGACGTACTACCATTATTAGTTTCTAAAGGTAAACCAGTATCAACCTTCTGGGTACGATGTCCGTAGAAGCAGTAGCTCTTTCCATAATAATTGGAATCTCACTGGCATCTTTCCTAGTGATTCTAGCTAAATTTTGGCAACACAGGAAACGGAAGTTATGTTCATTAGAAGACGGGGTCATGCCAATTGCAACTATGGTGCAAAGGCAAACGAATCATCGGCCGCTGTCAGTAACTGGTCGGCATCTGAAGCCTTGCTACTCGTTTTTGTATTGTTCGGTTATTTTGACCATCTGAATACTCTGTTTGATTCCTCTAGTATTCACGATAATTTGTGCTAGTCACAGAAGCTGTATTACTGGACTGATAACACATTCGTCACGCATGTTTACCATGACTACATACTGGTAAGCAAATGGCAACAAATTTCCATATGCTGCCCACGGGAAGTAACGAATCAGTGTACTTGCCGACGGACAAGTACGAAGTTGGTATGCAAATACTTCTTCTGCTACTTACAGAGTGCCCATTTAGGAGGTAACTGATTGCGCTTTGCTCAAAAGGAATGCTATTTATATCACAATTGTGGAAACCATCAGTTGCGCAGATGATTGTTGCTTGATGTGCCTCGTTTTAGGACATTGGAACATTGCGTACTTCGGGAGGTACATCAATTACCAACGCGGTTGTATTCGGAGCAGCAAGCTCCTACTAATTTGAGCAGATCTGATATGATTTTCAATCGATGCACCATGCAGCAAAAAACTCAAACTTACCTTGAAAACCATGGAAGAAATATACACCTATTTCATTATTATTAGGATTCATCAGCGGCACGCATCCACCGGGACCCGCTGCGACTGGAATCCGGGAGGAACAATTGTGAGTCGAATACTGGCTCACGGGGGTTTTATCAACTTTGTCGCTACATGATTCAGCGCTCTTTCATCACTGACTTTCCAAGAGTGACAACTCGTTGACTGCAAATAACTGTACTACTATGAGTGGTTTCTCTACAGGAAGCCCAAGTGACGACTGGGGCTTTACGTTCGAAACAACCCGCATAAATATGCTCCTGGACTTACTTACTTGACAACAGATTTGATTTGTTGGTCGAACGATTCACAATGCATGGGTGCTCATTGATGTGATGTTAAGTTCTGGTGAGTCCTAGTAACTTTCTTTGCCATGATCTGGTTTAATTTGCTTCAGTATGTATTGACATCGATCAGACAGAAAAGCGATAATGTTGACACCATTTTGGAGGTATCGGCTCTACGACTTGTTCAAACGCATAAATTTGATTCTGCTAGGCATATTCGATTGAATGGATTTAACTGAATTACAAAAGCACCTCTAGCTGTCCAATATTTTGATTTTAGCTTCCGTTAGGCTCTGGTGCGCTCATGCTTTGGTCACACAGGGGCTGGTTTGATACTAAAACATAGTCCGTATACTGCTAAGGCTGATAGTTGACTCCAGTTCTTACTTTTCTTTCTACTGAGAAAATTATGTCCGCAAACAGCTTTGGTGCCTAGTAGAAGTTATGTCCGGAGGTCACAGGGAGCTGTTCTCGAATAAGTACCACGGATTCCTGGAGGCCAGTATTGTAAACGAAATAAGTAAGGTATATGCTTCAGGTTTTCTAATTGTTTTCATTATAATTTGATTAGATTTCACTTCACGTTGTTCATATTTTCACCTGAATTGACCGGCTGCAAACAAAGCACATAGATGTTCATCAAAGCACCAGTATATGCTCTAAGTGTCATGGAATATCGGAGTTGTATAACTTAATGCCCCGTGTTCGCAGGTGGTAAATTTTCAAGCGAGAGTGAGAGAAAAAGGACGAAAGGCGATCTAACAGACTGAATACAGAATTTCGCGGTACCGGAAGCAAAGATTAACCTCGCGGAAGAACAGTATGAAGAGGGAACACGACAACAAAGTGTTGAACTCTTTATATCTGGATACATTTCTCTTCATCCAACTGGGAATTCACCACAATCAGATTATAACAGTCAAGAAATACTGTATCATAGGGGTTGCTCGCTGTGCTAGAGATGCCCTTCTAATATTCAGAGGAAGTGTCGGATGGCCGATATATCACGTGGTATATCAGTTCCACAAACTGTTCAGGGTTAGCCCGAGTTGCCTGGTAGTTAAGAGTTTGATTCAATCGTTCACTCCAGGATTCTTTGGATGTAGACTGCGGACGATTCCTAACAAGGATGTCACAGCTGCCCAATGCTTTCATGGTTTTTAGTAGTGATTTGAGCATTCACTCTGCAAATCATAAAATGACTGTTACGGCTGTTAGAATGCTGGTGCGAAAATACCTGAAGTTCTACCTAGAGGGAAAAAGTATCTCTCTTTTTCCCCCAAACCTCAGGTTCTCATCGCTTGTTGACGGCAGCTTCCACCAAAACGGAACAACGGTGTTCTTTGGAAATTGATCAAGCGGCCAATAGTATTGCTTTCATCTGTTGATTTTATTGTCTTTGGGCTTGCATCTAATGGGACCATAGGGATTCGGTAGCTATTTGGGTAAATTACAACTATTGCACCGGCTGGAGTATCTTTTACGGTGCTTTTCAACTGCCAGGAAAATTAGAAAACGTTTTTCACGCCAAAACGGGTTAACAGTTAAGCTGCTTCTACCAAAAGCGAGTGAAGGATTGGTGCAATATCAGGTGTTAGCTAAAATCAAACCATTAGGGAATCACTTTGACCGGAGAGCCAAACGGTTAAAATGTGGTTCACCATATCATCCGCCTTGCCGCGGCAGATATGCACCAAAGCTGACCACAGTTCCCATCCAAACAGTGGAAAGAGCTGTAGGTTCATGTTTCCACTTCTTTGCATTAGCGAGCTGAAAGTGCTCAATGCCTGGGGCCTTATCTGTCTTGGATATTCGGGTTTACTCATTGTTTCGTGACACAGACTGCTGATGAATGCCGAAGAATGAATGGATCATCAGCAGTGCACATCACCTAGCTCCAACTAGCCGTTGAACCTAGAGTGAATGGCTCTGAATCACCCCCGCCTTACCAACGGGTTATCCAGACTGAATGTCAAAGGTTTATTTGGTGCAAACACTAACGTTTTTAGCGCCCTTGGGTTACCGACTGTGAACGGTGATAAGCAACTGCGACACAGCACTCGAACCCAATGAGAAAAGGTTTCTCTCTTAGAAGCCCGATAAAACCAAGGGTGAAACCGCTTCATACTGCTTTCGCGTTTGTCAGTAGTCAGTTAATATTTAAGGCAGTACGATGAATTGTTTGGTAATTGTGTCCGTTTAGATCGCAATCCGACGTTCTGGTCACAAATTATTCACAGCCAAATCATATGCTCTTATTAGAAACAAGTGCCAATGAAAAACGCTGACGTTCTCCATGCTGAAATGACTCGTCAGATGTACTGCGTGATCTTAAGTAACTCCGTTGTCATATATGTGCATGGAATAAATCTTCTGTTGATTAGATTAATTTGCTTTCGGTCACTCCATTATCAGAGTCGATAGTGGGAAAGTCAACTGACAACGTGACCTTTGGTTTGTTGGTTCGTTAGTGATACCCGTGTAGTTCAAATTCCAGGAATCGTTGCTCATCATTTCCGTTGACATATGCAGGGTAGGTGCTAACTGCCAAAGCTTCGACACACCAGCGCCAGGGGCAAGTTTTTAATCCGAATGGGAAGATTTCAGCTTTGTCGTAACCTGTGACCATCATTCGTGTAGCGATGAGCGGTCAATGAACCCCCTCTCTAATTTTTTTAGGGATGTCTCGTCGGCAGGCATGTATTTTTTTTGTCTTGTTTTCCGTTGTTCTGACCACGAACGGCCTGAACATTTGTCCAGTGTTTCCACCTGGATATTTGCTACAACTGATTTTGTAAGTGCACTTGTTTTGGTCTGGGAAGTTGATTGAGTTCTCGGCCCTGGTGAGGTGCGTTTCAGAGTTTCGTCAATCCGGGAAAATGCGCGTATTCTGTAACCACTGAGAAACTGTATGATTGCCTCAGAAGTGTTTGATCAGTACGGAATTCACACGAAAGTCAAGTGGTTTTTTCCTCATTAGCCTGAATTCTTTGTTTGTTTTCCTCAGTCGGTGTTTTTCTAGATATGGCGAGTAGTGGTTATCTTGGAGAGATTTCCTGAAAAACATCTCAGTTCTTCATCAGCAGTGGTTATCCTTACTTCAGAGTTCTTCACCTGGACGAGTTAGGCATCCTTTCTATGTACTGGGCTTGAGCCATATCGAAATGTCAATATTTGTCGTTGTATTAATTCTCGACGATTATAAGCGGTCGTTTTCAGGAGCCATTCACCCACTCCGAATCATTTTCGGTATGGACTTAATCAAGATCAACCAATCTACTAAATTTTCATTTCGTTACATCTAAAGTTAATTCTGCCGTAGTTCATGTTCCTCAAATTGTTAGCGACAAAGACTCGGTGATGGTTACAGGCGTTTGTTTTGTTGTTCAAGGTGAAATATGGTTTGAAGACTGAGAATCTTCGGAAAATTCATATTACTCAGATCAATCTGACATTTTCCTTCTCACGAATTAGAGTTTGACATAACTCCTCGAAGAACTTTTGACCTTTGTGTGGCGATGGAAATAATAGATCCTTTTTAGTGTCACGTGCTCATCAGGACCGAGGGACGGAGGATTATTTGTTTATTGGTCAACTCGCCTCTGCCCACTCACGTGTCTGGCCCACAGTCACCCGATATGCAACCGGCCTTCGCCGTGCGCAAGCACTGTCAACACATCTCGATTATCATCAAACCGGTTTGTGCGTGTGCATTCTGACGCGGTCATTCGAGCACATGAAAAGAACGTACCACGTACCCGCGTGTCTATCTCACTATCCACTGGAAATCGCGATCGCTTATCATTTTTCGACGCTGCTATTTACAATGATGATGTTCGCGCAAGTGACGCATACATGAAGAACGGAAGAACATTTGTCCAGGTTTCCTGGACTATATAATTATACTTTTTCCGCGTACAACTTGCATGTACAGACATCATCCATCATCCTATGACTCCTCTCGTTCGAGGATGGTTGACCTCAAATACGAATAAAGGAACTGCTGCTCATTCGGTCGCATAAAACAGACCATGCTACCGGTACCGAACGCCGTTTCCGGTTCTCCAGGGTCCCGTCGATCCAGTTCCGTTTCCACACTCGGCCAGACTGGTTTGTCTACCATTATCCCTTTATATTCCCGTGCTCCGGCTAAGAAGAAACGTCCCGCGTGGAAAATTGTCTCAAACCCTTGGCCTCCGAGCATCATTTATCGTCGTGTGCTGTTCGTGGCTTTGTTCTCGTCAACCGTAGGTAGCTTGATTTTTCTTTGTGCCACACTGAACGCACGTTGGGAATCAGTTCAGTTTGCCTACGGACAGTTTTTCCAATTTCAATCCCAGTTCAGCTTAGCCCAAAATAGAACCACGGGAAAGACAGATCCACGTAATTTTTCCGTAGATTTTGTTGCTTTCCAAAATGGGCACTTGGCAACGGCCAGTGATGTGGCCATTTTGGAAAAACGTCACATCCGTGATCCGTATACCATAGAAAACATTTGGGGCATGTTTGTTCGTTTGACAGAACACCCGGTGCCCGATGCGGAATCAGCACCGAAATCGCGAAGAATCAGAACCGTACTATCACCGCCTTTGGGAAAACAGCGCAGGCCATCCACGCCACAGCATACCGATGATGGAGATATGGCAATCAAGCTCGATCAACTGCACGAGGACGACGTGGCTTGGGTCGTGATGGACTTTTATGCGGGGATTTGGAGTATGTGTTACGAGAGTGCTGGTGAGTGACTATGTCAACCTGCAATCTAAATTGCCTTATAAATACTGGTCAATATGTTCGCTAAACCATTGTGATGAGAAGACGCTAAAAACCGAATTTCAATTAGAACCAAGTTACAGCAGACGACAATTTGGTTAGAAGAACTGTAGTGACCGAACTGTTCTAGATGAAGTCAGCAGGCACACGAATTAGCATTGCAATGCATCCTATTCTTACTACACCAAGGCGACTTTTTACAGACACTGAAGGTGTAACAAAACACATGGACAACAGCATCACGATTGCAAGGGCTGTGAATATTGTGTCAAATACAGTTAGATGACAGGGTTTGATCGAATGTCTTTCTGTTATAAAAAGCATTGCGAAACAACAGAGTTTAAAATGAAATGAATCATATTTGTATAACAATGTTGGTTGTATGGTAATAAATGTTGGACTAAATGAGCTTTGCCCTGGATTGAATTCATCATGTTAAAAGTATCCCACCAAACCAACACAAGGCCTCAGTTCAGTGCGGGTGTTATTTTGAATAGTTTAGCCTATCTACTAGTGTCCCGAAGTGGACGACATCATTGCATTTCACAGTCCACCTAATTACACTGTTTCGCTGAGTGCATCACCACTCACTGTGGTGTTTGGCGGGTGCACATAAAAACTTCTTCACGAACCCACGGGCGATACCGACGTGTTACACTATCGCTATCGGGGTAACTACTTCAAAAATCATCTCTTGATATGCTCGAGACTCAACATCCCTGGAGCCGAACAAGACTGCATTTAACCTATGACCTGGTTATTTTCATTACAGAATGCCATCATGCCCATAATTTCAGACGGTTAAGCTTATTTATTGACAGATGAGTAAAAAAGTAAATTTACTGGTTATTATCACTAGTTCGTTTTACTCACATCGCACGAGAGGTTTTTGGACGTCTACTTTTAGTAGACTAAGTTGAAAGGGTGGTTAGTAAGCCAAATGCATTAAGGCCGCACAAATGATTTCATTAGGTACAGTTTTATTGGTCACAAAAATCAACTTTGCATCGATCTACTGAGGTGAGAACATGTTGCATTATATTGTATTAGGGTCTTTATTAAGGTAAAACAAAAGCATTTCAGCCGAAACGAAGGAACCTAATCATTGTCTTTTGAAAGGACTAAATAAACACCGAAGAAAACCAAATGGATTTATTCGCCGATGTTCAGGATACGTAGCTGCTGCGTTCCATATACTGGTAGGGGTGTAAATGCAACTAGACTATGGACGGGAGGTAATCAGAACGCATGCAAGTAAGTAAGCAAAAGAGCTGGGCCACATACGCTATCACGCACAAATCAGTTAGACCAACCAGTAGATAGCAAAATCGACCCGTCAATACGGCTCGCGCTGAAGCATGATCAAAACCAAGACATATAGGGCCAATGTCGATTAACGAGAGGGACATTGATCGATCGTTTGGTCAATGTGTGTGACTTTAACCAGACACAACAAGACCAAGCCCCTCAAAGAATTTCATCTTGTCATCCAGATCATGGGCTAAATAAGGCACTGTACAGTTGAGATAAACGTTTCTACAGGAGGGGATAAGTGTAAATGCTGATCTTGCAGAGGGCTGTGGAGGGCATGCAGATAATTCAAATTACAGAGGGTGAGTGGGATCTGTGAGAAAATTCATCGCAAATTTCTCACACGCTATAGTGTGTAGATTGCATATTGAACAGAAAAGAGGGTCTATGAAAATCAACGAGACGCGACAGATAATAGCCAAAACATCATTCAATGTGATAAGGACTTTCTTGAGTAGACCAGTAAAGATTGCGGGAGAGCATGAGGTGAAGACGTGGCGAACATATTGATGGACAAATGAACAATAGCTTGTGTGGCACCAGCCAACGCATTTGAAAAGACAGTGTACATAGTTTTTATACACGGAAGAGTATGAGAAGGCCCTTGTAATTGGTGCTGATTGTAACGATTGGTTTTTGGATTGAGTCAACTCTGTAAACGAGAACAGGGTGATGAACTAAAAACATTTGTGAGCATTTTTAGTCCGTGACAGAAACATGTGAAAAATATCACAATACTTAGTACCGCAATGAAAGCAGCTAACGTTTATTAAGTTTCCGGATGTATTCATGTTCCTAGGTAGACTTACATAACCCTCAATAGCTTGCACATTTTCTCCGTTTAAGCCATAACAGAGCACAGGTTTGATGAAATGACATTTGCACAGTTATTCTTTGCTCTCTTCAAGTCGAGGGTGGCTCACATCTTCAAATGACAAAATCCAGTTTTCGCCTGAGACTGTAAAGTTGAACCCTTACACCGGTAATCATGCCTGTTACACTGAAGCAATTTTTCTTCTCGCCGAGACGAAGTACAGTCCATAAGCAATGAATGTCGCAAGACGACGGCAGATAAAAGAGCAACCTTTCATCTCCAGATTGCTATTGTTCAAATTTGTCACACTTTTTTTGTATCGTTGGGCACTGGTAATGTCACATCGACGGTCGATCAAACGTTATCAATTTAAAGGTCAAACACCGTGATCCGAAGTCTATGGGACTGAAAAAACGGTTAAACACGGTCAGCAGGGTTGTAGCACAGGGCCATATAGATGGAGGACCGGATTCCAGTCCATCCATTCAAGGGATTGGAAAGTTAGCTGTTTTATGTAAACGATAAACTGAATTGAAATGATATTTCACTCAAGTCGCACGCCGCTGATTCGGTAATTTAACGTTGTGACGTTTTACGGGACCACTTGTAAAGCAGTGTTTAGCTAAAGCCACCTCATCTGTTCGTGGAAATGTCGCGTGAAAACGTACAGCTGGCCGTTTTTGGAACTAAGCTAAAGCTAGCTATAAAAAAATGTGTAAGGTTTGAAGTAGAACAAAATGAGATTGAAAAGCAAAAAACAAATTTATCCTTTACCTGATGCAATTTAGTGTTCCTTACAAAACACCAGTCAAATATCGGAGCGGTTTTGCTGCGCGGAACGCGTCGGAATTCAAACGTAACCTCTCAATATCCTACTGAATACCGCCGCATTACCGTCTACCGTCAAAATGTGACTAGTTAGAGAGTGGGATGTTAGAATAAGGTTGCATATTCAAGTACTTCATGAGAGTTAGAAGGAAACAAATAGTTGTGTACAAGTCTAGACTCTCAACCCGGATTGTATGGAGCACGTCAATCACCCGTAATTTGCTGCGTATATAGATACCAGGAAATTAGATTTAAAAAAATAGGTCTCTAGTGCCGTCGTGTTTCTTGAGCACCGAAGTAAGTGAAGTAGTTCTAAAAATAATCCCACTGCTTCGGGATTATTCACGACTGCGAAAAAACCTATTGCAAAATCGTGATCATTATAAGAAAAAATTGCATTCTTTTGTTCTGTTCATTCAGTTAGGAGCTCATATTCACGCAAAAAATGTTTTCTATGAAGAGAAAAAAATAAACGAAATGGCAAAAACACCAAAAGTTTATTGCCGTGAAGTGAGACATATTACGGGACATTTCCACCGGTGTTTATTCTCACAAAGCATTATTTTGTACCAACGGTAGGGACTTATTGTATCAGATCCCAAATCCTTTCGGAGTGTATCGAAAAACGACGCGCCGTGTGATACGTTATAGGTAAGTGTTTATTGTTCGGTAACAAAGCTTTATCGGAAAAAATGGTAGTCACTCGATGTTTCGGTTACCGCGAGTAATGTTTCTCAAGACCAGTTTGCAATCGAATGATCTTGGGATAATGATCTTAGCCATTGGGTGCCAGACATTTGTGTGTTGGTGTCTGCATGTGTGTGCAGAGATTTATTCCTATAAATGTACAGCCGACAGCCGACAGCCGACAATATGTATTGGACACGAACCCAAGGGTAGTGAAATAGGTGAGCCGTAGTTCAGGACATTTATGTGGAATTGAACGATGAGTCTCCTAAAATGGATAACTTATGTCATTTCCAAAGTGTGACCATTACTTATCCTGAAAAACCCATTTATCTGCTGCAAATAAAGCCAAAGTGCACATATGCACTAATGGTTTATTGAAAAGTTTGAGTTATTATTTTTCTTGTTATTTAGCTATACGCGTAATTGTAACTCTCTTTGATGCAACCGCTTGCTGGGTCACCAGTGACACTGATTCAGAATATCTGGAAAGATTCGGCTATAAATTACTGATCAAATACGCCCGTGCCCAGGAACAATGACCTATTCAATGTCCTGCAATGATCTGTTTATTTCAGATATTTATGATGCCCATTTCGTTCCGCATTATTACCGTTTGGATAAGGGTTCACCGATTCCACCGTCATGTTTGTCCTACTTGGCCAACAATATATCAGACACAAAAATATTGTGCAGTCAATTCTTTCTAAGTAAGTATTGCCCCTTTTTGACGTAAACATTTCGAATGGTATCCTAACAGGAAAAGTTGTACTTGGTAGGGTAAAAGTGTTGATTAATTGTCGTAATAATAAAAATAAAGCAAAACAAATTATGTTATAGTTCAACTGTAACAGAGTTACTTCATGGTTTTTCGTTTTTGTTGTAAAATTACTGCTATCTTTCTGCATTGATCGCCGAATTTTTGTGCAACCGTTTTTGTATCAGTTAAGTTACCCAGTAATAGGGATCTGTGGATCAACAGGCAATCCACTGCATTGTCCAGCCATGTCAGAAGTTACACACAAGTTGCTTCGCCAACTTTGATTTTCGTAATGTTATGAATGACGAACTGCGATGTCAGAAACGGAACAATAGTCGTACAGAATTCAGTAGCATTAGACTGCACGACTTATTCCGGACCATTTCACTGCGTCTTTACTAGTGCATACTGCAATCAAGGTGATCATTTATAAATGGTAAATTGAACGTTCTCATGAGCGCGGCATTCGCCATCACTTACGTCACCAACAATCAACGAATATTGAGATACGCGGAGACACTAGCAATTAACCAACGTCACCCTCAATCATGCAAACAGCGAGAATTGATAGTCACGTTAGCCTTGCCTTGGTAACGTGTTTGCACTTTTGCCTTTGGTCTCATGAGAACGTTCAATTTACCATTTATAAATGATCACCTTGATTGCAGTATGCACTAGTGAAGACGCAGCGAAATGATCCGGAATACATCGTGTAATCTAATGTTATTCACTTCTGTGTTCAAATTTGTGTCGGGAAAGTTCTCTTCAGTAGTCATACAGTTTGCTGAATGACTATCCACTACAACCCATCGTTCGTACTGTTGCACGGAACTCTTTCGTCTTCCTTCTGATCGTAACGGAGTCTAATTTATCGTGCCTTTGTGTGGTCCACACTTCACGTTTCATGGTGGTGGCTGCTGGTTATCACTGCTGACTCAGTGGATACGGTTGCGTTTGATGTATTCCCTTTTCACCGTTATCACGTAAATACATGAAAAACAGAATATGCAGCACTTATCCAACTCGTATGACGAATTTCTTTTTGGGGCTATTTGTTTGATATCATCCAGTGATGTTGTCCCTGAATCGTTGGACACACTGTTATTACATAGACAAATTAAAGTGAAAATTAGTGAGTTATGGGTTTAGGTAAACAGTACAGAAGATTACTCACCTGTAAAACGAAGGCTACGTCAAACGCATAAAACATGAGACGGGGCAAAAGTGCACGATTTTCAATAACATAGAAATACCCGAAAAATGATCATCAGGCAAAATAATGTTGCTGAGCCTACTTAGTCTTTTTATTTCTCAGTATCACCCTGGGTGTAGCGCGTGAAACCGTTTTGATAAAAATCCAACCGCTATTTGTGGTTCATAAAAAACCTCGGGTTTCCCGCACTTCACACTAAAACAATCCTATACATAGGTCACATATATGCAATTTGATTTGAAGAATCAAGCAGTAATCGCTGCACTGGAGACTAGCTCAAACGTAGTCACTTTAGTATTCAATCAGTTCGGGTTTAAATAATCAAAACGCATTACTTGAGTACCTCAAAAATAGACAGCCCTGTAGCTATATCCATTTCTCTCATGTGTAGACAAGACCTAATTCACCAAAATAACACTGTCGTCTTTAACGTTATAGCGTCAGTGGTGTCAACCTATCATATTATAACTAAACTGAAACGTCTAGGTCTTTTGACAGATGGATAAATCATCTAAAAAAAGCCAGTTGCACCGGGAAGTCTAGTTTCAGACTCAGGATTCTGCACCAATTTTAGGACCTTCGGTGAGGTCTCGACTTGAATTTTTGGGCTGATTATTTCTTACATGCCAAGTGAAACAGCTATGGGATGAAAGGCTCCCACAGACTTCGACCCATGGCAAATCACCCTTTTAAAATGGAACAATGTGTGTTTATTTCAAATACTATTGTTTAGATCCCATTTTCATTACGCTTCTTAATGACAGCACAAGCCACAGTCCAGAGACTTGTGATGCTCTCCTTTTTCAAGTTCTACTTGGGGTATTGTTATGTTTGGATTGAACAGTCACCCACACTGCACGAAAAATCAGTCAACATTTCCCTCACTGATCGAATCACACTCGTTGACGTTTAATCATGTTATGTTTGTTCACTGATCAATTCTGCTGTGTCGGTTAACTTCGCTTGACATGAGGCGAACGAACGCTAGAACACCAGTGTAACTCAGTTCACTGACACTATTTTCATAATTTGTACCTGTCAGATACTTGCTTGCGAGCTGCTGCCTGGTTTTGTGCTTACGCTAGTACAGATAAATGGAGTGCCACCATTGCGTGTTCTGTCACTGATTACAAACACAACAGGTATTCCGTTTCCCGTCAGGCTCTGATTCCTAATGAGGTCTTCGTGTACGCGCCGACGATGCTCTTTTCTGTTTCGGAAATGATATTGCCAATTTGAAGTATACCTTTTCACGTATACTAACTGTATCCTCACGAAGCCAGCAAAGAAAATCAAAACGTACATAATCTGCGAGTTACGATTACGTTTTCGACAATTTTAGCATATCCCACGGGGATATTTCACTTTATTGGTGTATTTCTGAAGCCTGTTGATTTTGATTTTTTGCTATGCAACGATCAAGTAAAATTGTGCAAAGTCGTGGCTTATTGTGGACAGAAACATTATTGTTCGAACACTATTCTTCAGAAGTGTCCAGGTAAGATACTGTAGAGCCATCAATGAATAGAATTCAATAGAAAGTCTTTAGTTACTGCGGTTTTTACATTTCCTAATGAGATTTGCTTCCGCCGTGACATACAGTACTTTCCTTCCTACTATAAGGCTTGCGTCAACACACTATGATTTGAATGAGAATGGATATATCACATCAAAGTTTAGGGAAGATACTATGCTCTCACTTTTCTCCTCAGTGTGTTACTTGCAAATTCAATCCGAAAAGTGTGAAATGTCTAACGATTCCAGGAAACGCACAAGTATACAAAACCAATAGGATTGTCTTTCGGTATTTGGTACATTTGGATAGGTAGTGCGCAGAGAATCGTAGATGAACACAATCATACTTCCACCAGTTATTAAAATGTATATTTATATGGTCATTCTGTCTTTTGACATGTTACCAACCATGACTATCAGTAGGTTTTGAAATCCTGAGGAGGGAAATAGTTCCGAGTGACTGACCTTTAAATAACACGGCACTTATTAGGAGGACATTGGACACATTTGCAACAAAGCACGGCTGCATTCGCTAGGCGATATTAGATTTTCGTGTCAAATGTAGAATCATTCAACTGCGTTTTGTTGTAAAAATAAACCAGTTGCAATCAAAACCTGTAAAAACGACAAGTACTGTTGCTGGCATCCTATTTTCAACTGGAACAATTCAAAACCAAATGTGCTCAATAAAGACTCCATAGATTCGACACGTACGACTGACTAATTTTTCCTAATACACTGACTGACTGTTACGTTTCACGAAAAACGAACTGCAGAAATGCATACCTAGTAGCTCCAAAAATGTATTCCAGCTTGGGAACGCAAACTCCTCCTGTTTGATCGGTCTGTCAAACTGTCGTTCTGATCAAAATGACCAACCGAAAGAAAGTCTGTAACAGCCAGATTTTTGGACATTCCAAACTTTGATTGCCTGTCGAATTTGTCTTTGCGCTCATGTGCCAGGATCCTACGGACAGGCGTGTTTTCCCAGTCCAGCTGGTCACGTGAATATTATTGATCTGCATTCGAGTTCAGTTTGTTGTGTTTTCTTTTGCTTGGCATATTACAAACGGCTCAAAGCTCGCTGTGGAGCGGAAATCCAATTTCATCATGACAAACAGTATTTACATACCATTTACACGGACTGCTCAAACACATCAAGTCTCGAAATGGAACAAATTCAGTCAGTAATCGATAACTAGCAAGCTGACAATGAACTTCTGTGATATTTTTTAGTTATTTTTCAGGATAATTTTGTTGCCTAATTTAACCTACGACCAATTATTACAATAAATTATATACTTCTGACCTGCCGGATTTGGTAACCCCTCGCAACAGAAAATTCGAATTGTCAGTTCATTGCTTGAGATAAGCATATCCGTTTACGGAAAAAGGTTTTCAGCATGAATAAATGTATTTTTACCTATCCATATCAGTAGCACTATGTCTATCCCCAGTTACTCACTGTTAAGAGTGAAAATGAGCTAAAGTGAGACGGTAGGTTGAAAAATGAATTATTTTTGTTCTACAAGCCTTTTTACGAACTTATTGGCATCCTAGTCGAACTAAGTTTGACAGATGCGTTGGAAATGCCATATGAACAATTAGCCCTATTCCTGAGCCACTTATCCCAACGAATGAAACCCCAAGCTGCGAAGTGGGCACTACAGTCGTTCAAACGTCGGTCATGATTGCCGGAGAAAATTATTACAAGTTTGCACGTGGTCATACAATTATATTTTGCCCTATCTTTCTGCTGGAATTCGGAGCTTGTTCTTAAAAACGGACGAAATATTTCAAAGTTAGCCTCCAAATAAAAATAGTTCCACGCTGACTTCCTATTTTTTGAGGCCGAATAAACATCCTGACCCACCCTACTCAGCGATACTTGGGATTTTCCATCGCACTGTGACAACAGCCCACCTTGGTGCAATGCTTCTTTACAGCAGATCGCACCAGCAGTTGAACAATGATAATATCACCGAATATATGGTCAAAATAAATTCAACTCACATTCAGTAGTTCACATTTGGTTTAGAATTAGGTATTAAAAGGCAGAAATTATATGTACATCCATTTTTACCGAGTTTTATTCTCAAGTTTGGTTATTCACGCGATATGTATACTGAATACAGTGTGGTATGTAATCTCTGGGATAGAGTGGATGGAGACGGAAATGTGAATGAACGGGGTTCCAATTACTTAGTCAGTTTACTCACAGCCATTATTTAGCTTACATAGACAGTAAACGCTCTGAAGCCTTCATTACCTTTCGTGTAGTTCTGTTGTCATGCCCTAAAGATAGGTGCTTCGATCTGTACAAGTTTTGGGTGTGTTCCCAGGAGGCAGGATTTGATTACATCAGCCGTTGCTGACATACATAGTCGGCTTGTTTGTGGAGACTTTCAATACGTGGGTAGCAGCAAAGTCCTCTTGTAACTCAGGAGTGGGAAACAATTGCACTAAAAGCAACTCTTCTTTTTCTTCCTATAGAAAACTAAAAAGGTTTGATTTGCCTTACAGGTTTAGGAGAATTCACCGGTCAGAAAGAACTCAAGACTCTGAAGTGGAAATTAATGGTCACTTTTTCATCTGTTTTCATCAGCCAACGTAACAAGTAAATTCCAAGCATATCTTATTTTTCAATCTACGATGACAGCAAGCTATGATCATTGAGCTACAGCAGGCATTTAATATACGCATGAATACCGACAGCAACTGTGCCTTGCAATTAATGTTAGGCCACAAGAATGTCAACCTCATATATTGGTCCTTGAAGTCGATTTCCTCTAGGTTTACGGTATGCAAGACGCTTTGTGTAATGCGTCATTTTCAACCAGCTGATAAACTATTACCGCCCGATCGAGGTTCCCTACTTCTATAAGACAGCACAGTTTTATCTCACACTGTTTCTTACTGATTCCACAAATTAGTCACTTGTCACATGATGACTATCTTCACGATCATGATACTGAATAGTGTGCCTGGGACAGGGATTGAAGAGTGACTATTTTTGACCAAATTTGGTAGATTGTTACGCAATATATTCAGTCCCAAATTGCTTCTCTCAACCGCCAAAGCTTTTGAAATTTAGTTGTCTTTCCAGTAACTGATGCACGCCTGCATGAACAAACATCTATTGGGAGTTGTTTAGTTGACAAAGATAGTAAAATAGTTGCTGCTTGTGATCAGCTCGAGCTGTTTTAGAAGGTGCTAAAATCATTCCTGAATCATACAGCAGAGGTTAAACTGCGACCTTCTCTCGGCAAATAACTAAGGTTCTTGGCTAATCGAATTACGTTTGTCAATTCACACATTCAAGGCAAAAGGGGTTCGTATGAAAATGTCTGCATAAAAAAAAACAATTCGGTATTCATTAGTAAATCGGATGTTCATTCAGAAAAAGCATCTATCGTATCCCTTCTTCTGAACCCAGTAATACGCATAAAGTTTTGATCAGAATGATGCCAAGAAAACGTCGACAATAAATGAACTAAGTAGCTTGTTTTCACACTGCACGAGACTCGAAAAATATGGTGTGACGCTGCTAACTGAACCTGTTAACAAGTAGGAAACTGTATCACATTTAAAAGAGTTGCATGGCCCCTAGAAGAGATCCTAAATTTCAAGCTCATATTCGACCAAAGAAGCAGTTATCAGCTTCATTATCACACGAAAATTTTGAATGGGGATAACGGGGTACTATTTTATCAGATATTACAGAAGACAAAACTTCTACCTCAGAAAAGCGGTGGGTACAGTTGGAACGGAAAGAAAATTTTCCTTAAAACTTCTTAGAAATTTTACTTTTGGGTTTGGAAGAGATTTCCAAAAGCATCAGCTCAAAATCGGATTTGCATTGGCTGTAACAATTTGCTTCAAAAAACTATTTAAATGAAGCCGGTAAAAAGGAAATTCTAGATACTAATCTAAATTAAAGTGGATCGGTTCATCTAGTACTGAAAATTACAACTGTTTTATCTCGTGAATATTATTTTTTGCTTAAAAATGCTTTGAATAAAGCTGTTCTTACTTAGGCAAAATCCTACGAGGATATATTTTGCAAGCAGGATAATTCGCTTGAGTGTGCTTGTTATCATCCGTGTTTACTGAACCGTGAGCAAACAGAAACAATGGATAAATGCTTCACAAATGTACTGAATATGTTCACCTCTGCAAGAATGCCTATTCGGCTCAATAAAACACTAGGGATGGATTTCGTGGGAATCATTTAGTTTGGGTAAATCTAAATCAATATGTAGATGAAACGGTATGCAGACTGTCTTTAAAACTGATCTGATTCTGTTTTCTCTTGTTTTGCAAAACATTTGTGTGTTTCACAACGGTGAATCTGTGTCGATGTAGCCACCATGTTTCATCTGGTCACGTTATTGATTTTGGTTTCGCGTGTGTCCTATATCATGTCCATTTTTCAACAAACAATAATGATCGATCTCGTGACCATAATAACCTGAAAAAGAACATGACATCATGTAGGTGTGCTTTGTTTCTAGAAGTTCCCATTCCCCACTACATGATAAAGTCCCCGGCCGATATAAATGGAACAATAAGGAAGTCTATCTATGAGGTCACCCAAATCGCGTCCCCATGCGGGAAACCTGTGAAGTGTGAAATTATTTTAAACTTATTGCCATATATTTCGACCAACCAGTAGAACATGAATAGTCTTACTAGTAGGATATATAATTTAACTATCCAGTGATTCATCCTACACTGTGGCCGCTCCAATTACCCTTGGAAATTATAGAATCAAGGTACAGTCGTTCATCTTGGCTTTCTTTACGTCATCAATAATGATGTGAATCCACTAAGCCACAATCAGAACTCAAATGCAAAGTGCTTCAGTTGCACGTCTAGTTATTGTATACAAGTTTCAGTTACGCTACTATTGACGCAGCCCAATTAGGCAAGCCCTCCATTCTACATAGGTCGCTACGGAAAAGGCTACTGAGTTAAGCGTCGATTTCCCGAAGCGAAATTATTTCACAGAAAGTTTTATTAATTCATAGTTAAAAATATACTCAGATTGGCATGAAGTGAATCGCAATTCGAAATCAATGCGCTACTCGTCTTTGTTTGTTTGTAGTTGTATTGCTGAGTAATTCAGCTTGTACTGACGCGAAATAATCAGATTACCAAACGATACAAGAAGTGCTGATGACCACGAGTAGATATCAACCTAACCGTGCCCTAACCCGACCCAGCAGTGACATGGTTGTAGATGGAGATGGGAGATACATTGACTTGAAATATTCGACTATTCGTGAGTGATATTTGAAACGATTGGTTCACACATCTTCTGCCGAGGAAGTCCTATCCACTGCCTTCTCGTGAAGGAGGTGCTTTCATCGATTTGTGAGAAAGTAGGCAAATGCCCGGCGATTTCCACCAGGTTGGCTCACTGAAAGTCAGTCTAGGGAAGTTTGCTAAACCCTGATTTCAAACCAACGGCAGACGGAGTACAAAGCATAGAGCGCTAGGATCACCAGTATCTGTGGTAGAGGAATGTACTGTGCACTCAGGAAGAACTCCCTTATCCGAAGTGCGTATGAACTGAGGAATCAGTCACCTGCCGCCAGTGGATTACGGACCCCAATCTTCCTCATGCTCCCTTACGGGCTAAGCTTTGGATGACCAAAGACCCCTTAAAAAACCACCTGCTTTGACCTGATCAACCAGACACCATCGTACTAACATACGAATTATGGAACTGGACTCCACCACTCCCTTCCTCCGAGATGGTACCATGATTTGCTCGGCTTACAACCTGACATCAGGCAAATGTGATGTATATATACATATACTTATATCTTCACTAGAATCTGGTTTGAATCGTCTGGAGTGTGAATGAACACTCTTCGTTGGAAAGCCCACAAGTGAATCCCAACTGTGATTTCTCATACTTATTGGTGTCCGGGTCACTGCTAACCCAAAGAACAACGAGGCTGCATGTGCAAGCTCCCATATTGATAGTGAGTAGTATGTAAACTTGTGGATATATATATATATATATATATATATATATATATATATATATATATATATAAACTGTCTAGCACTGTATAAGGTACCTGCCAGCGCGAAGATCAAATGAGCCGAAAAGAATTTCTGTAAGGTTAGGATTTACTTGTGCCTTGATAGAATCGACTGCACTACCTTTCTAACGGTATCAGGGTCTGACGGAGTTGGAAGGTGACACAGTCCGATTACGACTGCGTACTAGGAGCAGTGAAGATAGTACTCATTCAGAAAACTAATGCGACGGTGTATAAAATGGATCTTTCTTTTTCTTCCTGACTTAGGTTTTCTATCTTACAATGTTTGAACTTTCGTAAAGTGACCTTCAAAGCAAAGTGACAACGAGACTGACAGGAAATAATGTCACACCATCAAAAAGCTTCTCGTTATACTTTAGTTCTAACCAACGGTAGATCCGCTACATGATAGTGAGTCGAAGAAAAAAGTAGATCAGAATACTCACGGTTGGAATTGTGAATGATCACTTAGCAACGGCGACGAATGGTCTGCAGGCACCGTGTGAACAACAGATATTATCTTCCACGGTTTTAATTTTCTGTAAGTTAGTAGGTTGTTATCCGCTTTTTCATGAAAAGTGCGGAATAGGAATTTCAGCCTACAAAATAGACTGTTTCACCAGTATTTCATTTCATGGAAGATATTGCATATGCGTTGATCATAACAAGTACATCGTTATCCAATGACTTTTACAAAACTGTCTAAAGATCAACCTAAAATCTTTCACATATCAAAGAATACTTCGGACTGTGTTTTTCTCATTGTTATTCAAAACAAATCTTGTGTGTTTTATATTCCTCCTAATATCGGGCAAACTTAGGCAAAGAGAATGCCTGTGACAGGTCCAGAGTTTGAAGATTATCAGGTTCCATTCAGTTTGATAAGAGATTAAACTTTTGAAGAACGGTGCAGTGTTGACATTCCATATCTGGTTGCGAATAAAAGAATAACTCCATCTAGATGACGAATTTTATCAAGATTCATCAGCCCGGGAAGGTGCTCAAGTTCAGAGTGAGCGTGCAAGCAGTATGGTGAATACCGCACATCATGTATGTTCACTACGCGTTAGGCAGTTCAAGAAATAAGGTTTGTATCTTTGGATCACAGAACCTGCTTCCATTTGCCCTCGAAGGCTGGAAATCATTCAGAGTCTAAAGCCTTATTTTAAGTTAAGGAGACTCGATTTTGTGCGCAAAAATGAATAAAAATCTATTTACACACGTGGTGCTGGTTATCTGATATTTATTTAGGGTCTCATTGCTAAAATCGGTCGAATATTCCAGTTGTGAAAATTGTCTGCAATGCATTCACCTAACTGTAACCGGCATCATAAAATGATTCGTCAGAAGAGTCGGACAATGAAGCATCAGCTTTGTATCACTCAGATTTATCATCAAGTAAGCCAGTTCGGATTTATATAAATACTGAAAATAAAGTGTTGTAGAGAAAAAAGATGTTTTCACAGCATCCCGTACTCGTTGCAACGATAAAGACCTTACCTCCCACAAAACCCTTCTCTTCCCGTCACACTTTATAAAGCCACTGAAACGTCATTTACCCCGGTCAATGGCTAACGCATCCCACTGTCACCTCACCTATGTGAATTTTAAGACCATGTACGGGACTCACTGAAAACACTTATTCGCTCTCCAGTATCTTGTTCTTATTGTGGCCGTGATCATGATACTGTTCCGAATTTCGAAGTGTATTCAAGTAGTGTTCCACTGTCCAATCTTGAACTCCATACCCAGTGTTGTTAGTGAGTCAGGAGCAATTCTGCGTAGATCAATCATAAAAACAAAGTGCAATTATCGGCTTGTTTTATACAGAATAACAATATTCCAAATGGCAGTCTCATTTCCTTCAACTTCTCTGTAGTAGGCTCGGAAGTCAACTGGATTTCACAAATGCCATGCTTCAGTCCATTTTGACTAAGTTGCGACTAGTCTACAGTGGCAATTGTTTGATTCACACCCAAGTAAAAAACAATGAGTCCGTTTAGAAAGAAGCATGTTCCCAGGAGTTATGTTCTCACCTTATTTTTTACATTTTTTCCAAAACCTTCACTACAGAAATGCAAAACAACATCATTTCTTGCGTTATTGTGGTCTACTTGTGCATGGCCTCATCCATACTTATTGGCGTATTTGCCACTGTCTTCCGTAACGTCCCTGCGTCTATGGTAACAGGCGTGTTACAGGTGACTTCAGGTGAGTTCGTTTGTTCTAATGAGTTGGATAAATAGTAACTCTTACGCTTTGTATTACCAACCATTTAACATTTTTCCGATCATTTCAATATCGAGGTTCTCACAAGGACACATATATACAGAATACTTTGCAAGCTACGATGAATCAACCACTAATCCTGTCGCAATTTGTATTGCAACGTCCACGTTTTGATAGAAATCAGCGGAAATCTGTAAACAAAACGCAAGTTGTCTACGTCGTTTTCACTCAGTTAGCAATGCTGAATGATATCACGGTCATGTGGTTTCCTCTAAGTTCACAATATGCAAGTTAGACCACTACGGTATTTAAGTGAATTTCCAAGTGGCTCCATTCTTTCAGGAAAAGATCCGATTGAGACAAATTCTGATACAATTATTGAAAATGGCGTCATTTGATCTCCTTGTCAAACAATTGCTGTGCTGTCAGAAGAATTCTTTTGGATTGGGGTTTGAATAGCTTATTATCGATTATTTTGAACATCCGAAAGAGGAACACAGAGAAAGCACACAGTTACATTATTTCCCAGGTGTCTGACTAGTTTTCAGTTACCTAATAATGCATTCGATTGCAACCTCTTTTACTGTTTCGTACAGTGCTATTCGCATGGCATAAGCCACAGATTCAAAGAGCTGCTATGTTTTTCCCATATTTTTTTCAGGAACATCAATTAGATCAGATCCTAACAAGCAAAGACTTCAGTTTGTCCGAAATAAAATCCTGCACTATTCTCTACATTTTTTTATTTTTGCGGAATTTTTGGTCAAAAACATCGTACAGCTATGCTCAAGCTGAAGTATACAAGATGCTCCTTCTCTCCTAATTCGTCCGTACCACAGATTTGTTGCACTATTTACTGAATAGCAAAGCGCGTACCTTCGCCACAAACTACTCCATACAGAACACAATTCAGACATGCTAGGTGATAAAGCTCAGCCCTACTACTGTGCAGGTCGACGTACTTTCGGTTAAGCAGTTTAAATTTTTTGCTGGTCCGGAAAGATCGCACAGCGTCAGGTCAGCTATTCTGATGGTATTGGTTTTTAGACTCCCGACAAATCAATGACAGTTCCGTAGCACATAGCACAAGTGTGGAAGGTAATCAATATACTGGAACAAGGACAGTAAAGAACCATTAGAATCCTAATATTTTATTTCTTTGCTCGGGGTAATATGTGAAAAAATGAACATTAAATTGTGGGCTAACTAATAATTGCATATAATGAAACTGAATTAGGTGACTTAGAATCAGTGGTTATCGACAGAAATATCGGTATGACTACCTTATTTCAAGGTACTTCACTGAAGGTAGATTAAAATAATTTGTTTAATAATGTGAAATGACACTGATCACCACACCCCTACCTCCTGCACTCTCCCCTCCAACACCCTATTCGTCGAAGTCCAACCCTCCCCCCCCGCAGTCTCACTCCCATTCTTGTCCAGATTACGTACTGCCTTTAAATTCACTGTCCCTTGATTTCCATTAGTTGTCTGTACGCACAGCTACAATATCGTTTGGCTGATTGAGACTTCCTCATGTTATTTACTAGACGAAACTTGATCCTCAGTTGACGCATGAAACTAGTTAGATACGGCAAAAGTTTGTGCAGAAGATATTTTGTCTGAAAAATCCCACAGAACACATTGAGAATAAACAACGTGGCGAACAAGCTCGTTTTCAGTTATTCGTACTCATACCAATACATAACAATATATATGACTCAAAATAAGAACGGACAATGGCAATCCAAATCTGTCTCTGCACGTGCGTGTGTGCATGTGAAATTGATCACAGTGTGGAATGTTCAAGTGGTTGCACATGTGTTCGGGACCATGACGTGGGCCACGGAAGCTTAAGTGCTTGCACAAATTGTTTCTGAGCGCACAGGGGAGGATTGTAGAGACGAATGCTCACGGCTTCGGCTGTGGCTAAGATGCGACACTTGACAAGTCTTGATTGCTTTCCTCGGACTTTGAAAATGGTGCGAAAAGCGTTTATCACCTCGACTGAGTGGTTTGATTCAACAAGGTGTGAGCACACCGCACTCGTAATTGTCTTAATTGCTCCTGTGTTCAGCCAGGCCGGGTGGTGTTCGCGAACGCGTTCGGATAAGCGCCGAGTCGTGCGACCAATGTACCTAGTTCCACAGGAACAGGTGAAGGAAAACACACAAAACGAGGTTGCAGAATTCGGACACAAATATGCTTCTTAACAATTTTAATGCTGCCCATCCCAATGTTCAATTTACTTTGGAAGAAGAAAAGGACAATAGTCTATCGTATTTAGACGTTTGCATAAGCCGTCGGAATGATTTTTCCGTCCAGTTATCAGTGCACAGAAAAGCTACATGGAACGGACAATACATCCATTTTCACAGCTTTGTGCCCCTCAAAATGAAGAGGAATCTAATACGTTGCTTAGTTAACAGAGCAAGAAAAATCTGCTCCGAAGACACAATAATAAATGAACTCGTTTTTCTGCGGAGTGTTTTCTTAAATAACGGCTATCCTGAACGGTTTATTGACAAGACGATGCAAGAAAATGAAGGGAAATCAAAGGAGATAGGAGCCGCCAAGAAGATACTATACGCGCGTTTACCGTTCAAAGGCGACACGGAAGCCGAAATTATTCAACGAAGATTATCGGGAGTTATCAACAAAACATTCTACGCTGCACAGTTGCAAATCTTGTTCGTTTCCAAACCGATAGTGTGTTTTCGATTGAAGGACATAGTGCCGAATTCTGCAACCTCGTTTTGTGTGTATTCCTTCACCTGTTCCTGTGGAACTAGGTACATTGGTCGCACGACTCGGCGCTTATCCGAACGCGTTCGCGAACACCACCCGGCCTGGCTGAACACAGGAGCAATTAAGACAATTACGAGTGCGGTGTGCTCACACCTTGTTGAATCAAACCACTCAGTCGAGGTGACAAACGCTTTTCGCACCATTTTCAAAGTCCGAGGAAAGCAATCAAGACTTGTCAAGTGTCGCATCTTAGCTACAGCCGAAGCCGTGAGAAGATATTTTATTAATAATCGTGCCTTTTGTTCTCAAACAAGCCGTATCAATAGGTCCAGAATCAATGAGAATGGTTCTTTTCGTACAACATTTGTTTATCTGCCGAAATCAAAATAGATAATACAAAATGATAATAACAGACTTGTGCAACCGGTGTCTGACAGCGAGGCAAGTTCACCCAAGAGATAAGTAATTTTGCCTGGCGATCATATTTTTCCCAATATAATTTATTCATTGTACCTTGAAAGGAATCCGAAATAACAACCGCGTTCTAAGAAATTTCCCCTTGTCACCGTATGCCTTCTTCAACTAGATGTGCTATCTAACTATGAAACAAGCAATTTAAAGATAAATTTTAAAATGAGTGTAATTTTACAATTTTTGTTAACTATGATGGGCAAAAATAAGGAAAACTTGTAATTCTTCCACGTGTTTGCTCACAATCAGGTGTATTTGTGATATTTGCCAACTGTATTCATCACACAAAATTAAATCGACTGGAATATGAATGGGGACCGTGTCATCCAATATCGAAAATTCCTGACGAAGTACGTTCCTCTCACTTGGTATATTTTATCACAATTTCCACTGATAACGTTTAACTTCCCACTTTATTCCTGAGACAATCACTGAACAAAGTAATCCACAGGTTTGTTGAACAGTCCCAAAATACATTCCAAGCTATTTCCACTGTTCTTCAAAAAAAGTTATCAGGCTGAGCAGGTCGTTGCAACATCAAGTTATCAGGTGATTTTGTAATTAAAAGGAAAATTAGTTTTACACACAACCGAGGCTTGCCTTGAGATTCACATCATAAACAGCGGTTAGCTCAATTTTTATTGTAAATATAGAGTTAACTTTCCAGTAATACTTGTGTAAACCTGCTCCTGTGGAATGATACATTATACCCTGCGATGTGGTTAGATAAACCACTCCGCCTTTGAAGCTTTCTGGAGAATGATACAATCTCTTCGTATGCACCATTTCCTTGTCTGAGTCGACCAACAACTCGTTTTTTTTATCTGTCAGTGTCTGACAGTAAGAAACCAAGAGACATCTACCACGTTAGGCACAACTCAAGCCAGTTGTGCTCTTTTGCCGAACACTTGTCTTTTGCCATACCAGGAGAATATTTTGTCTTCACCTTAATGACTATATTTTCTGTAAAAACGGACACAAAATTTGCCCGTTATTTTGCTGTTTACAAATAAATTATGTTAAGCAGATTGTTCCTGCGACAAATTTCGGTGTGAATGTTCACTATCAAGCGCTCAATTTGTATCTTTTCATCTCGGTTACTAAAACATAAAGGTGTGCAAGTTGACCTATTTGAAACAGCTTACAAGGCCCCTCATCTGACCAGGTAAAACCTAGTATTAGCTTATCCGAAGCATCACGTACTACTGAAAGTGGTCGCTTATAATCCTTCATCTCTGTAAACCAATATTGCAGTTGGTACTGACAGGCTTATCACGGTCGGTTTTGATCGGGTTATTGATTATTTGAAAATAATTATTTCGTATCATGGTAGAAGCACGATAGGCCACTTTAATATTAAATATTGTAGCTTCTATTTGGATACGAGTAGCTTGTCTTTGGTACTATTTGAGCTCCTTGGATATCGCTTAGGGGTACTGTCCATGAATTGTCTACATAACCCGTCTAAATCAGTATATAATCCAACCGTTGATCGCGCTACGTATGGGCGTCGAATCTTCCCATGCCATCTTAAACACCCCAGTCTATTTCATTAATACAACGTCAAGAAGATAGTTCTATCATGAAAAACACTTTGACTGCAAGGTTCTTTTTGCTTCCGTGCACATTCACTGAGGAGCTGGATCATACCAATGGATTTAGGGCATAAAGAGTGAGTAGTTCGTGAATTCATTCAACTAACATTTCACGGTTTCCTCTACTAGTTCACGTGAAAAAGTAAGCCAGAAATGCAACACAGCACGATTTACGTCCGGAATGATTTCGCTGCATCTCAACAAGGTACGTACTGCAGAACGATAGTGTTTATTTATGTTCATGTAAAACAATAATGCTCGGAACATACAGGGGAAATTAAATGGTCAATATGAGTCACTTTGGTAAAAACACTCTAAAAAACGGTTATTTCTGCTGAAACCATATGGGTTTCCATTGGTATATGGCAATGGCCGCGGCAAACCTCAAAAGCTTAGTGTTCTTTGCCACGCATATGACCCGAAAAACAGTGTCTCGGTTCACTGGATGTTGCGTCATCAGAAAATGACGAGCGACGGTCGATTACGGGATCTTATGGTTTCCGAACGTTGTCTTGATGCATCTGACCTGACCCTGACCGTATTACAAAAGTTTGGACCCAGTTTGGTTTGGTTACGCAAATGTCACTCTGTCCAACCCACGAAGGTTGCTCTGCCGTTTCACAGAAAATGGGAAATCAGATTAAATTAGGTGTACAGATGTACACGTTACTTCAATGGGGATATAGGAGTCTTAATCATTCGATGAACAATCCTGAGGCCTGCTGTGTAATATGTTCGAGCAACCGCCGGTCCAAGTCGTCGTTTGTAAAAGCTATTATTATCATCACCCTTGAGTGAAAGACAAAATGTGACTAGCAGTTTCGCTGCCGATAGTCGTTTGTCCGATGACTTTGAGCTTGCTGTCCCTTTGACTAAACACATCGGGATAGGCGTTTTCAGTCACGGCCTCTCTCAAATGTCTTAATTCGTTGTCAATCATGTCTCCCGTGCAAATAACTCATGCTCTTTGAAATGATGTTCGGACCATGGGACGTTTGTTTTCTATAAGCACGAGGCTGTCCAAGCAGAAGTTTGTGTCATTTTTGTTTTTAGTAAACAGATCTCACCATCCTTCCATCAATCCTCCTGGTCGTATTAATGTCGAAGAAGGGCAGAGTATTGTCCCTTTCTACTTCCATTGTATATTGTATATTCGTGTGCAGACAATTGAGTTCATTCATAATCCATGTCCTCTCTTCCAGACCTTTTGAGATAACTTAGGTATTGCCAACGTATCTTTTGTGAAGTTCTGGTAGTTCCAAGATTTTGCTTGACTTTTCCTCAAAAAGAGCCATAAATCTATCTGCCAAAATGGAATTTATCGAGCTTCTCATTGCAATGCTGTCGGGTTGTCTGTAAGTTCGACCAAGAGAGGAAAAGGATAGGTTTGTTGTGCACAGTAGCAATTGTAGTTTCTGAACTGCCACTGGTATACCGATTTTGAGTTGCTTTTGCTCGAAGTGATGGCAAAAAATAAGTCTGACTTCCCGGACCGGAAAGTTTGTAAACAGCGGTTAGACGTCTGACGAAACTACGTGTTTCTTTTTCACTTTAATCTGTCCCAAAAGCTCAGCTACCTTGAAACTGCCTTTGATAGAGTGTCTGACCATTGGTTTATGAACCTGATCAAGCAACTTCACCAGCTGTTACATCAAATCGTGTTTGAATAATTTGTTGATGCTAAAGCGTATTTTGTCAGCAAAAAAAGGTGTTTGTAAGTGTGTCTTTAACATGGTGACGTAACTTGACTATTCTATTTTCCTCTATATATATCGAACTTCATTGTTCTACGTGAACTCATATCAGCAATGTTGTTCTACAGTATACACCATATTTAGATGCAGAGAAATGGTTCCGAACATAAATCGTGCCAGGATGCAACTCCGGCTTCTCTTCCCAAGATTATTTTGGAAAAAGGTGTCTCAGTTTGTTCTCATGAGTTGATATTTTGAATCCTGCTGTAGAATCATTGATGGGTGCTTCCTGATTCTAGTATTTCTCAACAGTCAGAAGAGCACTTCAGAGTCTAAGTAGTCTGCCGAAGCTTTTTTACCCACTGCGACCTTGGCTCAGGACCCGTTTTTCGATTGCTTATTTGTAATTTCCTAGCTTTAAAAATAAAAATACAAAATCCAAGGAGAATTACTCAGATTCGCATTACTTAACTTTACGCAATACGTAAGGATCCTCATTCAAATCTGGTCCTTCCAGAAACCTCCGCAATAATGGATGCATGTATGTCCCGCGCAGTTTACTGTGTTCCCATAACCTCATCGGTAAAGGTTTTCTGTTACTGTGTGTTCTACTGTATTTCCGCTTTATTGAGAAGCCCTGGAAGTCTTTCTAACTGGTCTCTCAAAGGTAAAACTTCTGTCGAGCTAACAAATTAACACTCAGACGAAAGTGCAACAGAGAGTGATGACAGTGATATAAGCGCATCCTGCGTTGCCACCTTGGACTGATTGACAATTATCATTTGCCGATCCCTACGGAGATCTTACCAAGTTGTCGGAGGTTTGGCGAGCTTTTGTTTGGTCTTCTGGGTTTAATTTGTGAGATCTGCGTTCACTGAATGATTCAGTATCCAGATTTTAGTCGTAGATTTCATCTTCGTTCGTATCCGGTAAGATCTCTCTGGGGTACGTGATTGTCACTCTAGGAGAGAATTCTAAGAGAATAAGGCGTTTGGAAGATCGGCTACTCATTACGATAAAGCTTGCATGTAGCCAGGAGTTCCCAATCAGACTGCTGTTATATGTTCAGTGAGCATCTTCAGCCTCAGGAATTCGGATACTTTCAGTGCCGGAATCAAGGAGACACCTCAGATAGGCAGGCTTTGTTGTCTGTACAGATAGACGCAATACACCTAGCAAAGTAGTAGCTGACATGTCAATTAGACTTTTCACATTATCACGGGGTGGGCGGGGCGGTGTCCAGTTATAAGGCCCCCAAACCCCATTTTACTCACCTAAGTAGTTGACACTGTGCAACGCCCTTGCTTCAAGTGCTCGCATAGTAGATATAATAACAACAATTCGTAGGACTTCCTAGAAGTCCCCCATACACATAGAGAATACCTCCTCCGATTTACTTGAGAGTATACGACAGCCTATAAACATCTAATAATCACCGGTTAAAAAACATGATTGCCCAATTAGTAGTGAAATGGTGATGGACAGAGCTGTTTTTTGAGTGACTAGGATGGTAATATGTCGATTGAGTGGGCGCGCCTGGACGGACTAAGTGAACAACTCTGGTTTCCTTCTGTCGTTGGGTGACATTTGCACAGATCGCTTTGCCCTAAATGGACTTCTTTGCTCATATCTGATGTGAATGCCTTTTGCCAGTTAACAACTAATCTCCTTCTCAGCTAAAAGCAGTAGATCATGAATTTTCAGGTGAGTCTTGGGGATCCCATCTTATATGCAATCCTTGGTGGTCTTGTGTCTACAGGATAAATATGGCCTCCAAATAGTGACCCAAATTGTTTTTCATTCCAACCTGAGAAAAATCGTTTATCTATATAAAGAACCATTTTATATGAAAATAGTACTAAATAATAAGAACACCTTTCGAGGAATTTTACATCTGACATTGAAACCGAGAAGGTTTGTGATCTGTGACCCACATGCCGGCATCAGCTTTGTTTCTAACTTTTCTAACTCTCTTTGAACAGCTTTACCAACCTAATCTGATTCGGGTGCATTCACATTGGTCCTTGACTGTGAGCTGGACCTCGTCACCTGTGTTTTTCATGTCTTCATTTGCTTGGTTCATCTTGACCCAATTGATGACCAATGAGAATTCCAAAATGCTCATCTAACGGAATGCCGGGAGCGTTCATGACACTTACTGTATGACCGGGCTATTCCATATCGACAGTTATCCTACCCTGAGACTGTCAAATGCTGTGTGGGTCCGTACATTTTATGCATTTGCGCAGTGTCTTTCGGGAAAAACATTTTGTTCCAGCAGCGTTATGTACACGGTAAAAAAAAACCATTCGTTTATCTGTCGACAACAAAATAATATGATTTATACTGTCAAACTAGTAAGAATTTGCCACGTGTTGTTTGAAATAAACAAAATTTATTTGCATTTTGGTTCTAATTCATTCCACCTACTAGTCATCAATGAGTTTTTGGCCAAGGTAGGGTCATTTTAAAGAACACTCTTCGTGCAATGTTAGCGTATCTGTTTCGCGCCCTGCGCTAAAGCCGAGAAGCGGGTATTTGTACTTTCAAGACTTTGTCGTAAATAGACGTTCCCATTTCGGTTTGAAAATAATGTTTAGACCTCCACTGCATGAAGGCAATAAAAGGAGTGTTAGTAAAAACTACTAAAAAAATCGGATATGACTCACGCTTTGTTAGTAAGGATCCGAGCCAGATGAAGAAAATAGCAGAGCTTCTGAGGATGTCACCACGAAAAGGATACGTAATGAGAAGCAGAAAGTGTGAAGGCATGTGAATGCAACTATAAAAAGTCACTTTGTAAAGACACGAAGAATATCGAATGGATTTCGTTTGCGACGTTTCCACATCCGGTCACGTTCCGTTCGCATAATTTTCTACGCGGTTCGTTTGAATGCTTGAGACATATTCCAATAATGAAGGAAAGCATTTCACGGAAAATGTTGAAATCTCTCTTCAACTGACCCGGTAAAATCCCGAGGGAATACTTCAGCACGACCAAGGAAGGTCGATGATAGAAAAGGACACGGTACTCCGGTCAGGGTAGAAGTATTTCACTTCTCTCAATTACAAAGACAACCCGAGAATTTGGTTTTCCGCATGTTTAAATAAGAGATCACCGCCTAGAATAAGTATCGCTAATTGTTCCTCAATATTTTTCGGATAAGTCAGAAACACAGATTAGCACAGTGCACTCTAGACCATTTTGCTGCTTCCGCGCACGTGCATGCTGCAGTCAGTGTGATTTTATACAGTCAGTAAATTAACCAGTGAAATTGAGACAAGATTTCAATGGATGCAAAGTAGTAGGAGTAAACAAGAATGGGGAACGGACTAAATTTTAGATCACCAGGATGAGGCCGAACTGGTAAGACATTCATGCCGACCATGGTTTTAGCATATCTAAGCAATCTCGTATTTGTGGTGTTGCTAATTATTGTACTCGACATACAACCAAACTCGAGGTTCTAGCTCAAGATCGATTTGGTCCCACACCTTAACACCAAATTGTATTTACACTACCTTTTTGAGCTACACCTGCTCATTAGGTGAATCACACGTTGGACCTTACGCGGGGGCTGACTGGTTGGAGCATTGATTTTTCCCATAACCTTTGACCCGCGTTATCTACAAATGTTTCGCTGACTTGACCGCTTGATCCTCGAGCGATTCTGAGTCTTTTTGCATTTGGCTGACCCGAGTTCACAGAGCTATCACCGTTGAGGTCTGTACGGTTTTGTGTCATATTTACGCTTGTTTTTATAGAGAACCGCATTGAAAACCACACTTGGACGTTTAGATTGTGTTACGCGTATCTGTTGCAATGACCTTGAACAAGTTTGTTGGCTGTACTTTGTTTTTGCTCAATCAAATGTTGCGTAGTTGATGATCTTATTGCCTTTTGGTTTCGTTGATGACATCATTATTACTAACTGACTAGTCATTGATTTTTGAAGCCACACTGGAATATGCCTATTTATTATTTGACGCAATTGTCTCTCTATTCTACCTATGTAGACGGCTCAGCTACCACATGTGAATTGACAGACGCAGTTTGATTTGGCGCAGAGAGGCCGTGGCTCTTTCACCGACGGTGGTGGTATCCGTGTAGTTGTGAAAACAATTATTAGGTTGGTTGCGTAGCAACTGCTTTCGATGACTGAATCCAAGTGCTTACTAATTAGTTGGTTGACGTCGTCACATATGGATGACAATCGTAGGAAAACGTTCAACTTCTGAGCACTTTGTATCTTCGTGGTATATAACTTTTCTACGGAGTGCTCCAGAATACAGTGCGTTTGATAGCCTTAAAATGCCTCGAGGAAGGTTACCCATGGTAACCAAAACGTTGGTGAATTATATCTACCAACAACGCTGTATTGTTACCATTGTAAATTTCACAATGTTTTAGACAACCTTTGGACAGTAGCTTTACCGTTAGCTTTTCACACTCACCAGCTTACGTGTCCCCTGTGCATATTTCACGTACCTCGTGGAACAATGTTCACATATATACTCTATAGGTACGAGGCTCATGAAATGTAGATGACCCTCAGTCCACTTGTGGTTCCGGCAGACAGATCGCCAGATTAGGACATCCCGTCGACCAGAAATGTCTATTTCCAGAAAGGAGATGTGGTTGTTTCCTAAGAAACGAGAAGTAACTTAAATGTGCTGGTGGACACTATAAAAGTGGTAAAATAACATCTGCATCACTTCTCTTGCCACTAAAGATGAGTACATCATCAAAGTGGAGCAGCTAGAGGTCAAGTCTTGAAACGTCTCCTTGTAGGTTATATTCCAAGTAACCAGCAAAAAACAAGTGCCACAATAGGTCCGAGGGGACTTCGAGTAGAGACTCCATCTGTTTGCTGAAATCCTCCGCTGAAGAAACAAAAGGACACATCTGATAATCAAAGGGGTAGAAGCCTTGCTAGCTCATCCAAAGGTAATTCAACATTATGTTTATTTTATTCACTGGTTTCACAAATTATCTGAATAGTTTCATGCAGCAGGGAATTCTTACCCATCGTGAAAGCTTTTTTGTTTTTCGTGTTTCGATCAATAGTCAGTTCACAATAATGACGTTAGCAACGAAACTAAAAGGCAATAAGGCCATCCGTTACGCAACTTCTGATTGAGCAAAAAGAATTTGTAACTCCGAGCAACTTGTTTACGATCATAGACAACACCACAAATACGAGAATGCTAAAATATGCTAAAACCATGGTCGGCATGAATATCTTACCAGTTCGGCCTCATCCTGGTGATCTAAAATTTAGTCCGTTTCCCATTCTTGTTCACTCCTACTACTTTGCATTCATTGAAATCTTGTCTCAATTTCACTGGTTAATTTACTAGCTGTATAAAATCACACTGACTGCAAGATGCACGTGTAAGAAAACAGCGGAGTTGTCTAGGATACCTATATTTTTCACTTCTCTTTTCAACTTTGTGAAGAGAAATCAGTGCTTCAAATTTCTTAATATTTTCCAGATTCAATTCTTTGTTGGTTTCTCTGCGTTGATGAAGTCGTGAGTCACTCAGCTCATCTAATCGGGAAAAGGTAAATATGCCTTCAAATCCTTTGGATAATGTGAGGGATTAACTCGATCGAACAGAGAAATCACAAACCTATGAGATATTGCTGAAACATTTATTGAAGTCTCTGATATCTGAGATAATCTGCTGAAGAGCCAGCTCACTGGCATATTGAAGCAAATAAACCGGAGAACTCGTTGATAGGTTGGGTACAAGGGAGAGCTTCATTGAAACACTTCCGAATAATTCACCTGCAGTCTGGGTGATTTAAATCTCTACCATGTGCAGCAAGCTGCCTAGGTAGACTTACAGATAGCCATGCCAAAAGGGTAGTGAGACAACTAAAAGTTCCCGGATTTAAACGGAGTCAGTGCCGCGGAACAGAGTTAAAATTTGAATATTTGTATCTAACAGGCCACTGTGATCGAGTCGCTTGAAGTGAAATCAGAAGGCGCGCGAACTAGCATTAAAATGTATTCGTCATTCATGGAGCTAATTGCGATATTTGTACAGGCAGTGAAAGTATAGAGAAACCCATTGGCAAGCAGCGATTGGAACGCAAGCGCGTTGAGTAGTCATCATAAACTTGTCGAACGACAGAGTTCCATCGAATGGACGACCGTCGCAATCGATGAACACATAAAGCATTCAACATATGGGTGAGGGTGACCCATATTTGCTTGATGTTGGCTGTGCGAAAATTATCTTTGTATAATGGACCACAAGTCGGACTGAAGGAACTTTGTCTCGGGCTGAATTGTTGTTAGGTCAATAGGACCAATGCCTGAGGTTAATCTAAATGTACAAGGAAGCTCAGACTAGTCTTTATGAAAAGGGGTTGTTTGCAAGCTGTCTTTCAAAATAATGGAAATGAAAGATAATTTGGACGGATGAATGTACGTATCGCGTTGTCAAAGTTCGGTGAGAACTTTCCAGTTCGAAAACCAGAGGTTCAATTTTCACATGGATTAGTACGACTAGTTTTTGAAAGGAAAGCACTTCTTGATTCAAATGGGAATTTCTGATGATTAGTGAGTTGAGTTGAAGTACTTAGCTTGTGAACATCATCAAATAATAAGATAATAAGTTTGATGACTTAAAAGGCCTTCATTAAAATAATTGAATTATTCGAAGTATGCAATGAAGATGACCGTAATAAAATAGCACATTTTTCTCTGGATAGCTGTAGCTTAGGCTGTCGTTCACAGTGAAATCGGTCCCACTTATGCGGAGGGAGCCGTACCTCCCAGTGAATATCGGGAACAATTTCGCACCTTTAGTAGTCTGAATGGCAGCGTATCAATACTCTACTGCAGTTTTGGCCTTCAAATTTCAAAAACAGCTGTAATCTTAAGCACCCTTCCAATGCCATACCTAATTCTAGCTGGCCAAAATGAAAGTCCAGCATCATCCATGATCACAAAACAGCATTTGAGCACACGGATATTAGATATACTGCCCCTTTATGTGTGGCGATCCATCATTAATTACACAGTAAGTGGACCATCACGTGTTTTCAAAAATGTTTTCTTCCTCATCATTAAATTTACACAACATTTTCGCATAACAGTCTTTTACTACTAGTTGTAAGATATCTGTGGTTTCCAAATTATTCGAAGACAGATCAAGTCGAATCGAGTGTGTCCTTTACACATCCCATATTGAACTGACAGAATTCGAATAGCGATTCCAATAAGAATAATAACAGTAGAACAATATCATTTTGCAACCTGGGAAATTTGGCGAAATAGGGTGATTATTTTTGGGGTTTGTAGAGACCTACGCAAGATGACGTAACTTACGGCGTTTGCAAACTTTTACTGGGAGAAAGAATTCCTTGAAGCTGGACAAAAATAGGTGACTTGCTTTTATTTGCGTCATCATTAGAAGCATACGACTGGTCAGACGGTAGTTCAGTGGAAAAACAACTATCATGCGCAAAGGAATGCGATAAATTTGATCAATTTCCCGAAATAATTCCTATCACGTCCAGGTAGATACACAGGTTAACGTGAAGTCCATACTAAGTGTTGTTTATATACACGCATTTTTCTCATATACGAGAACAGAAATATGGAAATAATGAACTGGCAAGTAGTTGCGTGGCTCTATGAAAATTAGCCTTATAGTCAGCTTTCAGGGGACGAGTAAACACGCCTAAATTTCAGACGAAACCTCATTTTTGCCATCACCAGTTGGCCACAGCCATATTGGATTATGAACAGCTGAGAGAATATAAAACAAGATTCTCTTACGTGCAAGTAGTCCATACAATAATAAAAACCTGTTGTCCAAACAAATGAATAATAACTGGATTGGTTTTCTTTCCTCAAGATTTTCCAGTCCAGCATGCCACGTTGGTTACTGATGAGTTTCTAATCCTTTGCTCTGTTGTACGTTTCACTTTTCACCCCAATGACTAGTAAGTGAATAGCCCATTGATTTCTCTCTCCAGAACAGAGAAAATGTTTGCCATTACCTTTAAATCAATGCTTTTAGGGATAATTGTATAAGCTGGACCTTGAAGTTGACCATACTTTCACAAGTTTGAAAACACATAATGAGCAGGAAAATCGTATTGTATAAATTTATTTACCAGCTCATTGTTCTGTTTATCCAAAACAAAATATTGCCTATCCAAGTGATATCCTTTTGCTGAATTCGTTGAAATTTTTATTAAAGTCGCCGAAGATTTCCCCACTCTTCACGGTGTCTCCCACTGAAGTCCACTACTATATAACGGGAAATCCAAACCACATGCCGGAATCGAACCGGTGATAGTCCGCTTACCGGACAGGTGCTCTATAAATGGAGCTACCTCGGTCCGGGCGGTCCGGCGTGAATAACGTAACAGAATAGTCGAGGATAAGTGAACCACTATTCCGATGACACACAGCAACCTTCCTGGTTTTATTCTCTTGGCTAACCTCGTCAGTCACTTCCGAAAGGGACGAATAGCACACTGCTCACCGTGATCCAAAGGACATTCAAATTTTTCATGGAAACTCCTCTTGCATTTTCACATCCAAAAATCCAAAGCCCCTATTCCGACTCGTGGTGTTGAGCACAAAAGAGAGGGGAAGGAATCCCATTCTGTACAAACCAACCACTGGTGATTTAAAATCGACTTGCCAGACTTTTCGTTGTTGGGAAAATCTTTATAGGATTCCGAAGACCCTTCCGAGAAGAGACAGAGGCGAACGATTTGCATACTTAACCGTAAAATGTTCAGCTGATTTTGTGAGGTTGTGGCTCGTTTCGTAGAACTACTCCAAAGCTTCCAAATGTTCATCTTGCGTAAGTTATAACGACACTGCCTCCTCCTCACCCCAACTGTGATGAGTGAATCTGATTGGGCTACTTTTAATTCGCCATTCTGAGTCGAATAAATTCAAGTAGATGTCTCGCAACGGAACAAATATCCAATCACATTCGATGTTAGCTTCGTGTTGCACACATTATTCGATCTCGCCAACACCACCGACACATTGTGCAATTAAATTATTTAAAAAATAACGCGGAATTGGTTGTCTATGCTCAGCCTCGGAGTCAAATCACCTGGATTGACATTCCAATGATGTGATTACGTCATTTTCGCTGTTCTGCCTGAGAGTGAAGTGACCTGTGCCTGTGAAAGCTGGATTTTTCTCAACCAGTCGTTTGATCAGCTGGCCGAGATTTTTCGTGGGCATGGTTCGGTGTTTGGGTAGAACGCTCATGAGTTTGGGAACAGAGAGGTACCAATAAAAGTTTCCACCCTGTATTCATGGCAGTTTTCTACAAATTATCTAATAATTTGTACTCGTATTTCCATTAAATCACTGAACTATACTTTAGTGCGCTTTGCTGAGACACCAGAAACCGAAGGTTTTACTAATTTTTTTCCTCTTTATTGCAATAACAATAAAAACGATTATTGAAGTGCTCCTAAATGACCTTGAGATTACCATTGACGTTAATAGGATTTGGAATTTCTTTTTTCAGCAAGTTGGACAGCCATCGATGACAAGTGTTATTAAACCATATTACATCACGTTTCCCTATTATTAAAGAATTTCGTTCTACTTTCTTAAATGAGCACAACCGTGAATCTACATTTGCAGAAAGCACGATTTTCATCAAGATATTTAGGTAGTAAACCTGTGTAAATATAACCCAGGGATAATTTATATGGTCTTGCGTAACAATTCAATTATATTCCCATACCTTGGTAATTCTTTGCATCCTTCGATCACTTTGGCGACCAGGGTCACACAAAGCCAACTATCTATAGTGCAGTAAACTATCAAGATAAATGACATAGAACTTTGACTAGATAAATATCATTACCCGGTGGTTTGACACACCTTAATTAAGTCACGTAGCTCGAGCTTTATAGTGATCTAGCAGTTAAAAGCATCACGATCGGCTTTACCTTTACCTCTGAGCGAGATAGAGATATCTAAAGACACGTTTGGAATCTTTAACAAACAAACAAACCTATCAAATGGAAAAACACCGATCCCATATCGTCAAGGGCGTGAAAATAGAGTGCACTGGATTGAGCAATCTGAGGTCGAGTAAGACTTTCATCGTAAAAACTAGTGATGTGGTCGCTTCATTTAGAAGAAGGGTAAAGCAGCTACTAGTCAAGCCTGGGAAATGAACCCTTCTAGTATGAGGCGACTTGGCCGGTTTTTCACTGTTGCCTTGCTTTCTCATCAAACCCGTCAAAAGTGAAGCTCTACTTTCGACACTTTGGTTTCCGACTCAAGCCATTAAGGGAAAGACGTTTATCCTTGAAATCCACTTCCATAGCGGAAGACGAACGGGCGTTTTATGTTATAAAGTTGAAGCAAATAAAACCCACTGGCATATCCTATCAGTTACAATGTTGTGTTGACAGTTTTGTAAGCCGGCCGGGATCAGAACTTTCGTAAAGACCGTCTTGCCACGGTTGAGTGGCACGTAGAATAAGGACCCGAAAAGCAAAGTCCAAAAATGTACTTCAGTACGAATTGAACTGCCGAAATAACAACACGCCCCAAACTATGAGCGATTCCGCCACTGAAAATACAAACCAGTGCTCGTCAAATTCCAACAGAAAAAAGCACGAGGGGTGACACAGGACCAAGTTCCGGATTCAGAATGTGGGTCGGTATTTATAGCAAGCAGGATGGCCAATCAGAGAACAGAAGACAGGCATGCTCACAAGAGTGAGGCAGAATGGTGATGGCACAGTTAAGAGAGAATGACAAGGGTTAGGGTGAAGAGCAAAGGCTAAAGATCGCTATTTAGACAGACAGAGCAAGCGGATAAAGGACGTTTGAATAACGCAGTCACGGAGGAACACCGGGATGTGACATGTTCGGCGGTCAACGCTCTAAGTAGAACAAAGAACTCGGGGAAAAGAGAAGATATCCTTGTCAGGATTACTTGGGCAAAGTATATGGGCAGACATCAGGTAAAGAAAGCAACGGTGACTCGCTAAACAAAAGGTGAATGTCATCAGGATATGGGGATTAAATCGCGTAATCACGTTAAAATGGTTAACAACGGGGTGCCAGAATAGTGTGATCATAAGATCATGGGCGGGAAAGCCGGTAATGGCATCAATACCAGGCTCTCCGGAGGAATTTCAATGATCAAAAAGGAGTCTTTCAAAACCTCATCATGTCTCGGTGAACTGGTGGTGGATCTGCTGATTCCTATCAGGTCGGACAGAATATCTGCGTAGCTGTCCCGTCGATTTTTTCAGTCGCTAGGTGAATCCTCCAATAGTCCTATAAAATTATTTGTGCGAAGAAGCTGCCAGCCTGTTGATGGAAGAATGTGATACTTCTGAGTGAAAAAGCAAAATCAACTGTGGGAGCGTAGCTCCACTGCAAGACGACAGGTGTTGTTCTTTCTTTCCTAGGCTGGATTCGATTGGCCGACAACTGATCAACAACGAATTTCTTTGAGGACAAGCCAGAGGACGACGTAAAATGAAGCTCAATATACGTATAATTACACGTATTATTTTGTTTCATTACATTTCGCTTTATCACCAATTTACAAGCAAATATTTTGCAAAGTAGAAATGTGCCTCTGATTTCTAATAATTTATATTGCAGCTGAACAATTTCCAACAGACAACCAAATTTTCAGCAAGTCAAACTCCCAGAGGCTTCCTCTACTCTCTTCACATAAGCTAAGTGAGCCTGACTGTTCGTCCGAGCTGAGGAGTTTTGCAGCTGATTGCGGCAGAATTCAGTACCACATCGGAAAAGGTTTCACTTTTTGCAGAAGATAATCCTGGATACCGACTATCACCCAACAAAAGTTCATTTGACAGTTTCGTATCTGAAACTTGGATTATAAAACTGACACATAAACCACAGATACATTGGAAAAATTGAACCGAAAGTCAAGATCTTTAATGCAGAATAATCACGCTTCCGTTATGATTCAAACTCGAAAATGAATTTAGATAATGAACTCTCAAACAAATGATTAAATAACATTATTCACTAGTATTTCAAATAACATTCAATCGACGATAGGTTCATCTACCTGTTTCATCGTGCTCACGTATGTCTGTTAACTGGTGAGATCGGTTAAACTGCTAACGGGGAAAGATAGGATACTCTGGGTGTTGGATCTATCGTAAAAAAGTGAACCGTTTAGTACGGAAGCGTCATAAGTGCCTAAAATAGAACCAATCAAAGGTTAATCAAGTCCTAATAAAAGACTAATAAATGTGGCTGGTATTGCCGGATGAATTCAAAGGTAAACGGCTGACTTTCTGCACTGAGTATCAGTTGTGCTCGGAATACGATCGACTACTACGACAAATCAAAAACTCCAGTAATCGGAAAGCAATAAGCTCGGATCACGGATTGCTATCTAGAAAAAGTGGAATTCATTGTAACACTCATCAAATTTTTTGTCATAGAGTTCACTTAGAAACAAGGAAAACGAGAGAAGTAACCATTCAGACGTTGAGGCATTGAGATGATGGATGTCACTCTGCCGATTTAGGCAATGAGCAGTCCGTCAGTAATGAGAGGCACGAGTGATAAGGATGTGTAAAATATGGGAGGTGACACATCCAGATGAATGTGTGTGAACATGCGGGAAACGAGTCAGAAAATCTGACTCAGAGCATGTCACTGTGGAAACGATTCCGAAATATAGGCATGCCATCATCCGGCCCCTTTGGTGGCTATTTCTTCATGCCAGACCATTACGCGGTTCGGAGAGAGAAAAGTCCCACTTGCGACCAGTAAATTATTGTTCTATTCCTTTTCACATCTAAACACAAAACTTCAAAGTCTCACGATCAGACAGGATTTAGCTACACTTGCTAAATCACGAATTTTTCTGTGCCACACTCCTAGATGTGTACAGTGGTCGGGAAGCTTTGCCCAATTTTGCGATATTTTTACATTACTGAGGACAACTGGCTACCATGTCACTGAGACTTTATGGCACATCCTGACAGATCAGGCCCAGATGGAGTGTGATTTATTTCCGGAATCATTTGTGTACCTCACGACTAGTGTCTACTGCTGTGAAAAACCCAAGCATTTATATATCACTGTCCGTGTAGAGATTGTGTTATTTGACTAACACCTCAGTAATCACGAAATAGGCAGGCTGATGCACGGACGTTTTTGTTCTCGTAGGATTGGACTTCGTCTTTTGAGCGCGATCACTTTCGCTCGATTAAGCAAGCGGTAGCTCATTCTGGTGTAGACTAGTCACCATGATCTGCCCCAATATGCCTTGTGATTCGTCGGTTTTCGTGTTCACACTGCTCCCCTTTCCCTAAGCTGACTTCATACTACACCTGACACCGATAGTGTTCAACTAGGGACATTATTATCACTGTGTCCGCGTTCTTCTATTGTAGATTACTCCCCACCCACATTCGAATTCATGGACCATATGTGAACTGGAGCTTTGAGAGAGGCACACTTCCATTGATGACTGGTTTTCCGAGTTTGCATTGAAGCAACAACAAGAAGGCGACGAATTACGTGTGACTTACGGAAGGGACCCACCAATTGCTTTACACTGGGCATACACGTCTTAAGTCCTTTGTGAGAAAATTCCAGGATGATGTCATGTTTTACTAAATATGACGACCGGGGTCTTCAGTGCTGCTGGATTTCTGGGTTTACGGATTAATCCAGCTGGATAGCAATTGACATATAACGTCTTCTCCAGTTGACAAGTTTCCTTTTGAGTGCAACCATTGTGCATATTCATGTGGTCTAATTAAAAAAGCTTTCCACTGGGATTAAACTTGTACTGAATACAGCCATACTTTAGGGATTCGACTACTGCCCTGTAGATGTGGATTTTTGATAAACTGATCACAAAATCTGGCCGTTGTGTCTGCGAGTCAAACACATGTCAAAGCATGGTAGTCGAGATTCGGCTCCATTTTCAAAAGTGAAACGAATAGAACTGTGTAGTCTGTTTAGGTATTTGAGAAACATTTTGGTATCGGCAACGATTCTGGGTATAAAAACCCTGAAATCCTTCTTTGTTTTTCTTTTTTATCTTGAAATCATTTGACTGAAAAAAATCCTCAAGATGAAATACCAATAAATATAACCAAATGGCTGTACTGTGCTTCCTTGGTTTTCAGTGGTGAGCTAAACGTTGATTCTGCAAGACGAATCATACTATACAACCAAACACGTTCACTGTCAGCATGCTCCGGTTACCCTTGGTTAGTCTGTACCCCGCGAACTCAGAGTAATGGAACAGTACCGACCCAAGGCAAGCTGACGTGAGGGCGTGATAAGTGTTTTTGTCTCCTACACAGCGCTCGTACCGTTTTGCCCTAATTGTTCATGTACGAAACAAAGTAACGCCCATTTGCTAACGAGGAGATGGCTGGATAACAGGTTTGGTGTGTGTGTGTGTGTATGTGTGAGTGTGCGTGTGTGTGTGTGTGTCCACGGACAAAATCAGTCATGGAACGGAAAAAGGCACAAATCACACCGCTCGGAACGGATAGACGCACACGCCTGATCGATCGACAATGACGTGCACCGAGAGGGCAAACCCTGGGGAATACTTTGTATCACAGGACTTGTTTACTTTACGTGTATCGTTCTGTCATGACGACGTATGAGCATTTGAAAGGGAACTAAATGAATAATGAAACAGTAACAGGCAAAAACAATTGATTTGTTCTACAGCCACATCAGTGAACCATTTTCTCCGTTTTATTCACGCAACTTGCTACTACAGTGAGTGTGAATTGTTATTATTATAGCCTAGGAGATCTCAGCACAGAATATGTCCTCGCTTCCGAAGTTGATGGATTGCAAGAAAACATTTCAACGGTGGTGCCTATCTGTTTTACTAATGGTTTGAGACTTATCAAACCCAAGCTAATGGAAGAATTTAGAAGAAATGTCAAACCTTATAGGTCTTTTAGGTAGAATATGGTCAGGTTAGCGTCAAAGTAAACATACACAGCTTTCTTTGAAGTAATCTCAGTGCTGTGAGTAGATGGTATTGATGAAATTTTAATTCGCCAATGAAATCCACCCACTTGTTGATGCCTCGTATGCACGGTTGGCTTCGGTAAGTGTCATTCTGCGTGGGATTCAATAAAACTTTTCTCCCTAAGTCTCCATCAAGCTTATAAATAGTTAAAAGCTATTGATTCACCACTTTAAAGGATCTATGCGGTACCTGACAGTAAACGCAATAATGAAAAAGAACAGTCATCGTAACCGCTATTCACATACCACTAAATGAACAAATAAGACAAAGGCAGCTTCTCGTACCACTCTCGGAATCTTTCGCAACAGAAGTAGTCTGAGTTTTTTCTCTTTTTCTCGCCCGTAATGCTGACCGCAATAAATAAGATAGAGTCAGATCTGAAGGTGATCAAATAAGATAATGGATTGTCCCAAAAACGAGGGTCACTGTTGACACAGGCAAACCACAGCTGTAATTAAAATGTCAGTCCTATAAAGGTCTTGAGAAACAGGACAATAAATTCTTCAACACACTCAAATATGGGCTGTTATGTAGGCGAATGTAAAAAATGAACGGCAGCAATTCCATTGTTCCCTTAATGTCAAAGCTTATAGCGAATGAATAGAAATGAACACTGCTGAAAAACATAAAACCTCTTGTGACGTATGAAGTGAAGCATTATCCCGGTGTAAAATTAATGATACGAATAGTGTGATGAGTGTATATACTACTTATCAAGTAGTTGATTGCTGAAAGCGGAACTATCGTCATTCGTGGATTACCAACGCCTCTATGCCCAAGAGACCGAACGCAAGAAGGTGAACAACAACAGGCGAACCACACGACTGCTTCTCCGTCGGATGGTGACTGTCTTCGAGTGAAGGGAACAGTGACTTTTCAAACAAGCATGTTTGTAACGTTTGTTTTGTTTTGTTGATGTCCGAACGAGCTATGGTCAATGAATGACCTATTATCCAGGCACGCCTTGTGGATTATAACAAGAGTTTATTTTGGGAAGATCCGAGACAAGCCAGTGACATGAACATCTGTAAGATATTTACCGTAAGGAGAATTAAAATAGTGTATTTGATGAGCCTGATGTTATCTGCGTTGCTCAGGGTATCGCTGTAAATAGGTGAGGGTTTATTGTTCGGTGACAGAGCGTTGTCAGAAAAGATGGCAGTCTGTCGTTGCTTCGGCTATCGCGGGTAACTTTTCTCAAGACCGGTTTACAATCTAACCTATAACATATCACATGGTGCATTCTCTGTTCGATACATTGCTAAATGATCCCGGCTCCAATAAGTTACTCGTTGGAAACACCTACACGATAAGGTTAACCACGATCTAAGGTGGTCCGTACCCATCAGTCTAGTGATTCTAAGACCTCTTATTCATTGCGATGAAATTTTTCGGAAACTTCATATCACTGGTCCATTTTTTATCCCTTCAGAACTCACTTGGGAGAATATGAGGTATTATGAGGTGACTCCATAGCCAAAACAAACTGCCATGCGATTTGAGGACCTTTGCGATTGCAATCCGTGACCATCTTTATTATTTGAATGTGCTACACCTAGATGGGTACACAGGCCGATGAATCTTACTGTGCTTCATCCTTTCTAATAGAGAGTGAAGATTTTACGGACAACCTAATCCATGGATATACGCTACTCTTTTGTTTTGTTTTATCACAAAGCAGATAAAATCACAAGCCTTGGCCAATGACGTTTGTTTCACAAGGTCTCTTTTACAGCCAATACGCTGTACAAGGATAATTTAAGATGATTGTTTCATTCACTATTCAGGTTACTGCCTAGAACATTCACATGCTACATTAGTTTAATAAATTACTTCATATTTTCGATTTTCAATCGACCTTCCTCCAGCTCTGAGAAAATGAAATGGATATTTAAAGAACCACGCTCATTCGACCTTGATTTCTCTGGCAGCAGCCTATAGTGTACTGGAAGCAGTGTCTTCCGTGGGGTTTGCACGTGCACGATCTGCAAAAACAGAAAGAAAACTCGGTTAGCCGGAGCTCAACAAGTGCATAAGCAAGCATCACCACTTACACCGATAAAGATGAGAGTGGTGATCTGTCTGAAAGCATTACAAATCCAAAAGGTCGAAAGCTTTCTCTAATACATTTCATATCAACAACGAATCTGCTGTCAAGCTGTGAAGTACCATGAAGATGAACTTTTAAATGTGAAAAATGCCAGTGGATTCCCGGTTGTACAAGATTCGGTCTCCTGGTCTCTTTGTTATGTAGTATGAGCTTTGTCTTCTCTTGTTTTGTTTGCTTTCTTTTTCCCTCTCTCTTCTAGACAGGTGGCGTCGACACTCTATAAAAAAATCAATCTCCGTGTGATAAACTTTCACTCGCCAGTAATAAAACCACCATTGATGACTGTGGCCATCATAGGTCTGCAAATTAGTTGCACTCATTATTTCACTAATATTGGACTTATAAACTTCAGTCGAAGTTGTCATAGTAAACAGTGTCACTGAAATTCTTCCGTCCACGAAACATCAGGGAAATTACAAAAATATTGGGTGATCAGATGATTCATGAGGCAGCAACAAAGTTTGACTGTACAGTGTATCCAAAAATAGGGTCGTCAACCAGGGAAGGTTGAATTTCTCAACCTACTACTTTATCTTTTGTTAGTAGGCAAAATATTTCAAACACCACCACCATAAGTGACACTCGAAAACTGCACGCTGCGTACACGTTGCCTACATGACGCACGAACCACTCAAGACAGTGAGCGACTGAGAAAGACCACAGGCAACGCGCTCGGCTCCTTTCAGTATCGAAATTTAGTCAGTCTGTTGTCGAAAGCCTGACAGTCAAAAAGATCACGGAGAGCACAGGTCTTGGTTGAAATTTGGGTGAACGTATGAGGGCATTTGCGTGCGTGCGCAAGTGTGCTTAAGATAGGAAAAACGGCGGAATACAACGTGGTTGATCATGATTCACAATGGGTTTTTGATTACAGGCACTTGCGTCGGACAAGAAAAATTATCGATTCTCGATCGCTTTGATTGATCGTCTCCACTCACCCAGAAGCGCTCACAAATTCACCCACCTTTCAACCAACACCTGTGCACTCCGTGGTCCTTTTGACTGTCAGACCTTCGATGACATCCTGACTAAATTCCAATGCCAAGTGGAGCTGAGCACTTTGCTTGTGGTTCTTCTCGGTCACTCACGCTCCTATGTGCCTCCTATACCATGTTTACAACGAGTGTGCTGCGTGCAGTTTTCGAGTGTGTGGGTTGCTCTGTACTTTGTGATTTTCCCTATATTTTGTTCACTTAAAAGCGATGAAATAGTATGTTGCGAAATTCGACCACCCAGGTTGACTACAGTATCTCTGAACACACTGTACACTGAAAGCCATATTAGAAAAGCCCAGCTGTCTAATCTGCATTACTGATTATCAGCACTTGGCCCCAGCTGCAACTCGAACCAGATTTGAACGATCAAGAGTCAGTAAACTCTACTTCCTGGCGTGAAACCTTTCCGCTACTTGTTTTTTCACGAATACAAACTCGTTGTTAGTCCAGTGACTGATTTTTATATTGGGTCTGAGACCCTTTCTGGTTTCCGTGGACATGTACTGCTGATGAATCCTTACAGAGATCGAAAACGTGCACATTGGTTCCATGGTTTTCAGTGTTAGATTATGCTTCGTTGCTACTTGATGAATCTTTCGATAATCAAATCAAATATCCTATCCCTCACAATATTAAGTTAGTTAGAAAATTTTTTTTAACACTTTTAGTTATCGCGATAGATTTCGTTAGAAAAAATTCATTGTGATGGGAATACGTATGAACTAGAATTCCGAAACCAATTGTAACGGTGAAATATTTTAAGCGACGAAGGTGTTTAAATGCCTTTTTTGCTTTTGCAAGCAATCAGACGAAGTCAGGTTTTATTCTCTTCCCTTTTTTCTTTACCCCGAGACAGCTACATTTCAGAATTTAACAAGCGGAAAAAAGTGCCCTTAGTACAAGTCGCTTTATCTGTTTGGTATATAGTCCAGTGGCATAAATAGATAAATCTCTCAGTTCGCTATTTGTTTGGATATTTTATTCGATTATTGCGTTAAAAAAATCATTTGCATAATTTGGGACCAATACAAACAGCATTCAACAGAGCTGAATCGGAAACCAGTCCTGTCGTTAAGAGTTATTACAAACCAGTAAGTACACACCATTATAAGTTTTCGTGCGAAGACAGAGAGTTCTTCACAACTATATGTCAAATGACCAGTGCACAGGAATGGAGGTCAAAGGAATCTGGTCTCAAATTTCGACGAATCTGGTTGAAAGCATTACCTTTTGCCTACATTTTTGGAGCCTATGGAAAATAAACGATAAAAAATACTAAAATTTGGATTTCTTTCCATTATTCACAAAGCAGTCGATTATAATGGGTCATCTGCAGAGTGCTAGCCGATCATCCTCGCCCTGCTCAATTTGACTTGGATTTCAGATATATTCTGTATTTAGATAGTGGATTTAAGCAAGCAGTGTACCAACAAGTATTAATGAAAGACATAAGTCGTGACCTGCAAGCATTCTCTTTACTCTTGTGTACGTCAAAAGTAAAACATTTCAGTTTATATATCATACAGCGAGAAAATTATCACAGTCGAATGGACTAGATTGAAAGCTATGATAGTGAATCGGTAGGGAGTGGAAGACGTCTGTTCAGTTAGCCCCAAGGCAAGTAAACATTGTGTGTCAACCGTTTTTGTGTACAAAACGCCCGGGACGGCAATGCTGTTGCGGGTCAAGGATTTACAAACTAGGTCCCTATTTATCGGGGGTGGGGGGGGGGGAAATTCCAGCCATTTAACGGATAGAAGAGAGATAGTGATTCGAGGGAACACTCACACAGCAGTGAGTGAAGAACAAGCGGAATAACATGAGAAAGTGCCGCGTCGTAGAGAGATGGCCGAGTCCGGTCATTCACACGGATAAAGCAGACTGGGAGGAAAAGATGATTACGTCAAAACGTTTGGGCCTCGTCGTGTAACCCAGGCGGTTATGACGTTGATCATTCTCAAAATGGGGAGAAAGGTTTTGTGAGCGTTAAATAAGAATTAGACTCGTGACAATTGGGGTCAGTCGACACTTGTCATAGAGACAAGACTACAACTTGAGCGATGCAATAGAACTAAACAACATATTGTCATGCAGACTCCAAAACCGAGGGAAAAAGTTACGTGAGCGATAAAAATAGAACAGATAAGAAGAACTATTAGACTCATAACAACAGAAGTCAATGAACAACCATCATAGAAACAGGGCAATAGGACTGAACAAAACAAACTATCACGAGGGTGAGGAAGCCAAGAGGTTTAGTCAGCGTGGAATTTGATGGTGATAGTGCATGAAAAGCAAACAAGTAGTTTGGTGGATACAAGACAAAATGAGGATAGAAAGCATGGGACCTGGGTTAAACCAGTTTTACGGAGTTTCTCGATGTGGCGAGCTGCTTTTCTTTGTCGATATTCAATAAATCTTTGTAGGTGCAATATCGAAACAAAACCGTAGGAAATGGAGTGGGAAGAATTAAAAAATCCATGGGCAACATGGTTCACTTACTGAACCAAGAAGTGCGTGTAGTGACAGAGGGTGAGTGCAATCAATGTAATTATTTTGCCTTCCCTAATGGATCTCTGAAGTGTTAGAGGATAAGGAGCTGACCATGGAAGATATACTGTTGGGCACAACGGAGGAATCGAAGTGAAGAATACTCACGGTTTCAGTTGTGCGACCAGAACGCTACACTTCATCGACTTTGACTGCTTACTTCAAAAGGACAGAATGACTCAGTTACTTTCACTGGGTGGTTAGACTCCGCAAGATGCATACACACAACACTCGTAATGTACTCAGTTATACCCAGAGTTCAGTCAAGATGGTATATGCTTTTGAAATGGTTCGGAAAAGTGCCTGGTTGGGTTCCACAGGAACAACTGAGTGGTTAAACAGAACGTGGAACTCTATACTTCAACGGCGTGTGCATGCTTGGCTTGAGTGAGAACGGAATATGGAGCTGCACTAGTCTCCTTAGTTGCATCCTCAAACGGTTCAAGTACACTACAAAAGAAACGTGCACAGTTATCAGTTTGTGTCAACAGGCATTTCAGTACTTCTTCTATATCAATTTTTCGTAATCCATTGCTAAGGCAACAAATTAAGTGTCCCTGTACTGCGAGTGTCACAAAACTGTTGCAGTGAGTATTCTAGCCATTCTAAGCTTTTTTGTCTGCACCGATCATTCAATAGATCCGTCAGTGCAATGATACATCTGTAAAGACTATCCATCATTAGAACCGCACATCCACATGGGTCCCACCGGGACTCGAACCCGGGGTGGACGACTGTGAGTAGAACATCAAACCCCCAGACCATCCGAGTTGGCTCCAAACGGTTTGTTGAACGTATACACTACTTGAATGCGCTCTACTCATAGTCTCTAACAGGGATGAAACAGCTGGTTTCAATGACCTCAGTGGCGAGTTCAGCGTTGAGGCTGCATGTTGAATCGTTATATGTACCTACGTTTGTGTCAAGCTGTGATTGGGCAGTGATACAAACTGGTGCTGCGTATTCAGAAAAAATGAGGTAACTGTTGTTGTGATTACAAGGGAGTCAAAAACTGGATGGACTTCGATTTTGAATATTCCTGATTTCCGGTTTCGATCAGTGACAAACTCTGCCGTATGGGTTAGAAGGCTGACTTCGGATAGCGACCAGGGCAGTTGAAGTGTCTAAGGAATCGTTTAGGAACAAAGAGCTGGCTTGTATGATCTGCTTGTCACAGTCTACGAATGGGCTGAATGTTGTTTTTGAGTGGCATAAGGTAAGTTCGTCCAGACTGTACAATATTTCAAATGAGCTGCCATTCACTTGATTTTCCATAGATTGGTTCTCAAAAGTGATTCGTTAAGTCACCCCAGCTGCCCTGGTAACAATCCGAAATCAGTCTCCAAACCCAGTGTGACACAGAGGCTGACCCTTTAGTCGAAATTGAAAAGAAGGATATCCCCAAAATGAATGACAGTTTTCTCGCTGCCACCTTCTCAACCAAGAGAAAGCGAAAATTGCCCTCCCAAGTATTTCTAACTACACTACACTAATTTCCATAGCTACGCAATCACATCCTGTCACACACAATGTTTGTAAATTATGGATTTGCAACCCATACATGTAATTGTATCACCAACAAGGATGATTGTGCCAAAAACGAGGGTGTTCTCTATCCGTGTTTCCCTTATATTATGAAATGGGATTATTCAGTAAAAACATATTCCAGAAAGAACTAACACGCATTTCAATCCAATGTACGTGCACTGGTACACTCACCTAAAAGCTTCTAGCTGAGATCTCTCACATACATTGAAATTGGTATCGTTTGTTTCAGTTTAGTCCCAGTAAATACTTGACATAAACCTGACGGTCACTAATTTTTCCTTGTTTCATCAGCCGGTAGTATGAAACCGAACTCCTTTTATTCTCAATGTGTGCTACTCATGAGTAAGTGGACTCAAAAAAGTAGTAATTAAGGTTCTGATATAACTGAATGATAATTGTTCATCTGAAAATGAACATTGACTCTTTAGAACAACTTAATAGGAACCGACTCTGTTACATGCATTCACCTGTGGTGCAAATAATCAATTAATAGTTCCGAAAAAGATGGCAAAACGGTAAGTAACCCATATGGAAAGTAGGTCCGTATTTTATTGTTTCTAAATTGATATACGGCATGGCTGTAGTACCCTTCAATGGAGGAAGATTCTGTGCGGTTGTTTTCAAACAGCCTTCTCAGTCCTTAACTGTATTGCACTACAAAAGTATCAAGGATGTTGTTGTCAGGAAAATGAAGACTGATTGCAGTTCACTTTCAGCTAGCTGACTAATGACCTTCAGTTGAGACCAAGGATATTTCCTAAGTTCTACGCATAATTTTTGACACAGTAAAGCGATTCTATTGTTTTCGGTTGCACTCAAGCGGAAATCATACGCGGCCTACAGCATTGCAGAAGCAGACGAATTTCGAGGTTACATCGATGGTGACGGAGTCGCAAACCGGCCAATTCTTTTTACAGAAGTCTTTTCACAAGAACAAAGGTTCCTCTAGATTTTATACGTTTTGGTCATCAGAAGCATTTCCACAAAACCAAAGGTAACCGTCGATTCCTTTCCGAACTACAAGCACGAAACTCTATGTAGAATGAAATCTACCGACTGGTGCTGTCCTCGATATCTTAAAGCCCAATACAATGGTCAACGTTCCTGAGAATGTGTGCTTTTTAGCTCTCTAATTTACATGGTTACGGTTACTAGTGTTTCTGCCTCATCTCAAAGTGAATACACATAACCAGAAAAAAGATACAACTTCCTGCGTACCCATTTCTAGGCATTCAAATCACATTGTTTTCAAAATTACCCGTAGTTCAAAAAGGGAAATGATCCTATGTGCCAGTACCAGAATCCCTTTTCCCTACTATTCCTAATTCTGTCCAAAACGCCTCCCATGTCCTTACCATACTTTTCGTCCTCATTCCAGATAGGCTGCCTCTGGGTCTTACCAGATTTTAGACAAACTAAACCACCTTCCAGATCCTGAAAGTTCCAGTCGTGAGTTTCAGTCAAGAAGGCAAAGCTTCGAATTTCTTCTTTAAAATACTACCTATGCACGGCCTCTGTTGTTCATCCAGTTGCACTCCTTTTCGCTAGATACACCTGAATGAAGTACTGGAAGAAGTTTTCAGTCAAACTTATCCGCCCAAATCACAATTCCCAGGAGGTTCAATGTTCATAACTTTGGTTGACTCGGGCGCACTACAAGCACGAGCAAATTCCTTCCCAACCATGGGATATTGTACGGGTACACAGCTTCCTGTAATGGATCATCCGCCGCACCCGAATCCACCATCGTACGAGAGAACAACTCCACACCTTGCAATTCTCACCGATTTCCCGCTCTATCCTGCTTCCAAACCAGTCTTCGCCCTATCTCAGTGAAGTATTGGACCACAGCATCATCTACCCCTCTCAACAGATCCCCATGTGACCATTTTGCACATTGCATATATATATATATATATATATATATATATATATATTTGATCACAGAAGTCAATAGCATTAGATTACACGATGTATTCCGGATCATTTCGCTGCTTCTTCACTAGTGCATACTGCAATCAAGGTGATCATTTATAAATGGTAAATTGAACGTTCTCATGAGATCAAAGGCAAAAGTGCAAACACGTTACCAAGGCAAGGCTAACGTAACTATCAATTCTCGCTGTTTGCATAGTTGAGGGTGACGATGGTTAATTGCTTTTGCCTCCGCCTATCTCAGTATTCGTTCATGAATGAAATCCATGATAGCTCAAGCCACTCTTTATCGACGCTATGTGGACGATACTTTCGTCATTGTGAACAAGAGGGACGAGTGTGAAAAATGTTCCATGACTTCAGTACCATACACCTAAACATCCAACCAACCAAATACGGGGAAGTCAACAACAACATCGCAATCCTAGATATCGAAATTACCCGCCGAATCGATGGGTCAATCTGACGATCAGTCCATCGCAAAACTACGTGGTCAGGACAGTATCTACACTTCACCAGCTTTGCCCCCATAAAGTACAAAATCAGCCTCGTCCGCACCATGTTCCACAGGGCACGCGAAATATGTACAGCTGACCCGCTAGAAGAAGACTGCCGTACCTTGTTCAAAACTTTTGATGCCAACGGATATCCAAAATCATCGGTATCCAAACACTTACAGCCACCTCCGCACAAAACAAAAGTTACCACCGTCCCAAAACTGACGACCTTCCTACAGTTACCTTACAAAGGTGTTGACGGTAATTCCCTACTCAGCGGACGCCTCAACTATGCCGTTAATCGTATGTATTATGCCGCAAAGATCATCATTCTATACACTACCTCCCGGATGAAACAACCGTCGATAAAAGAACCGCGGCCTCTCCACTCCAAGTCAAATTGCATTTACCAGTTTAAGCGTGGGTGCTCAGTCACCTACATCAGCAGAACAGAGAGACAACTGCGTAATAGAATGGTTGCACACAGTCCGGTTTGGTTTCAAAATAAAATGAGCGGACAGACGCAATCAATGACGTCATCGAGCGCACTCAGAACATTCAAATCATCCTTTACGCAACACTTATGTGAGACAAATCACTGTGTTAATCTGAGCGCGGCTTTCACTGTCACCTGTCACAAACAATCAACGAATAGTGAGATAGGCGGAGGCACAAGCAATTAAGCAACGTCACCCTCAAATAGACAAACAGCGAGAATGGATAATTACGTTAGCCTTGCCTTGGTAACGTGTTTGCACTTTTGCCTTTGGTCTCATGAGAACGTTCAATTTGCCATTTATAAATGATCACCTTGATTGCAGTATGCATTAGTGAAGAAGCAGCGAAATGATCCGGAATACATCGTGTAATCTAATGCTATTGACTTCTGTGTCCAACTTTGTGTCGGTAAAGTTATGTTTTCAATGTATAAATGTATATATACATCCACTTTTATAAGCTTGAAAAGCATGATTCGCGTTATGATCTGCATGTGTGCATTTCAATGCATTTAGTTTCAAAATAAGAGCATCCAGAGCATGGAGTGCGATGCCACATCCCTTCTACCTTCCCTGTCACGTGCACACACAAATCAAATCATCGACCCTTATTGTCAGGGCTAAGTTTGACTTCAGAAAGTGTAAAGGCAATATGATTAACCTCGTTCCTATCCGATTTAGTTCATGGTTGTCCCCTGCAAAATTAGTCTCTTGTCACGTTTTCCCCCTGCTTTTCGTCCAATACATAATTATTATGGTACCTACCTTCGGGGAAATTCCAGAAAGCGTGAATGACACTTGTCTGACTGTTTCTAACTACTCTTTACTCTTTGCTTCCAATTCTCTAGCCCCTACCTCCTCCTCGTGTCTTCAGTTTCTTGCTCTAATAAAGCGAACTACGAGGACCCCCGACACTGTTTTTGCTAAACAGTTTCCTGGTTTTATGATATTTTTTAAATAATTATAAACGAAAGTGCATTAGGAAAGATTCCCATTTCATGACACCTCTTCTTGCAATTTTACTAGCCGACTTTTTCCTCTGTATTGGAATTCTCGCCTTCTCCTCTGACACCCTCATAAAGGAAGCAGTTCTCCCCACCATCGCAATGACCTATCGATATCCCTCACGTTGGTAACATTCAGAATAATTCACTTTATAATCTCAAGACAGTGTAGTTCAGATGTTGAACGCGGAACCAGTTTTCTTATCACTAATTGGAATTTCTTTCCCACAAGACCACTGGTGACCTGACGTCAGACTAATCCCACATCTGGTCTTCAACAGCCAAATGACATGATGAGTCCAACCTAGCATCCCTGGACATCTCTAACGCGTACGGTAGACTGAACTATAGAACAGTCCAGACAAACTCAGGTTGCCGGTTATCCGTTTCGCATTGTTCAATAGGCGAGACCTTTGCATTTGGCCGTGATATTTTGTGCTCTTTACTGCTTCGTCGTTTCTATATCATAGTATTTTACAGATTTTCCTTTCCATACCAAAGCCGTTTCCTCGATGCTCACGCGCACCTTTTGAGTTCTGTACTTGGTACAGCAGAACCGAAAAAGAACCCCGAATTACGTCACTTTTCTCATTCCATAAGAAATAAAGTGGAGAGATACAAACAGCATGCGGCTAGAATAAATTATAAAGGTCGTGCTGGATGGAAGGTTGCTTCTTCGAGGAGGAACATTAAAGGGGTGTGTGTCTCGTTGACCCTGTCGTCTAATATCCGTTCAGTCACATCGGAAATATCTAATATCAGCTACTAGCTGGATTCTTTCGAATATACGAGCTGTGGTGTTGTATTATTTCAAGAATAGCGGCTTCACTAGGCGATAGTTGATGAGCAATTGGAGCTTGATAGATTCACCAGCCACAGGCTGGACAGACAGCCAGGCAGGAAGTCCAAAGGACGAGGTGCTATTACCCACCTACGTCATATTTCGTGTCGTTCATCCTCATGCATGTTTACACAAAACCCAAAGTTTTGCTGTCAAAACATTAGGTGCAAAACTCGCTTCAATCCTAGTTGCTCTCCTTTTATTGGCTCATCTGTTCATAACCCCAGAGTGTAGCTCCAAGGAACCAGTCAACTTCCTGAATTCATTCAATTCATCGCTCACTTTTTATTGTGGCTGGTGACTTCAACATGTGCGATTTAACATCCCATGGTCGAAAGTCCCTCCGTAGCGTTGCTAGTTTCTCCGCCAGAGATAGTGCTTGTTTAGACTGCTTTTTTATGAATAAGCCATCATTCTTTCATGCTGTGAGGCGTGCTCCCGTGGGAAACTCCGACCATTTCTTTCAAAGTTCTTCCCTAAACATTGTTAGTAAACGCAATCACCAAAAGCCCAATGAAGAACCTTAACTGGAAGGGATATTTACAGTTGCGTGAAGCGCTAAATATTAATTTATTTGAAAGCACGGTGGTCACTTCCAACTTGAACTTATTTTACTATCGTGATAATATAACGAGCTATTTGAACTTCTGTTACGAAACATGCTTCCCTCAAAGAAAGATTTTGATGCGTATAGACGGCTTTTTCGGAGAAGCTAAAAAAATTAAAGAAGATTTAAGACAGAGCGAATCATCCGTAGAGTACGTCTACAATTAAGCTGTTGAACCTCTAAATCAAATGAGAAATTTTTTTCTCGACGGACAATACTGAAGTGACCCTATTCGAAGACAACCCTGCCGGCCGGTTATGAAAAGGAATGAAAGTGCTATGTGGTCACCCATCTCAAGCAAATTACTTACAGCATGACAACGTAAAACGTAACAGGCTATTTTACTAAAAATATCACAGCCGATTTATTAAACAAATAACCTGGAACTTTAGACGAGTTGGGAAGTCCTCAGAACCCTCTTCCGGAACGTGTGACCAAGGAGTTTAGATCGATCAGTGTCAATAAACCCTTCAGAGCAGATGATATCAGTTCGGTAATTCTGAAAACATTTGCTGCTGACTTTACTTATGTATTTTCCATATTCAGTCGATGTCTGTCGACAGGAAAACTCGCTGACTCCTGGCGACAGGTTCGTAATACACCACTACCAAAGAAGGAAAAAGTTAATTTCGTCTTATCACATCCATGTCACTCTAGCTGGAGACCTTCGAGCAGATAATAAATGACGAAATTTAGTCAGCCATTACCATTTCGGATGAGAACCAATTTGCCTACCAAAAACTGCGTTCTACTTGGGCTGCCGTCATCTGTCCTATCCCTCTAGTAGCGTCAAAGGTTGGCCAGAAAAGCGAACTTGTTCATGTCTCTTTCCTGGGCTATATAAATGCTTTCAACATGCTTAGTAGAGAACGCTTACTATCTCTTTTCGATCATGAAGGGATATCCTCAAAGCTTTCCAAATCCATGACAGACTGTTTCACGAACAGGTCTCATTTCTATTATCCTAGTGGTCACATATCTTCCATAATTCTTGTAAACAGTAGAATATTGCAAGGTACTATCCTACCAACAATTTTGTTTTCTTGCTTGACCTCAGCTTTAATTCGTCCTCCTTCGCTTTGAAATGTGCAGTGTTGTTGTCGGTTCTGATTCACGGAACAGCGGTAATACCAATCCATTGTAGCAGTCTCCCTATACGATGACTGTATGGTCCAACATCATCAAATTGACCCTTTATCTAAACACGGGCACAAAAGTACTGTTCTCAGTTAATCGAAAATCCTTATCTCAATAAAATTATCCAATCCTCACGATAGAAGTTGGAAATGTGGAAAACGTCCAATGCTTTAAATATCTTCGTTTATTTATCACATCAAATATTAAGTGGATCCATCATGTACAAGTTACCTTTTCCGTATAAGAAGGCTGACATTTTATGTCGCTCGTCTGAGCTCTCCACCTACCCATATCATATATAAATTTACCCATTCTTGTGTATTATGTCACTGGGTATACGGCTCCCTTGTCATTCTTCCTGTTATGCTTGTCAAAACTTTGTGTTGATCAAGAGCTTCCCTGAAATTCTTTTCTAAGTGCAGTAACCCGTCCTACTCTGAGTTTTTGAATTTTGTGGGAACAATCTGTTTTTTTCTGATTGTGAAAGGTTTCGCATCACTAAACGTTCTGATGGCACACATCCTAGACATTCATAAGTAATTCGCAGTAACTTCCAAGGTGCTACAGGTTGTAGATTGAGACTGATATATTCCCGGAGTACAACAGTTCATAACTCGGTAATTCCATACCTAGCGAGGTTTTTTCCCTTCAGAAGAACAAGTTATGAACGACTTGCGAGAAACTCCTACTTAATCACGACTGTCCTTTTTGATCAAATTTTTCATTGACGAACACGGCGTGCTAATCAACACAATTCAATCATCGCAATTTTTCTCTATCACATATTTATTGCCATCGACAAAGCATGTAACTGATAATTTTTCACTGAAAATTTGCGCCTGTCGAACACATAGAGTGTCTGCTTGATTTGAATTAACTTGGGTTTATTCCGCATTAGTGCACAAGAATCTAACTGAAGAAAAAACGTGTCATGCTTCAGAATATAGAAAAGGGAAAATTTCGAATACATTCAGCTGTTTTAGAGAATTCATGACTACTCAGTAAATAAACTCGGAGAAACCACAAGATCCCTTTTCCAACACAACTTCTTGGAAAAGTGTATGGATATACTATTGGGACATGGGTACAAGCTCTGAACTCCAATATAATAAACTTTATTTTTGATGAAAAGAGCATTATAAATTATGAAATTATGAAGCTGTAATCGACTTTCGGCCATCTATTGTTTACAGGAATGAGATAATCATGGTTCGTTATTCAGCTTTGAGAATTATTCTGAATTTACTTAATTCCAAATCAGCGGTATGGCAACCTGGTTTTTCCAAAGGTACAATTCGTTAGCCACAGAGAAAGCGACTCCCACGAAGACACATTCCAGTTAGGGGCCTAAGAGAAGAAATATATTGGGTTTCTGGGATCACTCTACGGACAAGGACTACCAAGATAATCTAAGTAGCAGTGGGGTTGAATTATATGTATTATTATACACCATGTTGTATCAACGCTCCCCCACTACTGAAAGGCATGGAAACATCGTACAGTTGTTTTCTTGTTAGTAATAATGAGCTTTGCGCATCCATCGAGCCCCCATGGGGACTCGAACCCCGGGGAGAGCGATCGTGAGTAGCTTGGCGGTTATGCTTTCAACACACAGTCGTTCACCGCGGGGTTCGTGTCCCCGTGGAAGCCCAGCAGGCAGGCACCTTTGATGATCCTTAACGCTGTACGGTGCTTTCATGATTCTCATTTATGAGCCTGACGTTGATACTGCATACTGAATTACATTACGCAAATCTAATCTCTCACCCTCTTTACTCAAACTTACTTTTCCTATTTCCTAGAAATTCTTATTTTCGTCACACTTCAAAATTTGAGCTTCTACGTTTACATGCATTTTACTATTGTAAAGATGATTCTGTACATTTGGGAAATTCCCACTCAGTTCCCTTTTCTCACTCTCGTGACTTTAGTCACTCTGTCCTTTCCAACCACTTCGAACACACGTCTTCCCTTTCTTTTCACAGGCTGAACCCGGTTAACCTGCCTCCGTTCGTTTGTCGTTTTCCTATGAGTGTACTTCTACAGTGCACCGGGTTTCCATTGCGATCAGTCTATAGACCTACGACCTTCAAGTTTTCGTGCCTCAATTGTACCCGACCTTATGCTTCACCTTTCCTCCGTTCCTTGTCGTCTGTCTCGCCCACACCGCACGAGTGACCTTTGTAATCTCTTCCCATGCTAAAGGTCGCGCCATATCTGCGTGAGGGTCTAGATCAAGAGTGCGTGCTATCCTCTTGGTCATCGACTAAACTAATTTCACGGTCATACCTCCGTCCATCCGTCTCATGTACGCTCCCCACTCTTTCTCTGATTGGTCGATTCTTCTGGCTGAATTTCACCCTATTCTGATGACTCAGTCCAGTATCACCCGACATGTGTTCCTCGCCAGACCCTTAGGACGATTTGATGTCTGTTCCCGGACCCCTGTGATTGAATTGCCCCACAAAAATGAGGTATGCCATTTGTAACTGTAATGATAGTTCTCTAAAGTATACGTAGATTACCGACTCGCCTTATTCGATTTTGAGTTTCGCGTTCGTGCTCTACGAGCAACTCAATCACTGGACAGCGGTTCGGTTACAACTCTTATGACGAAACACATGACAGTTGGCCGTAAATACGCCCGGTTTTTACATCAAAAGAATGAGAAAACTTTCGCGTGGAAATGTCTCCCCTGATTGGTTGATTTGTGATTCGGCCAGCCACCACTTGACGAGAATGCTTTCTCGTTTTATCACTCGTTGTCCTGACTTTAGCGATTCCGTTCGCTCAACTCTGATCTGGATTTTAACAGGCGCTGACTCCTAACGAGACTAAGCAGTCTTGGATACTGGGTCAGCCCCTACCCTGACAAAGTGCATGTTTGGTTCCTGTAAAGGATTCAGTAACATTTTAGATGTCAGTTGTACTTGTAAGGTGGCTAAACCTCAGTTCGCGGTTTCCTTATTAAACGCGCTGTATTGCTTGGACTACCTGCACGCTACTCTAATGCTCGGTGCCGTACGGATACGTCAAACAGAAAGGTATTCTCCACCACCAGTGAGAATGAGAAGACAATCGGGAGAGAGTAGTTAGCGTGTGTTTGAGAGCGTACGCAAGAGCAACCGGAGAATGGCAACCGCGTTTAGCAGTCAGCGTTCAGTAAAACAATGAAAGTGTTAAAAGCATGGACGAAGAAAGCTGTCGCTACATGCATCTCATCAGCAGAATTAGACAACATTGGGCAGCGTTCAAATTCATGTGAACTGACCCGCAGAAAACTCAAATCCACTGGCTTCCGTCGTGTAACTGAGTGCTGTATTCTTTCGGATGTGGACAGTTACTTGCTTACTCAAACTTCTCAAACTAATGCAGTCGGCTTATTTACTGGCTCTTATGAGTCCATTACATCTCTTCCACGTACAGTTTGAAGCCGGACTACATAGAATCATCTATCTGTGCCTCACCGCTTGAGATGCAGAAGTTTCCGGGATCCATGACCGAGAGATGATGGGACAGTACTTGGTAATATCTTCCCAAGCAGTTCCCATCCGATGATCATGCTTACAAGTCAACAAACCACAGAGGTAGCAGTTCTCCTGCCCTATACTGGAGCTCCCGGTCATTTGCCACTTTGGTAATTTGTATCCGACTAAATTATTTGATGCTTGGTTGCATAACCGAAAGAGTATTTCTGGTCCCATACCTAGAAGGAATTTTTTGGGACTGAACTGGTAATAACACGGGGCCTGTTACATGATCTACATGCTGGTGAGAACATTTTTTGATGGGAGCTTTAATTGGTGATACCATTCCAGGCTACCGGGAACAGCTTGTGATTGTAAATTTTGTGCAGAAGATATCTGGATGGTCATCTTGTGCACACGCGATCATTTTATGGTTACATATGGAAGCATCGATACAGATACCACTGAAAGTAAGGTGCAATTTGGGTTATCTCACTACCGGGAGACCCGTTAGGTTAGGGGTAATCCGTGATTTTCTCCAGGAAGGTCTATTTCGGTGTTGTACTTGCATTTTATTCCTTGTCAATACCTTGATATGGTCCATGTGGAATGCTGTGAAAATGATGCTCTCCTCTGTTTCCTTCTGTTGATAAGTCTCGTCAAACTGTAATCTACCTATACGATCTGTGTTTATGTTGGGTCACCCAGGTGGACATACTTTTGAAACTGTTGTTGAAAACTGTGGCATACCAGCGGTTGATCCGCGTTAAACAACAAATCTTTGATCCCCTATTCAGCAGTGAGTTCAGCTATCTGGACACAGAGACGAAAGAAGTGTCACTTTTGTAATCTTGTAAGAAGACAAGAGATTTTGGTATTCGAAGGGTCCAGGTATTCTTTGTGTGTGTGTGCTCAGTGGTTTTTGGACACTAAGTTGCAATCAATAAATTCCATCTTTGTATCATCTGTGGTCAATTAAGTAAACCAAAGTAGGTCGAGAATTGCTAACAGACAGTAGACCATACCTATTACCTCACAGTTTAGAAAGATTGTGTTTGTTTTACCTTTTATGTAAGCTTACTTTGGGATTATTCAGAACTTGCGACAGTTCGAAAAAGAAAGGTCTTTGGTCCACGTTCTGGCAACCCTTCGTACTATTTTGTCATCCACTGAAACGTCGAGGTTGGTGACTGAGGTTTTAAGCATAATATAACTAAAAAGTGAAATACCTATCCGTTTAACTTTCATTCAAACGTTCTGAAGAGAACATCCGCTTCTCCAGCTCTCCTGAGCAGAACGTTCCGTCATGCCGTGTACGCACAAATGTTGTCTAGGTATATGTCAGTACCAGACATACATGTCAGAGTCCAACTCAATACCTTCTTCCAAGCAGCAGAGATTAGATATGCACTGAAGTAAACTATAGGTCTTCAGAAAAGACACAAGCTGAAAGAAAACACTGAGTTGCTGCAGCAGTATGAAAACACTTGCTCCAAAGGTCCTTGTCTGCAGAGCTTTATTTGGGGCTATCATGAATTTATTGTCTACTGTCGGCTTATTCAAGGCTTACTGATCGTTGCGTAAGCAAACACATCGAACCTATCTCAGAATGGGAAAGATAGCACGGACCCACTCCTAGAGTTGGTGGGATCGGCAGATTCAACGACTGTCATATCCGGGAGTGCGGGAGACATTGCTTCGAGTTTTTGTACAGCACTCGTAAGTGGCTTATATTTATGTTGAGTGGATTAGCTTTTGATTCCAAGATGAATTTGTGAATTCTAAATTGAATTCATAACCGGCGATAGTCCAAAGGCTATTATCTAGGACTTTGGATAAGAACGGCCGTGTTCAATTCTCGCCACCTCTGGTCACTTCTTCATTTGGCGATCCCTCGTTGATGGTGGCTATCTCGTTCCTGGATGGTTGTTGAATGATCGCCAAAACTGGAAGCAAAGGGAGTTTCGTAACACGTACCCCGAAGAAATCTCGCTTCAAACATTCACACTGATGGAACTGGATGACTGAGAGTATATGCGTAGGAATAGACAGTAGTGAGCGAGTGAATGTGAAACAAACTCCTTGTCTTGATAACGTGCTGGAACCTAGCGGTTTTACAACACACGTGAAAGAACTGATGCGGAATTTGTGACAGCGGAGAAAGGGAACCCAGGTGTGTAAAAGGAAAGTGTGCAAAACCCAAGGGGCTGCGAAACCAGTACGCGTGATTTATTGAAGGAACACTTGTTACGGCTACGGCTACTAAAACCGAGGTAGCCAGAGTTTGTCTTGCTTGCACAGTCCTGGTTTGAAAGTTCGAATTGACATCGGCAGCCATCAGCAACAGCCTGCGTAATTGTGTGGCGTGAACTCTCGCAGTTGCCAAGACCGGCTTGATAGCGGTCACCAGCTAGATCTGATGTTTACTAACAAACAAATGTAGTAGGATTGCATTGATTGGGATCCAAACCGTTCATTTTCAGCGAGAGGCCCGGAACTGTTCACTTTTCCTTTTAGAAAGGCAGCTGTTTGAGTTCCATACACGGTTCACTGTAAGAGACTCCTCAAGCCCTCGTGGTGGATTCATAAACAGTTTGTGCGTACACTCAGTTCTGCCCGGGCCGGCTCACTACGAAGCAGTAGGTCCTAGTCTGCCAGAAAGTTGTCACGTTGACCATGTAATAATTTATAATCTGATCTTCAGGTGAAACTGTGCCGTAATAAGTGTGAACACTAATTCCTAGTACTCCCTTCTAGACTTTATTCATCGTATATTTTATCGTAGCAGTGTCCACAAACGTTCTACCACTTGTTCGTTCTTGAGCCAACCATGACCTTCATTTGATGGGGCAATGACACCCAATCATAAAGTAAAAACCATACCTGAAAATTTTGAGATAAATTATGATATTCATTTGGACAGGGATAAACTGGCACAGTTGGAATGCGTAAACAAATTGTCGGGACATTCGGAGCAAATTAATTCTGAATTCCCTTGAGAATGGGGCTTAGAGTTTCCCACAAATTCCCCAAACTAATGTGTGCGCGCCCGCTAATGATCTGCTGTCACGCTGTTTTCCAGAACAGCAAGTTCGCCTTGGGCGCACCACTTATCGCCCTAATTTTGTTATCTATTGTTCCGTTAGATGGTGTGACGCGTGTTCCGCAGGCTCGACCAGATGGACACGCATACAGTCGGATTTTGACCAATCAGAACAGAGAGATCCACCGTGGCCTTCTCTCTCTCCCTGCCCTCAGGTCTTAAGACTAGCATTCTCGTCTCCCGAACTCATTGATTTGTAACAGTTCATTGCTTGTATGTGCTGACCTAAAATTAAGATAACTGAAACTGCCTTTGCCTGGGCTGAGTAGTTTTCAGTCTAGAGAAAACAGCAAATTTATAGCATTCTACGGTGGCTACCACTACTGTTGCTCAAATCAACGCAAGTTTACGTGGTTTGCTCGTTGTCGAGTGAAACACATGTTCTCAATGAGAGCGTGCCTCATCAAAATTAAATTTTCATGGATTGCATTATTCGCACGAGAAGCCTGGACCTTAATTAATGGAAAACTCATATTCTTACATCAAATTTCCAACTGCGTGTGGCAGAATGGAACCGGCGGCCCTCAGATTATCGCACAGATGCTCGACCAGCTAAGCTACTGAGGTAGAGCAGCTGATAGAGTACCTGCAGGGTGAAAGGAGGATCATCATCAGCTTAATTCTGGCTCACGGATTTGGAAATTAGATTAATCGATTCCTAGAAAAACCGACCGGATGTGTTTGAAACATACCTTGATCATTTAAAGGAAAATCCATGTGCATTTTTCACATCGATTGTTTCCCGGCATTAGTAAACTAGGTTAAAAAAGAACTTTTGGCCACTTAACTATGTGTGCCATAATTCACAAGTTGCAAAAAGTAGAGGTTAGTTTACCTGGACAAAGCTTCTAAGTACAATCAAGTGAATATAAAAAAATTGGACATCTTCGCATCACAGGTATGCAATCAACAATGAACTAGTGCTCGTTCGACCGAAGAGGGCCATCACACCTGGTGTACCTTGTTAATCATTGTTTAGCTAACTGTTTTGCTCACGTGACATCGTCGCCTTATGCGTCACTGCTGTGTCCATAGTTGTTTTCTATCACATACACTACTGCTGATTAGTATTTGATATACCCTAACGAAATAAGATGGAATCCCATCACAGCTGCTTTATATTAGTGATCGACTAGTCGCTCTCCAAATCTGACCTACCACGGATTTAAGTAGATCGACACTACAAGTTCCTGGACAGTATCTGTGAACTAGCTGTTAGACCGGTGGTTTTCATTCTGATCATTTCAGCGTTCTTATTTTTGAGCTTTGTATAAAATCTCAAACAGTCAAATAATCGGGACATATACACTTGGCATTCGACTTCAGGCTATCGACTTCGTGTTATGACATTACACAATTGTACGGCACTTGATCATTTCAAAGCAGCAAGACCGGGTGGACCAGGGAGCACGAGAAATGTTAAGAATCATTATGTTAAAAAGTAAGTAAATTGTCATCAGCTCACCTCAGTTCAGTTCAAACAACGATTGACCATGAACTGAAAGCAAAGATTTTGATCATTATTTCTCAGTAGGACCCTCAGTCGGAGATAATGAAAGGAAGATGAGTACGAAAAGATTAGGCAAAGAACTACAACAGGAATTATGAATTAGGCAAAGAAAGTGTGCGAATGCAAGAGAGCCAATGGTTGGGACAAGTAACTATATCCTCTATGTATTTACCACTAAGTGAGGGAGTCTCTTGGACTCCACCCAGGAGGTCTACCACGAAATATTTGGCCAAGTTCACTGGTTAAGGTTTTGATACCTTTATTCAGCGCCAAATACTAGTCACTCCTACTGATCTTCCAGCAGTTACCTGCCTCAGCTACCATTGTGCTCCGAGGAATCCTGTCAGAGGACATGGAAACATATGTCCCAACCACCTTGGTCGGGTGAGATTCGGCATTTCATCAGCTGATTTGGTTCGTGTACGTAGGAGCCAGCGCTAAGTTCATCAGCCGTGGTATGATGTTCCCGCCATATTCTAGAAATCCCAAAAAACGCCGATGTTCGAGAGCTGACAACCTTCGTGTGTCCTTCACTCCTTGTGACTATGTTTCTGAACCATACATAAGAATTGGTTTGACTGTTGCAGCGTACACTCGATCCTTGATAGATAAATGGTTATCTTTTTTAACTCAAATGATCAAGATAAGGCGACGACAAAGAAATTTTCATTATATGCGAAGAAACTCCATCTGATATCGAACCCCTTGGGGAAAGACAGCTACCCAGGTAACAGATTTTATCTACTTGGTCAATGGTCTGCCAGACACCACAAGATTTGGAGTTGCATGGACCCAGTCCAGCAATATTATCTTGTATTTTCAAGGAGTAAAACGCTTCCCGAACACTGCTACACAGTTATTCAAGCTGTTCATGGAAGCTTGCAAATTATCTGGATCCTCTTTCACGATGAGACTGCACCTTGACGTGGTGTGATGGGTTGCGCGCCTCTATGATCCGAAGAGCTATACAGGATGGCTTCTTTAAGTCGGAGATGCAATTATATCTAACAGGTCAATGGGTAGAGGCCAGACAAATTCCAGTCTCCTGGTCCTTTAGGTTGGGGTTGATTTCAGCTGGCAACTCAATCGGCAAAATCAGTGGAAGAATAATTGATCCAAGCAAATGGGCTTCCACTAAGCCATCCCGCTACCTTGCGGATAGGTTCTTATCAGAACTAAAGGCTTTGGATGAGGACCGTAATCGTTCTCCTGCTTTGTGGCTGAACATCCTAGCAGTACCCGTCCAACATCTCCCATGAACTGCACCACTAGAAAGAATTCCATACTGCATCGGTCGTCGCGCAGGATAATCAGGACCACACTGACCATCGCATCGAGCGGGGTGGGTAGTGATAAGTGGGCTACTGCTCAGAGTTCCCTCTCTTCTATTCAACCTTTGTCTTCTATCCCTAACCACCCCTCTTTGCCCCACCTATCCGCCTATAATGCTACCACTGATAACACGGTCGATACTCGCAACGATTCACTTTCAAATAGTATCGGGAATAATCCTCTGTCTGGTAACTCACATTTTCTCAAGCCTCGTCAGCCTCTGAATCTCGGCTCCTTCCGAGTGCGTACACTCATGCAGGCCGGTCAGCTGGTGTGCCCGGCCTTCACATTAGATTTTCTGAAGATTGATGTCTGCTGCTTAAGTGAAAATCGTATCCAGGATTCGAGCAGTGTAATTCAACTTACTGCTCCTGATATCTCATCGAGGTATTTTCTGCACACTTCAGGGGACGAAGTAGCTCGAGCTGCGGGTCAACGTGGTGTAGGAATAGTCTTGACTGACAAGGCTGAGGCTGCCCTTTTAGACTGGATCCCTGTTAACAATCGTTTATGTGCTGTGAGAATCCAGGGGTCAGTTGGCATTCGAAAGGATAGTTGTGTTAAGCGCAATTTGTTTGTGACCTCGGCGTACGCCCCAACGGACTGCATCTCTGAAACGCAGAAAGATGAGTTCTATGATGAAATCGACACCCTCGTTCGCAGCAGTAAGGATTCTGACATTGTAGTGCTAGCTGGTGACTTCAATGCACAAGTTGGCAAACTTAGTGTGTCAGAAGCCTGTTTAGGTGGCTGTTTTGCTTCTCCCGCTAAGCGTACAGATAACGGGGATAGGCTTCTTCAGTTTTGTGCAGACAATCGATTGTTATTGCCTAGCGCCAATTTCCGACGCAACTTGCGTTGCACAACAACTTGGCGCTCTAACTCTACAGGTACTTTGAGTCAAATTGATCATATTGCCGTAAGCTACCGGTGGCGAAGTTCTGTTCAGAACTGTAGATCTTACTGGTCAACGTACGTTGAGTCGGACCATGCATTGGTTTTAATGCGATTATCTCTCCAGCTCCATGGTCATCGTCGCAAATTGCAAACCCGATTAGCCGTGCAACGTTTATGTGATCCAGAAGTACGCATCCGTTATGAGCAGAAGTTAGCACATGAGATAGGACTTACGGCGAACAGTGATGTAGATGAGCAATTGGGCCCATATCAAACAGGCTATGCACGTTGCAGCAGGTTTAGCCCGTGGTCCTAGATCCGATGTCCATCAAAGATACTGGATTTCTCAAGAATCGCTGAGTCTAACGGATCAAAAGCGTCAGATCTCGAACTGTAAGGAGATAAGTGACATTTGAAGACATCTACAAAAGCAAGTTACAAAAAGCCTTAGGAATGATCGCGAAAATTGGTAGGTTAGGATAACCGAAGACATGGAAATAGCATCTGCTTCAGGTAACAGTCAAAGACTGTTCAAACTTATTCATGATACAGGTTGACGAAGCATCCAGGTCAGTGAAACGATTTGCGATAGAAATGGAGAACCCATCCATGGAGAAAACAGCAACGGCTTGACGGTTGGGCCGAATACTTCAAGGAACAGTTTAGCTGGCGGCGCGCTAATTAATTACTCCCATGTCAACAAAGAAGTCTCCTTGGGCGGTGTGACTTGAGCCCTCATCGGAAATGGAAGTGGAGTCAAGCATTCGATTACTAAAGAGTGGAAATGTGGCCAGTCACGACCAACTTCCCTAGTTCTTTTCAAACTGGTCAGTGGAGGGTTGATAAAATCATTTACCGTCTAGCTCAGTAACATTTGGAACGAGGAGCGTATACCGTCAATATTGAGCGAGTATTTGATTTTTCCCATCTTCAAGAAGGTATTACGCAATGACTGTAGTAACCATCGTGGGATTAGCTTAGTTCCGATAGTCACCAAAGTATTAGCCTCAATTCTACTGCACCGTCTTACACCCGATCTTGAGAGGAATGCCCGCAAACAGCAGGCTGGATTCCGCCCAGGTCGAGGATGCATCGACCAGATTTTTACTCTTCGCCAACTACTTCGAGTGCGTCACACGCACTGCCGACCGACAAAAATGGTTGTCTTAGACCTGAAAGGCGCTTTCGATTCAGCTGATCGAGCAGCGCTTTTCAGTACTCTTCATCGAAAAGGTATACCCCAGAAGTTCAGATCATTATATTCTCATACTTCTGGCCGCGTAATGGTTTGCGGTGAACTATCCGGTCGGTTCGAAACAACCAGCGGAGTTCGACAGGGATGTCCCATATCTCCATTCCTGTTCAACTTCGTCATGAACGAAAAAATGCAGGCTGCGCTGCAAAATCCTCACGATGTAGGTGTCGAACTAGGAAATAGTGGGAAACTATGTGATCTAGATTACGCAGACGACGTTGTCTGCTTGTTCGAATCAGCGGAACATGCTCAACGTGCACTAGATAGATTCACAAGATCTGTAGCTCCATTCGGCATGTGCTTTGCACCTTCAAAGTGCCTGGTGATGTTACAAGACTGGACGTCAACGATTCCGAGCTTGATGCTTGATGGGGAGGTGCTGTCAGTTGCCGGCCACTTCACCTACCTCGGCAGCAGCGTGACGACGGATGGGAGCACTGTAGTAAAGGTGAGCACGCAGATGTCCAAGGCTTGAGCGGTGTACGCTGGACTAAAGCACCTCTGGCGCCGGCCTGATATTTCACTGAAGTTGAAAGGTCATGTATACTGTGCAGCCGTGCGTTTACTTTTGTTGTATGGTTGCGTGACTTGAAGTCTGCATGAGAAGACATTCGTCGTCTTGAGGTTTTTGACCACCGATATTTGAGTAGTATCGCTAAGATCGGGTGGAATAGCCGAGTAAATAATTCTGAGCTCATAAGGCGAGTATTGGGTAATAATTCGGAGAACGATCTGTCACAGCGTATCCAGCTTGGTAGACTTCGTTGGTTGGGGCACGTGTTACGAATGTCAAACACACGTCTACCATACCGTGTCCTATTCTCCGTTCTTCTTCAGGAGTGAAAAAACCACGTGGAGGTCAACAGGTGACGTGGCTGCGAGGAATGAGAAAATGTACAGCAGACTTAGGGAAAGTAGGTGCTTCACGTCTTCGTGGTTGGGGTCCAAAAGATCCCTCAACCAGTTGGCTGGAGACACTGAAGGACATGGCAGCGAACCGTGAACAGTGGAGATCGTGTTGTCACTTTAAATCGAATCAGAATGACTGATCGGTGTGCATTTGTACAGTTAGACTGTGTATTCCGTGTGTTGACTACTAGGGCATTCTTTCTTTTTCCCACTCGTGTAGGTCCACTCCCTGCCGATCTCGCATATCCATACTTTCTATTTCGACGTGCAACATGGTGAGAAATGCAGTGGTCAGTAGGGTTTGCCCTACTGTTTATTGCTGTACGATGATGATGATAATGACTTTCAGAAGAAATTGGTAGTCTGTTTATTAAGTAAAGTTTCGGCTCTTTTCCACCGGGACAAAGTTCAATAGTAATAAGGCCACATCAGTCACAATGTAAAAGGGGGAAAGGAAGGAAGGGATAAAAACGAGGTGCACCCATTCTCATTGGTAAACTTGGGGGAAAGACCACCGTAGACCAAAAACGGGGATCGGCTGTTCATGTATAGGGAACATATAATAAGATGGCAAATCGGCCTACTCCGAACCGTCATAAATCTCATCAAACTGGATGACTGACCAAGCTAGTCTAGAGAAACAAACATGCTTCACTTTTGACATATGTGAAATAAAATGAATAAGAGTATATCGAAAAGCTAATCCTTTACTTAGGCCAATGAGCATCATCTAAAAGCCAGGTAAAGTCGATCATGATGCATCCGAAAATTTACTCACACTATATGTGCATTTATATTTGTAGAAGCTGCGGTAGTCGGGACAGTTCTTTTGTATGGTTCGGAAAAATATTCAATAGGAGTGGAGAATATAGGAAGATTGTCAGCATTCAAACATCAGCTTCTCTGTAGCATTACAGTCAGCGGGTACTTTGAGTACCGGTAGAGCTTTAAGTACTATTGTTCCATCGTTCGTGATTTACTTAGGATTCCTTTTTCGTGACTCCGAAGTTGAACTAATTTTCAAGGCCAAAAGTTAGCTTACAACAGTTCCTTTTTTGAGTTTGCTACCGATCCTCTTGAGTGGCAATGAATTTCGAGCATTTTCCGGTGCATTCAGAACTCGTGTTAAATGTCTGTTTTGGTAGGTACGTGGGCACAAGATAATACAGTGCTATTTGAAGAACTGTTCTAAGACGCCATATTGGTTCCAAAATATCGCTATCGTCAATATTGTCATCAAACAGCCTTTCCCTTTTGGGGAAAGTTGATGAATTTTCCTATATCACCTTGCAAAACGAATGAAAAAAAAGCCTCTGCGATACTCCTCGGCAAAGTTGGTTGCTCAATAACACTGCTTGTGATGATGATGGATTAGAAGTTTCCAGGGACTATCGGCCTGAAACCCAGGAAGCTGTGGAGGTGGGTTGGTCACTTTTATCCGTCGCAAAAGTTGCATATCTTCTCATCCCCCATTTCATTTCAACACGATTCAGATGAAATGCATTACGGCTCGTTGTAAGCCGCAACCGTTAATTTCCTTTCATCACCTTGTCCTCTTTAATTCTTATATGGTACCAGATACTCCCGCTGCACATATCAGTCAGTTAGTTGACAGCATATTCCAACTATCTCATTATAACACTTGATCAGTTCGCGTGAACAATAGCCGATAACTTCAATAGACTTGACCAGTTCTTCTCAACGGTCTTGGGTAGTTCATATCTCGTGCATTTCCAAAAGCAATTTTATGGTATTTTTGGAATCAGTATCAGTTAATTAGGTAATTCATTATTAGTTAGCCAAACATTTACCGCAGGATTTGAACTTTCACCAATTAGCACTTCCAATCATAGTATCTTTCTTTACCCTAAAATTCATTGCTGAGGAAAACTCTGACCAACTTTCTGCACTCGTAGTGCAGAACTCCTTGTATTCATCGCGCACTATCTGCAAACAAACTTCCACGCTACAGAATCTCAAAGAGCTCAGGATATTTGTTGGCTCCAATGACTTTTCTATTTTTCTTATACGCGATGCATCTCCGTACTACAAACATTTAACCGTCTACCTTGAATTTTGTTATGATTTGTGTTGCCTCATGGAAACCAATAAGTTTATTCCCCCCCTTGTTTGAACAAGGTCCGTAGAGCTAAGGCAAGGGTGCACAAATCACACCGGCATCACGCAGTAAAAATCCATCCGCAATCATCAAGATTGGGGTACAATATGTGAGTAATCTGTTTATAGACACAGCGCTAAGTAGCGAGATTTTTCATGAGGCGCAGAAAGCCATGGAACAGTTGTGCTATGTCAGGTTAAGCTGAAGCTAAAAGTCGAAGACTGAATCACCGTTAACTCCGAGGCGTCTTCACTTCCCTCATCTCATACTGAATCTTATGAACCTAATCCCCTCATACCCGAATACGATCTGAGAATTTTACAGCAACTGAAGTACTTTAAACCCTATGGCTATGATTTGCTTTTTCCAGGGTCACTACAAGCCAACCCCCAAATCACGGTAATACCCAAGAAAGGATCCCAAAATATTGTCCGATAGTCTACACATCTGCTTTGCTGAACGTACTTGAGAATGTATTCCTTCACCGCATAACTCCCCAATTTCACTATCCCTACCCTGCACAAATTACCTGCAAACCCTTTGGCTGGGTTGGTAATTCTTTTGCTCCTACTCTTGCTCATGCATGCCGTACTGTCAGGCTGATTTTCTTGACCTTGCGTGTGCATTCGGTTCCCTTTTTTGCTGTACTCTCCCAAATATTCTACATGATTATGAGATTGGCGGCCGTAATTTGAGCACCCTTCGTGATTGCTTTTCTAATCGTGAATAGTTGGCTTCTTGTGGTAACTGACACTTGTTTTCTCTTCCAGTTAACTCTGGCATTTTTCAGAGTCCCATGCGATGATCGAATGGGCCAAAATGAAATCAGAAATCACACCAACTGGAACAGAAACGCATTGTTAAATAAGCATGCAAATTAAAGCATTTTTATTGGCATTGCAAACATAGCGAAACTCATAGGCAGGCAGCATTTGGATCGCAAAAGCATGAGTAGCCATCATAAGCTAGTTGAATGTTGTAAGGTGACAGATTTAGACGGAATGCGTGGACTTTCACAATCGACGGGCATAGTATGTATTCACAGTCTGAAGTGGAATGAAGTGTATTTATATAATGCTGGTTGTGTTATAGTTAACTTCGTGTTATCAGTCACGTGTTTCACTAAATGAACTTTTTCTTGGGCTAAAATTCGAGTGCTGAATTATTCACGGAATCACCACATCCTTCTCCACCTCCATTTAGCTCTCCCTCTGTATTGATAAAATCCCTATTTCACCTAAACGCAGTGGCCTTATAAATGTCGATAATGTTGTACTTGGGTGTCCCTATAAAGATAATGAAATCTCGGATTTTCTCCAAAACCGTCTGAATGAATTTTGTTATCGGTCTACTTCCCACTCTGTTTATCTTGTCATCCAAAAATGGTCTGATGTGCCCTTCAATCTGGAATGTGGACTAGACTACAAAACTGTTTCGAATAACATCCCGTACCTCACCATTGATAATCAACATATCCCTAAGGAGTCTACTGTCCTTTACCTGGAAGTTACTCCAACTCACAACCTTTGCTGGACTAGTCACATTGAAACGGTCTTCATTAAAGTCCGAAAGTTTTCATTTCTATCACTCAGACTACGGAAAATTAGAGTGCCTACAATCTTGTACTCAAATTTGTAATCCCCTGCATTCCTCCTTGTTGGCTTTACTAATAGCCGACATTTTTTTTCTCGTTTAAAAAGAAATGGTGTTGATCTTACAAACAAATCTCTGAAATTTCTTTTCAGTTGTGGCAACGTCACCAACAACAACGTCACTCTATTATTAGCAAGCATTTTGATGCCTGCGACAAATTCACAAATAGGTTACTTTCCAACACAAACCACGGTCTTCGATACAAACTCTCCAAGGCAATCTCTTTCTTATTCACTGTCTTGAGATTTAAAATGCACCACTTATGCACATTTACATATCCGAATAGCCTCACTGCTTGCCTAATCCGCTTACTCGTAGACAGAGAACTAGTAATCAACAATCTCGTTATTTACCTCAGTCGTTATTCGGATTGTATGTACGGCTTCGTTTTGCTTCCGAGCATTCCTCTACAACTTTCAATAAGCCCCTACAATTTTCTTTCAGATTCCTCGGTGAATCACGTACGTGCCGAAAATTCAACCTACATCGGCTACATAAGGTTTTACTGAATTAACATGAATGACTAAGGTATATCAAAGCATCCAGTAAAGATATCAATTTATTCTAAGATTCCTCTTATTTTTGTTGTTTCTTTGCTACGCTATGGGTAGTTGGATGTGCGTGACCTTGGTAGTCAAGGTCACAGACTCCAAGCCATGTAAATTAAAATATATCAATGTACGGAAATATAAATAAATTTGTCAACAGGACCACATAAATTATCCCGAATTATAATTCGATAGACTTACTGAATAAATTTTGTGGCAAAAGCCTTTTTCTCTGCGAATATTGTTCTCTTGGCTGTGCTCACATTAGAAGGCTATGGAAAATTCTTTCACAATTTGAAGATTCCAAACCACATTCCTAAAGATGATCGCCAAACTTACTGAAAAAACGAACTTCCAGTTCGCATCAGTATGGGTGTTGGCTGCAATACCATTCGTACTGGCTTTGGTAATCGCTCATTTTACTACTGAGATTGCGATGAGAAGTTTCAATAAAAATTTACTTTGGCAGCTTCCTAAAAGGAATGAAAGTAGAACTGCTAAGGACCATAAGTTTTAGTCTTCCGCCACAGATCTCGCTCAGAGTTTTAATGTGAATATGAGCACCAGTTACTGGGTGATTCATAATAAAAACTCCCACGAAACCACATCTCAGAGGTAGAAGACTTATGATATCGAATAAATTAAACTATTTTAATTTCAGTCCCCTCAAAACACATTGTCGAAAGTCCTTGTCCTTAATACAGTGAGAGGATAACCCCAAACACCCCTGGATCTTGCTGGGCATGAAGTAATGGCAATTTTAAATGCTGTTAGCATCATGTGATATGAAGGCTGCAATACAAGCTCGTGGTTAATTCGTCAAGGATTCAGCTCACGAGGCCTGTAATTTTCGCGAAAAGTTTGTATCTCATATGAGTGCTTCCTGTAACATTAGCCGAAGAAGGCCCAGGTTAATGTTATCTGGCTTGGGAATTTCTCCCGAAATATTATCCCGCCGGATGTGGATATATCACACCCACCAACATTGATGATTCGGATCGGAATAAAACATGTTTAGCTTTGTTGTGGTGGACTTTTAATAAGAGCACCAAAAGTCAAGAAACCCAGCTATCTGTGTCAAGAAAACAAAGCAACGTAGGTATTTTTCCACGATGAAATCTATCAAAAGAAGTCCTTTTCATGGGGTTTCCAGGTCCTACAAAGAGTGGTTGGTGACCATGCGTGGGTTCGAATCCCGCCGAGGCCAAAGACTTTTCACATTTGGATCACCTCAAAACCTACAAAGAGTGTCAGCCTGAGGATTCAAACTGTCTTTATAAGCTTCTCAGAAATACTGACAACCCACTGATGGGACACACGTGGTGGCCCAGGTAGAATAGATGACTTCAAGTTTTGAAAATCTGTGTAGTAGACGTTGCAGAGCACAGTAGGAACCGTGATTTGTCTCAGCTGGCATTTTGTCTCCTCTGGGAATCCCAATGATGTGAGCGCGTCTTCGATTTCCGACTTCATCTGTGATGTTTGAACTGGTAAACCGCTGGTTAACTTTTAAGAGAATTGTACAAAATCTACGAGCTTACGACTCTTCACTTCACTGTTAGCCCAAAAGAATAATTAGGCAAACCAGCTGAATTTGCGCAGCTTTGTACGTAGAGTTTTTCATCCACTCAGAGGGAAATAGTTGTTCGTACAATCTAAGCAAGATCATGAAATAGATTTAATCCACAATATCATCACATTTTTCATGTATTATGGAAAAACGTCATCCATGTTGTTTAAGCTTAAGGCGGACAGGATGGATAGACAGCTTCGTCTCAGCACATCTAGTTTACATCAGACATTAGATGAATCCGATCACGGCTTTCAAAGTTGTGTATCGTGTACTCCCAAGGAAAAGCTAAGGTGGTAATTTGACCACTTTAGCGGTAGCCGAGTCGACTGAAACACAGAAATCCATCCCTGACTTTTGCGTCCAAAAGCTTGTGGTTCAGACCCTCAGACCGCATGAAAAGGACAATTTGACCGTGACAAAGCCCTGCCCATGAATAGTGTTCATTCCACGTCTATCCCCATGACTCCTTATTTGGTGTTTCTCATGTTATCTGTAAAAGGCTTAAGTATGAATCACTAAGAACTACTGTTTCACTGGGTTGAACTATTTTATTTCCGAAAATAGCACAATATTTCCGAGGGAGTGAGGTTATACAGAAGCTTTCGAAGAGATGGACTGACCGGCAGTAACCAGGTTCGAACCCGCGAACCTAAGGTTTTCAGCCTACCATGACAACCACCGTTCGACCACGGCAGCTCATGAAAACCATTCACTCATACTGATAGTTGAATCCGAACGTCTTGGCTAGGATCTGCATGTTCTCCTCTTTCTTAGTAGCAGCTGGACACCACTTTTTAGCCACTATCTGTTATTTGTGACCTCAGCCCAGGGCACAGTAACCAGGCCTTCCGGAAGCATCCGTGGCGCACGAGGTAAATTCAAGTGTGAGTTACGGCTCCCAGTTATGGAGATTGGTACTTTAGTGTGAGTCACGTGAACGACTGCTTGCCCGATGCAGATTTGATCAGCATCATTTTTCAAGTCACCAGATACACGAGTGCTTCGGCATCCGCAGAATTCACAGTGGATGAAACTAAGATAATCAACCCCATCTCACAAGTTATTACAGATTCGCGTCGTTAGCGGAAAACGATCAGTCATCAGGATCGCGGAAGAACTGTCCAGCTTACAAAGAAAGGTGACAATGTGAAACTTATTTCCTACCATCTTCGAATTAACGTATGAACAAACAAAGCCATCTCCAAATGAGACACACAGTAAACCCTTGAAATTGGATTCGAAAAACGTAGGTTTACCGATAAACTAGTAATTAGTAGAGGAGAACCGTACAATCAATTGCAAAGGAATGAAGAAAAAATAGGACTGATGCACCCAAATCTATTGATCAGTTCATTTTCTATTGATCATTTTACTGATCATCTCGATGGTTATGGCCACACCACGAAGAAACTATGATTCATCTAGTCGAGCGAAATAGGACTAATGTCAAAAAGAGACAAGAACAATTTGCCGTGTAGTTACAGGAGCATAGTAGCTCCGTACTAAGCCCTTACGGAGCTGAAGCCAGTCAATACGTATAGCGCATGGGTACACGGTGGAGATCAGTGAAAGGTAAATCGTGCATCGGGACATTATCAACAAACAAATGTGGAAACCTCCATGTTGTTGCTTGCTGTTCTGTGACGTGTATGCTATGTTATGAACTCAGCTCCAAAATGTACAGTGAAATTCTCAGTAGACTGCTGAGAAGGTGTTCTTTGTAAGTATCAACTAAGCAAGGAAACACTGATACCGTTAACTGACCAGTGGGTGAAGCACTGCTGGCCACCAGATAAGCCGTTCGAAATCTTCCTTCTTATATTCCATCTTTTTATCTAATCAAAGAGGTATTCAGTCTGATGGAAGGAACTATCTGATCACTTCTACAAAAAAACAGAACTCCGATTCATAGCGCTTCGGGAGGTCTAACTACCAAAAATATAGTCTCGGGAGGCTGGTGCAGTTATGCAAACAAGCGATTGATCAAATTTCGTTCTTTTCATGCGCTGCATTTGGAAGACAAAAATTCGTTTTAACTGAATCTTCTTAAAATTATTTTGACTCGTAAACCTGATTTTCCTCGATATGAGAGTATTTTCATTGCATATCTTGGAGATTTTCTTCAGTAGTCTCTGCTTATCCCAGTTAGTGAATCTCACAAGGCTACCAAGCCCGATAGCTGGGTGCGATAATCCACCTATGATCCGACCTTATGCGGTACGGGTTTATGTTCAATAGATTAGTTTGCTGTGTCTTAGGCTGTGGCTGTTAAATAACAGACAGTGGTTACTAAAGGCTCGCTAATGATCACCAAACGACAACGGTATCCGTAGAGATGCGTTCACAGGTGAGACAACATACCTACAGCGCTTCCACCGCTTTCAGTGGTTCAGACGTTCAGGCTGCAAGATGAACCATATTATGTATAAATATTTTTGCTGTTCAGCGGAAAGTTATTTAAAGTTGGTACCGTTAGTGAACTGGTCACCTAGGAGGAAGCTGACTCCGTATCCTCGGTTCATTTACTAGACCAAGATACGTGACTCAGAGATGAATACTCATTTTGACGAAGGATTTTGATTGCGTACACGGTTAATATTTGTATTCACACTCAAGGATGACTGCTTAGCAGTGCTAATTCGAAGGCCATTATGGTGAATTCGTACTTTTTGCTTCTGAGTTCGAAATCGGCCACCTCCAGTAACTTCCCTTTCTGGAGCATCTAACTGATTGCGACCCTCTCCCTGAAATTTGCCATTTCTGTACATTAAACAATTAAGAATTAAAAGTAATAAAATACTGTTGGCACTCAACGCGTATGATGAGGATGATACATAAAACTGAATTAGCTGTTGTTTGAAAAAGTCTGTAGAGAAATAATCACAGATCACTTAGCCACATTATATCAAAATACATTTTTTTTAAATTGATTTGACCAAACGGGACATTTTCACTCGTTTGGAACAGTTATTTTTGCTGCTAAATAAATACCTCTCAAGTATTTTTTTTCCTAACACTGGAGTGGTTCACAAAATTCCCTGGTTGATAAAAACAATTTTCTTTAGCCCTTAAATAACACTTCCATAAATGTGGTGCTGTAATTCACAATTGCATAGGTTTAGTTCAGCTCTGATAGACCCCAGATCGCGCACTATCCAAAACGTCGTTCCCATACGGGCCGCTGCTGCAATTTACACAGGATCGTCGTTTCCCTCACGTGATCTTTGCCTACCACATTTCCCCTTTGACCATCAAAGTTGAATTTCAGTGATGTTCAAATCATTCGCATGTCATCAGCACGGGTAGGGCACGAAAAAACCCCACAGCTAACGTAAGTCTGCTGGCGTGCTTAGATGCCCCAAAATTCATAGAGTGCCATCTCCGTTGAGCCTGCGAACAGACAGGTAGATGTACAGACGGATTGTAGAGAGACAGGCATATTGGTAGGCGAACAGACTAGATACAAGGGATTTGAGAAAATCAATTGGTTTCTTTTTCGCATTCTCACTCTGATTGGTCCAAATACAATAGTATCCAGTTGACATAGTCCGTCTTCTGGTGCGTTTGCTCGCTTCTGGCCATCTTCTTCTGGTATGTGTTTTCGTCTGTGTGTTTCTGTGTAATTGCGTACGGTAGTTCATTTCGGGCTTTCTACCGGGGTCGGTAAAGTGATCAGAAATCAAGCATGCATCTGTGTATTTATTTTTCCCCAAAAAGGATTTGAATAAATCAAGCGAAACCAAGCTAATATGCAGCTGATACGTGAGCAACGGACCTAGAAAAAATACTTTGCCGATGAGACATAGTTTGTGTTAAAAGCTGAACGTTTCCTCTCGGACCTTTGGCCCCCTGAACAACCGTTATATTTGCTCAGGTTAGTTATCATCCCCTCCCATGGAATTGAATTGTAGATACTCATTGTGTTCCCCGTCTGTAACTGGTATGGCTAGTGGTTAGCGTCGGAGCACGTCGGGTCAGGATCACTATTATTGGTTATCACGTGGATTTTAGTGAACCACACCTCGCTCAGCACGAACCTATGCTAAATCGGCAATTCATAATTGAGGATTAGTGTAGAATTTTGTGAGCGAGCATATCACCAAGATTAGAACCCAGGCCACGGTCAAGTAGATGAAATTGATTTATCTGTGTGACCTAATCACACAGATAATTGTGATGGCTTATCGGTATAATAATAGTTTATTATTGACTGATAACAGATATATCGTTTTGCGAATTTAAAAAAGTAGATCCCTCAACGAAACCGTTAGAGACTGCTTTAAAGGTATGGTGCGCTCGACGACTTTGGTCACGTATATGATCACGCCGTTCAATTCATCAACACTTAAGTGTAGCTCTCGATACTCCGAAATACCAGGCAACTTAGAAACTGTCGACACTGTTCTTGTTTACATTCGCTGCTTGGGATGCACGTGGATTCAGGACTCACCAGCTGGATTTGCCGGATTTTCCTAAATTTTCAGCCCAACGGTCTAAGAATGGACAAAAGTTGTCAGACACCTTCCCGATACTTGCCATCAGGTAGCTTCTGCATGATTAATTTCTTGTTAATTTGTCAAACGCGAGCAAAATACACCAGGGATATAAAACAATATTTTGCAACAGTGAGATAGAATGGTATAAATAATTTCAGTCTGACAGCCTAGCACAACTATTTTGACACCCTTTTGACAACATTTTACAAAGCCTTTTATTGCTCAATAACACAGCGTAGTCGAGATCGCTGTGTTATTGAGCAATAAAATTCTACCATAACATTTCACATGGCGCATCGATTTTTCGATACACTCCGAACCGATTTCGGTTCTGACACATTAATACAAAGCCTTTCTTTAACATTTATACTCAAATGTGTTTCGAGATGCATGGGTTTAAATAAATATTTAAAAGATGGTAGCACTCAAGGCAGTTATTACAGCCTGACCTTGATCTTTGGTACAGAACTTCAACAAGCCTGGACAAAATATAACATAATAAGTAGTTATTCTCTAGCTGAGATCAACGTTAAATTTACTGTGCATACGTACGTCTCCCGAGCTTTCAATTAGGACACTTTTTCCACTGATTGTTGCTTTTATTGGGATCGATCATGGTTTAATCTTAAATAACCTCATCTTCGCAGACCAGCTAAACAAACAATAATGTGTGTGTGCTAGGGGAAATTAGTAGACTGCGCTGTTTTACGAATACCCCCAAATAATAATGATCCTAAGGTTGCGATCGCAAAGGTATTACCATCAATTTAAGTGATGGTAGCTGTGCGTCTGTTTTTCTACAACATTTGGCTTTGGATGTGATCTGGACTTCTCAGATGACCTCAACAACTCCCTGCACCATGTCTATGCAGATGTAGTCCTCTCAAGAAACTGACCTTGTTGAACTTCTTGTTTGAGCATTTGATAATATTTCTTTTGACTTGACACGTTCGTAGTGAAATGGTAAATCTCAGAGGACTGGAGCTTATGAGGACTGTGAAGTAGCACCATTCCAAGATTTTGAAAAGTTCGGGTTAAAGTTAATCATTACATGGAAGTGAAGTGTCACCTGATTTAACTTTACAAAAATAGGAAGCATTTAGCTTAGGTCACTAGTTTCTCATTTGTCTAATGTGACGTATGTGTGAATCTACTTACGTAGCCCATATTGTTAGATGACATTTATATCAATCAGGACAGCAGTAATGTCTTCCTGATTGATTTCACGTAGATTATTTCGATAGGAAGAAACAAGTTACACTCAGTATGATCACGTGTTCTCTTTATTTGACTACGTCAATACACCCTTTCCTCATCTACACCTGTCATTATAAACATTATTTCCTTATGAATCCACGATATTTTTCATTTATTTCCCCCACCTTTACCTTATATTAGATCTTCTTTATTGATTTATAGTGAAATTTACAACGTATTCAGTGAAATTGTGCCCAAGCTGAACATTTTGTGATAACTCGGCTAACATCAACTCAATTAGGATTGAAATAAATTTCGGCGAGATGATAGAGAGTTGCTGACAAGAAAATCAATTTCTCAGTTTATAGTGTTCCCAGAATTGCCGGCTGATTTTTCTATAGCCATTGAAAATAATCTGCATTCTTATATCAACTGAAATGTCTTGCTAGAGTGAAATTTAAGATATCTTCACTTGAGTCAGCAACCATTTCATTTTGCATCTAACCAAATTGTTGTTATGGCCTAACCCGGTAATTCGAACATGAAAAATGAAAATAAAATCACCTGAACAGCACTGACCTCACTGAATTGAAGTCAATGGCGAACTAAGTCTTTAACTGCCTGTAATTTTTCCTGTGCTACTTGTTAAAGAGAACAGACCCGACCTGATCACCCCGGTCAGAAAGAAAACACCAGTTGTTGGGCCAGAACGGTCTATTGAGATTTGTTTCGAGGTGGTTTTACAAGACCAAGACGATGCCAGTACAAATCAATAAAAAACACTGGTTCGGGTGATGTTTATGAAGGCGACTGAATAGATGGTCAGTCACGTGCGGCCCGGTGAGCTTTGGCAGATATTAGCTAGGGCGTGAAATGGACGGATTTGTGATATCACTACACTACCTATGATAGGTGGGTGTCTATACAGTTCAACAATTTGCTACAAATATTAAAAACATGCTTCTCCTCGAAACATATTACCTTGCAGATCAGCGCCTGTGATCATTATTTACCGTTCCATTTGGAGCTAACTGAGACAAACTAGAAAATAGATGACTAACAAACGTGGGTAGTTTTGCCTTTTGAAAATGACAAAACTCCTCAGGGTTTTTAAAATACTATTTTCCACTAAATCAGCAACTGCTAAGAGCGATTTCACCATCTGAATTTCTAATCTATGCTGCCAGGGTGGAAAATACACTTTCCTAGGTAAACCTCGTCTTCAAGCAGAGCTGCCGATAAAAAGTTAACATAAATCTGAACTTAACTACCAAAATCGAAAACCAAAATGACACTGTACTGCATTGGGTTAGAAAATCAACCCACTCGGAGTAATTCATTGGTAATGGCCTAATTTATCTGAAATGCTCTGTCGTGCTCAGTACAAATAGGCAGCTTGTTTACATGACAGCAATAGACAATGATTTTGGCATGTTTTCGGTTCTCGTTTCTCATACTGTCTTTTAGCAGGATCAGGTCAAAAGTTGAGAAAATGCAGAGAAATCAAGAAACCCTTTTATAAAGATTTAATTTTGACTGCATAATAACTCTAGTGGGCGCTTGCTAGTAACAGAAGCATTATTTAGTTTGCCTTGGTATGTTTGAACTCAAAACAAGGAGTCAGAAAAGGAATCAGCGTAAAAGACCTGAAATTAATTAGAAAACTTAGTCAAGGCAACGGAATAACAGGTAAGTCGAGGAATGCAGTTGATCATCGCAATCAGAGGTTGGCTCGGTTAAAGCAAATGAACCTGCGGCATGGGTCATCAACCCAGGTATACAGGATAGGGTTGTTTATGTTTTGTGGAAAGCTGTCTATTGTACGGTGAAGTGGTGTTGACTGACCTTGGCATTTGGAGCTCTTCCTTTGATTCGGTGAAGGTACACCTGGAGTTAGTTAAGCACAGCGTCAGAGCCACATTATGTGGCCGAGCAGTTGGACTATTTGGAAACGAAGCAAAGATGTTCGAACCACTTTACACTGATGACAGCAGCAGTCGCTCGCTGTCACCCAGCTAATTGTCACGCATGACTGATTCGAAACTAATCCTTTGGTTCATCACTCCAAGTCTGTGGTACGGTTCCTGGCTTTCCCCAGTGGTACAGTGGGTTGTTGGTGACTGGTGTATCCTGCTAGGTTCGGTTATCACACAACCATCAGCTGACTATGGATGCATAAATGACAGAGGGGATCCTTCTCCGTAAAGGTTAAAGCCAACCGCCTCTAAACACGGTTCAAGCTGTGAACTCTTCCATACACAGATAAAAATCCATTTCTGTTCCCGTTGAATATAACAGTTTGAACGCTCACATTCTATGGTGAATCATATTACGTAAAATATAATCTTTTAATCTGCATGCTCATATGGTATCTAAGCCCTGTAGGTTGTTTAACGGAACTACCCCGGGTTCGAGTCCCAGTTGCAGCTCAGTGGATGGTTTCCACTGATTATTCCTGACAAAAGTTAGGCTTCTGTACAGTTCTTTCATGGTTTTTAAAGGAGTGTTATGCTTCCACATTGCATGATGAATTATCTCATGTAAAATAGAATCACGTCAACTTTTAGTTCAGGCCTTCCACTCGAAAGCTCTAGATTTCAGCATTTATCACTGCGATGTGAATAAAGTACTACTAGACATTCCTCAGCGCGGACCAGCTTTGTTTATGGGTGGTAATTCTTTGACCCCCGAATCGGTATCATGTCCGATCGCTACTCGAACTTTATCCGGTTTATCACTTAAGTTTACAGGGTCTTGGTTTCTGGTCAAACCTGATTGTACAGAAAGTCCTCGCCTTTGTGGATAAGCTCCGCACTAGTCCCCCCTGAGCCATGGTGAAAAACCTATAGACCACGCTCAACAAGTTTCATGAGGTAACTAAGGTTTCGAATATTATATAGTCTTCAAAAACTAAAAAATATTCCAAAGAGGAAATTCTCCCAATATCTAGTTTGCATGGGGCTAATCGCTGACTTTTATTAGCTGAATCCATTCATAAACTATTGTGGCAGATTGTGCAAACTACTGTCTGAATGCAGTAAGGCAAAGGAAAGCAAACAAACCAAACGAATGCTTTCCCCGTCTGGATAACCGCTGTCTTCAAGTGAAAAGAACAGAAGTTATGCAAATAAACATTCCTTTCACGTTCGAATGAACAAGCAGATCTCACCACCTGCTTACTAGGTAAGTCCTCCATATTGGGAAGCATCAATAACTGGTTGTCCAATAGATTGAACACTTTGGTGAAATTAACATAATTACAAACGTTTTTTCGTCCGTACTTCACATGTTAGAACCGATCAGATGAGTTCCTGAGTGCTTTTTCTTCAACCAACAATTTGTTTTCAACATTGGAATTGATCACTTATTTTTCGACAATAGCTAGAATTGGTCACACAATCAGGAAATGATTATTGTGCTCAAATATGTGAACAGCAAAGCAAATAGGAATAATTTATTCAGAGAATTAGGAGAGCGACAAATTTCTTCGAAACCAATTAGCACGCAGCCCTTGATCACTCTTAAGCTGAACCTTTTTCACAGTAGTGTTCACTTTTCACTCTGAGTGATATCGCTATGTTCAGGTAAAATATGACCGGTTTCAAAGCGGAAAACCCCGTCCTTCCTAGGTTTGTTGTCCTGTATCCGCCGTTGTAACTGGCTCATTGAATGAACTCCATTTTACGTAGCAATGAGTTAACAAATATAGCGTAAAAATCAGGATTGGAGAATATTTTCTTCACAAGCATTTCTACTCAATGCGGTATTCACAAATATTAATTTACAACACGCAAGAAGTATTTATGCAAAATTCCAAGTGAACAAATCAGGATGAATGGTATTGTGGTAAGCTGTGCTACTCATGTTCTGACGGGGCCGGCAAAAACGAGGATGCAGTTAACATCATCACAAGGTATATTACACCTTTGACTTGCCCTACTCAAACCGGTTGATCATGAACTAAATGTCTACCGCAAACTGGCCACGCAGTATGGGAATGCAACTTTCGAATAGCTCTCATTTCAATATCTGGAATACAATTTGTTGTACATGTGGATGAAGAAGATGAACTGACCAGCAATGGTCCAATAGTATTAGACCCTATCCACCTTCCCAGTAGGGTGAAGGCGCCAATTTAACCCCGTCGACTGATCCTCTACTGGTAGGAACTGATCCGCTGTCACACGGACTGCAGTCACTCAATCTACGGCAATTTATTATAGACTCCACTCCAACTTCAAGCCTTCCATGTATTCGTGGTAGGGCAATGAGCACTTGTGGTCATGGAAATACCGTATTCATTGCACACATATATGCGCATGCATTAGACACAATTCATAAAATATTAGCAAAACTTTTGATAAGAGAAAAAAGAACTAATGAAACGAGTGAGAACTGTGTGCCGGTAAGAGTGACAAAAACGGTTGTTAATGCGTGGTTAGCTCTCAGGTGCAAAAGGCACACTTTTTCATATTATTTCTAAATCTTAGGAGGCTGTCACTTTATTCGGCAAAAAACTGTTCTCTTGACGAGAGCATTTAATAATATATAAACTTTGAATAAAAGACAAGAACAAACATCAAGCAACGGTTGGTAATAAAAGGAAAAACAAAGTCTATTACGTTGCACGAATACCCCCAACGTACACTTCCATGTTGGGGTCAAGTGACTCTTTATTTAAGTGACAGACGATTCGCAAAGTCGAATGGTGTTCAGTAAATCACTTTCATCTATTATGTCCTTGAAGTATCTACTTGTGACTAAAACATTCTGTACAAAAGATAACAGTAAGCGAATTCCGCATTCGCCTAACCTAAATCGAAATAAATAAAGCAGAACTAAATAATTTTTTTTTCTATAACTGCTAACTACTAGTAATGAGGTCCTAGGACACAACCCGCGAGGAGATATACGCGAAATTCAGAAGCAACTGTATATTCGTCAGGCCCAGTTAGCCACAAGCGGTATAAATAAAGCCAGTGATAATTTACGTGGTTCTGTTTAATAATTTAATAAAATGCCATACCTCGCTCATCGACATCATTTGACCTTCGGAACCAAGGTAACGCATTCAGCTGCTCATAACGCAACACAGATTCAATATGAATGAGATAAAAATCGAATAAATCAATATCTTTACCCGATACTATGACTGACCTGATTTAATCGCGAAGCTCAAACTATAAACTGAGCAAACCTTGCTTCCCATTACAATCGGGGCTTCCACCTTTTAGGATTTTGCACTTTGTAGGATTAAATGAATCAATTCTAGGCTGGAAATATTGTTGGTGCATTCGTTTGTGCTGCTACCGCCTACAAAATTGTTCCCTTGGGATGAACAGTGATAAAACCCAGTCACGATCTTGCGCTTTTCTTTCAAGTACCGATACACTTCAGCGTGTACCACCGGAGTGACAACAAAGATCTTCAGATTATGATAAATAAGTAGGTAGTCAGAATATACGCAAATTGTTCTCCACCTGATCCGTGTTTTCAAATTCATTAGCTATCTAGTTTTGGTAATCACCTTCCGAGTATTTCAACTCTTCATCCCTTGTCCCATTCGTAATCACCGAAACAAAGTTTTATAAGCGAATCCTCTGACCCATTCACCAAAAGCCGCACTTCTGGACATCTGACTGACTCTCATCTACCACAGCTGTCATGATCGTCTTTGTTTCGCTCTTCAATTTTTCTTTCCATTTTTTACTATGTGCGTGATCAATATTAGCGATCGATAAATCCTCTACTGTTGTGCGCTTTGGTTCCCCACCACTCTGAGTACCTTTGTCAGATTCGGTATTTTGCCGGTTCTACTGACACTACCAATTACGTGGAGTATCAGTCGACTGCTTTTTCGTCCAGGCGCATCGACTCATTCTCATCCACTTCCAATTTCACCCAAGATGTCTGAAACGGAGGCAAACAAACTAGAATCGTTCGTGGACATTTTCGTCCAATCTGCCTGGACGAAAATGGTTGTCTGATATCTTATTATGCGTCCTTCGAGTTATGCAGAAAAAGCTGCTGTTTTGGAAACTAGATGAACCACTGTAGTGTTTTGAGCATATTCCAAATAAAATTTCCCAGTTTTTGTTCACAGAAGAATACGAGGCGTCAAAATTGCTTTCTGTGTCCTTCATTTTACCGTTTTGAAACTTGTTATAGTTCACAGAACAACGGTACTATTTTTGTTTCTGTAAAAATGAGCATTTGTCTACTTTCAAAGCATTGTTTCTGCTCTGAGTGCAGTTGAAAATCTGCATCGTGATTTTATTGCACACTTGTCACTCATGCCTTCCAATTATTTATTTGATAAAAACAACCAAGGTCTGATCAATAGAACCTATTCTGAGGGTCGAGGGTGTACCATTTGACTCATCTGCTCAAAGGGAATACGTCTACGGAAGCAGAAAATTCAGGAAATATTTTAAGAATTATAAAGCCAACGAAACAGTAACAATCACTACCGTACAGCTCTGTTAACGAACTGCTCGGCTGAAGTGGCCTTCTTCAACAATCAGCAGAGGCATTTCATATTTGTCTATTACTACTACTACTACTACTACTACTACTACTACTACCACTACTACTACTACTACTACTACTACTACTACTACTACTACTACTACTACTACTACTACTACTGTGGTTAAGTGTATGTCCTACTTAGTGAGTAGTTGATTGTTGAAAACGGAACTATGGACGGTTGTGGATTAACGAACGCTGCTATGTGCAACAAATCCAATGCAAAAAGATAAACGACAACATGCAAACCACACGACTGCTTTTCCGTTGGATTGTGACTGTCTTCAAGTGAACAGGACAGCGACTTTGCAAATAAGCGTGTTTGTAACATTGGGTTTGTTTTGTCAGTGTCCCAACAAACTGTTCATTAGGGCATATCCTGTGGATCCTAACACTACCACCGCTACCACTCCTACTACCGCTACGTGGTGCGCGTACCAAACGTTTTTTTCAATAGACTAACGAGACGGAACTGTTACACTGAATACATTTTTTATATTACACAACAATAGGAGGGGTCAAACCTTTTTAAATATGGAGGTTCACCCTGATCTACTGGGATAAACGACAAATGGAGCCTTCGTGACCCTAAAATTCACATTTTTATAACTAGTGCAATAGTACGCGTGAGGCTTCGGGTTCTTTCAACTTCCCCTAACTACTATGGTAGCCACAATACACTGAAAAGACCCATGATTCAGATAAGAGAACAGTGATAAATTACCCCCGGTGGGCCTGCTCGATGATCATGTATCAGTTCAAGTGCACCGTTGGTGCCATTTGTTTTGTTCGAATGACGAGGTATTTGTCGAAAGGGACCAGAGAGCACTTGCCACAATGGCATCAACACGGGGTGAATGGTTTGCTTTCCGAAGCAATCGCTGCCCATTTGTTTGAGTTAAAAAAGCACAGCTTGTTGTTTATAGGGTATAGGTAATGAATCTAAAGCGATCAGATGAGGGATATTAGCATGGACTAAGGTGATTAGTATGCAGACCCTCAAAGCTAAACTAAGCTTGCAAAGGAAGCAATGGTGTCCACCCTCCAGCTTCACGGTCCAAAGGCTCATGATGTCGCTGGTGATCGCTTTATCGATTTGCATCACACGACCAAACTCGTCACACCGCTACCCTCCTCTGCCTTTTTTGATAAATCGATTGGACGCTTAACCGACTGATTAATCTACTGGTTGCTCTCTCACCTGACCTATCGTGTCAAAAATAAATGTAATTACAACGGCTCGAATAGGAATCCTCGAAAACATGTCCATCTAGGTTGTGTATCTGTTGTATGTTGCTAATTAAAAAAACATTTATTCAAATTGTCGGAGATTACCGATATTAAGTTTGAATTGTTAAAACTCGAATAATCACGTAGTATTAGGAGCTCATCTCATTGTGTTTCATCCACGAACAAGTAGCAGTCATGTTTCATCAGGTTTGGTAAAAATCACAAAAGTATTTTGCTCGTCCTTCCATCTAGTCAGCCTCACTGAGGCTCAGACTCTGAGGACGTGCTTGCGAATATCATACTTTCACTCATTGGTACCAAAATTCAGTTATTCTGATGAAGCGGTCGGTGTATTACCGCAGCGTTTGACACGGAAACCTCGGACTATGATAAATCATCAGTGGCTAATAAAGTATTTTAAACCAAACAGAATGCTGGACCTTGAAAGTGTCAAACAAAGTCTCATGCGAACCAATCACGAAACGCCTCTGGTGCGGCAAAACAAAACATCCAACACACTTTGGTTATGTTGGCTAGTTACGAAAGCTTTGTATGACATCCCACGATTTAGTCTAATTTCTGACTTTTCGAATGCTAACGGTCGACGATCTCTCACGAGCAACATGACTCATACATTCATAAATTTCAAACGGCAAGTCGAAAGTGAATATTTATTTGCAACTATTCAAATCTTGTACTACCCAAAACGGAAGCCGATGATACGATATGTTAAGTAATACCGATTACCAAGAGTTGCTAATTTATGGGTGAACTTTTTTGATATTTTGGTTGATCTGTTTAATTTAACTCTATCGTGTGTTTGCTGTTCTCCACGGTGCATCGCATGTCCATGCAAAGAGTTGTAGCAGTAATCTCACAAGGCCAGAACAGTTTCCTGCCCAGCAAAAGATGATTATCAGAAACAGAGTAATGGTAGAAGTTGCAATTTCCAAAATAAGGAGACTAATTGGCTGCGACAATAAATTACGTTACTAGGTCTAGCTTTTCCAGATTTTCATTAATCTTGTGATAAAATCCCTGGTTTTAATAAGAATCCCAGATTTCTTCTAATTTGGACTGTGTGAATATTTGCAAAGCTTCCTACCGTATCTGAAAGGACAAATGATCGAAGATTTTCTTGCAACTTTCGAAAGCTAACTTATCGGGTATAACAGACTGGTGATTTGCTCCACTAGTCCCCAAATTCCTAATAAACCGGTTGATTGGTTACTGTTCTGTTGACGGTATCTTCCAAACGAGACTCTTACACTATTCCAACAGAAATTCATCGATGTTCTGGGGACTCACGGGAACAAGTGGCTTTCAGTGCCCCGATGTTATCATCATTCAAACAGTTCTTTCAACAAGCAGTTTGCTTATCCTGTGGCTTACGGATCTCCATCAGTCAGCTATCATAAGCCTTTTTAGTATCAGTAATTTCGCGCCAACTCGCCATTGCTTTCAAAAAGGCCTGTCAGTAATCCCAAAGAATACTAAACCATGACCTTAGGGATTAGATAAGAGACTTATTGCAGATGACCAGGACAATCAAAAAGCCAAGACGAAAGTGTAACGACCACCATCACAGTTGTTCTACGGTGGCGGATTATGAAATGATAGTGATAGTCTGAAAGCGCCTGAAGAGCATCAGCGTATTATACATCAAACTGTGAACGTACTGGCAGTGTGAAATATCCTTAATGATCAGATCGCAAAGCTGTTGGTCTCATGCAATCACCGCCACCCGACCCTGCACATACGTAACAGAAGACAACTGATTAGTCTACGAATATTCATGGAGATTGGCAGAAAGTTTGTAGCAGATGGATTGTTTTACAAATGCGTTTGATTGTCGAACAGGTCCAATTTCGTCTGCCTTCCGTCCCGTTCAATGATAAGATGGGCAGAATTTGTGTTACATGATAGATGATTACAATAAATAGGAAGCTTATTTCTAAGTAGTCAACAATGTCATAACTTTTTAACCAGGGCTCACTGCCATGAGCATAGAACCAACTACTCCATCGTTTTCTTTCTTCCGTCTATCTATTTTTATTTTCAAAATCAGTCTTGGTTAGTTGTGGGCTGCTGATATTGAAAGTCGAAAAAAGATAGTGAGAATCAGAAGTGTAATTGTAGGACGAATGATTTAAAAAAGTCTGCACAGTTCGAGTAATCCATCAAATCTATCCCGGACAGGTGCTAATATATGCGACTGATCTATCGACACCATTTTTTATCCATGCTAACCTTTGTTTTCTGTCAAGCAATAGGCAAGTCTTTTCCATACTTGACGTAGGCATCCATTTAACATCATTGGAGGGGACCACGCATATGTTCCCTAATAGATTATGGTTGAGCAATCTGCTCGCGACCTTCATGGCTTTCCAAAACTCTAAAATCTTTGGTAAACACGGTTTTTTCCTTCAGAATCGGAGCACAGAAACTATAAAGTAAGATGACACTGGTTCACACTGCATGGTTTAGAAAAATGAAGGAGCTGTGCGATGACCCTATTTATAGTACTGGATCGACAACTTATCTGCTCAATCTTGGTTTCACACACTGTTTCAGATATTTGTTTAGTTCAACGCATTTATTTTCGTTTAAACTGGAAAGGATTAGCTGGTAAACGTTCATGTTTCTGTAGTCAAGGCAGCATCGGCGGTTTACCGATGGGGTTAGTTCTGACGCGAAAGAGTTTGATCAAAGGTAAAAGTTCTTGTCTGTTTGGAAGTCAGCAGTAGGATTATGTTGCATATGGAATGATTTTCTGTACAGATAAGGTATAGCAAGTGCTCTGTACACCATGCGACGCGTGCAACAATGATGGGAAGCAAACGGTTGTTGTCACTGATTACGGATCTTGACCTCAGAAGTACTATCGTCGACAGTCACGCAATTGCTTAGCCTTTGGAAAGGCCTAAGTTCATTCTTGATGTTGTGCGGGGTGCGGTATGATATGGAGTTCTACACTTATTGTACAGTGGTATGGGTTTCCGATCCGACTACTAAAGTCTGGCTACCAGGGCTCAATTTGCCTTCCGCAAATTTTATTGTCTGCTCCATCCCCCTCTACAAAACAACCACAATATTTGTAGAACCCGAATATGTGCACACATGCCACCAGCACCACCTCCACCATGCCTACGTACCACGAATCAAGTGACCCTCCGTCCAGTGAACGACCAATCGACTGCAAGATTCATATTAGGAGTTACTGCAAACAACTGCTCGCTCATCAGCTTCGCTGGTTATCTTAATGTGATCGTGAGATGTTCCAAACTGCTGGGGTAACCCTGGGGTGTCATCTTGTATTTATCTTTGCCTCATCAACTCGTCTCTTATGGTCGAATTTTCCGAAGTCGTGGATGTGCTATAATCGAATTCCTTTTATTAATTATTGCCCGGTTCAGCTGGATCACCGGTAACCTCTCCCATGCCACAGAAAAACCTTCATTATCCATCATAACGCGGGACAGATGAGGCCTATTTACAACAGTCTCTTTTTTCCAAAGAAAGGTCGTTAATGTTCCAGGCCATTTAGCACATCTTTCCTTAACTACCAGTCTGCGGTCCCTGGTGGTTCTTACCGACCTCACTCAATTGAGATATTACGTGTTTCCGTTTTGCTATTCATTTCTTTTTGACGTATCTGTGAACAGAAGACTGTGGATTCACTTTGAAGATGGACATTAAATTGCCTATTTACATATCAGTCTCCCATAGAGATATTTGCAGAAGGTGTATTTCAAACTCCTTTGTCCGATAGACCGTCTCTGGTACTGGTTCAGAAGCAAAGCCATATGGAACACTCCTTGTTCTACGATAAAGCCCATTCTAACCCGTGGTCACTTACCGCCTCAGATTCAAAGTTTTACTTCTTGGCTGTTGGTGCTGAAGATTAGCACAGTCAGTGCGGTGACATCATGTCAACAATTAGGCGGAACAATGACAAAGCATTCTGATTTACTTTAACAAGTGCATCCATCTTATCGAACTCAACAGAGGCGACCAACTGATGGTAATCCTCAGGTGTCCAGTCTAATTTATCCTGACCCATCGGATGTGGACGGCTTTCCATAAAGCTGAATAGAGAAGTCACTTATCTTCTACCTTTTATATCTAATAATAGCGACGTATTTCAGAAAGTGGTTGGAGGACAATTAGAGGCTGCCATCTACGGAAAATCACCAGCGACAGCGGTGGCGGCTGCAGAATTCGAACCAGGGATGTGAGAGTCTACAGTCTGTCACCGCGGGCCTTTCTTGCGCATCTATGATCATTTGACGAGGATTCTGTTGAACAAACAACCTTATCTCTTTTAAATAGGGCATATGGCTTCGTGAGTTAATCAGTAGAACTGAAGTTGAATAAGTGAACTTCAGTGAAGAAGCCCTTGATCGAGTGCATTCATCGTTAACCTACCCATTGTGAAACACTATTGAATACACCCCACTTGACTTTGGCTTCCGCATGCTACCGTTCTGACTTTTTGCGTAACCGACTGCGCACTGATTTTCGAAGGATACCTTACACATCGTCACTTAAAAATAATGCCCACTCAACTTACCCTAGAAGGTTGTGTTCCAAGATTTCCTTACTCCCTTGATTCTATTCAATTTATCTTAAGTATAGAACATACATTAACAGCAGCAAATGCCATTCAACCATGATTCCGTCGCCGAGGAAGTAGCCGCTTCTTCCTCCCTTTTAAACTTACTTTTCTGAATAAACCGTTAACACTCAAAACATAAATATGTGTATATTCGCATTCATATATATATATATATATCTACTGCTTACTATAAAATATGATAGTGGAATTTCAGTGACGAGCTAATTGAAGAATTTAGCGGCAGTGTACTGCCTTCGCTCTGTGATCTGTCTCTATGGATGGCTTTTCGACGTGGATATTCTTTTTGTCCATTTACTGCGCCCACCTTGCCCAAAACACTATTTGAAATATTTCTCACCTGACAAAAAGGTCGGCCACGGTAATTTACTAACCCCTCTGAATATTCATTCTTGGTCATTCGGTTGAATATAATGCGACCTATTATGAAGGCGAATAAGTTTTTAGCTTGCTTGGTTATATAAATTTGCACTTCCGTTCCAGAGGCTCCGGAAAATCGTGGATCCAGTTTTCAGCAAACATTGAGTAAAACGGCAGTTTTATTGCTGGTTAGTGTCGTAGTTTGCTCTTTGCTTTCCGAGATTACAACCTAAGACAGTGCCTCAAGCTTTCATTTTGTCTACCATATTCTCATGAAACGTGTTCTGCCGCCATTTATCAGTTACAAAACTTCCTACATCGGACCGGGAAAACTTCAATAAAAATGGGCCATTTGTTATCATCCACAGTTTATCTATGGCCTATCATTTTTAATGATATTCATTTCACCATCCTCATTGACTCGGCTTCATAGGCAAGGATAATAACCATTCTGTTTGCCAAGAATGTCCATATCGATCACCCGCTTCCTCTCCCTGGTAAGCATTAGCCCCTTCCGTGTCAAGTTTTTCTGCTTTTCTGTACAACACTAGTTTGTGTTTCTCCTAACTACCCTCGGAGTGCGTAAAAGTTTTGTGGCCAAACAAGGCTTTTAATTTTTCATCTTTATCCACCGCCTAAATCATGACAACCAATACTTTTACAAGTATAATGAAATCCGGAATCTTTTACTTCTTATAGTGGATTTCAAACGTTTTCAGTGCTTGAATATAAAATTCACAATGAAATAGACACTATAGCTTTACAGCTTCTAGTGTCTTTATCTCAGGTTGTTTTCGTCTACTTTATAAGGTGAATATATAGATTTTGGTACAAGTACGCCTAGCGAATAACACTCAAGCAAGGTGTGGATGAATCAATACTCAAAAAGTCTGAGCTCACTGCAAAAACTACAAACACCATGCCCTCAAATGGATAGTTGTTAAGTTGTGCTGACAATGCTAGGCAGGGGCGGTGTTTAGCGGATCTCAAACTTCTCAAGGTCAAGGGCCCACTCAGACTGTATCGAGGTTTTTAATATGAGTAGTATGGGACTGTATCTGGATGACAGGACAAAATTTCCCCGGAATCCGTGTTAACCGATGAATTAACTTTGGAAGAATCACCGTGTGATTCTAAAAATGGACTCCCTGTCCATGCACGCAACCCTTCGATTCAAAAGAGATTACTGCTGTATTGAGGTTTCTCTATCATCTTTGATAAATCTCATTGAATAGTTAACTTGTTTTTATTGATTAGTTCGGTTGTCTTCTCTGTTTTTCTTTTCAGCTCGTCATTAGCCTCATTCTATACGGGGTTCGCAACCATTCTTAACCTATCGGTCATCTCGCTAAGGGGTTACAAAACACTTATATTCTCTCTCTGCTCTCCCTCTATTGCACTTTCATAGATAATCAGTATGCACACACTGCCAGGTCGGTCGGTGAACACATTCCAGTCCGAGGGGGTACGCCGCTCCAGTCTGACCGGAATGAGGTATCCACGATCCAGTTCACTCTATCTGCCTCACAAAGAGCAAAATGATGAAAGTCGTAGTCAGCTGTTACCGAACGAACCGTATCCAGGTGAACGTCGTGCCCAAACTCTCGGTAGACCACAACATCATCCGCACGCAGCACCAAGTAACAATTCACGAAATATGACCAATCCTTTATTCGATAGTGCAACCAGCTTAGACCAACCGTGGTATCGTGGCTATGGCCAGCCGGTCAGTTTGTCTCCACCGCGAATAAATCTTCCCGACCAGGCGCTGGATTCGGCGTCGGGATACGGTACAGTGCGTGAAATGCAAACCACAATCCGAGTTCCATCCACACGTAGTCCCGGAAGAGCCAGCGCTTATTCCACCTCGCGTCGTACCGATGAGCACCCGGTTGTGCCCAAACGGAACTGGATAGGTTGTACTGGTCTGACATGTTGTGAAAAGGAGCAGAGGTCAGTTCGGAACATAACTTTTGTCTTACTCACATTAATCCAGTTTCACTCCTTTCTACAGAGCAGATTACCGAAATATCCATATTAAGTGAAGAATTCTTGATTGTTCTATGATATTCGTCTAGTGATTGCCAAGTTGAACAGCATTCATCCTCACTAGCATCTATCGTGTAGCGAGCTTTCACATAGATCCCATGTACGATTGGTTCATTTGAGTTGCAGATTTGGCTTGATACAGAATGCCGATGCATTGTGAAGCATCAATCCTCTATGGACAACTCTCAATACGTGAGTAGAACGAGGAAATATTTTCTCATCTGCTTTGTGCTTGGAATTATCATCATCATCATCATCATCATCATCATCATCATCATCATCATCAGTAATAGTAGTAGTAGTAGTAGTAATTGTAGTAGTACCTGCAGCAGCACACATCGTGAACGGGGCTCAGACTACCACGTTTGCTTAGCAAACTCATTTTTCCATCCTTTTTATAAATGGGGATCATATTTCTGTTGCCCTAATTCATGGCACTGTGCGAACAACACAATCAGAGTGGCGGTTCTCACCACTGAGGACTAGAAAAAGTGATCGTAATCGAAATAGGCTAGTATGTTTTTTTCAGTATGAGAGCAACAGTCGAAAAGGGGCAATCATACCTGGTGGTCAACGATCAGCCGGCTCGTTAATTTAGCCATCCCTCCAGGAGTGATTTTATTGATATTTTACACTCTCTGAGACACAATAACTGAGATAAGTATCGTTATCTGGGTCGTGTTTAAACTTTGTAAGCATATCTTATACGATGGTAGTTCATCACCATGCCAAATTTAACCCACTAAATAGTTTAATTCAGATGAAATACCAGATAAACCGGGTGGGTTTAATACCATCTCACCTTCCACATTACCATGGGTTACGAAGGCAACTAGAACTCAAATTTATTAGAAAGAATGAACTTCTACCTATCATGATGATTATGAACCCTTAGTGATAATGTATAATTCTCAGCAATAATTCCAATAAAAAGAAAAATCAGAAGTATTTTTAAAGCACCCGTTCCTCATAATCCCTAACAAGAACGACCCCGCAGATAATATGATTATCGGAAATGAGTCAACTTTAATTAGGGCCACTTGAATCAACTTAGCTCTTTTATCGCATGTCAATTAATTTTAGCATCAAATGTGAGAATACAAGTAGATTGTCTTCTACTTTCTCATTCATCACCTGTCAGTATAAGTGCATCATCTGCAGCGCGATGCAATTGTGGTTGTCCACACGATGGTGATTTGTACAAACATTTCGGAAAGCGTAAGCAGTTTTCAATGTTACGGCTGCTAACTTATCAAAATCAGAATATTTACGTGCATGTTCTGTGTCAGGCGAAATGTCGCATTGAATTGAAAGCATTCAGATGCCAACATATTATTGACCATCAAAGTAAATAGTGTACCGCCCACAAACCCGATCCACGCTCGAATGGAAAACTAACACACAGTCAGGAGCTTCCAACGACCAATAGCCTTCTGCAAAAGAAATATGCCATTACACAGGGACAGTCAACACAATTCCCTTAACCTCCGTTTTTGATCAGTTGATTCAGTGGCCAACGGAAACATGACAAGTCGACTGGCCTATTCCCTGACAGGTTTTCTTATCCGTCTTTCCAACTTCAAAAACAAGGACTAAAAGATAAGTCAATGAAAACATGCTCCCTGAGATGTGCTGCTCTACCTGACTCGGGTCTTTTATATACCCCGAATGTACCGTGAAAAACTTTACCTTAGTGACTTGTTAATCTTACCATAAGAAGGCCAGAAAATGATAAGTGTATCCCAGTCTGTTAATCAGGCTTGCAATTTATCGGCCACGATGAAAAAGGATCTTCATTCTCACAAACGGACTGCCTTGTAGGTACTACCTACGTGCGATAAGCTGTTGCGAAGCTCACGATCCACCAACTTATTTTCAAAGTAACTAAAAATATTTCGTTTCACATATCGGAAGTCAATATCAGAACCACTCTTCTACGCAATTCGTAAACGCTTGAGAAGCCGGTTAATCATCGTCAGTCCCGTCTCGTACTACCACAATCTTACTCTTGTCAAGACTGGAAACAGTAAAATGAAACCTGTAGAGGAAACGCTTCTAAATGACTCATATCAATGAATAGTTTTTGCATCAAGATAATGCAAACATCAGTGATTGCGAATACCCCAAACAAAAAATACCCTATGGCTCGAATGAAAACGCTAACGAGGCTGAAACGGTTGCGCTCAAGATTGTACCGCTCTAAGCTGACAAATAAGTATGAGCTCACCTCGGGTGGCTAAAAAATGTGTGAACTACGCTCCTCTTCAGAGGCATTTGTTTGCAACGCAAATCAACAAAAGTATCACCATTGTGAGCTGAAATTTGGGAAGGAATTGATTCTATTGTCCTGAAGGGAAATAAACTGTTTCATCTCAGTGAAAAGGTTGATTCCGAAATAAGCATTGAAGAGTGGTTGCTTCCTTAACGGAGTCTTCAGTTGGCCAAATAAGTTAGCCTTAAATCAGGGATTAGCTGGGAATGCCTCGGTCACACTGCATTTTCCTCTGCCATCACTTGGTTTCCTAACAAACCTCTTTACGTGATTCCTTTCACCTAATCCGTTCTAGTCCATACTCAACCCCAGATGATTTGGCCTCGTCGGCTGGGTGGACACAACCGGAAACCTCGCGACCAACCCAACCTTGGGTTGTCTGTCTTTTTACAGTCAGCGCAATTTTTGACTTGTTTCTCATGATTGTACTGGCTTTCGTTGTATTCTTTCTCAAGTGAGTTTTTCATGCTCTGCTAACAGCAAGACACGAATTTGATTTTTATAACCAAAACGTTTCGTTTCCATAATTTCGTGTCGGTGGTAATCTCCCCGTCAGTCTGATAGTCAATATTCATTCGGATAGATCTGAGTACAATTTATCTGCACTGAAAAGTGAGCATCATTTGGTCCGCTCGTTTACTCAGTTGCATGTGGTGATGATTTTACACAGCTGCAAAAACCGTATGGTCACGGGTGCGTCACCTTTCCGATGGATGAAAGGATGAGCTGTAGGACTATGTTTGAAATAATAGCCAGAAAACTACAGGAATGAAATCCACAATGTGAGTGACTGGAAGTATAGAAATATTTTAACCAACTGCTGGGCTATTTTCTCTGCTAAGCCTGATGATAAGCTGATCAGTCACGTAACCAACTAGGTGATGAATTATTTGGAACAATTATTGATTTACCTGTTTGTTATTGACACATCAGTCGGTCGATTTAGTGTCTGACCGAATGAACGAGGTGCCAGCTCACCATAAATTTGTTTAATAAATGTTCATTCTTATCGGTTTGCACAAGCTCACTCAACCGCAACGTCACCTTTCATTGAAACTTCGAGCATATCTGAAACTGAGTGATGTTCTGTTTGACGAACCTTTTCATTAGTTAATTATCTAATAAGTAATTATACAATATCCCTCCATGTCCATGACCTGAAATCGGATCATGATTTAGCTCGCTAACTAGCGTTTACTGAGTCAACACAACTTCAAATTAGTTTTTTTATCGAGATCTCACGCAGACGAAATTTGAGTAACTCCGGAAGGGTAGGATTGTCCGGAATTCGGGACAGAACGAAATATGTTTGCAGAGGCAGGACGCAATTTCTGATGAACCGTTCAAACCCAAATTTTGACGGTTTATAACATAATATGGTGAACAAACGAAAATGACATGTCTTCAGTTGAGTTCACTAGATCTTTAATATGATGAGGTCATTTTACAAAAATAAGCTGTCAAAACACTTTTAAATACACGGAACCATCAGAAATTTATTCAAACTCAACCTCTTATTTCTTATGAATTAATCAAAACACAGTAAGCACTATTTCTGGAAGGGAGCCTTGGGCAATCAAAGGTGATAGGAACCGAATCGGAGAAGTCACTGGTCTGAACTCCTCAACCATGATCGTGTATCTACCACCAGTGTGGTGAACTAAGTTTAACTGGGTTGTTTGTCTGCACTAAATTATTACCTGATCGACTTATTCGCAACAGAGGTTTGGGAGTATCGGCCGGAAATGACATATGACTAAGAATGACCGTGTTGATAATGTTTCCAGTATAAGGGAAAATGAATTCCATGCTTCGAGCAGGGTAGCTTTATCAAATACTCATCATTGTACACAATGACCGTGTCATATAATATAAATAATTATGCAACATCAATGCTCAGTTCAACATTCAAAACCATGGAACAACTGCACCGCTGTTTCATCCTTGTTAGGAATGGTCAGCAGTGCACATCCACCGAGCCCCCACAAGGAATTCGAACTCGGGGATGAACGATTTCGAGTCGAACACCTACCCACCAAGCTATCCGGGTTGACTCTTGACGATTTCTGAACATATACACTAACTCGTATAGCACCCCTACGTGACTGGCTTTAAACGGTAAACGCCTGACGCCTGTAGTGGATGATATTTCTGTAAGGGGCTGAGCACAACGAAGGCATTCTGTTATAACCATCATACAAAGCTTCATCGGGCAATGACGGATAAATTCACTCCCGAATGTAAACATTTTGCTGGCGAGTAAACTGTACAATTATTCCCTTGTGAAGCTACTGAAGCCCTCAGAGTGGCCTCGTAGCCCCCAGGGGCTTCCAGGTATCCAGGCTACGACTCAGATCTCACTGAGACCAACGAAATTCCCCTTCCGGAATAATCCAAAATCATTTTCTTGTCCAAATTTGAGACTTTCCATGCGGAAAATGTTTTCTTTCCTAAAATAAGCAGCCTTTAGATCCACCTAAATAAGTCTAATTTACTTTGTTAATTATAAAAGAATATTATGTGAAAGTTTCTTGTCCTAGAAAATGTCTAATTCTCTGGTGGTTTTCTTTTCTGCTTCATCTTTTTGCCAGAATGTTGCCTTTTAAAAGTTATTTCAGCTTTCTCAGCTTGATTTCTCTAGTTATACCCCCTAATGTACTAGGCCTACTTCGAAATTTTACACTTTTTGCTTGTGACTAGATGTGACGTCAACGACACCTGCACATCGACTCCCATCTTGTTGAGATTCAACACCGGATAAACCCGTTTCATCCGCATTTTCAAGACATTTTCGGTAGCTGTTATCCTGTCATAGTGACATCATTGTGGATTCAAAAGAATTAGTTTTCCACAGACGATAAAAGGCATTTGATTTTCACATGAAATATTTTTTGAAAAAACTATAACCTCAAGAAACCCGGGTGACAGTCGATAATCAGAACACGAGTTGTGGGCTAACAATTGTTTTCGACGATTTCATTCTCAAGCCACGGCAATCACATCTATATGGAAACGAATCCACAAGAAGAATAGAATATGTCTCGCCAAGTCAATATGAAAAGTTGAGAGTTAGGGGAGGATGGATCAGTTCGTTTCAATCAACTAAGGCGTGCGAATATCTGGATTTTATATATACGGTGGTAATTAGCCCACGTCACCGTAGTTTTCACGTTAACTAACTGTCTACCAGGGAAGTTGGTGTACGCGGAATAATTTTCGCTAAGTGCAAATCTCTGGATTCAAGAGTCTACAGCAGTTAGTATCTGAAGTTCAATAGTTCTTGAAGCACCTTGCGGGACGCGTTAGACTTCTACGAAGACAGATTTGATGTCGATTCGTTACCCGGCTTCTGACAAGTGCGTAAGGACTGATCTTGATACTTTTTCTTTGACTGCATAAGTAAGCAGTCGTGGGCGAGGTACTTTGACGCCTTTTGATAGCTGGCTCGTGGTTTGACCTACGCAAGTAGCACCACAGGTGCACTCGACTTGCTAAATGATCACGGTTAAGGTCAGCATGGGTGAGTTATCTCCATCTTCATATGGAATTTTTGGTGACATAACCAACACGCATCCGCACGTGGCGGCATCGAAAGTGGCCTTCATTGTGGCACTCAAAATTTTACTGACTTTATCAGCTGCGACGTCCCTCTTGCAGAGGATTCGGTTAAATAGTGGTTTCTTTTCTACCTGTGGGAGTTTTGCTGGTTTGGTCCTTTCATTCCAGGTCTTCTTGATAAATCTCATGGGATAACTGTCTTTCGGAGGTGTATTTCCTGTTTGATAACTCGGCTTCTAGAATGTCTGTCGTACAGATATATTTCGCTTTGTGTAGAATACAAGATGTCGGATTACGTTTGCAAGCAAATGGCACCAAACTGTGAAAATGTGTGTACCAGCCATTCTACGTCAATTTCCGAAACACTTTCCTCTGGATGGAGCCACTATATCTTCTTGTTAGGCGCACGTATGTGGGGGACTTTCTTCCGTGTCGCTGGTGAACTTCATTGCCCAGTGCGCAGTGTTAAATCGCGTCAGATATGCACGAAGCTGATTTGTACATCAGTTGCACAAAATATACCATCCACGTACTAGTGGTAGTGATCAGATTCAATAACTATCGCGTGCGATGTTCGGGCTTCCAGCTTTTCTCCTGGTGATACTACTTATCACTGAATACAAACTGTACATTCAAATAGTATTGACAGGTTAGCAAAACAGATAGAAAACATAAATTGTGAGATGTTTGCATTTCTTTTAATCTTCTCATTAGCTTACGTAAAACATGCGGATTCGTGTTCGAATGACGCGTTGAGTAGCACAGTGAAATTAATAGTGTCGAACGAAATTAGGAAACGGTCCGGTAAACCTGAATGGCTACCGCCACGGCAAACACACTCTGTGAGTCAAAAGCTTCTGTGCACACAGTGGAGGCCTAAGTCTACTTATCAACACAGCCTCACAAAAGTCTAGGAGCTTTGAGTTCCGATTCCGTGCAATCACTCGGACCGCTTGACCCGGATCAATCTGATGACGAAAGGTCACCAGGTGTTTCGCGATCGATGAAGCCGGGTTCCTCGTGGTCGTTTGTTGTCCGGGCGGGGGATGAGTCATCCACTGTACTAGCCACTTCGGTACATGTTCCCCATTCTTTGACCGAGACCAGATCCGTTCTGCCTATGTCGGTGTCATCGCAGCTGCAGGTGTACTGATAAATGACGAGGGACGCACTCGGGTTCGTGACGCTGTTTGAATGCGCTTGGAGGTTTAGTCCTTCTGTGGCTTGTAAAATCTGCAATTCAGACGCGCTGTAACGCATACTTCAGATGTTGACTAATCCGATTAAACAGGTGGTCCCCTTTTAAAGGTAACACTAAAGTAACTCGTTTTTCCTCCACCTTGTCCACTTGTAAGGTCTTAGGTCTTTTTCTTCCGTGGATTCCAATGAACTTGTCAGGATAACCATTTGCACAGAGAGTTCGGGTTGTGAACTCTTCCTCCGACGCTCATAGCTTTTTGTGAGGCTGTGTTGATAAGCAGACTTAGGACTCCACAGTGTTCACAGAATCTTTAGACCTACAAGGTGTGTCTGCCGTGGCGGTAACCAATCAGGTTTACTGAATCGTTTCCTAATTTCGCTTGACACTATCTATTCCATTGCTTTGCTCTGTGCCCCATTCGAACACGAATTCGCATGTTTTACGTACGCGATTGTGAAGATTAATAGAAATGCTTGCATCTCGCAATTTATGTCTTCTATCCGTTTTGATGAACTGTATCAGGCGGACCCAGTGTTTCAAACTGACAGGTCAGTTCTCCCAGATTCGCAGTTGGAATATAAACGTGACTGGGATGGCTTGTGAAAGAAATCACCGAGAACATATGTTCGCCTACAACTCGTGTTCTGATTAATTTGTTGGGCTTCTTTCGCCATTGGAAGTATTTGACAAAATTGTGAATTTGAACACTGCACCGTACAGCCTTTTGTAAATGAGTATCGATCATTTCACCGTTCACATTTTCGTCAAGGATTATCTGTGTCTAATTTGGATCCATGCCGCCACAAAATCACAACATTTTAGAGACGTTTTATTGTAGAGTAGGATTTTAGCTGCTTTTGGATTTGACTGACTTCGCTCACCACTTGAGGAACGTAACAAACAGTCAACTTCTTATGGGCACGACTCCTAATTCTTATTGTTGCTCGAAAACAAGCAATTTTTTCCGTGTGTCCACATCATTCAGAGCAGACATTTTCGAGGCAGAAGAAAATAAGCACAATTTAAGTAGAATTCTCTTTCGAAATATAAGTGGAACTGGTGATTTAAGTAATGTTTATAAGTAATCCATGGAGAAAGAAACTGGTTGGAAAACCCTGACTGATTCCAAGTTTGGGTTAACTGGAACGTGTGCCGTATTCATCAGGCTGCGCTTACGTGTGAGTTCGATGGAAGATTCATCTGCATGGACCGAAGGTCCTAACGCACTAACATGATATTATCGGCAACCAGTATTTTAATTAACTGCAATGAAAAACAACCGAAACCGCACTAAATCTGTGTTTGGCCTGAAAGTTATCTGGCTAAGAATACACAACTGTCTACTACGACCAAGTAAGAAGTCGACGACACAACCACTCATGAATGGTATGAGATGTTTTTGAAAAGATTAGTGTTTTCTATCCTATAATTCACTTTAACGGTCTTACATCCAGCACACACTATGCCATGCAGTGAAAATAAAACTGAATGGAAGGTTTTGACCCGAAAGTGTGGTCTTTCACTGAGGTTACAGGCTTCTTATCAGGGTTATCCAGCCGCCGAAGCTAACTGGTTCTGATTCACTAACTTCAAAAGCATCTTGAATAAAAACGTAGCGACTGAGCCAAATGATTTACTGCCTGAATGATTCTCACGTACAATCCGGTGTAATTTCACGAACAAAGAAGAACTCAGACCACTTATATATTTACATATAAATTTGTCTTTCATCTTCCTCTACGCGATGCTTTGCATCCCGGTTACGCAGCTGCTCATCTGACGGGCGAGTTTACATGGATCGACGGATACATGCGATTTGCACCAACCTGTAAGTGACAGTCGAATTTTGTTTTTAAGGTTGACTTGCGTTCGGTTCATACTTTTTGTAACCATCAATCTCGATGGATCAAGATTTCGCAGTTCAAAGTACACCACGTTCACCATCGATCATAACGGGGTGAGTGGGGTTGCCGAATGGACCTGCCCACTTCAATGTGAGTGCCGAATTTTGGGTCATTTTCTAGTCTACGCAACTGATCGGCAGCTCATACGGTTCACATTGTGGGTAACCAATATCGGTAGCACATGTGCATAGCTTCGTTCAGAGTGAATCATGATGATGCAATAATTTGACGTGATTTCGATTATCAGTTTGAGGATTGACATCTAACAGTGAGCCCTGTATTTGTTTGAATTCCACTTTGTGATACAGCATTGATAATTTATTGCAGTTATAAACGATTGGTTGATTTCGTTCCAACGATGTCATCTAGTGGAAGCTGAACTTGATCAAACAAAAACATCTACCGTACCTTTGAAATTTTACGGAGGGTAGTGTACAACGGTCCCCAACGACGTGCGGATTAGTGACAATAATAATAAAATGGTTCTATGCCACTTAAGTAGAGATACAATTCATAAAACATCGTTACTATTATCATACAACGAGAGCGTAGTCCTCAATTAAACACTGCCCTGTCATTAGAGATTTAAACGAAGAATATTTATTTATCAAGAAGAAAGCTGATAATGAAAAGTGCCACTCGGACAACCGTGAAGAATACACGGTTTAATTGGATGGATATTCATAGGTCGCCTGAGAGTGTGAATTCGATGAGAAGGGAGAACAAACTGCAACCGTTCGTGGTTGGCAACCCCATCAGCAGGCATATCCAATCAGCCGGCGATGGGTGCCTCTGTAATTTAGCCAGAAAAGCTAAACCGATTGTCCTTCTTGATCTCCTCGTAACTCTCTTCTGAATGGTAGTTTACGGAGGAAGTGAGGCAATTTTGCCTGGAGTTGCAGGCAACAATGAGTGCTACTCCCTAATATCCCAAGACAGGAGTTTTCTGTGTAATTTTCCAGCACCCAGTAGCGCTGGGAACAGACTTTTTGCGATAAAACAAATTAGGATAAAATCCTACCGGGAAATGGCACCCCTGATAAGCACAATTCCACTTAGGCTGATTTTGCTTATCCTCCCCTCCAATCCAGTAGCAAACCATCTGATCAAACTGGTGGTTTTGTTCGACTTATAATGTAAGAAATGTTTGATTTTGCACGCTGATAAAGATAGGAAAGTCAATAAATGGTCTTTTGAAAAGTTGTTGAACTACGCACCGTGTTTGTGGTTGAATGCGTGCGTTTCCTGTTTCAGCAAGCGTGTCTTTCGATTATTGCTATAACATGATTTCCGGACGATACAAATACGTGAGAACAACTTAGAATTGTTGCGGAAGGCAGTGGCGAGGAATGATAAAATTGTATCTTCTGGTCGGATTCATGAAAACTTTCATTTCTAAAACTGGATCCCAATCAGCAGCTTCACTTTTTCTGTTTTGAAGAACTTGTGCTTCGTAAATTCAGTTGCTTTGTATAGTCCTGTTTCGCTTCGAAAATGAAGGTCACTTCTTAGTTCTAATACTTTACTAAATCTGAACTGTCAGCTCGGGTTTGATAGGTGAGAAAGTTATTACTCGCTGTGGCACCTATCCATCAGTAGCTTCGATAGTTTATAGCACGTTACCAACCACAGCAGTGCACGTACGGCGCTTGATAAAATATTACGAAACAACTTCTAAATACTGCATAAATTCAAGTCCTCAGTCCCGTATGCTGATCAGAGTGTAGACATCCCAACTAAAAGATCCGTCTGAAGTAATCTGTCACGGTTATCGGTCACTGTGTTCATTAGTAGACAAGAATCATCAGTGCTGACCGGCCTCAGCAGTATTACTTTTCATGGAACTGCTTCTTTGAGGCCAAAAATAGTCAACCGATCACTTCAAGCAGTGCAGCTCTATTTCTTATCTAAAACGACCCACCACTATAAAACCAAGGCAAAAGTGTATTAGAAAGTTCAACGAATTACTTACTTCGCTTGATGGTTTTAGTACGGTACACTGGTTACCTTCTCGTTGGTACTTTCCGATCTGGCCCATAAATAATGAAAACACGAGCACCTCAGTTCTCGTTGATCACCGGCATAATTTTTGCAACGGTGAAACAAATGGTTTTATCGATGGTCGCCTTTCTTAATCGTTCCGTTTACATTCAGCCCACAGATAAATAGGGCAGGTTTGGCCAAGTGGAACTGAGTCTGCAAATAAAACTGTTTTTTCCGTCTCGCATTCTTCCACTAATGTATTCGTTCAGGTTCAATTAACTGTTTAGTATCATTAGCTAATTTCACCAGCACGCTTTAGAATTGGGTCAGTCAAAATCTGCGTTTCATAAACTCGGGAAACCCACTGTAATTTTGACCGTGAAGCCTTCGAAAGTAGCTCGAGGGTGATAAACATCGATGCAGGGAATGATGTAACCAGATCACCAGTGTCACACTAAAAAGTCGGAAATATATTATATCGGATGTTCTCAGAATACGAGTTGCAGGAGAACGTATGTTTTCGGTGAATCCATTCTCAAGACATGACAATCACATTTATACGAAAATGAAATAATAAGAAGGGTTGGAAAAGTTCCACCAAATCAGCACGGAAAATTAAGGGTAAGGAGGGATGGAAATACGTATGAATGACCAGATTATGTAACCGGTGCTAATTTAGCTTACGTCACCGCTGCCTCCGGCTGTGTAACACCGTTGACTGTTGGTTATGGAAGTTGGAGTGGTAGGACTAAATTTCGCTGCGCGCATTGCTCAGGCTTCCAGAGGCGGATGATAACTGCCTCGGCAGCTGCTAGTATCCGGAGCCTAATTGCTCTTTACATGTATTGTGGGACCCGGTGGACTACTTTGAAGGCGGACTGGATGTCGACTAAATGCCCAATTTTTAATAGGAATTCGACTGTTGAACGTGACACCACTCTATTGCCTTTGTGTCTACGTCGTCGTGGGTGACCCTCCTTAGTGAATTTTGATAGCTGTCTTGACATTCGACCTATGTAAGTAGCACCACAGGTGCACCTGAATTGATAGATGATCATGGAAGAGGTCAACAAGGGCAGTTTATCTTTATCTTCACATCGGATCATTGGTGACGTGAAAGACAGGCGTCTGATCTCGGCAGCTTTGAAGGTGGACTTCACGGTGGAACTCAAAATTTTAAAGACTCTATTGGCTACAGTATCTCCCTTGAAAGGAAGTCGGATAGATAACACTTTCTTTTCTGGCTGTGTGATTCTCAATGGTTTTATCCGTTCAGTCCAGTTTCTTTGGATAAATTTCTCAGGATAACCGCTGCTAATTAGCGTCTTCCTTATGCGATAGCTCGGCCTCCAGAGAGTCTACTGTGCAGATATGTTTAGCCCTGTGTAGAATATAGCGTATCAGATTACAGTTGTAACCAAGTGGCACAAAACTGTGAGAGTTTGTGTGCTGGCTCTTCCAGGTCGCTTTCCGATACACTTTCCTCTGGATCGAGCTATCAAGTTGTCTGATTAAGTGTACATCAAGGAACGATAGGCAATTTTCTCCTTCCATTTCGGTGGTGAACCTGATTGCAGAGTGCGTAGTGTTAAATTCGCGTGATACATCACCTAAATTGGTCTGTGCGTCTATTATGCAAAATATATCATCCAAATATCGGTAGTAGTGGTCCAATCGACTTATTGTTCTGCGTAATGCTTGAGTCTCCAGCTTTGCCATGAAAATGTCAGCAAGAAGTGGTCGGATGTTGCTGGGATATGAATCCAACAGGTAACATGGAAAAAGATTGTTAATGCCAGTAAAATAAAAACTTGTGAAGTTTTAGTGTCCTTTTTAAGTTTACACGTTCACAAAGTTTCACTTTCAACAGGTTAATAGCTACGTGTATCAAAACGCGTGATACGAAGCAAACTCAAAATATACAGCACCGATGTGATGTTGTCAATACAACTCCGTCTGAATTTCATTGCATTCTTTAGTTATAGCTTCCTAACAAATAATCCTGGAGGCATGAGTAAGATCCGGTGGCCGGAAACAGAGATATTTACTGATGATCGGGAAAATAGTGGTACTAGTGGCAGCGTCAGTAGTTATAGTAGTAGTAGTAGTAGTAGTAGTAGTAGTAGTAGTAGCGTTGTACTCCTGAATAAGTATCGGATAATAATTCGTTCATTACAAATCAACCATTCGAACAATTCTTACAATAATGGGCTACAACGAAACACTTCAAGTTGATCACATGTACGTGATCATCACAACACTTTCTGTATACCTGAATCCTCATTTTGTCTTACTTGCTCAGTCCCTGTGACATCTCATCCATAATGATTTCAAATCTAGCATCTGCTGAGGAATATTTTGTGAAACACCCTACTAAAATAGGGGTAGTAGTAGCAGTAGCCTTAGCTGTAGCAGTATTTTTTTTCCAGTATCAGTGGTATTTATACCATCCGAAACAAATACAACCATATTAAATATTCAAAAAGGTGAATCCGTAAGAAAAGTATGAAGCTTTTCTACAGTGGATTCGAAAGTTAAAAACTTGTTTTTGAAACTAAAATTCAGCTGTTTGTGACCAGGAAAAGAGTGATCCCCCTAGTTTCAAGAAGCTTTTAGGCTCACAAACGGGTAGTTTCTGTATAAGAAGTTCAAGTTTATCGATCTAGTTTAGACTGGCTTTATTTTATGAAGGTTTATCAGTGAAGTGAGTAGTGAGCTTGACTACCCCCAGAGGAAATGAGGACCATAAAAATACTGACAGATGGACGGACAGACAAAGTGACCTATTTACCGACCGAATAGAGTTCTGAAGGTCAGAGTTATTGAATCACCTGCTTGCATTCCCGAATACACTGTATAGCCAAATGTTCCCAATTCCAGTTTCAATAGATTGCGATTTGTATATTAACAGGCTAGCTCAGAGGATTTCGAATCATTTTTCTGGAAGTAATATTCTTAACACCGAGATGAGGACCACGCACTCAATTACTGACCTTGAATGCGTAAGGCAAGAACCACGGCTAGAGTATTCCCAGTTAATCGTTACACTCATGTAACATTTTGTCAAAAGAAAGGTACCACCAAAACTACATGAAATCAGCGGACAAAACGGAAATTCTTCTGGAAGGTTCGCTCTGATCAGTTAACTGAATAACCCCCGTGGTCTCATCGAGTTGAAGAGATATACAGTATTCACAATAAAGGTGATAACCTGGTTTTATTTCATTTCCCCACGATTCAGATCTTCCTGTTTGGAAAGCAATTCTGGTTGCAGTTTCGTGTTGACTGACTCCTTTTAGAAAACACTGAACATCAAATTCACTCTTTAGGGAAGGAAACTGTATACTGGAACTGTGAACTCTATTTTGAAAGGCACCTGTACACCATGTATATTCGAGTTTGTTTACTACAGTCCCACGGCAGGCTTGACTACAGAGACAGGCTCGCCACCTCAGGTCAGCTGAGGCTTGTCCGCTTGGCGATTTCGTGGAGAACGTATTTGTTTCTCTCGTTCGCGGTCTGAGCAAAACCTGGGCAACCGTGCTCAAAATCCAACGGCCAGTTCTGGACATACCTATATACTTATTAGAACTTCTTTCTGGTACACTACTGCGGGTAAGGTACCAGGTTATGCCTCACGTGAGGATGTTCACTTTATAGCCGTGGGCAATATCTATTCATTCCTTATGGGGATTTACTATAGAGAAACCGCGCACAATTTGAACGATATATTGCCACAACTGCCCCATAAAAGCTCCAGTTTGTTTATAGTGAAAAATTTACTTTCATTGTTGGAGAAATAAGCTTTTGCACTTTCTCCACATTGGACTTCGAAGGCGAAACCAGTGCACTCAATGGGGCACGTGATACTTAGTGACAGTTGGAAAAGTCTATGCCTGAAAAGCTGAAATGATTCAGTAAGGACAGATACAAGACCGAATACTGTTCCCCGTATAATATATATATATATATATATATATATATATATATATATATATATATATATATATATCAGAAATTACAGTGGAAGTGTACGTGGAAATGAAAACCCCTAAATGTTCCGCTTACGACTTACATTTCCACTTGCCTGTGGATCGACGCCACATGCGAAGTGTCAAGTTTAATAAATTTATCGTGCTATGCTCTTGACGGAGAAGAAGTATTATCCAGAATACCTTTATGTTTATCAGTCACCAAGTAATAAAGGCGCCTGCCATGAAAAGTCTGCGTCAGAATGCAACCTTCTACTTGGGGGTAGATCAATTCTGTAAACTGCGACGTCGTTTGAATTTCGACAGTAACTAGTTTAAGCACCCTGAGGAGTGAATATTCAGCTTTCACATAATCATGCATACGTCGTCCAAAAGGAAATTATAAAACCCATGGTAAAATAAGATAATGCACCAATGAGTAGTAAGCATCTTTGTTAGTTCTGATATCATCGCAGATGAACTGCGCAAATACCTTTCCAGGTGGGGCACAGTCAGACTGTTTCACACTGGACAGCGTGCATAAAGATGTTATGTTTTGAAAATGTGTGGAAGAAGCAGACATACGCTTCGCTAGCTCTTCGTGAAGCGGATGATCAGATTCCGTGAGGAACTTTGTTGACAGCTTTTGGTCATTTTTGCTTTGTCAGGATCTGTAAAAGTGAGTAAAATGCCGTCGGAAAAGTAGCCTGTGAAATACATTTTGTCCAGCTCTTTGAAATGGAATGCTTCTGACAGCAGAGACTGTATCAGCTAATCTCATTTAGTATCACTAGTTAAGAAGAAGTATAAATAGTGTTGTAGAATTTCTCTGGTTTTGAGCAAATGCATGTGTCAGGAAATATATCTGCATTTCCGGTGAATTCTGTTTATGTGTCCATGCATAAGCTGACGTAAGCATCTCATTGCATTAGTCGCTAAATGAAAAACTGCGTGATTACGAAAGCAGTTTCACCCTGGATGATTTTATTACCTCATGAAACAGACTGAAAACAGTGCTCGTCAAAATGTATGTTTATCGAAGTGAAAAATCCAATTTTTGACCTCTGAGGCATAGACCAAAGCACAATATCGCATTTCGTGGATTAGCTTTGAGCCAAAATATAACCCCGTTTTGCCTTTTCGAAAACTGCTTTCTAGTATCCTGTTCATCACGTATGCCCTACCAATGCTTATTCCATTTTCGTTCTTTGTAATTTAGAAGCAGTAAGCATTGGTGCGAACATAAGGGAAGTCTTTTCCGCATACTGTTCTGTCCTGCTACATGCAAGCCCTTAAAAGAAATCTCCTGTTAATCTCTACTTGTTGCTCGGTATCCAAGCAAGATCGGCTACAAGGGAGACTTTGCGCAGATTTTCTTAAGAGGTTAGGTGCCGGAATAGAGAACGAGTGAATGGATGGGAACGACAAAACGATAAATCTTCGTATAACAGATGTGCAGGATCTTGTAAGAAGCTATATCGTTTTAGAACACTGCCATCACCTTGAAAGCTTTAGCCCTCAAACTGCGATTAGGATTAGATTGCCAGAAGTCAAGCAACACCATGGATTTCATCCAACCGAAAGCATTTCTGCAGTCAGCAGATATTTCCTATTGTGAACTTGGAACTAACAGTTGCTGAGATGTCAAATATCAGTAGACCACCGCGTATCAAACTTTCATTCGCGCTGATTGTGGCTAGCAAATGAAGGGAACGACCTTAATCTCAGACTGAAAATCTGATATCTGCAGCAGGTAAACATCAGTTTTAAATATCACTGACTTTCCATGTTGATTCGTTACTGCAATCAAATCTGTGATAAGGAGAGAATTTGAAACTCCTGACGAATCACCTTGTGATTCTTAAATTGGACTTTTCTCCATGAAAACTCCTTACGATCCAAATAAGAGTACAGTGAAAAGGTTAACCGTGGAGTGTCCGAGTATAGGAATGATGGAACTGGAAAATACTGGATGCGCATAGCTGATGGGTAACCAGCAGAAGCCGTGAAATTGGCCGTATGCCTCCAGGAAAATGTTATCCCATCATCCATACACAACACTGCTTGTATTCTAAATATTATAAATTCCTCTCTTGATCGAATTATACAATTTGGCCGAAACTATTTCTCCAAAGAAAGCGAAAATTTCTAAAGCGATCCTAGTGTCACTAAGCGCTGGCCATGGTTAGACTCGAATCTTACACTTCAATTCCACGTGCACTTAGCCAGTCTGTAGTTTTTCTGTCCCTGGTAGAATTTCCCAGTGAGTTCCCTGTATTACACTGGTTGAATATAGAAACACAGCTCGTGAGCAGTACTTCGCCGTAGAGAAAAATCAATATTTGGGTCAATCTGGTATTAGCCCATATCTAGCAAACTGGACTTCATAATATCTGGTTTGACCCAAAGCAAGCCCCCCGGAGATTTGTAAAAATAAAAACCTTCCTGCTTCTGCAGTATCAAGTAATCAATCAAATGAGATTAGTAAATCAGTAAAAATCTGTGGGGCGAACAGAATGACACTTATCTTAGTTGAAAGCAGTTTCAAGATTGTTGAGTCAAGGTTGACTATCAGTGGAAAGTGTACACTTTATGGTCAGACTCATTTTATATACGTAGATGTTGCTATTCTCATAACGATTTCTGCTTGCCTCTGATTTCAAGTTGGACTGACTGGATTCCACTTCACCATCGTACATTCCGGTGCCCTGCTCTACCTCCGGGTCTTGATGAGACTAAATTTGACACAGCGAATCCAATTCTACGTCAGTACATGAGTCAGATCCAACCTCCAATGGCACCGACCACACCCGGTTACGGACTACATCCCGGCGGTTATCCGGGACCGATACAGTCAAATCAGTTGTTGGCACAACAGACTCTACGTACGCTTCAGGGAATGCACACATTGAATGGATTCGAAGAGCCAGAAGCATGGGATGCAGATCTGGGTCTGATGCCTCCACCGCAAGTGCAGCAATTCCGGCCAGAGTTAGCTTACGGGTTGACCACAACACGTTTATACGGACCGAGTGACGAGCACACCAAGCCGGGTTGGGGCCGCACAAGTCGTGACAGTTGGCTCCGTCTGAATCCGACAGCACCCTACTCAGATATGGACACCAGTTCTATTATTCTTGGATGCACTATTTTACCACTAGTCACGGTAGGCATTTGTCAGTGTTGCTGCCTGGCTCTTTAGTTAGAATCATTGTCAAACTACTGGATGCTATATTGAGATCAAATTAATTTGTAAACCGTATTCCACCACTCTGTTCATTGCCGAAGACCCGTGGAGACTAAGTGACTTACTGCGCTTGCCTACGGCCTCGAAGGTCCCAGGTTCGAATCGCTTCCGTCACCGGTTTCGTTGGTGGTAGACTGTAATCCATTATCGTCCGGTTCATTACCACACCTGAACTATCAAGACCTTATATGGTTTTCCACTCCAAGTCTGAGGGTCTGTTTACTGGTCATCGCCAATAGTACAGTAGGATTTTGTGGCTTCGAGGTACACCCCATCCATTGCACCCAAGAGCAAGCTTGTTTTCTGCTATCACCAGCTCCTAATCACACTTGGCCTATTGAGCGAATTATTAATTATCCTCTGATCTTAGTCTCAAATCATGGTTGACGACGAGCCCCACTAGTGTATTGGGCCTTTCCGGTCACCCTTCCACAACTATTACGTACAAGTACGGAATAGGGAAAACTCTAAGTATTATCTTTAGCACAAACGTGCACCAAGTGTCCGAAAAATCCCACGGAAAGCACAGAGAATAACAACGTGGTGAACAGGCTACTTTACAGTAGCTGTACTCATACCAATACTTAACATAAAATAAGACTCCCAGAACAACAAAGAGAAATTGGAATTCAGGTTTTTCTGTTCACGTGCGCGTGTGCTGGTGAAATTGACCGCAGTGCACAATGCTCTAATGGTTGCACACTTCTTCGGGAACGAGAAGCGGGCCACTGGATTTAAGTGCTCGCAGAAATCTTTCTTGGCACACAGGGTAGAATTAATAAGACGAATCTCTCGGCTTCGGCCGTGTCTAGGGGATGACTCTTGACAAATCTTGATTGCTTGCCCCGAACTTTGTAAATGATACATGTGCATAGACAGATCTGGATTGTCATTCCCCTTCTTTCTTTTGAGTCATTTTTAATGTAATCTGTGGGTATGAGTAAAAATAGATGCAAACGAGTCTTTTCACCACTTTTGTTTTTAACTACTGTGTATTCAACTCACTAAAGAGAATTTCCTCTGCACAATCCTGATGTATTTCTTCTGAACTCAGACTATACCTTATTCACAAAACAGAAGTATGTTAATGCTTTTCCTAATTATTTATTGAACGACATGAACTTGTGTGTTAGCGTGTCGATTCCCGGAAGATAACTAAATCTTATAACGAGTTAAGGGTGCAGAAATAGCCTTATCATATACTGAGTTGTATTGTTCAGTAAGTCACAAATATTCAGTCAAAAAGTTTTCTTCATCTAGGAAATTCTTTCTCAAGCTACGTTTCTGCGAAGCGATATGTGAAATCCAGTCCCGGTGCTATCGAGTCTTATCGTAGGAAAATATGTGTGAACTAAGACTCTCATCGCATGTTTTGGAACCGAAAACTGGCAAGGGCACATAGCTAAAAGATGTTTCTTGACGATTACTCAGTTCATGAACAAAATTAAGTAAGATTTTGCTGGGTTTATTGTAATAAAAAACCAAGGATTAAAACCAGAACAGTTGTTGTGCATCTATGGACTGGTGGTTGGGCATCGATGGATATTCAATTGCGTTACTCTCGTCAGACTCACTGCTCCATGATCGTTGAACTGGAAGGACGTCTTCCCCTTTAGGCGAAGGTAGGCGGTTCGATTGCTGCTCGCGCCATCTGAATCACAAAACTACAAGGGAATTTTTATATTCTCCAGATCAAATTTATTGGTAAATGCTAGTAAATAACTTCAGTACCTTCACTGATCGAAAAGGGGATGCTGTCAATCGATGACTGATGACGGAATTCACCTATAGCTATGGGTTTTGAGCTCGGCATTCCTAAATAGCCATGGGGAGCATTTGGCCAGTGGCGGTGTTTTTCATCAGCAACAACTTTATATAAGCATAGTCTTTATGGGCCTGTTTGGCTTTCCCCCAAAAATAGAGATCGTTATACTTCACGTTTGTTTCGCATGTTCATTTCTAATGACAGTGGTTGGAATGATACCTATTGACCTTTGAGCTCTTCCTGGTTTTCTAGTGACATTTGTGAATCTGTTCAGTTTACCATTTTTTATCGGTGGCTTGACCAGTGAATGCAACTCGATGTAATTTTCTCTCACTGAGATAAACAGCACACAAAATACGATATCCTTTTGTTAAACATATTTGTAGCGAAGCTCACCGTAAGAATACTGGCTATCATCCGCGTTTTTATCATCATATCACAAATAAAATGACCTATGTCAATCGTACATGTTGTAGTTTGCAAGGACCAGTGTTCGTTGGCTAGGGATTGTTCGTGTTCGATATGAAAAATACAAAGAACAGGTAAATCCGTGAGAGCACAGCTCAGTAAGTGTCTTACTGGGGAATCCCCACTTAGGTAAATCGAATACCAGTAGGAATGTCAACAGCCTGCTCACTACAACGTATTACAAAACTCGTGTCCGCTTTCTATTCATACGCTGACCCTCTGATTGGTCAGAATATATATTGATATATTTTTTATGATTTGTTTTGGCTGGTGTGCTTATCCTTCAGTGTAAATATTTGATTGATCACCGGAATGTAACGTCAAATAAATCAAAGAAAAAGGAAAAGATTCTAAAGGTTTGTGATTGCATTTTATAGCCAGAACGACGAGGACCAGGATTTGAGAATAATCCGGCCGCCATCATTGCCTTTTAGGTTACGATATCCTCCAGGTGCGAGACAGGGGAACCCTTATTAAAGCTCATTTAGGAATGGAAAATGGGAAGTCAGAATGCTTTCTAAGATGAAAGCGCCTTTTCTTTTTTCGATAAATCGACCTAAGTAGCAGGAGTATTGAATCGATCATAAGTTTTGCCGAAAAAATAATTCTGGACTATACACGTACTCATTGAAGCACGTGTATCATTGCTTTGCCCACGAGTATCTACGCCATCAAAATTTATGAGCGCTTCAGCGATTCTGTTGCCTGTTTGACGATCACTTATGCAATAAAAATCGAAAAATCACGTCTCTATATCTTAAAGTTGAGCCATGGAACCCCAACATTGTGAAACAGAAAGGTATAGCATATAACAAGAAATGAACAATAAGAGAACACGTTAACAGAAATATGCTGACAGAATTCTTTATTGGAAATCTGAAAATTTTCTGACTCAGTACCGTAACGAGACTATCGGTCTACTTTTCCGACACGGAAATTAATACGTAAAGATGGTTGAAGTAAGTTTTAGCTGCCTTTAATTCTCTACTATTTGGTACAGTTCAGAGGAAATTATTCATCTAGAAGTTGATTCTGATAGAGCAAAACTGCCCTCGGAACATTTAGATGAACTATAAGCAAATCCGAAACGCATACAAAACGGCGCGAAGCTCACACTCTGATGCGAACCGGAATTCCCGTTATTCTTTCCGTTGACTGCCATCATTTAAAAGCATTTTTAAACCACGGGTAAAGTGAAACCTTCCATTTATGAAAGAATTCCTTTTGACATCATCTTACTGCCACAAGTACCAAAAACCTTTGGGGTCAAAAAGCTGCTCCTACTGTACTCTTTAAATGAGAAATCTTTTGAAATACAACTCATCGTAATAACTTTGATCAAGTTTTGTAAGTTAATCAGATTTCCCTACCTAGGTTACTCTTACCTAACAATGCTCACAACTTTTATCATGACAACCGCAGACACACTTTCAACTATCCACGGCCCCTTGTGGAATCAAATTAAATGAAAGCAGACTTTCCCTCAAATACTGCCATCCACAAATACTGTGATGTATCTTAGTTAAATCTCGAAACTGTAACTGCATACTGAAAATGATTTTCAATGCATCACAATCGATTATACCTGTTTCATGTAAGTGGAAAATAAGCCTGGAGAAGATACCGCCTCCTGCAGCATCCGGGAATTGTTGACCAATTGTTTGGAAGAGCTTCTGTCCATGTGGGGATCAGAAATCTCACAGGGAAATAACTCGGAAGCCTATAAAGTACCTGTTGTGTACAGAGAAAAACCTTACCTTTATTTTCTTAGTTATTTTGTTATCTGTACCGAACGGATAAACAGAGGCAATTTCCCACTATACATTAAATATAATCAAGTTCATCGTGAACGGACTGACTGTCACAGTAGATTTTGGAAGCGTAACATAGGATTACGTAGGCTTACAACATTGCGTTGTTCAGTGCTAACTGCTGACATATCCTGAATTCGAAAAAGACAGTTTCCCTGGTTTCCACAGAAATGATAGCTGGATATGTCTTACTTCGGCAAATTAACCAATCACATATCAAACCAGAATATGCAATATTGTCAGCCTGTAGTGTTCAATTTCTTTCTGTAGTGAATGACCGGTTGAAGAGCAAGTAAATTTTCAAGCTGTCTATCATGAACTACTGTTATTTACAAATTACTCCACTCCCGTGCTTCTTTCTAAGATCTGTTTGGAGGTATTTCTAATCCTCTTGAAAATAAAGCAGTGACTGTTAACCCCAAATGGCTTACTTGTGTGTGTGTGTGTGTGTGTGTGTGTGTGTGTGTGTGTGTGTGTGTGTGGATATAAAATTGCTCATTCGATTGTTCGTAAAATTCCAACTCATTTAACTGTCTAGCAGTTTCCCCATTTTTAATGTGTACAAAAGTTCATCGACAAACTGTGTGATTTTTGGTATGAAACAACAAAAACGGAAACTAAAGTACTCATTTTGTTTTGACATGCAAACAAATAATCTGTTTTGATGTATCGTCAACGGGAGGATTTGTAGCTCGTTTGTTTGTATTCGACAAGAGCTCAACAACGCATGTAGGAATGGTTTTATCTCCCCCGTTATCCGTGCATAAAACCGATTGACCATCTCCTTTGTCTGTCTTCTGGTGTGTCTATTCATCCCACACGTTCGTTCGCCCGCTGTCACTTACGTCACGTGTTATGAACACCCCTTTCTTCATGGTGTACACAACTATTCGCCCTGTCCTTCATTTTTCACATAGCGATTCGCTATACTGTACTTTATTCTACTTCCTTTGCTTCCTGCACGACCCGACGGCCGCTTCTCTATAACAGATTTTTGTTATTGAGGTGACTGCATCCTGCCTGGCTTGCTGTGGTCCTTTCATTACGAACAGGCAACCCAAACGGGCCGGTCAACTCCGGCATGTGATTGGTCAATTGTATCGATTGGCAGGTAAGAAACGCTATTTTTTATTTCAAGTGTTCTTTCCTGGCGCAGGAAATACTGTGCGTGAGTTTTTATTTGAAGGCGGATAAAACTTGCCGACTGATGGTGACGAGGCAATGATAAATGTGAATAGTAGGACACGGAACGCATTAGGGTGGAAAAGTGACTAGCTTAACTAAAATATCGGTCGACGAGGTATGATCAGTTGTCCGTAGAACTGCGTACTACTTACCCAATCGAGGCCATGTGATCCACAGATGTGATCATTCCGCCTTACTATTCACCTCTCTTCATGATTACAAATCCAACATTATGACACTTGAAAAAATAACTTGTCCTCACCCAGGAATTATGTTTTACCAACTGACTCCAGCTATAATGCCCGCTAAAAATGTGCCGTAACGTCATGAAACGTAGCAGCATAAATGCAGCTGATATGTCCGTGTACGAAATATAGTACACGTTTATGCTTATTTCAAAATCTTCACAGAAACACCACCCATTTGAATAGAATATATCTGCTCAGCATTACTGTTCACTGCTGTATAACGACACATTCATTTATATGAGTAGAAGGCAGATTACGCCTGTGTGACGTGATTCATTATGCAGTGAGGATGCCCAAATCACCACTAAAAAGCATGGAATCACTGTACAGCTGTTTCATTCTTGTTAGTTTTCATCAGCACAGCGCATCCACTGAGCCCCCAATGGGGATTCGAACCCCGAGTGAACGACTGCTAATCGAACACATCACCAGGTTATCCGGGCTGGCACTCAACGGTCTGTTGAACATATTTACTCGTACGTCACTGGCTCTGTAAAGTAACAACCAGTTTCGCGCCCAGTGAACGACTCCTTGGATGGGCGAATCCTCTGTAGGTGCCTAGGTAAAACGAAGATATTTATTCGTTAAATTTCACCGGTAGCAAGAGAATTCCTTATCATAGTTCACCATTCCACTTACCTTTTTGAAATTTTCTGAAGTACTTAATAGCTGTTTCTTTCCTATAATTAAACTATCATCAAGTTGTTCTTCTGAGCAAAGGGCCTGACAACACGCAAAAATTCCGCGTCGTACCGTTCACGCCATCGTAATCCATTTCCAAAGAGTTGCTACAGGTCTAGCTTGCTTGATGTTACTGTTCAGAACTGCTTCACTACAGCTGGCAATAACCCCTATTGGCCCCTGAACAAACTTGTTTCGTTAGCAAAATACAATATCATTATGAAGAGCTTTAGTCCTGGTACCGAGTCATCTATCAATTCGCGTTGGTCCGACCGATGTGGGCAGTCAACACTTCCAATTGGCTGGTGTTCAGGCTAAACACGATATAACGACTTATATCTCCGTCTATCTGTCTGTGCCATCGATCGGCTGTCCTGTTGCCAGTGTTTCTGTTATATCAAACCCTCATCCCAGTACTAGACAGGCGTTGCTTGCGCATCCCATAACTCACCGTGATGGCGCTGAACTGTTTGGAAGAACAGGGTGTGTGTTGACCATAAAACAGCAGCTACCCTCAGTGTCGACCATTTCTCGCTTACTTATCTCAGTGAGGAGATAGAAAAATCCATATAATAAAATAACTGGAAAATAAGTTAGCCCAGAAATATAACCAATCTATTCTTTTGAACATTAGCCCCTGAATAATACACTTTCTTTCGAACTTCGCCCTAGACAGAGACGACGTGACTCATGATCAGTTAACTCACAAATTACAAGTGAGTTCATAAGATGTAAATTCAGACTGAGAAAATATAAACAGCGACCATTTTGATTAATAAAACCTTGGATGTGGGTTCAAACCCACCATAGCCGACCATGATAGGCTTGATTATTGTTACCAGGTTTACTACTAACATTGTCCAGTGGGAAGGTATGAACCAGCACACTGCCGGTAAATGGTCCGTTTCCGTGGCAAATAGCACGCAATCTTCAGTCCAGAATCATAGACCAGTTCGGAGGTCAGCGAAGCAGACAACAGGTGATCGGCTGTCCAGTATCGCACACAGGACTGCAGCCAGCCGGGTGGATCAGTAGACCTACCAGTGGCTACTATTTGTCTAAACCGACCAGATTTCAGTCAACCGATTCGGAAGCAACCAATCGGTTGGACCAATAAGCCTTCATATAAGGTTTAAGTTATGTTCGGCACATATCTGATTTAAATAATCTGTTTTGTACGAGTAAACCAGGATGATTCGAGGCCAGAAGAGTCTCCTTACTGAAGTCAGTGGGTGGCTACAACAGGGACAATGCCACTCCTCCCTATAAGCTCCAAGGCCAAAATTCCCACTTTTCTGTAATAGTATATCTTCAGCAGAGTAGGACGTGTGAATGGGCTTGATCTGAATACAGATTCTACTGATCTTAAATTATACAACGCAATATAAGTTGTCCAGCAGAATACCTTATTTCATGATATTTAACCGGTTTATTTTCATCCGCCAAACAGTCACCTACACATTTGGCCTGTTGGCAGTCATGCTCCTAGCGCTGATCCTACAAGCTGCCATTGGCCGCCTTCGACCGGAATTCATCAAAATATGTCGTCCCTCTCCCAACGTGTGTCCTCGTTGGGCTGCTCTGCTCAAGGCAGCCGGTTACGGATTTGATTTAAATGATCCGGACGCATTCAGCAGTGATCCACAGCTAATGACTTTTCTTCAACAAGAGTCCGCCCGTCGTGGATTCTATCTCGTGCCCCGTACGACCACACCTAGCCCAAATGTGAGGAATGCAGGATATGCGGAAGAAGGAGTTTTCTCGGATGCTGACTGCACAGAAAAGAATGTACTTCGAATGAAGTATGCTCGGTGAGTTTGCTCCGGAAATTATAAATACTGATATTCCCGCAATCATTCATATGAGATTAGATTTCCGTACATTTAAGTAATATGGTGCGCATTAAGCGCAACTGTATGTAATTGGGTGAATATTGTGTACAATTAATTTTCTCTAGCGCCCTACGAGTCACATGACACGAATAAGTCAACATTTGGAGATAGCATCGGAATCAAGATAAGGAAGAAAACCTATACAGGCTATGGAATTCCCTGGTACGTTAAGTAGCCTCGGAAAAAACTGTGGTGGCTCTTTTATAAGGGTCAGAATGTGGACGAAGCTGACGTGGACTCAAAAACTGGACCTCCGAAGTAGATGAGCAAACACAGTATATTATTACTGCTACCGTGGACTAGTGCAGACCAAAACGTCACGTGCAGCACGTCGAACGCGAGTATCAGACATCATAAAAGAGAATTCCAGCTTGGTAAAATACTGAATACTGCTTAGTCGACAGCTCTAGTATTACCAGTCCCCGTAATCAGAAGTTGGAGATCGGAGTACCTGATTATCCAGACTTTACCTAATAAGTTCATTTATGATTTTAGTATCTATGCGGAAAGACGGTAATATATATTACCAGTGAGCCGGTCGGTTAATAAACTGAGGAGATAGGATTTCATGATAACAACACTAGTACGAAGTGGGATAAAAGGACCATTTCAGCAAACGATCGCCATTCTATGCGACCCACAGATCTTCTTGTTCACTAGAGCTTTTTGTTCATTAAAGATTAGTGGAAAAACTTCCAAGGAGGGATATCTTCAAGACCGAAATGATACGATTAGTCAAGAACTGAATGCACAAATAAAGTTCCAATTAGGTCATAAAATGTTCACAGGGTTAACCAATCTCACAACAAAACTTATCTCAATCTAACCTACTCAGTAGTCACAGAGATTCCATGCACCTGAGGAATGAGAACTTTTTTTGATTGTTTACCCCAACACTGCGTTCTGTCACAGACTTAACAGAATGGGAATGATTTTGAAGTCTGCCTACGCTTTCAAGCTTACTGTTTTACGGCTCTGATGCATTTCTTAGGACCCTGAAACAGACGGGAATATAATCTGACCGCGGAAAGCAATAAATTTCGTGCGGCTTCTGAAAAACTCCATAAAGAACAACAGAAAATTCAAAAAAAATACTTCTAGCAGTTTCCCCAATTACTCCTGATTGATTATGTTGGTGATGGCTGTTACGCAAGCCTTAAACTAGTTCAACGTTTACTTCTCCTTTTCACAGAACCTCGTTTCCGTCGCTCAGCGCCTCAGTTACAATGTATGCCACTATATTCCTCGCTGTAAGTTATTCCGTCATTCAGTTTCCCCTTTGACTGTTTATAAATGATTACCTTGGCTGCAGTGCGCACTAGTGATGATATAGCAAAATGGTCCGGAATACATCGTGCAACCCAATGCTATTGACTTCTGTGTTCAAATTTGTGCCGGGAAAGTTGTTTTTTACCATATAAAAATCGAATTTGAACACCGTGATGGACAGAAGACCTCTGTTTACCATTTTCTAAAAATGTCCCGATGGAGCTTAACAAGACATTCAAGTGGAACTTTCCTTTTGCTAAGGTTCGCTTTAATCGGTCTGAATGCAAGTACGCTATTAAATGTTATGCTACTTATGAGTAGCCAAGAATGTTTCAAGATATTTGAAAAACCTAGTCGTGTTTTTTACCGAAAGTGCTGCTATCGGTTACAACATTTCTTGAGGTGAACCGTTACTTTTTCTGCCTACGGGAAGGTACTTTTTCAATGGAAATATGTTCCTAAATGCACAATTCTTACACATTATGGGTTACTGACAAAATTTGGCACTACTTTCGTTGTTCTCTGTCAATGGATTTTTAATGAGACCAGAGTTCAATGGTAAATGTGGCTAGCGGAGGAAAATAACGAGTATATATTTCCACGAGCACCGCACCACTTCCAGTCCTCACCTCAACTGGAACAAAACGATCAAAATATCAACAAAATTCATAAATGTTTGGTAAATATGGGCTAACTCCTGTATACTAGTTCGAAAGAGTTAAATTTCACTGTAGAGAAAGAAATGGAGGAAATAAGCATAAATTTTAATTTTTCTTTAAAGTACCTCTCGACTCATTCTTTTTCACCATTCTGAACTAGAAGCAAGTATTCTTGAAGGTTCAGTGGAACAACCGTTGGATAACATAGGTATGGTATTAAAAAATAATCGTATACTACGTTATGTGTTTGCCGTAGAACGAATGGGCTGAGTTTGTGAGCGGTCTATTACAGCAATGCGCATAACCAGTGGCCCGAAACTTGGTTTCTTCTGACTACACCCAATTTCACTTAATGTCAATTTAACTCTCATAAAATACGGGAACTCTTCAATCATACTTTTCTGTATCCTTGGACTGTCCTCGTACTTCTATTCAGTTCGCAGTACGCTTTTCCGATTATCTATTTCTCACCCACACCCCTACGTTTTGTCCGATCAGGCTTACATCACACACACATTACGTTATCTGCGCCGAACATGTTTCTGCATTCCGCTTACTCTGTTACTCAGCAGTTGCTTGGTCAATTTACTGCTCGGGTTGGGACGTGTGGTCTATCGGAAAAACTGGTTGGAAGATGTGCTAGCTGGATGGGCGTTGGGTCTGATTGTAGCCGCTTATGTGGTGAGCATATTTTTCGCTGTTTTCTTTTACATTCCATGCTATGAGTACTGGAAGAGCAAATCTATAGCCCGAAAAGTCAATCATAACAAGAAAGGAGGCGACGAAAATGACCATCCTATTTACAGTGGAGGGCTTCATAAAGCACTAAAGGGTCAGTCGATTGCAAACCTGCCTCTAACACCCACAGTGATCGACGTTGGCAAGACTCCAGCTGCTTACCTCCAAGTAAATAATCAAACACTTGTACTGTTCAACCACTGTGAATTCATCTCCGTACGAATCTTTGGTAGGTAAGTATTTCCTATGAATCGAACAGAAAATCCCCTGGTTGATACTATTTTCGTGAACAAGTGAGTCTTCCGTACTTACAACCACAGATGCAGCGTACAGTCGGCTGAAGTGCACATTCACAAAAAATAGCAACACTGCATTGTACCCCAAAAGTGGGTTATCTGCAGATATTATTACGTGCATTCAACATAGGACTAAATCCACCGTATTCACTAATGTGGACAGTTTATTCGTAAGCCCTCCGCAGATGTATCATGTGAAAGTCACAAAATATGCCCTTCTTTCTTGACTAAACAATGAGATCAGAGGGCCTGGAAGAAATGTGCACATGCACTGACGACGTCACCTCGGCTGATGATGAAACGTTTGCGATCTGAACGCCAAGCTCAGCGATCAGAACGTTATGGCAACAATCGATTTTACCTGCACATCGGTCATTCAAATGCAATGCTTATCAAGGGACAGATTGCTACCAAACTACTACTACTAAAAAATGACACTCAGGTTGCTAAAATTACCACGAATTCTACAGTCCTATTCAAACTTTTAAGGAAAACCAAAGTCCAAAATGTTTCACGTTGACTGCGAAAAACCGTAGTGTGAAATTAACAAGTACAGATGGTGCCTGGTGTCCAACCCACTTCCTTATCCATGCTAGCACGTAAAAGCAGTGAAAAAGGTTTGTCTCAAAGGCCAACTGCAACAAAAACAACCTTTGCATCTCTTTAAATGAGTAGACTTCTGTTTGGTGTGTACGTAAATATTCAAGTGTGAAACATAGTGATGCACTTATTAAGTCACGAATAACAAGTCATTGATGTCATTTTGACGCGTGTCACGAGCAGGACGTGGAACGATTTTGTCGTCGTTTGTGCGCCCACAAATCGTAGTTCAAATATCTGATTGCGATAGCTCCTGCCGTAACCAATTCTCGAGGTCTAACAAGTTGTTGCAGGTCTAGAAATGCTTGAATAATAACTAAAGGTCAAGTGAAAGCCTCGCCTTTAGTCCCCTTGTCCATAAGGTGGGCCTTGAAAGTACCACTGATGATGCTCCAGCTAACCCAATAAGGACAGCGGAGGTGGTGTTCTTTCCCACCGGTGGGCAGCTGCTGAGCCGTGAAAGTTTTGCAGAAGCGCCTGTACGATTTCATAACCAGTGACAGATCACTGAACGTTGACAACCGACCCTTGTTCCCAATCTATGAATTCCGTGATTAGAAATACCTCCCTCGTCAGGCGACACTTTTGTATGCGATACACGGTACTTACGCAATAATAGAGTTCGCCTTGAAATACGGAGCACGGAAACCTACTCACAGAGACTTTGGTCCAGTATAGCTAGTAGTGCAGCAGTGCAATACTTAAAATCTGTGCAATCTGTAAACGAATGGAAAAGGAATAACCGAAGAACAATTATTTTGCCGAAATGAACATTCATGTTATCAAGGAGTCAGTAGTAAAAAGCAGTTAACAGAAAAACGCGACCAGAAAGGTAAACCACACCAAATAGATCATTCCTCGTCTTAAATTACTATGGCATTTAATAATACGAATCGACAATCACTGGAAAGAAAAGAATTACTCCACTTTTGACCTTGCTGACATGTGAAGTGTGACTAAATGGGGTTCAAAAGATGTTAACTATTTGCGACTGTCTATTCGGTTAACTGTTTTTCGGGCTCCATAAAAACAAGCTTGCTTTCTGTCTGCTCTTAATCTTCCTCAGTTATATCGAACACTCAAGAACAAGCAGAACAACAAAGAAGTCGTAATGGTGAGCAACGCGGAATTACAGAAGCAGTTACATCGTATCCAGCATTTACTTCAAACAAACCAGGAGTATCGTCAGAACGAGGTACGTTCACTTTTGCACATTGTCGATACGGAGTAATTCATACGAAAGTGCAGCCCCCAATTTCGTATTTCTTCTGAGATCCGCATTGTTCTGACAATCTTATTGCTAGATCTAGAGAGATGGATCATCAGTTTTCGTCCCAATTCTAAAGGAATGGGGCATTTTTATAATCGGGTTTAGTTAGATTTATAGATGCTGCAGACAAAAGTTATCAATGCTTTCAGCAGGTCTTCACCGAGTGAAGCATAAAAAATCCTCCCGGAGACAGTCAGATTATTGATTATAGTGTCTTCTGAGTAGATATTCAACACGATCTAGTTATCAGACACTTTAGGCCTTCTGTATGATTTCATAGCCTCATAGCTGCTACAGCACATGAGATACCGGGGCTTCAACGGTTTCTATGTATGTGCTTCCATCGTATGGACGCTGAAGGCCTTTGCAATTGAAATGTTGAATTTTTCTTGATGATTTCTTTATAGTTGGGACAAGAGCAACCAAGACACTGTGAATTTATCTATTTAGCAATACGTAAAACTGAAGCATTACACAGGTCCCTTAATCGACTTTTACCACTAGTACGAAAGGCCTAGTGATAAACTGCTTAGATTTTGCAAACCATGGAACTTCAGCTGTATCATTAATTCAGCCGCCTTCTCACAGATAAAAGTATGCATAAAAAGTGCGAAAAACAACCATTTCGTCGGCTTGAAAAGCCAAGTCAACAAGGCGCAAGTTGAAAGTTGTTATTGCATTGAACTGGGTGTAACGTACATGGAAGAGATTATCAGCTAAACTTACTAGGCCAAATTACGGACCGATGCTTGAAAGACTCAAAGAAACCAGAATATAATGATCTTGGCTGGAGCTATTCTGTCACAAAAGAATAATTTGAATCTTTTCTTATTTTGCTGAGTTTATCAGGCTGTGGTGATTGAATGCGAAGTCAACTTCGGAAACCTTTCAGTAGTGATATAACCGACCTGTTTTATCAAAGATGTATCCCCTGAATAACTGAGGGGACCAAGCTGTGGTTCTGTTAGATGAACTTTGAAGTGAGAAAATATCAAGCCATGGGACGAAGGTCAAAAGCACCCCTTTTACTGGACTCCTGTAAACCAAATAACCAAGAAATACAATTATACACAATAAGTAAATCAGATAGACGTTGTTCACCGCAGCTTGGTACATACTTCTTACGGAGAGGTTTCATTACTCACCAATTGTAACAAAAAGCCATGTAAGTAAATACTGAATTTCCTTCACTAACCTCATCTCCGAAAAGGAAAGAAGATAAGTAGCGCAGGGTCTGTCGACAGTTATCCAATTCTGTCAGTAAAACATTGTGTTGGTGGTTAACGTGGTCTCTTTTGAATGGCCAAAAATCAAACCAATTCAGAGACTTGAATGACACGGACGAAATATGAATTGGTCGCCTCACCAACTGCTAGACCTACACATAGGAAAAGCGAAGCAGGTTTAAATGTGGGTAAGTTCGTGAATTTTGCTAATCCTTTCGGATTTCGCGAGAGGTATTTACTTGGAGTTAACGGGACAGGTACGGTGTCTCCATTGGAAGCGGTCGGGTGTTAATGGCTGTCATGGAGGACGACATGCGAACAAACCTAACTAGGTGATTCGAATCAATCCGGATGGGAGCTCGAGGGCCCAATGCAAACTGGGAACGGAAGGGCTACGTTTTCTGATTAGTATCTTCTCACTCAGTACTAAGCTTTTCACACTAGGGCTACAAAACGATGGTACGGACGAATTAGGTGCACGCCGATTATCAACAAGCAGACTATGGTATCTGTCACAAGACAGTGGTGGATAATGAAGCAAGTTTCCTTCCGATTACAAATGGGACAGGAGAAAGAAGGCATAGTATTCCAGACTACTTAACCTTTTTCTTTCATAAAGAAACACCATTACTGTCATTATGGGTAGATCAAACCGTGTGAGTGTATTTCGTCCTAGTTTACGACCTTTTTTGACTCGTAGGTTGTCAAAGCACTATGTCAGATAGGGTAACAGGCTGCCCTCGCTATAACTCTTGACACTTTCAAAATAGATGCATGCTGTGTCTCCGAAACACGCATACAAGACCCCACTTCTGTGATAACACTTCGCGTCTCGGATACAACCTCAGTCTCTCACTTCATTCGTCGCGTATGGGGTGATTCGGTGTCTAGAGCTCGTGGTCAGGCGGGCTTTGGGGTGGTTATGAGCATGAAAGCTAAGCGTGCACTGCTGGACAGGATTCCAGTCAGCAGTCGTTCGTATGCGGTTAGGTTGGATGGTTCTGTTCGTGTCAGCAACGATAAACTGAAACTCCGATGTTTGTTCGTTGTGTCTGTATGCGCTGACTGATTGCAGTTCCTCTGAAATCAAGGACGAATTCTATCAGGATTTGTCTCAGCTAATTCGAAGAGCATGTTGAATGGAACTGGTGGTAATTGCTGGGGATTTCAACGCCAAAGTTGGCTTTTGAGGAAATTTCGAGAGGCACATGAGAGGCCCGTTTCCTATCCCAGCCGACCATACAGATAACGGGGATCGTCTAATTTATCTGTGTTCTGACCACAGATTGTTTCCGGCAAGTACTTCTGCCATAAGAAGCGGCATAGAATCACATAGCGTTCTCCTCCGCCCTTACAACGTTGCACTCAGATTAACCATATTGTGATGGGTCACCGCTGGCGTGGATCAATTGAAGGTTGTCGCCGATTTTGGTCTAGGCGAGTGGACTCAGATCACGCGTTGGTACATTCTCGCTTCGGTTTACGTCTCGTCCAAGGCCGCACCAAAGTAAATGCCACGCGTCCAGCGCAGTTGCTTTCAGACGAGAACCAGAAACACAGTTCCCAGATGGAGCTGTCTACGCAGTTATCGATGCAGCCATAGGTTCAGGAGCCAAAAGAACACCGGCAACAGGTAAAGGAAGCTTTGTACTCCGTTTCGAATGCCACCCAGAATTCTGGTTCAAGTTGGTCTCAAAAACAATGGATATCTTTGACACCAGTTGCTCTGTTGGATGCTCGCAGATCCGTCCCTCAGGATGCCACGTTCAATGAAGTGCGTAAATCCCTGCGAAGCCAGCTGACTGGGAGCCTGAGGAGTGACCGTGAGCAGTGGTTGATTGCGAAATGTAAGGAAATGGAAAAGGCTGCTGATATTGGCAATGCCCGCAATATTTTCCTTTTGATTAGAGGTATCGGTCCACGGAAGCCTGGTGTAAGTTAGTTAATTAAGGAATCAGACGGCTCACTGATTCATTTGCAAGGACGTGGTCTGGAGCGCTGGTCGAAGCACTTTAGGGGACAATTCGGTTGGCCCACTTCAACAGTGGGTCCGCCAAATATACCTGCCAGCGAAACGATGCAGGTGGATATCAGTTCTCCATCAGAGATAGGGATTATGTGGGAGATAGGTTACTTGAAAACGTACGAAGATGCTGAACCGGATGGGTTATCTCCATCTTTTTTCAAGGATGGAGGCAAAACTTTGATTTCGGAGTTGACGAAACTCTTCCGGGTTATTTGGGATAGCAAGTAGATTCCAGGGAACGGCATGAACCGGTGATTAAAGCAATTTACAAGGAAGATGAAAGGTCCCCTTATGAAAACCTCAGAGGAATTAGCTTGGTAAGTATCTCGTCTAAACTGCTCACCGGTCTTATTCTCCACCGATTATCCAGTGCCCACGAAATGTGTACCCGTGAGAATCAAGCCGGTTTCAGACCCGGTCGTGGTTGTATCGACCACATCTTCACTCTCTGGCAAACCTTAGAGCACAGACACATCTTTCGTAGGCCCACAATCTGTGTTTTTCTTGATCTGAAAGAGGTGTTCGATTCAGTGGACCGCCCGGTTTTCTGGCCCTGCCTCTCATTGAAGGGTGTACCAGAGGAATTTATCTCTTTCCCCAATCCTCGTTTGCGAATAACCGAAGCAGAGTTCGTGCTAACGGCTATCTCTCCCCCGAGTTCACCACGGAAAGTGGTGCTCGTCAAGGTTGCCCTCTCTCACCCTCTCTCTTCAATTTCATGATGGAATTGATTCTTGAGAAAGCCCTATCCTCGTGTGAGAATAAATGCATCGACCTTTGCTCAGGCAGTAAACTGTCTGACTTTGAATATGCGGACGATATTGTTCTCCTGAGTGAAGATCCAGGTAAGTTGCAAGCTCTTTTAGATAGACTTAACAACAGCGTAGCAACGTTTAGAATGTATTTTGCACTTTCAAAGTGTAAAATGCTGCTGCAGGACTGGGTTGGCTCAACACCAATCTTGTGTTGGCAGGGGAACTCTAGCTGAAGTGGATAAATTTTGTTATCTGCGCTGTTACATTTCACCAGGTTATCGAGTATACAAAAGGCGCGTTTGGCTTTTGCCAACCTCCATCATCTGTGGTGTCAGCGTGACATCCGATTGTCTGTTAAGGGTAGAGTGTACAATTCGGCGGTTAGGTCTGTTCTTTCATACGGTTCCGAAACATGGCCTTTAAGGGCAAAAGATAGGCGAAGACTGTCGGTGTTTGAGCACTGATATCTCCGTAGCATTGCCCGAGTATGGTGGGAACACCGTATCAGCAATGCTGAGGTTCGACGTAAGGTGTTGGGAACCAGAGTTCAGTCTTTCTATCAAATATTAAATCTAAACAGGTTAAGGTGGTTGGGACATGTGTTACGCATGCCCACTGACAGACTTCCTCAGAGTACGCTGTTCTCTGAGGCAGGTGGTGACTGGAAGGTAGGTTGAGGTGGTCATTTCATGACATGGCAAAAAGGTATGAAAACCTTGGCCAATGGACTTGGCTGACTAGGACGTGTCAGACTTCCTGGTTGGCGTCCACATGATCCTCTTACTAAGTGGTTTAAAATAGTAAGTGATATGGCTAGGTGTCGCGGTCAGTGGCGTAGTTGCATTCAAACTCTTTCCGTGTCCTCTTGATTTCCCCTTGGTACTTCGACGTTTTGGATGTTTATCCCTATGCTTCTATTCTTTTCGCCCTTTACTGGACGATGCCGGAAGATAGCAACCGAAACCAGAGCACAAAAGTGCGAGGTTAATGGTGTGAGTGGAACCTCATTCAGACAGAGGATTTTATACCTCCACATTATATGAATTAAAAGGTAAACCAAAAATGCTATTCATGCAGTACCCCACTTTGTTAGTTGCTTCTTATCTATAGTAACAAGAGAGGTTTCGTGAATAGCGTTAGATTTTTTTTTTACTAAGTCTACCTAATTTAGTAATATTTTCGGTCCTGAATATATACAACGGTAACTGTGAATCGAACACCTTAACCACAAGGCTATCCGGGCTGGCTCTCAACGGTTCGTTGAACATCTACAATACATGATATAGCACCCTTCCGTCACTGACTTTTGAACGGTAACAACCCGCTTCCCACACAGCGATCGACTCCTATGATGGATGACTTCTCTGTAGGGGCCTAAGTACAACGAAGACATTCCGTTAGGAACAACCCACAGAGCTTGGTTACTGTCTGCAATTGAGTAGTTCAACAAACCGTTGAGAGCCAGCCCGGATAGCCTTGTGGTTAAGGTGTTCGGTTCACAGTCGTTCACCCCGGGTTCGAGTCCCCGTGGGGGCTCGGTCGATGTGCACTGCTGATGATTCCCAACAAGGATGAAACAGCTGTACAATGCTTCCATGGTTTTCAATGGTGAGTTGAGCGTTCAAGCTGCATGATGAATCATATTATATACAAATCTAATCTCCTACTACTCAATTACAACGGTAATTATCTGTACTCTCATCATGGACTATCAGTGTTTCAAAATGAACTTCTGTAATCGGACCGCCCTACGCCCATGTTACAGAAAGTAATCCGAAAGTCTCGGAAATTTTGGTAGCACTCACTGAGGCCTTTATTTCAACAATTTAAACAAAGCAACCATAACGAAGTGAGAAATAATAAGCTGATGTGGTTAAATGCAACATCTAAGTGTCAATTTGTAAGTCTACAAAAACAGCAGTCAGTCAGAGATGAGGGCCACTGTTATGTGGCCAATCCATGTGCAACTGGCATTCGCACGTGATTCATTCCGGACGCTAGGGTCTTGAGCTCGAGTGTATGATACCTGTCTCTATCGCGTTTCGCTTTGTTCCGCTCTGCCAATCACATTCGGTTAGCTCTGCGTGAGGCAAATACTGGCTCTTGGTACTTATCCGCAAGTCACATTATCAAGCTTGCACCTATCGTAGGGCATACTTGAATACACGTGCGTTCTTAAGAACATGCTTTCGTTCCATGACCGACTACTGGATACAAGGGGCACTATCGGCGAGAACTCTGGAAATGTAAGCAGTGGCGCAACTGACTGAGTAGGCAGAAACTTAGTAAGCATGCGTTAGATCACCTGACCCAGTGCTCATGAGATGGTTGGAAAAGTGATTCATAGAGCATAGACGTGCGATCATGAGGTTACAATATCGTATGACAGATATTCATAGCAATGTTTTTCAAGACATAACAAATCAGTTCTTTAGGAGTCTACATAGTATGATTCATCATTCAGTGTGAATTCTCAACTCATCTTTGAAAGCCAAGGAAGCACTGTACAGCAGTTTCATGCGCTTTCAAGTTTGCAAATTTGTGCTTATTTATCTCATTGAAAAGAACCATTATCTCGTCATTTAACCGATATAAAGAGTTTTCCCAACTGCCATTTATCACGCTGAAACAAATACAACCGCTAGTACTCGTCCTACATATTAAAGTCAAATTAACTGACGTGTCAACCGATTTCCGGCTAGAAAAACAAATTTTCTCACAGATCTGTAAGTTCACTTGAAAAGTCACTGAGTGCAATTTAGTGACAGCGTAGTTTTGAAGGTTAGGGTACTAAGTTCCTAGTAACTCCCCGCAGGCAAATAAAACGGTATAGTGACCAAATAACAGAACAGAATTAACTTCCCGAAGTTTCGCTAACGGTTCGAATCGTCGCTTGGTACGTCGGTTTATAAACATCATGAGTATTACCGGAATAGCTTACACAACTTCAAGAGATCATGCTCACTGAGTGCTTAGCTGACAAATTAAACTGAACAATTCAGTTTCGATTTGTGTTCCTGTTGTGCGAATGATTTTGCGTTCCCGCAAATATTATTTGTAATGCCAAATTTTCTTTTTGAAAATTATGAACAGCAGTTGACCTACTGCACAGTACGTTGTTCGTTTACGTTGCTCCGTGACCGAGAAACCGTCAGGATGGTAATCTTTCCTTTTATTTCCATCCAACCACTTCCAGATGAAACTGATGAAATACCTCTAATTCCATGGAAGGTAAGACTCTTTAATCCTTACTTGTATCGTATTCTGCCGAGTATCGGTAATGCTATTCTGGATCTCAGCTAAAAATAAACTCAGTGGATGATACCTAATAACTATCAGCTCACCTTGAAGTTGGCTTTTCTTCGCGATGAACCGGTCTATGTTTCAGTGACTTTACATGAACCTTATGTGCTCTTAGTTCCTCGTATTACGTCGATTACCTCTTTCTGGCCCGTCTGTATACTTGAGATAGTGGACCACTTCGATGTTCGTCTTTTTGTGGCTCGGTTAGATTTTGAGCTTGGTCAATATCTGTTAGTCAGCTGTTCATTGGCGTTGACCTTCACAGATGTTTCATCCAAAGTGGCATTTAGATTCGTCAGATTAAACAGTATGCAGCTTACGAGATTCTGATGGCGTGGTTCGTATCGTTCTATTCCACCATTTTCTGTGTTGAAACCAATTTTTTTAATTCTTGTCTTCTTAGGTAAGATTAATGCAGCTACTCCGTTGGTCCTGTTTGTTTCCTAACTGCTTCTGATGAATCCGTTTTATTCTGCATGTTCTTCAATGAGTTGCGAACGGAGAGACATGCAGGAAAAGCATATGAACATATGAGACCAAAGCAGCAATCCTGAATATTTTTTCGAAAAAGACCATCATACTTACCAGTTTTTTCGCAACTTCTTCCACATATCCTTTCCTAGGAATACAAATCGCTAGGGTTTTGTTGATGACAAAGCAGGTGTTTTTCAACGGTTTAAATGGAAGAACGAAACTTCTCATATACTGTTACATTGGAGGAATTATCAGTGTTGTACAGCAAGAAGAAAATTCATTGCTATCTTCTTGTCTTTGAAACACCATACTAGCAGTTTCCGACAGTTCGTTATTATCAGAAATGCTTTATTTCACACATTGTTGCGTCCCTAAAGTTGAAAATGTGTTTCTACTCGAAAACTAAATGACACTGTTTGATACGAACACGATATCGGTATTTCGAAAAGAAGATCCGTCAAATCGATTATTCATGATTCTGAACCCAGGTGCTTTGCATACTTCTCCATTCAAGCAGATTGTTATTCTTCAACAGACCGATAGAAAATAAAAATAGCGAGACTTCGAGTACGTCAGTATCAAAGATGAAACGTCCTCAAAGGAGGAAATCAATGGTTCAGTTCCTCTCCAAGACGTGCCGCGGAGACACTGCGAGCTGGAATCGTGATGAACTACCAACACGCTCTGTACAACTTCGTTCATTCAAATCAGTTTATTTCGATCTAAATCGCACATTTCGACTTGAATGGATGACTCATCGTCTGTTCTTCGAACCTAAATAGAACAACGCAACCTTGCATGCTAACTTAGTTCCCACTCCCATTGCCCAAGTCGAATTTGCTTTCTATTACTTCTCTTTTGGGTTCCGTTTCCCTTTTTGTTGTTTTTTGACTTGGATTTCTTTTCACATGCTACTGATATAATCCGTGTTTTGTGGTAAATCAAATTTGTCATATTACACGGTTCTTTTTTGTTTTTCAGTCCACCTCTACTGATCGCAGTCTTGTCCAATTGTGGTACCCCTTTGATTATGTATTTTTTACTTAGTGTAACGATACACCACATTCACTAAATTTGATCACTTGTCACCCAGTTGGCTCAAACCACGATTCCGTGTATGTTACTCGATAGCCTGTGGCCAAAGCCAATGACTAGGGTCCTCGCAGATGGACGGACGGACCCGCATACACACACAAATGTGCAACAAGACTGATCTTCTTTTTATTGTTTTGTGGAAAGTTTGTATATTAGGCATATATTAATTTAACGAACTCAGCTGATTATCCAGTGTGCATCTTTTCAGCTACTAGACCACTGCTTTCAGTCTTGTCCGATTATGCTGTTTGTGTTTCAGATGAAATAAAATCAAGCAAAGTCCCTTACTTCAAAACGTTAACTGAGCATTTATAGTTCCATCTGAATATGGTGTATACTCCACAGAATGGAAGGTTGCCTGAGACGAATCCCCAATTCCTCAACACCTTTTTGGCTTTCATATACACGGGTCCTCTTCAGAGGCCCAGCTTACGCCAACTCCAGTCAAAATGTCCTAGGTAGGCGTGTTCCGTGATGGCTTTCTGGTTATCTTTGAAACTCACGACTGTGATGGTACACGTGTAAGTCGGCTTAATGATGATGGTGAAACAAGTGTAGTTGTTCACACTTCACGATGGGGACGGTAACGTTCATCGAGAATAATACTAAGATACGACATCATCGATACATACAGATATACTAAGAGTTCGGACCGCTTCCTATTAAATCATATATACAGTTATTCTAGATAGCGTTACTATGGTAGAGATTCCATGACTTCAGCCTTTCGCTGTTAGGGATATTTGCAATTTTTTGCCATACCACTGCTGTTTCACTAATTTTGTGGTTCGTCGGATTGAGTGTTTCCATGAGCATCTGTTCTTAGCAATAAATGAGACCAAGTAGTAAGTAGGATGTGTAGGCTTTGAAGTTTGTTTATCAGTAAAACATTTGTTGACTGGTCATACTGTAGACATAAAAGAAAAAAAACATTCCTATTGAGAATAGAAAACCCCAGCTTGCGAAAAGTATGCGGTGAATTTCATCGTCAGTAGCCCAGCCTGATGAGTCATTCTTTTTGCGATCAGTTGAACGGAAGACCAGGTCAAGTAGGCTCCCGCTGGACGTTTCTCTATGTGGTTAAGTGGACGCAAAATTTACCTTCTCACATCGGAGATTCTGGATGACCTAATGGATGGTATTGAGTCGACGCTGCATAGTGTGAACAAATGCATATTTTGGCGGCTTGGGGTAGTATACGGCAGGAAGGTGATGTTTTGGAGCAGGTAACTTAGTACTAACAAATATCCCGATGGAATGTTTGAGCAAAAGCAATCAAGTCATATAGAGTCATGTCAAGGCTATGGAAGCTATGAGTCAAGTCCGGCTCGAGTACTACCGGCGAAAACCCACCGATAACGGACCGAACACTATGATAATACGTCATAGTCTCTGATAGATTTGCATTCAGTTTGCATACGTTGAAAAATTATAAACGCGACAGGATCTGGAATAGGATGAACGCAATCGAATGGTGAAAAACCGAAGAAACGATTCGAAATTGAACTGCCGGTGACTGACATAGGACGGTGTTGTTTTGGCGCACCCAACTTAACGAAAAACTCAACATGGTCAGGACCGGAGTACGATTGCTCCGTTGCCTAAGAGATCAACACAACCTATCATTTACCATGCTTAAAAATGCGCAATAACGACTTTATGAAAATTTTGAATAAGATCAATCGAATGTGTTTATTAGTCCCTGCATTATGATTCATCATGTAGCTTGAACGCTCAACTCACCATTGAAAACCATGGAAGCATTGTACAGCTGTTTCATCCTTTTTGGGAATCATCAACAGTGCACATCGACCGAACCCCCACGGGGACTCGAACCCGGGGTGAACGACTGTGAATCGAACACCTTAACCACAAGGCTATCCGGGCTGGCTCTCAACGGTTTGTTGAACTACTCAATTGCAGACAGTAACCAAGCTCTGTGGGTTGTTCCTAACGGAATGCCTTCGTTGTACTTAGGCCCCTACAGAGAAGTCATCCATCATAGGAGTCGATCGCTGTGTGGGAAGCGGGTTGTTACCGTTCAAAAGTCAGTGACGCAAGGGTGCTATATCATATAGTGTAGATGTTCAACGAACCGTTGAGAGCCAGCCCGGATAGCCTTGTGGTTAAGGTGTTCGGTTCACAGTCGTTCACCCCGGGTTCGAGTCCCCGTGGGGGCTCGGTCGATGTGCACTGCTGATGATTCCCAAAAAGGATGAAACAGCTGTACAATGCTTCCATGGTTTTCAATGGTGAGTTGAGCGTTCAAGCTACATGATGAATCATATTATATACCAATCTAATCTCCTACTACTGAATTGCAAGTCCCTGCATTACCGACGCCATAAGTAATCAGTGTAACAGAGTAACAGAATAAATGATCGATTTATTATGTGAATATCATGTCGTTGCTTTTTATTAGGAAGAGTATGTTTTGTCACCTTTTATTTGGGCGTTGTTTAAAAGGTTAACTTTGCTATCGATTTGTCTACTGATTGATAAACTACTGGGTACCTTCGACAGATTCAAAACTGTGGTGGGCTTGGGCCTGAACCATCCTTAAATTCCGGTCCACATTGTTTTCCTCACAAGCTCCAATGTATTGGAGTTTTGTTTTGGATCAAATTCTCGCTTAGGGCAATTATGCAACAGTACGTTAATTCTCACAGAATTTCGTGAATTTTATTTAACCTGTGTTCAGAATTGCTTGCTGGGTACTATAATACTGAACGGTATGTTGAAGTATGATAGCCCATCAAACAGTTGCACCTGACTGAACTAATAAAACTCCGCATAAACACACAGTCATTTCATAAGGCTATCAGCAATAACAATGCAACGAAATACTCGGTCGAGGAACGGCGAAGAAGGAAAACCAGGCAAGAATATCAGGTGACAGAAACGGTCATTCACCATATCAACTTGTCTCTCCTCTGATTTGAAAGTATGCAGTATCATTCCACACAAAATCATTGATCAAAACTGATTAACCGAAGTTAAATGGAGACTATTGAAAATGTTCACAGAAAACAGGACAACTCACACGGATGGCATATTATCCTCATACGGTATTTGATGTATTAACGATCAAAGGTTAGTCGCGGGATCAACCGAAATGCGATTCTTCTGTTTCATATTATTCGGAGATATGAACTACAGATCAAGTAGGAGCTTTGAACTCTGTAGAATATCCAACGAAAACCTTGTACAGCTAGACAACCCACTCAAAAAAGTTGTTTTGAACAACTGACTTAAACCAGTTACGTTATTTTTTTAAACTTGCACCTACCAACCAGTAAATGTAAATGTTTTCGAGTTCCCAAATAGTGCGGTTGAACAGGCGTTCCCAAGGTGATGCTGAAGGTGATATGATCTTGACTGGACTTTGCTATATCATTCCAGAAAAAAGGAAATCGAGGAAAGGTTATTTAGTTCTAACCACTGTTTCGTTAGAAAGACTAATTGAAGTCATAGTTCCTGGTAATCTGTCCCTACTGGACTTTCGATGGGAGATCGCGGCCACGTAAGTTACCGATAATCAGAGACAGGTTTCCACAAACTTATATTATGCTGGACACAGTATTTTCCCGTACGGCTTGCATCTGCTCGATCCGCGAAGGCATAAAAAGAAAACTCAATGAGCCGGAGCTCAGCAAGTGCATAAGCAAGCTTCAACACTTACACCAATAAGAATGGGAATAGCGATCTATGCCTGAGCGCGTTACAAATTGACCTTTGTTCATTTAAGATGGCCTATTGATATGCTTGTCTAGATCAAAGTTTGCAACTGCAATTGAGGCTGAAAGAGATGCTCACAAATAGGCTATCCAAATAACCAATCAGTCTGTCTTCTAGTTGTTGTTCCTGGTGGCTCGATCAGTCATATAACTAGCCGCAGTGCCCAGCATCGTTCATCATAAAGGTAGATAGCTGTGTGGGCAAAGGAGTTGTTAATGTTGTTGTTGTCAATGATAGTTCCTAACAAGCCGGTTGAAACAGCCACGGTTATTAAGGGTGAGTTGAGCTTTGTTACTGCATGACGAATAGTTCCACTGCCAAATCAAATAATGTACTACCTAAATATTTCTTGCTGTGTAAACTAGTGTATAATCAGTAAACCCGACAGTTATCCGTACTTGCTGTTTGAGTTAGATAAATCTTGAGTGCTTGTCGGTCCGAGGTCGAACTATTTAAGTTCACGCTATATATCGGGTTGATCTGAATACTACAACAGCCCATCTGGTACAGTTTTTGGACTTTAGCAGTGAAACCCACATATATCCACACAGGCAGAAACTGACTCCCGTGGTGAATGTCTTCTCGGGAGGGACCCAAGAGGAACGAAGATAGTATAAATATGGTTCGCGGTTTCTTTGTGCATTCGAATACGGGTAAAACGCGATGCGCAGATCAACCGTTTATTCGTACTCAATTAATCCAGCCAGTTAACAAGTGAAACGTCTATCTCAAGCCTACGCCGTAGGTGCAGTCACATGCGTTCAAGCCAGGCAGCTCAGAGGGCAACGAATCAACAGGTAAGTATCACTCAGGACAGACGTTTGATTGGTTGGGAAAAACCGTTCATGGCATGGGCGAGTTCAAGTTGATATGCGCATGTGTGTGTGTCATAGCAGCCATTATCGATTAGCAAATCATTAGCTATATCGACCTAAACGGAAAGTAGTCTGGGGTTCAACCAATGATAGGACCACACAACCGGTTTGGTAGATTCGACAGATGTTGAAAAGATCCAAACGTTAAAAGTCGTTGACCCCGGCGTGAACCGCACCCACGCATGGTTTCCGCACACCCTTTAGTACCGCATGTACTCTACCAGCTGCGCTGTAAGGCTACGCCAATTGGCTCCGGACTTTTCGTGTATGGATCATAAAGCTTACCGGCCCAAATCACAGTAGATCATTGAGTCGGCCACGGTGAACTAACCTGTAATTCGACTGTACAGAGCAGGATTTTCCGATGAACCAACCAGAGTCCACCCACTCAGTACACGGGCATGCTTGCATGATTCACATGCTAAATGTTCACAGCCTGTCCTCGTGGCTCAGCTGGTAGAGCAAACGCGGTACTATAGCGTGGGTGACATCCATGCCTGGGTTCGAATTCCTCCAGGGGCCAGCGAATTTTAGCATTAGTTTCATTTAAGCCTATTACAAATAGCCTACTGAAATTGGTTCCATGATCAGTTCCAGTAGCTGGTACCATGTGATATATCATTTATCAGTTTCACAACAACCGGCAGGAGGATGCATCCACTAAATATGGGGGTGATTCGGACAGTGTAAAGGCTCTTCAAATCCACTGACGTATAGAAATCGTATAGCTCAAACTAGCGTAAGGGGAAATAGTGGGCTTGGACAGTGTTACCAGATTTGATTCGAATAATCAAACGTGACTGGATAACACTGATTAAAGGCTGGTTTGTTGTCAACGCAGATGCCATGGCGCAGACTGTACTCGAGGACAAATAGCAACGATAGACAACGATGGGTCCCATTCATGAGAGCGAAAAATTTAACGGGAACGAAAGTATCAGATGGTCCTAAATATCGTTAGAATACTCTGACAAAAAAGAAACCCTGAAAAACGCAAATTACCGCACCTTGATACATCCTACCCGTTATTAGATGTAGACTGCCTTCGATTTGTCGTGTCCATTAGGTTCAACTTATTGAGCTCATGAACTGAAAGTTCAAACAAACCCACAAAGTGGATAGCCAGTGGTGGGCCGCAGGCACAGCCGATTTCGGGGATTTATCAGAGATTAGCCGCAAACAGTTGTAACTGTTAGCCTAGTGCATTATCGACAATATGAGCCTGGCAGACTAATGAAATTGATAGGGTGTTTATCTTTGCAGTAAGTGCCTGCCATGATACATCAGCAAGCACTCTGCGAACAAAAACTTCAGACACAAAATGCACGAAGGCTATTCAGAGTACCTTTCTGTTTTAGAATCTTCGACCACAAACCTTTGGGTGGCGGATCACTTTTCAAACATTGCACAATAAATTCAATTAGGTGAGAACTCTTCAGAACATCTGGTGAAAGGCTCTGTACACCCACTCCCATTATTCACGTTGTCATGCTCATCACACATAAAATTGGTATTCATTTACTCTCGGAAATTTTAAGCAATTTAGTCTTTTCTGTCTCTCGGTGGTAGAAACCAAATGGACGTAGTTTAGACTGGGTTTGGTGTTCATTTTTGAACCTAAAGTCCTCGTGTGTAATGGTCGCCTACAGAGGTGATCTAGAACTGGATCGAATGGTCTGAGCGGTCCCCGCAGTTGCATCAAGGAATACACAGTTTTGTATAGGTTGGTGATTGCTGAGCTTAACTTTTAGGTCCGAAAAGTTTCATTAAAGTCGAGGAGACATCGTCAGTGCTCGGGTCTACTATATCAACCTGACTGATGATGAAAAGTTTGAGACCCATACATCGAGATCAGCGATCACCACCAATACAAACCATCAACCTGAGCTAAAAACGGCACCAATATTCAATTTTATGGGGAATAAGCAGGTTTTGGTACGTTACGCGGGCGCTGGTGGGTCGCATATGAGCTTGTCGGTGTGTGGAAATGCAGGAGCCGCCAATATTTTGCATTGCCATTTGCATCGTTTATTATTCATTAGCTTGAGGTACAGTGATCCTGGAGTCAAAAAGACCCAATGGCCGCATAGGTTCACTGCAGCACATGGGAAAATCTAGATTCTCAATATGGGAAAACACTGTTTTGGACTAGATAGATGAATAGGTTACAGCCGCCCACTCCCGAATTAGTTCGGAAGAAAATGGGTTCAAATCCATATGATAGAGCTCAACTATTATTCGTGTTTACCAGCTCAACATATCTGGGGAACAATGACTTTTCATGTGAAGTTAATTTTGTTTGATCAAATTACTGTCATTTTTGCGAAATCAATGGACTTTCAGAATATTTCGAGCCAAATAATTTTACATGGACTTTTTCCCTCTTTCTCCCAGGTTATATGTCTAAAAGCTAGTGGCTGGCTTAACTAAGAGATTAAAAATCACTTTCCCAATGACACACATCAACGGTCTTGATTCTACTCATTGAGCTAACCTCGTCGGTCACTTCTCGATAGAAGGAGCACCAAACGGCTGAACATTATCCAATGGGCTTCGAAATATACTCACACCCGACTGGCCGCACTACGATAGCTTAGCTAGTATGGTATCTGCCCGGTATGCGGAGTGTCGTGGGTCCGATTCCGATTCGCGGAGCTGAACCTTTGGATGAGAAAATTGCAAGTGAAAATTCCGTTATCTAAGTTCCAAGCTCCTCGTACCTACAAATACTTTCCGTGGTTAATGCAAGTCGTCTTGCACTGTTATGATTGCGACTAACGTCAGGAACTGATGATGCTCCACCATATCAGACTGCAGATTCATAGTGACGTATTGTAGTATTTGCAATACCCGAACTGACAGGACATACAGAAATCTGAAGTAGTACTGCGGACCTTCGAGAATTGATCGTAAGTGCACCTGATTTTCCAGTGACTAGATGTCCATCAGTGGTTTGAAATGACCTGGATCGGGTCGGTATCCGTTTGCATTCAAAGTGAAACCAAGGAAATCCGATTGCCAAACATCTCCGTAACTGGGGATTCAACTTCAGTCTGTAACCACCGCAAATCGAGGATGTCTGCCCGTCACTCCTCATTGCCATCGCAGTCAGAGTCGCCTAAGTGGATGAAGCCACGGGGGCAATGACATCGTCTTGCTTCATTTTGGTAGGTACCTCCGGAACACTCGGCTTTTCCGGAACACCGGATCACCATCCACTACCAACTTCGCGGACTCAAAGGCCATGCCATGTCTGTTACTGGAGAACTGTGCCACCAGCTACTGAAGAACAAGTTGATCCACCGGATTATCCGATGTGGTTGTAAAGGTTACCGACGGCTTTCAGTCACGCATGACCTTTTATTCCAGAATCGACGGACTGTCTACGGAAATCGGGAACCATACCGGGATGTGGTCGCCCTCCAACAGAACCATTAGTGTAGTCTCATCCTGAAGTAAAATTTGATGACCAATGATACTGTGAATGAGCACGTCAGTTGATTTTACGGGTACCGTAAACATTTATTGAAAAGGGGCCTACAAATTCAGTTTGCTGTATCAAGAAAAGCTGTTTAACCGGTTTCGTCCAGATACCATACTATCTACACAATAGTTGTTTTCATCAAACTGTTCATTTGTTTTCCATGCACTTTAACCACTAGTTTCCAAGCCGACCACCATCTCTCCTCTGTTTCTATATTCCCGTGATAATTTGTTTGTTCAATCCCATTGCTTTAAGCAATTTTAGCCTTGTTTCTGTGACAGGTTCGATCGCTCCTGTAATTTGTCTAATTGTTGATCTCACCTGTTCGTAACAAACTCTGATTCTAAACAGATTTCATCGCTTACGTATTCTTTCTTCCCCGTTTAGAAATTCTTGGGCGCCGAGCCACTGGTACCCACGACCCGTTTTTTTTATTACGTCATAGTTACCTGGGTAACCTGACAAGGCCCAAACATTTTGACGTAATTATCCTCCTCTCCCTGTCATCCTTATCCGTGTAAATGAATGAACTTAGCCATCCCTCCATGATCATGCACTTTCTCATTGCCAAGCTATTTATTTTATTCGTCACCACTCTTGTTCCCTCAGAAAATTGCTTCTCTTTCTGACCGTTGATTGGTCAAAAAGCTTTCCATAAATAAGGAATTGCTTTGTAAACCACTCGACTATTCCCTGCATGGTTTTTTCCAGCGTTTCCTCGCTTTTATCGTCTGGGCATTTTGAGGCCTTTGTTGACTGCCTTGATTTTGTGGTCAGTCTGCCCACAGTTTGAAGTATGTTACCGTAACTGTTTGATAATTTGTCTTACTGTACACGTAGTGAAGCAGGCCTGTGCTCTCTACCTTGGGACTTGGGGTTCGTTTGTCTGCGAGTCACTCAATTACGGGACGAAGTTTCTGTACAGGTACACTGGGCTGGATCAAGTCGAATAACGATTTTGAAATGATGGACTTGCAACTCCCGATATCTGCAATAAATCGATGTTTGAAGCCACATAGGAATCGAACTGATTTGTACAGGATTTGGTTGGATGCGCTCGAAATCTTCTGTGTATGCCGGACTGTCGTCGTTTTTCGGCTCCTCAGGGGTTGCACTTGTCACACTGCACTTAGATTGGCAGCACACCTTACAAATATAACCACCTTTTCAACAAGAATGGCTTTCCGCGTTACAGAAGCAGCAGATGGGACGTAGGTGAATCCTCTGCATGTGAAGCAACGATTCAGTTGCACTAATTTGTGTTCAGGAACCACTTTGTTGACCGGCTTCTGTTGAAGCGTTTGACTTGAAAGGGTTGGTTTACGAGGACAAACAAGTTGTACGCTACGGAATGTTCGGTAGTCACTTCGAATACGTCATTCATTTGCTCGCAAGCTGACCGTCATCATCATCATCATCATCATCGTCATACAGCGTTAAACAGCAGAGCGAGCTCCAATGAGCACTGCCCTTCTCACCATGTTGCACGCTGAATTAGAAAGTATGAATGTACGAGACGAACAGGGATTGGACCTACACGAGTTGGAAAAGGGAAGAATGCCCTAGTAGTCAACACACGGAATACACAGCCTAACTGTACAAATGCACACCGATCAGTCATTCTGATTCGATTTAAAGTGACAACACGATCGCCACTGTTCACGGTTCGCTGCCATATCCTTCAGTGTCTCCAGCCAACTGGCTGAGGGATATTTTGGACCCCAACCACGAAGAAGTGAAGCACCGGACCTCAGAGAACGTGAGTTCGGACTTCAGCAATAGCATTTTTGGCTCCGGATGATTTATACCAGCTGTGAGGCGATCTCGCAACTGGGTCTCTAATCGATCAATTAAATTACACTTCACACCCTCTGTTTGTAGTGTCAGGAGGAATTCGCGGAAATTCATGCTGGGACCACGAACCAGCGAATGGAGTTTGGCACATTCGGTCCCCTGGAAACTGACCGGAACTACGTGGCCTAGCAGTAGAGCCTTCAAATCGTCGAACGGAACTGCGACAAAGCTCTCGGGTATGCAAGGCTTTTCACCAACGACTACAATGAACTGCAGTCAGCCGTGGAGAAGAAAGCCATCTGGTTCACCTTCTTCACTTCCCTGTATATGTTGCACCACAACTCAAAACATTCAATCTAGTCATCAACTTCCGATGCACTAGCGTGTAGGTTTGACTGTTTAACACTGGGCAGCTCCATGACGCGACACCAATTGTGATATTCGTAATACCCACAACTGGTAGGACGTGCTGTAACCACTCCCATCCGTAACTATGCAAACCAAAATAACAACATCAGGGCTGCAGAATAGCATGTTACTTGTATTGCGGGACTGATTTTTATATGCTAAATCAAAGACAAAAATAGGTAGATTAGAAGCTGACCAATCACAGGGAACTCCTAACGTACCTGTCCTCGTTGATCCTGATTGGTTGAGGCTCATCGGCGTGCTTAGCTACAAAGCTGTACCTTTGCGTATCACGTGTGATGGCCGCTGAATCACCACACGGATACCGAGTGTTATTGTAATGTGGTGATAGGGGCAATACACAGTATTAGCCATGTGGGAAATGTTCGAAGACCTCGCTGTAGTCTCATAGATTAGCTCACTTGGTACGAAACAGTGAGCAGCTTTCATGCGTGAGTTCGAACCCACTGAGTCGGGACCACTTTCACAATAATTAAAAATTCAGATTTCTCCAGAAACTATCAGTTTTACATCATTAGCAAGTCCTGCGTGGAGTTGAAACTTATCATGAGGAACCGAATCCGACACTTTACTTCTGTTCCGTAACCACTTCGATCTTGTTGCTACTGAAATTTGTCTATATGCCGCGGATTGTGTCTTCCAACAGTCTGACGATTATTACCAGCAACTTATTCTGGTCACCTCAAGGCTTGTTTGTTGTGACCGAAAGCAATTCATATCTTGCATTATTCATGGACTAAACACTTTGAAGCTCGGCAAGAGGACTTGCCTTGGAATTTTCTTCACAAGCGTATTGGATGAAAGTCCTGCCATGTTTGCCGTCAAAACTCAGTCGATCGGTTAAGGTGTCTGTGTATACAAAGGCTCGTTTGGCTTTTGTCAATCTGAGTCATCTGTGGTGTTGACGTGACATCCCTTTACCTATCAAAGGTCAGCTGTACGCTGCAGCAATCTGGCCAGTGCTTCTATCTGGTTCAGAAACATGGCCACTACTGGTGTAAGATGTGCAAAGATTGTCGGTACATGAACATCGATATCTTCGTAGTGTTTCTCGAGTCCGGTGGGCTCACCGTATAAGCAATGCCTAGGTTCGGCGGAGAGTCTTAGGTTCACGAACCAAATCGTTAGATGAACCACTCAAACTCACCACGCTAAGATGATTAGGACGCATGTTGAGCATGCTCGTTGACTGGATTCCTGAGAGCCCAATGTTTGCTGCGGCGGGTAACGGTTGGAAAATGAGTAAGAGTGACCAGTCCATAAAAAGAAAGAAAGGTATGGAAAACCAAACCAGTGGACTAAGCCATATGAGACTTCTTAGATTTCCTGTATGGGGTCCACGAGACCCACCCACTCTATGGTTAAATACAGCGGAGGATATGGCTAGGTGTGGCGATCAGTGACACCGTTGTATCCATAAACATTTTATCGACTTAGTACCAATTTTTGTAGTTCTCCTATTACTTCTCTCATATTCTTGTTCTTTATTGAGGTTACGGCTAGGGGATAGCAACCAAAGCCATCAAACCCAGTGCATGGCTATCTGAACTGAGCCAGTCGCATTCGGACTCGTATTGGAGCTTGAAATACAAAGCACTTCCCTTTGTCCTATCTACCAGTACCTAGGACTTGTTTGAGCTAAGAAAGTCGAACGAAAAAGTGTAGACAGGTGTTTCACATGGATAGAAATTATCCTGTAAACTGTTTATGGTACTATCACCTATCGGATGCCCGAAGTAAGTGCGTGACTCTCTAAAACATGGGTCTCTGACTTAAGAAAAAAGTCCTATTCATCGTCAAAACCGCCTAATAATCCAGTAATTGGACAATCTTGTTTAGCAATCTTGAATTTGTTGTATTCGCGCTCTAAAACATTCATAAGTAACGATCAGATTGGAGGCCGCTATATTGCTGTTCGTTCAATGTATGTGTTGGAGCCTGTTGAAGCACTTACCGTGTTTCGGCTCAAGAAGCATTTCTCCAGTTGTGGTTTTGTAGATTGCCCTTGCGAGTTACATATACCACACTCCTGTTCGTATTCCACTGGTACTTTCCACTACTTTTATGTTATCCCTTAAAGTCAAATACGCTTCGGTCAGAGATTGTTCATAACCAATGGAACACACCAAGCCGGAAAGACCGTCGAAATAGATCGTCGGGTTAACCATTGGTACGGCTATCAGGTGTTCGATTCTCTTATGGCCGTTCTTCTTACGTGGGAATCGCAACAGTCTGAAATCTGGCGGAGCAGTTTATCACATTTTTCTATGTCCACGAAGGTTTCAATTACTGGGTCAAACTGGAGTGCTAAGATGAAACCAAAACAAGCAGCCTTAATCTAGCTTAGCCTAGACTGGCCCTGAATGTTAATGTATTGTCTTTGTTGCATACCTTTTTTTTCAAGATATACCCATGCCATGTCACGTCCTATTACCTCCCCATCGTCCGCTTTAGCGTATAATGCTTGTGATCAGGCTGTTATGATAGCCCTGAACTCGTAGAGCCAGAATGGACCTCAGTCAGTCGTCAATATTCTGAATTTCAATGGGCAGATTGAAGCATCCACACTTTGTGGGCTTTCCTGTGAATGCATGTAGGCTGCAGTAAAAACCGAAGACCCGCGGTGAATCCTACCGTATTTCGTCCATGTTAACACGGAAAACAGTGATGAATATCACACAAATTGTACGCATGGATGAAAAATAAAAACGCTTATAGATGCCGTTCTCCATTTCATCCAGCCGAGTCGATATTATTCCCTGCCGGTTAGTCTCACCAGCCCTACTACAGTGCTTACCAACTTGGTCAATTACACACCCACGAAAGTTTCCTGTTAAAAAGCAGACTTTCTCGATGCATTGCTGGCCACTGAATCGGCAAAGCTGCGGTTAAAAGGATAGTAAATTTATCCTATATGTCCCGTCGCCCTTAGTATATGGAAACGGTACTGAGCGGCATTGTTCCAGTGAACATTATCTCGAAGACCTTCCTAATTACATGCAATCTAACTAGTAAGAATGGAATGATCTATCATCGTGGTGATCAAGTACAGTGTACCACTGACCACTGCCACCGCAATGCCCTAAAAGCTATTCCCAGCTGTTCCAATAGCTCAAGTGCTGGGGATTTGAGGCACTGGGTCTCTTTTGTTCGATTCAGAGAAGCAGAAGGTAGGAGGGAATATATCCACTTTCCTCGGATATCAGGCTGTGCGCTAAACAAGACGTAGTACAGTCAGGGAGAAAGGGGTAGATGGAGTCAGATTCCATGATTTGTTAGCAGGTGCAATGCTGTCAGGTTTTCCAGGCCAATGCAAGTGTTTTTTAGGAGTCCATGACCGGAGCCTTCAGCTATCCAAAGCTCAACCCACTAGGCAACGGGATGAAGAGTGGAGTCCGTATCCCACTGGGGACCAGTGGCTGACTGCTCAGTCCATACGCCCTTCAGATGAGGAAATTTATCCTCGGTGAACGGTACACCACTTTGCTACTGACGCCGGTGAGCATAGTGCTATATACTTCGTACTCCTTCCGAGGTTGGTATGAAATCAGGGTTTAGCCATCACTCCTAGACTGAATGAGAGTAAACTCGGTATAGAGCCCCAGGCTTTCGCCTTCGTCCTAACACTTTGATGAAAGCGTCTCCGCCACGAGGAAGTATTGTGTAGGACTTCCTCAACAGAGGCTATTTGAGACACAGGACCATTTAGAGAGGCATTCTAGGCAAATAGTCATCTCGGAGCCTGGGAGACCCACCGCTGACTATATCGAGGCCTTTGGAGATGATCGTGAATGTAAACTATGCTAGTTTATTATACTTGACAGAGTAAGGTGACGAAACGATGGAGTGGGTTGAACTGAAAGCTTACACAGTGCCTTCAGTGCAGGGTAGGGAAAGTCGATTGGATTAGCACCGGGTTTTCGGAGAGCCTAATGTGCTAAGCGGTGCTTGATGCACCACGATAAGAATCGCTTATCTGAACACCAACAGCTTCGGTATTGAACTGCGAAATATCAATATGGAACACCAGATCAGATCAACTTCGTGACCTGGTGTAGTTGTTTTGCAGTGGAGAAAGTGGGAGGTTTCATGTCGTTCTTAGTAAAAACGGTGGGTTTTGTCAACCCTTTGTGTGTATACTCAGGAACTCATTGAGCCAAGTTCATTAGGTGCAACTCTTGCATCTCACGGTCTTTCCGTCACCATGAATATATTTGGAATCCCTAGTATTGGATATCTAGTGAGCAACTGCTCTCGAATTCCAAATGCTTTTTACGTGGACTTAGCCGGCTGTGGTCAAACGGTCATCATGGTGAACTTGAGAACCCTCTGTCATGGGCTTAACTCTTGCAGCCAACGACTACTTTTTCCAATTAGGAGCCTCAAATTTGTCGCAACCACCTTCCAGAAATATTGTATTATTGTAATATAATAAAAAAATTAAAAAGAAAGGGAAATGAACTTAAGGCTGTTTGACGTAGATCAAGGCATTATCCACTAAACCGGCATTATTTCGTCTGGCAAACCACTTCATTTATCAAACCGACTTCAGTGTGAGATTGATGATCACTTGAAGGAATTAAAACACCATTCCACTTAAGCAGAAGCCAGATACATAGTGGTAGTAACTTCATCATTGATTCTTTTATTTCATGTGAGAACAAATGAATGATGCAAAACGACGAAGTTCGATCGGCCTTTGGAAACGAGAATAATGATTGACAAGGACGAAAGGATGGGTAAAAAATGTCTACTTAGAGCGGTAAGTGATGAACCGGGTAGAGGGAATTATGAACGACGATACTAGTCATGATGCTCAATCAACAAAAGTATGCCGGGAGATCAAAATATATGGCATATCAGTCTCAAAGCGATCCACCTTGGATAAATCGTCTGAGGAGATGGAAAGCCGGAAGTGGCTTGTCACGCGGAACCATATGACCAGATCCACGAATAGTCACGAACCAAAGAGGGGTGTCTCCATGGGTAAGCACTTTGAACATACCACCGACTTGTTTCGTACTATCACTGTCCACGTACAACCAGTGAGCCATTGGTTTCGTAGTCTGACAGAGACAGAAAAATGAGGACGAATGTCAAACAAGACCCACTGGAATGAAGGCAATGCCAGAAGTTTACCTAAAATTAAAGTTTCATGACACGGTAATTTCCTCAGGGACCAATGGCGGACTTCGCTAGAATAGTCGACCATCAAGACCATATGTGAGCGTTAATAGCAGAAGATAGTATTCTACTCAATGATTTATCATGCTGCGTGAACTTTCGAACCACTGAAAACCATGGAACCACAGTACAGCTAGATCATCCTTGTTATAAATCATCAGTAGTGCACATTCACCGAGCTTCAACTGAAACTCGAACCCGGGGGGGGGGGATGTGAGTCAAACACCTTAGCTACAAGACTCTAATGACCGAGTCCCGATGGTTTACAGAACGTCAGTTCAGCGCTTACACTGTGCGAGAGATCATATCAGGTGGCACTTTATCTGTTGTCTGGGAATAAATGAAATGCCAAGTTCTCCTCAAAGGCCAGTAAAACAAACCGATCAACTAACCTCTCAACCTTGTTGTCTCTCTGTAAGGATATTAGCTAACAAGTCGGTAGACGATCTAGGTTCCTAAGCAGAAAGCACGTCTTTTTCTGCCCAAAATCAATGGCGAAACTGAAGCCGGCCGAACGGGTCGATGGTTCAGTCATTTCGTGACGAAACGGAAAGAAACCAGCTGGCAACAGTCTCTCTCACTGAATCGTCCACGATCAACCAATCAGCGACCAAGAGCTAACTTAATCGACCGAGACGAAATCAACCAATGGTGTACGACACCAGATGAGCCAGTCAGAAGACCCGATGACGGACAGCAATATGGACCAATGCGCTTCGTACCATGATGTTGGAAGCGATCCGTTGTTATCCCATATAAACTGCTAGTTTTTGTATAGTAAGACGAGATGGTTTGAAGGCAGAAAAGTTTTGTTTCTAGAGCTAGCGCAACGGATCAGGATACCCTCATCCACGGCAACGCACCTGTTGTGATGATCTCTTTTCTTTGTCAGTGCAAGTGAATGGACCGGACTATGCAGAACCCATAATCACGAGTGATTGCTGTTGTAAAGCTCAACTGCTTCGACCTGAAAATAAGACCAATGGAACGCATAAACCCAAAACGGGTCGGGTTCGGTAGTGATCCAAGTGAAAAAGAGCTGGTTTATAGTTACATCGCCGTACTCGACCCTCTACTTCACTCAGTCTCCTCCGCTGGACAGATTCGGTTGACCCAAGTGCATTCACGATTCACGATCGATTTCTCTGTCCAGGGAGCCACATAATTTGCAGATTCACACACGCACGCGTAGACATGTAAAAACTGTTTGTATAACAATTTAGTTACTTTAAAACCAACCGACTGATACGAGGAAGCGTGCTGTTCTAGCATACAGTCAATCAATAGATCAACATTCGACTTTCATTTGTGGTATCGACTCAGATCATCATTGCGGGGAGTTTTGTTTTTACCTTAGCTTTTCACTCCTAACCGAAATATGCTTACTTATTTTTTTCAAGAGTCCACTTCTTTTTCACCGAAACCAACCTGTCTCGTAGCCTGACAAGACTACACACGTAACCTCACCGTTAGTAAAGAGTCCCATCAGTACTAGTACTCTAGTCCTCAACGCCCCCAGTGGTTCACATGGATTCCAGTCACTTCGAGAACATTATTCACATTTCCCTCTATGTTACTTCATTGTGTATATTTGGGACTGACACTAGGCCTAACTCCAAGCCTGGTGTATTATATTATACTGAACCACCACCAGACAAAACTGTTAGGCACTGGTAACAACACGACACACAAATTCAAATCGATGCCAAATTGTTTGGTTCTAGCTGACCAACGAGTCCATGCTGCCACAGCTATAATGAACATCAATGAATAAAATAAATGAGCCCTGAAACATACGCAGTGGGTGAGCATTCTCTCTTTTTCCAAGCCAACAGCCGGTTTAGTCACTCTGGAATGCCTGTAATTATAACACTAAAAGTCAAATAACATCTTATAATAATCAGTTACTGAGTTGCAAATCGACTGTCAAAACGCCTAACTAAGTCACTCCACTGTATTCTGATGTTGACCATGAATTCTCCCAATACCAGTAAGGTATTTTGGTTTAAAAAATAAGCGGAAAAGTTCTTCAGCTTTGACTGCAATCCTCGTGGATCAGCATGGCCGTATAAACCCAGAAAGAAAACGCTTTGAAGATGTGAGACTAAAAGAACTATTGTTCTAGTTGGTGCGGATAAACAGGATGAGCCATCTGCGAAAGTTTCGGGGTACTTCGGCGTGGCCTTGTAGTTGATCCGTTAGGATACCCCCGGTACTTAATCACGGGTTCGAAAGCAGCCGGATTCAACGACATTTAGCACTCGGATCCATTCAATTCTCATCTTAAATCCTCGCCCCCCCCCCCCCCAACACGAGAGCAATCAGCCGTTGTCAGCCTTGAGGTAAATATTTCGAACTTATCACCACTCAGAATTCGTATTTCAATTATCTTTATTTCACAAGATAAAATATTCAAGAGGATGCTACTTATGTGTTTTAACAAATCCTTGGAGATTTAAACAACACTGGGTGAATTTTGCGTCCTATCGATCACCAGACAATACTCAACAGCTTCCTAATCTACCGTGGTTCTTCGAACAACATTGTGAGATAATCCGCTAGACGACCCCATCTCTTACATTCCTAGCCCAAACGCTTTTTGTAAACTGGCATTCTTAAGTTTGTTCACCGCGTAGCGCTGACGATATTTCCATTTATTTCTCATCGCCATTTTGCATAGTATTTTGCTCTCCAACTGCTGCTTAAATGTCAATCAGTCATTTGCGTGAAATGATTTTCCATTAGTAGTGGCTGCCCTATCCGGGGTTCGAACCGCTAACCATTGTAGTTTTGTTTAATAACATACCTTTAAGCCAAGAGGACCACCCCGAACGGTTGGGCACTGTCACACGCACGCATCCCACTGGTCTTCATCCGCCTCCCTTCTGATCTCCGTTTAGCGCAAAGCGCATGCTTTAACTGTTTAACGTCACTGACTGTTTGCCGCTGTCCGTTAGCCATGTCCGTTTTCTCATTTCGCACGTATTTTCCTACAGTTATTCACCTTATGACCGCCCCTGCTGACCAAAACTGCAGTTTTATCATAATCGGCCGTACTTTCTGCTTGAAATTATGGCAATATTTACATTCAGCACCAGTTCCAACTGTCATAACTGTTCATTGAACGCTGTTTCTCTAGTCACCCGTAATTCTATATTTTCCGTCGTTTTCAAGTTCATAAAAGTATTCAATCCGTCTTCACGATTTCTCATCAACTGTCATCATACTGAGACTGTGTAAGATCGAGTGACAACACATGTAGGATCCATCGGCGTATGGAATTCTACTTTATATATATATATATATATATATATATATATATATATATATATATATATATATATATATATATCACCGATTTGAAACCAAGCATAGCGCCAAAGCAGCAGCAGCAATCGCAAAAGTAGGGAAGTGATAGTAGAACAATAAGAAACTTAGTCAAAAAATTAATGTTCTTTTTTTTCTTTTTCATAGTGCAGTATTTGGTTCGTTTTTTTTTCATTTTTTTGTTTGGCTAACATTTTTTTACTTTTTTTGCATGAGACTTCGACAGACAGACACCACACGTCATTCGTTCCACTGACTTCCGGTCTGAGCCATGTCCGTAAACTTATCTAACCAACGACAATCCTTGTCCTTTAGGTCCTAACCAGGGAGGCGTCAAACACCAACCGAAGCCAATGCTGACGCTATTCGTCACCACAGCTGATCCGTAGATAACTTATTTGGTTCCTCAATCCTGGTCTCAGCGTCACATATTGCGGTATTCCCGGATAATGCAGTGACCACAATGAAGTCATTAAGAAATTAAAAATATACAGTAAATAATTGTACACTAGTAAACTCGAATGTGTCCCGAAGAGTGAATATTCAGCGTCACCAAAAAGTGGTGATAACGAGCAACAGAGATAAGATCAAATACGATCATAAACGCTTACATTCAGATTGAGGCTGTCAACAAACCACAAGCCTCCAAAGTAGTTGCAGGCCATATCCACGTCTCCATAGTAGATCAACGTCGGTATCTGATCGAGAGAAATACACGACACACGGAGATACAAATGTGTAATGCGAACAGTGAGCATAGGCTGGAAACACCTCAGATAGTGACTTTTTCGGCAGTCCAGGATGAGTATGAAAATTAGACCAATGCTGATAACGGGCGACATGACTGTGGGATACTTTTCTGACGTAACTTGGGCGTTATGAGATGAGGTTTTTAACATTGTATTAAACCAACAAAATATTCAGTCGAAGCGATCTTTAAGTCTAGTTCGACTTCGATGACAAGTGGAAAATGATATTGAACTCGTAGGTCTCAAATTACCCAAGAACACAAACTGGCTTTACGCTAAAGTCGTGGACATCTCGCAGATGTGGAATAGGTGGATAATGAAGCTTCACAATTTTTTATAAAGTACCAGTAGATGGACCTAAGGCCTTATTCGACAACATCGGCGCTGATAGTGATACCATCGTTTAACAGATCGGGCTATCCTCGCTAGCTGTTGTTTACAAAAGGCGTCGGCTGTGATGCATTCAAAAAATTTCTATGCACATAGTTTGAGTTCCGCGACTTAACGAAGTCATATAATAGTTTGGTTCTATATAACGCAATGGTTAGTTGAATGCCTGTGACTTTGGTTACCTAAGTTAAATGTCAGGAGCAATGTAAGCAAAGAATGATTAACGCATAAACTTATAACGAAATTGGTAAATAAAATCACACAAACTATTCTAGATAATACTTAGATCTGTTTACTATCTAAATAATTCGGTAGAAGCCGTTTTTTTCACCCTACATGTTGTCCTTGGGTGTACCTATGTGAAGTCAAAACAAATTCTTTCACAACAGAGAAACTTGACGTGATATTTAGTTTGATAATGTTTCGCATCGGAGATTGTCTAACTTATCGAACGAGAAGCATTCCAGTTTGCGCCAGTGTGAACCTTAACGTCAAGGTCAACTGGGTACGCTTCATTAATCACCCATATTGTTGTCGAGAGGACGAGGAAAACAGCTTGTAAGACTGAAGTTTTCAGTACCTTCGTAAAGACAGCCAAAGTCGAATTGCAGAGAGTAGTAAGACTGGAGTTTCTATGACGGATCTTATTCACTGTTTTTTACGTAAGTATAAGCATCAATTATCGGATAATTCACAAAGAAACTCTTACAAATGCACATCTCAGGGGCAAAAGACCCAGCATATCGAAGAAGTCCCCTTTGTGACTGAAAACTCCCCGAATTCAATGAACAGTTACTTCACCAAGGGCTTGTAAATATCTTTATGGAAAACGATTTTTCTGTCAGTTATTCACTTTTAGACTTTGGAAAGTATGCACAACTTCACGATCCAGTTCATACAATTACTGCTAACAGCGTACTTCTATAGGTAATCATAAACGGTTTATCTGTTCTGAGAATAGAAATCAATGGGCTATCATCTCTGCACCGGCCATTTGAGTTAAAAGTGGAACATGTGATGGAGCATAAGACAGAAAATGATTCCGTGACCAACTTGATGGACACTATGCCGATGAGATCGAGAAGTCTTGAAGGATAAAAGCCGGCTCCGTGACGTTTGCATGAAAGTTGTTTCCTACCATATTTGGGTTGCTTCAAAATAAATCAAACTCGTCTCATTTTTCCTTCGAGCCTCATATCCTGCCATGGTTGTGGCCACTGGTAGTGGCAAAGACAGGAGTTCGTCTGAATTTTGAGCACACTTATTCTCCGCATAACTGCGTAGCACAACAGTTATTGCCCTAGAACGCCCTAACTACCAGCTATTCATAACAGATATCACGTCATGAAGTTCTGCACTAGTGCTGTCATGAACGAGGACAAAACGTAATAATAACTTTCGACAATATCGGTAAGTCTTTAGCTATTCAGACCCAAATACAAAATGAGTCATTGAATTCAGTGCAATAAACAGCATTATGATTTGTAACAAACTTTTATTTAGGAGCACTGAAACATCAATGAGCAGTCAACTGAAGTGCAACTGAAGTGAGTAGTAGTGTTAGGTAGTAACCCACTGTCTCCCAGCTCATTACTCCACCTGATTTCTGGAAATCTTCCGTGGTTCTCCAATCCAATTTTCAGGGTTAGGTTGCTGGTTATCCTCAGCAGCGCAGCAGACCTTACACTGAACTCATGTATAAGCATGTCACTAAAAAGATTGCGGAATTAAATAGAAAAAGCACGAACCTTTGAGAACTGCCACATATGAAGTCATAAAAATGACAAAAGCGTATGATGAGAGAAATAAACAATGGAACGTGAAAATTCTTCATAAATTCCAAAAACATAGGGTTAAAGTTCGTTGTTGAAATGAAATTTTATAGTATTACCTACCTCTCTGGTAATATACAACAATGGAGAAATGAGCAAAACCAATATTAGTCGGCTATTTCGCGTGGTCTCAATCAACTGGTAACATTATTTGTAAGAATACTTTACACGGTAAAGAATGAGATCCAACCTTATATAATGGTTGTTTTGATACTTTTGTGGGAAATAAAATTGTTCAGTCTAGAAGAACAGGGGATAATTAGTGAAACAAACAAAAATCAATAAACATAAAACCATGGAAAAATCAGCTGCGGTGAGGACATCTTTTGGGAGGGAAAGTCAAGCTTTGATTTGATAATGGCTGCAGTTCCACGATCTTGTGACATTTTACAAGTCCCAGTTGCTATCGACGAGAGATCTGGTATTCAACAAGCCGCCTTATTAACGCGCTTTGTTTCACCTCTAGAGGGAAAACTGCACAGCACTCGCTTTCAGGTCCTCGTAGATAACAGACGCTTGGTCTTTTTCAAGTAAGACAAGCAGTCAGTACATTTAAATTGGTAACCACCATAGGAAGCGACTGAAAAACCGGATACATTGAATTGGGAACGGAATAACTACCAATGAAACGCCCGCCACATTTGTTTTCGTCTCGAAAAAATCACTTCCGGTAGCACTCTGAGGAGGACGACCGGAATTCGTTGTTGCTTCTTCGCTCTTGAGTGATCAACGAGTAACTTCATTATTATTATCACCATTATTATTATGATTGTGACCACTGACTAACTTTACAGTTCATAAATACACTGTGGCAAATAGCAGATTAACGAAAGCATCTTCCATTTCGCTCCATGAAGAAAAATACGGAGTACCCACAACCTCCTACTCAAATACCACGAACTGTATATATATGTAAACCAACGGCCAGACAGGTTCGCAGACAAGCTTTAAGTCTAAATTCAGATAGACCAAAACCTGATGAAACTCAATGCACAAGCAGTATCATCACCGATGCATACAATCTCCACTGGTAGACCAACAGCAAACTCCAAAGACAGCAGGATCGTATCTAATGTATTTGTCTTGATTCCACCTTCATAAAGTCATCGACTACATTTCTCGGTACCAATCAGGAGTAGGAAATGAAAAGTGCGTAGATAGTCACAAAATAAGCCGACGTCATCCTCCACGGGGCTGAAATATGAACTAAATGTTTTCCGTCGCTAACCAGGAATTCTGTCACAGCATCACTCACGAAGGAAGAATGTCATGGCTAGTTCAATAAGTCGATTCTAGCTTAAAAGGTCACGAGCTCTGCGCTAAATGGGAAGATTTTGGTTTCCATTGTTCAGCAAGGTAAGTTATAGGCGCCAAAACAATGTGAAAGAATCACTAGTAGATGAAAAAAGCTCCGACACAAAGGCACCGCTGGTTACAATGTACGGATATGTTGTTTAGTGTCCCAAACTACTGAGTTGGTGGATACTGTCAGCCACAGACGAGAAGCTTACCAAGATTCCCACGATCAAGCTAAACGGGTAAACTTTCAATCTTTTGTCTTCGTCTTAATAACTGGCTATTGTTAGCAAAGTCCTAACTATCATCCACCCCACCAAGCTGTGTAGGTCAGGAATACTATATTCGGTAGTATGGACCAAACCAGTGCAGTGTGTTAAGATTCGATTTCAATAAAAGTCCTATTATTTACACCTAATACTCCTCCTCTGAACACAGCTTTCGCGGTCCTGTGTTCAAATAAGATTTGAGCAGTGCCTTGATGATACTGATGTTCAAACGGAGGCAACTTTCTTCCGCAGTGGCCAACTATGCAAACAGTATAGGAAAATCGGTTGGACTTATGTGTGATTTCGTAGACAAAAATGCACCTAATCGTTACTGCTCGTGCATAGCACAAAGCCGCTAGCCAAACATAACATTCCTGTATATCCGGACGGTATAAACACATGTGTGAGGTCAGTGTGTCTGTGTGTATGCTTAGTATCACTGGTTCCAGTATAATATCCATAATCAGAAAGGCGTTCGAAAGATTTCAGTTTTCATTTTCGCCAATCACTGAGCTCCTAAGCACCTAGGTTTCGTTTAGTATACCGCAGTTTAAATCAGTCGGAAATCTTACAAGTGGCACCATAGAAGACGAGCCGAAGAAGGACGACGTCAGAGACTAATTGAAAAGAAGACAACCCAAGCAAATGAGTCCCTGAAAGTCCTACTTGCTTTTGTCAACCAGTGTTCGGTAGGCGAAATTCTTAGACCCCGATTTGGAAGCCAGCGCGTCCTACACGATCAGCCTTATTAGTTGTGGCTTCTAGTTATTACACGAAGCACGGTTACATCACCAATTGGTTTATTCAACCAGTCTATCAATGGCTGCATGCCCCGAAGAACATCGCATACAGATATTAAGCAATGTTTCAAAAGAACTGTCTACAGCTTAGCAATAACAAGGGCGCTTGAATACAGATTGGTGGGTTTTTTATACACTGAAACACACAGTACACACATACTCACAAAGAGTTAAAGAGCGATCCGTGGTAAATCAAATCGCCTTATTATGCTGTACTCTGAGGCTATTATTAGCTACTATGATTTGGGAAAACAGGATCCAACTTTTACTCCCATTCCCAATTTACCTTTATGACAGCATGCAAATCTGTGCCTCATGTGTCGGATGAATCACACGAAATATGACCACTTTTGCTCCATAAAGTTCAGTCACTGATCATAGGCAACACCTTAACAAGAATACAACAAAACCTGTGGGCAGCTCGTCCCACCAACTTACTCCGCTTTTGAGTATTTCCAAGTATTGCGCAGACAATTCCTGATAGGTTCGAATATATTCAGTATTCACAGTCGCACTGCATACGTCCCAGTCGTCCAGGAATGGTAAATCCACATGCAGTGCGCGTCGAACTTCCGGCAGATTTAAATAGCTTCTTAATAATGTACTGTCCACACAAGGTAAGACGAAAGGACCACCAAACGTTTGGAAAAATTGATTCCTGATCAGAATTAAGCGAGGAGAACAGTGGGTGAGATGTGAAGAGTAATGTAAGAATTAGATATAAGTTTTTCGGACGTAAATTTGCTGCAAGAACAATACCAGCACGGCCAGAAATGGGGGAGTAGTTGTGACTGACTGCTGAATCTAATAAAAATGCAGACAAAATCCGTTTAATTAATTCTCGCGAATCACTAAAATAGCACTTAGGTGCATTGTATTTTGGTTGATAAACCCTAGAATAAACCCGTCGGAAACATTGTTGCTCAAACCCCAGAGCATGCGAATTCGGTGAGAAAGTATGAGGTAAAATTGAGTACACGAAAAAACACTGAGTGTGGCATCAGGTATTGTCACCTAGTGGCTCCAGTAAATCAGGAGGTGCATCTGATTAACTCCAGAGTTTTACAAGAGAAAATCCAATGTCACCTCGCGTATTGGTTAACTCAACTTATCTTACGATCAACAATCAACTCACGACAAAGAACTCCATCAGGAAATATTCGCATCTAGCAACGTGAGTAAATTTACTGATTGATCTTAAATGTAGACTAGTCCTTGTCCGTAAGTAGCATGTACATGGAAGGACGAAGCTTCTCGGCTCCGCACGACCAGTTTCACAGCTACTGCTGCTCATCAGGTCTAAGTATTCAGTAGTCTTTTATCCACTCTACCTCATAAATGCATACTCCGTAGGTATTTCGTTAAAAGAACTAACCACTAGTCATAGTTTTGACTCCTCAGTGGACTCTTCTATGAAGAGTTTTCACTTGCTCTCCGGATTCACTAGTTAGATGATTATGAACAAAGCACAGTAATTCTTGCCCAACTTGACCATTTTCTAAGAAGTTCTCTGTCAGCAATGATGTATTACAAGCGTGAAGCCAAACTCATTATGAAATGACTACCGAAGTATGCGGCTTGGAGTTTAGCTACATAGAAAATACGCGAGTACAGTGGAACCGAGTAAGTCAGATGTACTGGTGTCACTAGTTCAGTGATGCATGTTTCGATCGCTCCGATTTGTGGATCAAATTCAGACGCGGCATAATATGCATAACAAATCGATACAGCCTCAATTCCAAGAATCTAGCTAAGCATCAATCCTCGGATAGCATGTAAAAATGAATAGGGATGGTTCATTAGGGAAAGTTCATCACACGGTGTCGACATTCTGACCATCACAGGAAGACTTGGTAGACAGTGTTCCACTCTCATTAAAAATTAATGATACCGCAAATTCACCGATTCACAAATGAGGCTCAAGACCTGGAAGGCGGAGAACCATCTGCTTTCGTTCGGTTCCCTACCATACCTGGCCTTTTTAGACCATATATGTATCTCTACTCCATGTCTTGAGGTTATGGCTTCCGGTTATCCCTTATCCAGTGCAGTGGGCTCCTGAGGCTATGAGATATACTCTTTCCATTGCACTCATGCGCAACCACGTAATAAAAAATGTATGCAATGAAAACGTCGAACTGCGGGTTTAATAAGCTAGTCGTTAGACTATCTGAGCTGACACACAATCACTTGAATTTATTAACACTTTTGAATCGAGCTGCCTTAGAAATAGATCAAAAATGCAGAAATGTTAACAAGCAGAACTAAGTAGCGGACTATACATACCTGAGCTGACGAATGCGCTGCACGTATAGGTTCTCACGAAACAGATTTCCCAAATCAAACGAGACCCGTGGCCACTGAAGCTGTGATCCACTCAGCCGGTATTGCACACCGCCGGCACATTGATCATACAGATTGTAATGATTCAGACCATTTAGCACATCGGATTGGATATAGGAAAGCTGAAGGGAAGTCACAAACAAAACGGGCTACCTGTAACAGGGTCAACTAACTGAAGCTCACATGAATGCTTGCCGTACACATTCTCTTTACAGTGTCACTTGACTATGGGGCTTACTTCTTTAACTGTGAATCACTTTGTGTGTAAAATACCATCAGTGAACATCAGACACAATCGAAGTGGGAAAAACAGCTTTTGAATCCGTACTACACACAGTATATCAATCAAAAGAGCTATGACTGGGGCTTGTCAGTAGTTTCATAGGTGAATGACGGAAACAAAAATACTGATTCGTGCTGCAAAAACGAGGCACAATTAATTACTATTTCAACTGGCTGTCGGCAGTAGTAGAGGTGGCAAAAGACACCAGACTTAAATGGTATGTGGACGTGTATCAACGGACCGTATGGGGACTGATTGGCTCTGGGAGATGGCGAAACATGTGATATCATCTTTTTCTTCCAATCCGCAGATCGGTGGGTGGCAGATTTTACAACGCTGCGCAGTTGATATAAGTTACAATTGCTGTTTGGTAATGATGGATTGTTCTCATGAGCTCAATCGCCATAGGATGAACTGTACGATCAAAAGCTAATCAAAGAGCAGCAGGTAACATATAACCCTAGAGATGACACTTAGAGCTGCCTGTTCGATACGCGCTGATGTAATTAGACCTAATGTAAAATGAATCAAAATTTTGATGGATTTTTCGAAATTTAAACCTAATGTCACAAATTTTGCGGTAATATAGGAAGAAAATCATTCACATTATAAGTTTGTTTTCCAGGAGCGCAAACCGATCAGTTAGGTTTGACGGAAACGTTCCACTGAGGTTTGTTCATTAGTCGCAGTGAAAGTGACTCCATAAATTATGAATGGGTGCAAGAACTTGCAAATTGCTCGTAACTCTTCATCCACCACTTCAAATTCGACAGCGGAACAATGTCAGGGTGACGTCCACATGACCATAACGTAAACACATTCGTGTTTGACCGTGAGCCTATGCCACGAGTGTGGTGAATGCAGTAGATGGCAAACAGCATAGCCAACGCTCGCGTCGACTGTGCCAGTGTGATGTTCACTAGCATCAGTAATAACAATAACAACAAACGCCGATAAACCTCTGAGCGGTGGTGTATAGGTAATGTGGATTCATGGCAACCCCCGGGTCGGTGAAATGGTTGACCCTGACCGTACCAGTGGAAATCGAACCAATTTCACATCCTGGAGATATCAGTATTTTGTCAGCAGTGTTATATGTTTCATTGTACACCTTTTGAGACTATGCCTTACATAACCACCAATCGATAAAATACATAGCAATTATAAAACGAGCGTAGAAATACGTACAGATCTAGCGACGAAAGGCTAAAATCTCCAGGACGCGAAATCGATCCAACCATTCAGATCTGTCACACTCACCAATGACTGACAATCTTTGGTATGGTTCCGAGTGAACATACACTTTTCTTCCGACTGGCCAAAACAGCATTTTTCAAGCAGATCTGACCACGTGCTGAATTTGCAAAAATAAGACACAAACAAAGAGTGATCAGTTAAGAGGAGTGGCAGAATCTGAAATAAGCAAGAGTACAACCATTTATAAATGTACCACAGCAGTTACATGTTAGGAATTCAGTAAAAAACTCCAACACCAAACCGTTCTTTCGTCGATCAAAAACAAAAAAATGAGCGTAGCTAAGACATGAATCCATTGTTTACCCATCACACAGAAATAAGCCTAACCAATCATACTCAGGAATAGTAAGAACTCAACAGCTTTAAGATTCAGTTCCTTTTTAATCACTGACATATCACTGGGTTTTTACCACCTCGAAGCATAAATATAACGATATCAGTACAAATCAGTGTGTAAAGGAGAATCATTTAGAGGAAAAACTTTGGATGGATGTAAGCTAGGGATAATAAAATTACAACAACAACTAGTGTTTTCATCCTTCCTGAGACCAGCCCTCGTGAACCCAAACTAGAAAGCCTAGCACATCCCACACGACAAAGTCTACTGGTTAGGGTTCTCACACATTTTTGCATGTCATGGAATGGATATCTTGGCCGTGTCTTGGATGAGAACGAACACCAAGGTACTCCATTCGTGAGCTTGCGTAACACAAGTAACAAGCAGTTGGCTAGGGGCTTGTTTCAAAGACTAGCCCATGGTCTCTAACACCAAGCCTGGAGTTAGCATTGCCAACTCCGTGTTCGTACCATATTCAGGCAAGGCTGCGGGGATACCATTGTTCAACCACTAATATTCTGCGTGCATCTTCCATCCATAAAGTCCAGGTTTACAAACAGCCTGAGAGGGCTGATTTAACTGCTGCAGCCTAAACTCGACTACTGACAGGCAAATGAATGTCAAGTCGGCGGTACAGGTAGCTGTATAAGTGACGAAACTTTATCCGACATCCTTAAACTAGATAGAGTATTACGATCGACGGAGAAAACATATGTTTCAACCAATCCTTCCGTGATTCTGCGGAGTCAAATGATTTACCGCACTGTGCTACGGACAGGACGAATACAGAATTCCTATTTTATAATAAAGCAGAATATGGCTTGAAAGCGCTGGATACAACGAAACGCCAGTATTATATGTGTCTTTTACTTACATTTTGATGTTTCCATTACTACAGCTAGATGATAATAAACGGCCATCTCAAACGCAAAGTGGTAGAGGAAGAATGGCAAATGGTAATACTGATGAAAGTCACTTTTCGTGGTGAACTCGAGTGGAAAATTACCAGGAAGACGAACTAGGCTCCGAATGAAAAAATTAATCTCCCTAACACACATGTCATTCAGCGGCAGTACCAAAAGTATGTATGGAAGGCTGAGCAAAAGGTCTCTACTTCAGATCTAGAAAAGTCATAAAACAGGCTTCTCAAGGTGAACTTGTTCTAAGATCTGATCCGAGGTAGGTATGTGGCCGATAGAACCCTAAAGGGGCACGTAATTAACGGTACCCTCACAAGCACGTCATTCACGAGCACCGAGTATTGCCCGTGAGCAATCTGAATGATATACTAAGCGTCGAACGATGTGCTTGTGCATCGGAAGAGTAAGTGGATGCTTCCTTTGTGATTCTAAAAAAGGGACTCCCCATCCATGAACGTTCCGTTCGAATAAAAAGAGATTACAGCAGTAAACTAACTGTGTAGTGCTCAGTCTTTAGGATGACTGGGCGGAGGAGTACCGGGTACGCATGACTAATGAGTGGCTATAACTGCAAAACCGATTGTGTGCTCCCGGGGAAATTTTGCCGTCATTCAGATACAATGCCATACTATTCGTATCGAAAACAGCAACTGCGGTTCACTAACTGTTTTGTGTGGGTTAGTCCCAGCTAACCTCGAGAAAGACGACATTGCTGTCGCAGGTTGAAACATCTGATATAAGTAGTATATACAGTATACTCAGGTAGGTGGACAAAGACTCTCGGAAGCCCAAGACCGGTTTCACGAACATTGTCGCTCATCAGGTACGTGTATCCAGTACTCCTCTGTCCATTTATCCTCTTGGACAACAATGACCGCTAAGTCAGTTGCGTGCTTCCGGTAAACTTTGCCCGTGCACATGTGAATACTATGTCCATCAGCTATACCAGCCCATTTTCCTCATGATTAGCACAGAAGAATCTTGCAAAGCAAACTCCGGTAATCTACGTAGGGCCCTTTTGATCTTACCAAGTAGCATTGTTTTTAGCTCTGAAACCAGCCTCGGAGACTGGCAGAAACAACCCATCCAGCTAGGCAGCTTTTTGTAATTTAAGGCAGTCTGTCTCTCGGATAATCGTATTTTTTGACCGAGATTTATTGACCAATTGAGTTATTTTGTTGGAAAGTGCTATCAAAAGCTGGGCTCACCGTTCTAAAACTGATCCTGAAAGTAAATCAGTGAGATTTCGGATGTTTTAGATGACACCTTTTGACCCTCTTATACTGTTACTTCTAATAAAATGGAAGTAAGTTATTGTCATTTGAAATCCTTGAACCATTCTGTATCTCTTTTTTCTTTTGCATTCCACATTGCTGATGGTCATTCCACAACAAACGTTCAACAAGAAATAATGCCGCCTAACTATCCTATACAGTATCTGACCTTGGATTCTCTGATAAAGCTCGCCTTACAAAAAGTTGTTCCCTGACACTGATTGTACACAAATAATTCAATAATCCAACGAGAAAAGGAACATTCTGTAGCAGAGTTAAAAAAGAAGAAATATTTGTTTTGTTCCGATGTTGCGTAATAGTACAGCGGGCCAGGTAAACTCATCAGCAAAAAGTTCATTCTGCCACTGAGAACAGCCCACAACCTTGACCGTGAGACTTGCAGTGGGGAATTATAAGGTTCTGAATGGTCATTCACGGTAGAAAATAGGATGACATCAAGTCCCACTGATGGCTTTGGGACTCAAATACGCTAAGTAAATCTCACTAGTTAGTAGCTGATTACGCCCTCCCACAAGTGGTCCATGCATGGGGTGGGAACTACTAACTGTTGCGTTCTTCGAGTAAAAGAAAACCTTTTCAGAAAAACCCTTTCTCCAGATTTGTTGTTGTCCGAGCGAGAGAAGGAAGGATACAAAAAAACAAAGAAAGGAAAAAGAGAGAGAGCTTTTTCTGCATGTTCACGGACCATTGACTCGACAAAATTACTACACACACGCATACGCACACAATTACAACACGAAGCACCAAGTACGCAAACACGATTCGACTTTCGACTCCGTATTTGTACTGTACAGGGTGCCGATTTCAACAGCCTGTTCAATTACCAGCTAGAGAAAAAGTTCGCCAGGTTCGCTCCTCAAAATTGGCATCTTAGACGTAACAGACTGTTCGTTAGTTTTAATTAGTACCAAAAGCCGGACTCACCTTTCATCCATCAGAGCGTGATACATGACAAAATAGACCAGTGAGTTGTCATTCATTTGATAACTAGTCAGACCATTACCAACGGCAATACCCTGAAATGAAAAGCAACAAGAGTCAGTCACTGAAACACTTGTAGGGCAACGAGGAAATATACTGACGCAAACATAGCCAGCATCAACATATTTGTACAAACAGATAGAGAAGCATGCCTTGTACAATTCTGGTCTATTAATTCTGAGCTTTTGCAAGAACGTAGTGGAATGATCAAAACTCCATTGCACCACTGGGCAGAACCATCAAAAGAGACTCCGTAAGAGGTGTTCACTGCTTTTTGGCCCCCTAACAAGAAATCAAAAAACACACAACTACTCTAATTCTTGTGTAACTTCTCACCCCCTCATCCTTTCTCCATACCCATAAGCTGACCATCTTATGGTCTTCTCCAACCTAATGCATGATTTACGAACAGCTTTCTGTGACAGATTTCCTCACGCTATACACAGTGTTAAAATACCCTCGAAACTGGAAGCCAAAACAATGAATAATGAAGGCCGTTTGAAATCCATTAAAACCAAGTAGCTCGGTAATTTACAAGAAAAATGAGATTATGCATCTGAAAACTTGCCTGTTGCTACTTGTTTGGTGATGTTTGCGTTGGTCGTGCTTAGGCTCTGATCTTTATCCTAAATGACAACATCAAGTTGATGTGAAGGATACGATGTGCATAAGCTTCAGCCGCTTGAACTTAAGGTAGGTATTCTAAAATGTTACGAGTTCTCGGCATGATTCATTATGCATCCGCCTCGGTGCATCTAGTGATCAATTAAGATGAGGTCCACCTAATCGAAAATCAATCTGATCCTGAAGCAGCAGTTTTGATGTATCCAGCGCGTGCCAAGTTTAACCGCATCACAAATAAAGTGTACTTTGTGTTTGTAACGTAGAATGAAACAGACGATCCACACCATTGGAGTGCTCCAAGCTTCAGTGCTTCCTGTCAATTCTGATATCTTCGATCCCACTGAGGCCAATTTTCATTAGTTTCTCGACGGCCAGGTTCACTAACAGATGAACTTCACCACCAAGTTTGAACGAGCAGTAAATTGTATGAGTATTATTATCTCTACCAGACCACTCACTGTTGAGGTAGATTTCTTGAAGGAGGAAATTGAACTACGCTGACAATTCAACGGGGTAGAAATTTCCTTGGAATTGAGCAGTACTATAGTCGTTAAATGATGACGTGCACAATAACTAAAGTACTCATCCAATCGATGCAACTGTGATCTAGAGGGAACTACACCCGACCTGGTCATAATAACATTATCAAACCTTGGTAGCGGCATCCTTTGTGCTCTTACCGCACTACGATCTAGGGTTTTTTAATCTCACATGTACCACTTGCATGGTCGGGTATTATTGGTACCGCGCTGTAATTTTAAAGGTTCAGAGAGCAGGTTTGCTCAGAAAACAAAGATGGTACTGTGGATCACAAGCTGCAGGTATCATGAGCCGTAAGCCCAATTCATGAAGGGAACTTCTTTTTTCTATGGACTGATACGCAGCAGGACGGCGAGCAGAGTTTCTTATACTAACGCAGTACTGTAGTAGTGATGGTCTTTGATGGAATTACTGTAATCAACTTGGTAATTACCATTTCGGCTTAATCTGATATATCTGCTTCGCCAACCTGGGTATCTTGGGGTACAAGAGCAGGGGTTTCCTAAGAATCAGGGGAATGAAATAAAATAAGCCTCGTCTTTACAATCAAGTGACATTATTCTTCGATAGGACCTGTGCAGCCGAACTGGTGAATTTTCATTGATAAAGTCACCGTGAATAAGAAACATTATCAAAAAGCAGAAGTACATGATATGAAGCCACTGTTAGGGTAAAATAACGTTCTTTAACCGCCATGAGGTCAACAGGAAAACAAAGTCCGCATAGGTAGAGTTACTCCATGAGGAAGCGCAAGAAAATAAAAACGTAAGCCATAAACGTGCATGACAAGCCCTCCAACAAACTATTGAAGATCAAGTATCCAGAAGAATTTTAGAGTTAAAGTGATCGTAATCTCATTTGAATCGAATGGAACATGCATGAACGGTAGTCCATTTCTGGAATCACACGGTGGTTCTTCCAAAGTTAATTCGCCGGTGAACACGGCTAACCCTCAGAATGAGGAAACATGGTCCCAAGTATGGATTTTCGATATGAGTAGTGTGGCATTGTATTTGGATGACAGGACAAAATTTCCCCGGAAGCACACGACCGGTTTCGCGGTTATTGCCGCTTCCGGGGAAATTTCGTCCTGTCATCCAGATACAGTGTATACTACTCATATTTAAAATGATCGTATTCATTGAGACTTTCACTGATAACAATATCAAACACCACGAAGAGCCGCAGCTCTTTCGGGGTGTGCCTCATGAACCGCAAATGCATCTGATTTCAGTTTTCTTTGAAGAACAGTAAGCAAGTCTATAAAACAGCTGAAATTATGGAAAAGAGATCCGTCAGTTGTCTTTTGATGATGCTGAGCATCTTCATGGGCCCTCGTTATTTCTGCTTTAAAGCCAAGTTCTACCTGACACTTGAGGTATATTAGGGGCCTGAGGCCTGTCATGTCTTAATTCCAGCTCTTTCTCTTAACCTGGCACTGCTCTTGCCTGTGACTCAGAGAAATAGATTTGCTAAGCATCAGTAAACGCTCGACTAGCAACGCCTTCCTTGAGAACCTGATCCCGGGCCTCACTGAACGAGCGGAGTTTGGCGGCATTATGATCCGACAGCCATGAAGACGATGCCGCCGTTAGAGTTGAGGACGACTGAACTCTCAGCCGATCAACTCAAGCGTCACCGGTCTGGACATAAACTCATCACTCAGCATTGTTCACTTTACACTGCGAAGACTAGAGACACACCCCTCGAACACAAAAGACGCGTGAAGTCTCCGTTATTCAACTTCTTACTAGAACAGAGACAGTTGGGTAGCACTGAAGCACTTAACATGCAGTAATGGTACACTCTGTCCTTCGCTCTTATTTTGATGCCAGCATCTCGTTGGTAACCAGCTGGTTGAAAATCCGGATAAAACTGTCTTGATTACTGGACTTCATTCTGTGTACACTTACTCCAACTCCAGTGGGACAAGAAGCTAAGAGTCCTTTATAGCTTGTGAGAACATGTGACTGGGCAAGACCATGCTCATGGCAGGTCTTTGGGTAGGTAAGATTGATTACCAAATGTCAAACACCAAACAGTTTATTCTGTTCAGGAAAAAAAATAATTCATCTAGACACAACGATAGTACGATCAAAAGCTAACCTCCAACATAGTTTTTTACACACACCGTACTTCGAGCATTTTTCTGATCGTAATAAGTTAGTATTATAACCAGCGGCAGCAGCACGAAACAAATATCACCAGTTGCATAATTTGAGTCTCCGTCTATACTAGTTCGACATATGAAGAAAACCATCAGCGAGCTCTAGCCTCCTGAAACAAATCTGTGCAAATACTGCGTATTTATTACACTCACACGTCCCAAGACGCTTAAGGCCGTAAAGGTTCTGTAGTTGGCAGCGGCCACTTAAGCTTAGTCTCTTTTTATTAGTGAACATTAAGAAGACAAGAATAAGAAAGAAACAACAAGAGTAAACGATGTTAATAAAGGCCTACCTTCAGATGGAAATCGTTTTTGTTTTGCAGGACACGTAAGGCCAATGTGGGTACATACACTCCAGCGTAACTCTCACCGGTGATATAAAAATCTCGCCCCTTATATTCCGGATATTTCTCCAAGAAATGTAGTAGGGCGTGATAGTTGTTCAGCGATGTCTGCCCATCAAAAGTAACGGAAAAATGCAAGTACTGAAGTGACACAAAGCAACTAGACAGCATTCAGATGAACTTCTCTCATCACCAACTCATCTTAGGATTGTGGTTGTAAGCATCGGATGAACTGTGAAAAAGTGGGTGTGGAACAACTATTGAAACACCGCTGTTGGTAGGGTCGCTATCAGTCGAAGTTTCCACCATACTGATTTACCCTTCTCAAGGTAGGTTCACAGCAGGATAACTCCGAGATGGTAATTTTAGACCGTTAGATGTCGGATGGTGCTTGTGTCTCTGTGTACGACAAGAGATGTTGTTTGACCTCCATTGCCTCCAATAATATTTGTGACGGCGGGACCGTTTGAGGCTAAAATCTGGCGATGGTTTTTTGATTTTTTATTTCTCAATAATGGTTATGAGATAAGAACGCCTGAATTCCCTATCCCAACCTATTGGTTGATGCTCTCAAGATGAGCACTAATTCTCGAATCTTAAGCATGTAGGCCCCCACTATATGGTTGAAACCTATGACGAAGGACTTCGTTAGTACAAATGTCAATATTCTGGCCTCCAACCATAATCTGAAGCGAGACTTTGGACTCAGGTTCTTGTTCCCTTAGGGTCGTTTTGCCAGCCAGTTCGAAATTTCTTAAGCATCTTGTTTTTAACCTTTTGTAAGTCTGTCCACTATATCCAGCCGGAAACTCCTTGCAAATGATATTGTAAGTGCAACCCGGTGTATGTTGCTATTGGCCTCCGCTTGTTGAGATCGCAGTCTGTTGTGTTCTTAAAAACTTACGGGGATATCTCAGCTTCCAAAAACCTCTTCAATTTCTACCGATGTACCCGATGTGTATGGGATACAAAAGGAAGTTAAAAACTTTTGCATATTCGGTGTATTTCTACTTAGTTAACAGTGTGTCAAAGGCATGAGACCGCCGTTATCCTGAAGGGCACTGTTTGCGCATTGCAATTTGTGCTCATGCTTGGTATTCTCTTTTCATTGTCCGTGTACTTCATCGGCTACCGACAGGATGAGTATTTTGAATAAACTCAAAAAGGACCAACTCAGAATTTAACCACTTTTCTGAGCTTGTGGATTTCCTTTGAATGGTCATGGTGGATTTCTGAGAGTCCATCATTTTCCAAATGAGCCTAAGATAAACATTTCTCGACCAACTTTGCCTGAAACAGTTGCTCGAGGTACAAACAGTTACTTTGGTGGCAGACAGTAATCCACTATCAGCAGGCTCATTGCCACTCCTGGCCTAATAAAACCTCAAGCTGCTCTCCACTCCAATTCTCAGGGTCTCGCTGCTGGTTATCTCTGGTAGTGCAGTAGACCTTCTGGCAATAGGATGTGCCTCTCCCGTTGTACTCATGTGCAATAGTGTAATAAAGAAAAGCAAACCAAGGCACTGGAATGTCCGAGTTTAAAAATTTTCACAACTGCTTAACGTTGGTGATGAGCAGAAATTCTGACGACTAGATCTGTCTTCTGAGGTATAATTTGGTTTGTCTTCAAAAATTGTTTTTATCAAGGACCATCATTTATCCCCAATTTTACAATGGGTCTTCATGATCTTAAAATCTAATCTTCCCTAATAATCCTGCTTCAGCACGAAATAAAGAAGCTGTAACGACTACTGCTCAATCTGATCTCGTAGAAAAGTTCAGCGTACTGAATTCTTAGAGAATCGTGAAGACAAACGATAGCGATCAATTACCACCGTGATACAACGGTGAAAGCCAGATGAAAAACGTGGCACCTACCAAATCATCATCCGTGGTAGTGTTACTATCGACAGCGTAGGAAAATCCGACACCGGCAGGCGCTTCGAGATACAACACGTTGGAAAACTGAAAGTTAGATAAAAATTGATTTCAATCAATGGAGTAAAAGAAGGTGGCTCAAAGCAGAACAGAAACGGCCTAATTGGAAACCAGAGACGACGCAACATGGCATTTGTTGGCAAGAAATTAATGATCAAATACATGTTCGGGAGAAACAAGGCTTCGAGTTGTACAGAAACAAAGTGAATCTAGGACAATGTAGCACAGCAGGATAATTACTTGAAAAGATACCATCACCAAGTTTTTCACGAAACAGGTGGTAAAACTCTAACCTTATTCCACGAATAAAGGTTGGAAATGAGGGAAGCACCGATCGGTCCATTGCGAATCTGAACAGCAAATATGAAAGAATAAGTTATTAGCCAGTTGTAATGTGTGGTAACTTTAGAAACAAATCATTATAGAATTCACGAAAGGAGATGACTTTATTGATATCACTGTCAGGTATAAGGTGAGTTAACAAAAATATTTCAGGTGTTTCAATAGAGATCTTGTGCGAGTTCTTGTGCCTTCGGAAACCAATCCCATGTTATTTTTCTTGTCCCTTTAGAAAGTGATTTTTCTACTTTATACGCGTTCTATACCAAATCCAATGTTCACAGAGACCACAAGGGTTTTCTCCGCTGTTAACTGAAGTAATCGAAGTTTGTTTGAACTATCAATCAAGCGGCATCGGCTCAAAATAACGAGCAGTTTTTGACAGAAGTTTGCCGCTAGCGACACCTCGGATTAGGATACTACAATACAGGATAGGTAGATAGTGACCCCCACTGTTGTCCGGCCTACTGCTACACCTGACCTATTGGGACCTCATATGATCCTATTGCACTCATGCACAAGCATGCAATAACAAAAGGGCCTCACATTTCTTTATATGGTCACACATCCATGACCTATATATCATGCTCAGAAGAAAATTCCAAAATCTACTGTCCTTGAACACTATCAGGTAACAAGCACCCACATCACCGACGGTATTGAAAACCGGAGGTGAGTGAGAAAAGATCTGGCTGTTTTCGAGTGTGCAGTAAATGTTAGTGTGTTCGAGAGGAAAAAGATGAAAGTCACAGGTATTAAACTTTAGCCTATAGGATGTAATAATGGTTCATTGACAACCACTTGGGATACGGCAATGTCAACCTCTTCGTTTCATACAAGTACAACACCAAATACCCCAGCCTAGACGGATTATGCGTCAGTGACCCATCATTGCAAAATCAAATTAGTTTTCATTTGGAAACTGAATAACCAAGCGGATTTTCGTAGAGCTTGTGGATATTTTGACTGTACTTCATCAACCGGTGCATTCTACGAGTGTTTTATACAGCCAATGTTGGTGTTTAGAGCCTTTTCTTGTGTAATTTGTTAAAATGAAAGCAAATGGCGCTTGACACGGCTTCTCTGAATCTCCTAACTATGTAAAAGCTAGATCCAACCCATATATTGCAACCTTTTAGTGTTCACTATTGAGCTGTACGACTCGACAGTTATATTTGCGATTTCACTCTAAAATAAGGGGTCTGAAACAGCTGGCACACACCACTAGAAAGCAAAATGCGTGCAAACTGAGATCTTTTTATAAATTGCGCACTGTCTGCTTTCTATCTGCGTACAGATGACGTGTGGACTAAGCTAGATATTGAGGAGAGTCACGTTAGTTGATGGACAGCGGGCCTTTGGTGCCAACTTCTGTGGGCAAATGAATTGTGCACACACGCGTATGTACAAACATGCCGAGAAAAAAACGAACACAATAATTCTCCTGAAGCTGAATATTGGTCGGTCTCACCGAGCTACCGAAGTCTGGTGGGACAAAAAGAATAGCTGTCTCTCTTGGCGGACTTCTGTGAACTCCTCAAACTGATTTGCATTATCATCGAATACGTCCCATCAACCTTCGGGCAGATTTGTAATTCGTTGTAGACCTTACCCGTTTGCATCTCCGTGAGTGCTTCAGGAAACCTAACGAACATTGTAAGTGTAAACTTCAGTGGATAATCACAAAGGCTTAACATTCAAGAGTGGCTACCCATCGTTCTAGGAAAGCAGATGCTGTCGTCTTGTGTGACCAGTTGCTTAAATGTGCCACGTCTGCGTCCCTAGGAAAACAGACGCGAGCGAATACTCAAGGTTATTTTTTTAACGGGTGTAGAAGATCCACTGAACCAACATTTGCTTGAGGGAAACATGAGAATGTTGACATGAAATTTCTGAGGGGGCATTTTACAGTAGCATGTTTGGGCCTGTTGACATCATAAAAACCGCATGCTCATCCGCTCACTTCTTTATACATTTCTGGGCAAATGAAGCGTTCGATTATCTTTCTAACTGGAATTCGTTTGCCGAGGTCCTGCGACTGGTGCCCCAATGGTGCATTGGGCATTAGAGGTTGTATAATATACGCCTTCCACTGTACTCTTGCGCAAGCATTTAATAAAAGTGCGACGTAAATGCCATTGGGTTCAGCCTTCCAAGGCTATTTTTTGTTCACCTAAGATGAACAGACAGTCAAAAACTTTATCCACTCGATGGACTGGCAAAACTATACTCGAATATCACACATTTCCTCAACGTGACCTTTCTGTGCGTTTACTTTATTTACAAGCGACTATAAGGATCACCAGTGAATCATAGCGACATATTTGCTAGTTCCAATATGCCTAGGACATATTTTTACCAAATAGCAGCAACATTCTACTTTTCCAAAAGTTTACCACTTAATTCAGTCCAAACGAACTTGAAATACCCAGTGTGGTTATCACACGCACACTTATCTCGCAAGCTCCCCCCGAATACACCCAAGCCATTTCGGAGAGCGGCTGCCTTCTAATTATCATCCGTCTTAAAGAATCGCTGTTTTTGTTACATATCTGCACACAGTCCAACACTAGATTACTGGACAGGTGACCCAGATAAACAGAAAAGATAGGTAGACGTTTACAGTGAAATGGGGTCAGATACTCGTCTTCGCTGTCCCAGCGTGCTCTAAAGTACTACTTAAAATCCGGTAATGCACCACAGGTTTAAGTCCGGCCATCTTATTAGTTTCTGGGGCTGGAAACCAGATGTGAAGCCTCGACGGACAACAATCATGAACAACTTCACTTTACTGCGTAATACAGACTTCTTCGATCGTAGTATGGCAGAGCACTCATGAATAACGCATTGTCAATCTTGTGCATTCGTCGATCATAAGAATACCCTAAGCTATCGCGGGTGGACTTACTCAAGGTTTACCACTGCCGAAGTGTACTCTCCCTCGGCTAGCAAAATCGACATCCGTCCAGAAAATTAGCTGGAAACCGTGGAGAGCTAACCATGTACATTCTCGCAGGATCTAGGTACGAAGACGGCACGCTGGCTTACACCATAGTGTGTTGAAATTATTGCTTGCAACTGCCACGTAGGCGAGACGTACAGCCAGAGAACTGGTAGATAGGAGGTGATCGGTTAATCACCACACCCCATGGGAGTCTTGAACACCTTGCCTCCCCCTCCACCCTCCCCCCCCCCCCCTTGCTTGCAGTAAAACCGCTCCAAAACAAATGGGTTTTTGGCCGGTTTTTCGATAGTTCACACTAATGCACCGATCGGTTTTCGAACGGTATTTGAGTGGTTCGTGCTAATCCTTTGAAATAAATGATACGTTTCAATAATTCTGTAACATTTCAACGATTATATTTCTCTTCACTCAATTTCATCTCCCATATATATATATATATATATATATATATATATTATTCATAAATTTTCACTAGTTATCCTCGATTTACCTATTTTACTCTGCACAAAATAAAACGATCGACTGTTGGAGATCTGTAACCCAATAAACGATATACCATTTATTTAGCTATAAATTGTTATACTTTGAGTTACCGGTAACTTAAGGGCCCTTTGGGGCCATGTTGCTTGGTAACCTCCATTTATAAGGTCAACAGTCTAAACAACAGCACCAATGAAAACCTACTTATTATCATTTTACTTACGCTGAAGGGTCCGTTTTCATCAAGAAAACCCTCTAATGATGAACAACCAGGCCCGCCATTCAGCCACAAAACAAGCGGATCGTTCTCAGAATTATTGCTGGATTCCACGAACCAGTAATGGAGTTGAACGTTTGGCGTCGAACCACTCAAGTATCCGGAGTAGTGTCTGAAATTCGGCTGTTCATCCAGATGAGGAAGCCCTTCAACAACGTCTTCGTTCCTCCGCCGACCGTTATGACTACCACAAAAGTCTTAACGATTTTTAGTGAAGTAGTTAAAGAGACTAAAACATACCTATTAGTACAAAAATAATAAAAGCAGCCGTAACCAGTTTACGCATCTTCCGTAGTCAGACCCGCGACGATATGCGACAGATTCAAGCAGACGCTCAAGTGCGACCTTGACAAATATGTTCCCTTTACTTCTTTTTCCTAATCATTGTACAACAAAGTATTTCAGTTCAGTTCAGTTTGCACATGACAGATAATGGCGACAGCCAATAGAGCTTTCAGAATTCCTTCAGTAGTATGCTTCCTAGGTAAGCATTCACCTCTACGCAGTTTATTTCTTCGAATCCGACGATAACAATTCAGGAAGGAGGAAGCGGCCAGGGAAAGGCTGCCAAATACAGCAGTGATCGGTGGTAGTGGGATTCGAACCCGAGTCTTCATTGTCCAAGGTCCACGAATGTAGCCTTCTGACCACGGCTAGTAATCAGATCAAGTCAAGTCAGTTCAGCTTCGCTCGCGCAGGACGAAGGTGGTCGAAACCAAATGCACTTCCAGATCGTTTTGTGGTTGGCAGGTTTTCCTGGCTCTCAACACATGCGTCTAAAGAGTTTGATCTCAAAGGTGGAATTTACGAAGCATCGTCCCATTCACAGGCAAATTCATTGACAAAAATACCAGAGGCTTAGTAACTCGTTCCTATAGCTCGTACTGTTGCGAAAGTCATGCTCCAGCATGAATCAGAGGCGTATGTGCCCTTTGTAGCCCAAGACCATGCCCCTAATGACGCATTCAGGAGCAGTGGCGAACAATCCACCCAGGTCGGCACCAGACTGACCAAGTATAACCTTGATTTCTCCCTCCAAATCAGCCCGGTTTCTACTACGCGCTAAAGTGGAAGTTAATATATTCTAAAAGCTGAGTATATGATTTTACTCTACCACCAGCGATCATTCTGAGTGCTGTTCTCTGCATCCCTTCCAGGTAATAATTTGTCCTCACGATAAGTGGCCCACGAGCTGCGATGCTTTTTACCCTCCGAACGCAAGCAGTGTGCTTTTTATTGAAGGGAGATCATCCTAGACCACGGTGTTCTACAGACGTTTTACAATCGTAAGCAGGGGCATGGAAACCTCTGGTTTTCAGCACGGCAACGCCGATTTTTATTTAGGGGATCACTACGTGCTCGTTGTGCAAAGGCTACAAATTAACCTAACCATCTAAGATCAGATGCCTTCGATATCCCAGAGTCAAACCCCTTCTACCAAACTGCGCCTCCTGGTGACATCATGCTTCATGGAGATCCCACTTCTGAAAAAAATTGGGAGAAAAGGCAACAGAAGTTGTTCTGAGTACCTTGTGAAAAGTTTTAGACTGCCGCTTCTACTGATTCGAAGGAGGAACGGAAATCACCGGGCAGTCTACCTCAGGTCTTCCCATTCATTTTCTCCCTCCCCTCCGCGAAGTTCAGTATTTCGTCTTTTGTGCGCGTCTAGATTTTCAACACTCATTCATGTTCTGTATCGGAGATTGACTGGTTTTTATTCTGTTGCACAAGATTCCTTACCTGTGGTGACAGAGAATTAGCTTATTTATCGCCACAAATTAAGCTTATTGTCCCTGCCATCACAAAGACTATTAGGAGGGACACGGATGGCCAACCAGAAGGAGAGACATCTTGTAAAAACAAGAATTGCAGGCAGGGTGCAGGAAACGAAGGGGCATGCAGTAGAACTATCAGAAGAAACCGTGATATTTCTGTGCGCGCTTTGCCAATCAGCAATGATGGATATTTTCCAGGTCTTCGGAGGGCTACGGGAAGCGGTAGTGCGAATATAAAGGACCCGCGAAAGCATTACCAAAATGAGTGCGCAAGTTCGGCGAATAATTGGATAAAGAAGGTAATCGGCCAGTAGGGAAAGTTAAAGTAAGTCTGCCTAGGGGTAAAGCAAACAAAATGGGGGGAGGGGCTGGAGCAGGTAAGGAAGCTAATCGGGGACAAACACCAGTCCTTCGTTCGAGAAGCTAGGAGGAATAGATCCGCAAACAATGGGGATCTACTTCCGAAGATGGCCACCAAACTAGAGGATAAAGAAAAGCTATTAGAGAAACTTCTCCGGGCGTCTACTTGAATCCGCCCATGGGTCAATTTAAACTCAGTACTTTATCTTTGGTGTGCTTACATTTGCCATACTTTCATCCCACTTTACTCCCTCCTCCAAACCTCTTTTATCCGACTTCTCTCATGTAACTTTCTACTCTTTCAAGGGTTCTTTCTGTCCATCCCGTCACTTGTGAACAGTTGATCATGCACCTGGAGTGTCTCGGAAGTCTCCGAAATAAGCCATTATTATTATTAATAAGTGTATACATACCTATACACATTTTTGTATCCACATATTTTCCCTGCCTCCTTCAGATCTTCGCCGGCCAGTTCTTTTGCCACCCCGCCGCCGCCCCTCGTGATATGCGTCCATTTTGTCCACAACCGAGCCTCACATTTACCCTATCTCGATCCTTCCGCGGCATTGATGCCATCTGACTCACTCTCAACGTCTGGCATTGCCAGCTCCCTAGTTTCAACTTGACGCCGTCCGTTTATTGCAATAACGCATACTTCGTGGCTTCTTAGTCCACAGCCATACAGCTCAATATTTTGTTGTTCTTTTCTTCTCTTACTTCTTCCTTTTTTCTTCATCGTTTCTAGTAACCATGGCTTCTCATGCCCATTTTCAGTCCTCCTCATGTAAAACTCCCAGACTCCGTTCTTCCCTATTGGGTTCAGCCAGCTGCTGCAAATGACCTTGACCCTCAGGTTCACCGGGCCCATGTTTGAATCCATCTCCGGGTTCGCTTAAATTACCTACACTACTCCTTGGTGTGCATACATTTGACTCCCTCTCATCTCCCTTCTATTTCTTCCTACCCGGTGGTACGTATTTCTAAATTTTTCATGAATTTTTTCTGTCAGTTTTGTTGCTTGTTAAACTTTGATCATGCGTGAAGCATGCTTCAGGCGTCTCCGAAATAAACTATTATTATTATTATATAGCCTAAGTCTGTCAACAGACTGGGCTCCTGAAGAGGACCAAAGAACTCTCTAAGGAAAGCCGTAGGAATGTGGCAACTCATGGAATTTCGGAACCACATAAAGAAAAACAGAACAAGGATCGACACCACGAGATGTAATATTGTAATTCGGATGAGACGTATTGGTCTGTCTTACCGGTCCACTACAAAAAGAGGATGTGACTGGGAAAATGGAGAGCAGAAACCTCGGGAGTTGATGGAAGTTCAGTGCCCTCCCCGGTGGAGGTTTTGAACCCAAGAAATAAAGTAAGGATTTTGCTGGCCTCAGAAATGAAAAGGTTCTGAAACGGCCGGGCCTCCATCGAGCCTGGTGTTACATATAACGGGTATGTCACCAGTGCAATTTTTTAAGTTGGTATCGAGTATATTAGTCTGAAGTCTTCGAAATCCGCAATTCACCGAGCTATGGTACCCACAGACGAGTGAATGACAGACGACGGCAGGTGATCTAACCTGGAAGATGAGGAAATTCGTGCCGAAAGCAGCACGCTGAGGGCACAGAAATTCAACTAGTGAACCCTGTCAATAGCTTTGAGGAAAATGAGAGTGGTGGAGCGGAATATGCGGGGACAGCTCTGGAGCTTAGGGTTTGGGAGCTTAAACGACCTGAATAAACGCCGTAGTAAGAAAAGGCTTTTAAACGTCGGCCTTTTCCGCTTACTTACAAGGATGCTTGTAGCATTCGCAACAAGTTGGATGCATCATCGGTCACGCTGGACGATAGACAGATCGTGTCCACCGGAATATGTCATCACTGATGATTGCGTATAAGGCCTTGGGCATCACAGGAGAGACGGGAGCCACTGAAGATAAGGAGGCTTGGTGTTGATAGCCCCCAAGCACTCACTCCAGCAAAGGGTAGAAATGGGACAACCAAATATGCAGTGTATAGGCTGTACAGTTAGGACACGAGGGGGCTCTGTGGCTCTTCACAATTACCGAAGCCTATACTCTACCATAAGGGAGGAAAGAAATAATGGCGGCACGTGATGAAGTCAATGATGACGAAACAATGCTGATTACGGAGGAATCCATCGCCCCAGAAATAGGCTGGGAATGCGAGGACAAAATGCCACGGTCCCTAGAAATTGCATTCTTTAAAGCCCAACAGTCAGCCGTAAGGAGCATTACAGCAATGCGTAGCCAAGTTGCGCGAATTTCAAAATCAGAACAAGTTTGATTCTCTGGTTTTCTACTACTGGATTATAGAATGAGCAGCTTCAATAATATATACAAGCCTCAACTGTGCGATCGCCAGGGCTCGAAACGATGGTCAAGCTCGTGGCGTGAGAAAAAAGCTCGTGATTTTTACAGATCTAACGAGTTGTGATAAAATTGAGCCTTGTAGGCGAATAAACAAACGTTGGTACACGGACATATGGGTGGTGCAAAATACGCAAGTAATTGATAATTGATAACTGTATATTTCTTGACCGTGGTCAACGTGTATAATCGAGTGTTTTCACCAAGCCAGTGGATATGGGTGTTCTCGGGGGATTTTCCACAGTTAGCTGTTACACCGGCCGCCAAAATCCGTCCAATCTTATGGAAGCCAAAGTTTTCATTCAGGGCACCGAACTTTCCTTCTTGCCTGGGCCCTGCCGTCTGTGCACGAAACTACTACGGCCGGCATCTGGAAGGTGCTCACAAGTGTGTGTGTAGGCAACCACAGGTTAGTCAGTAGTTAGGCCGGCCAGTTGCCCCTTCTCGGCAAAATGTGATCCTCTTCTCGTCGATTGGGACACACAGTATAGCTGATGAGATTCAGTGCTTTTTCGTGAGCGAATTTGGCAAACGTGCAAGGGTTGCAAGCTCACAAGCCTAGTTCGAGCGTGTATACGTTCAAGTGTATGCCTGTGTAAGGAAGTGAGCCTGAATGTGTGAAAACCGTGGTTACCACCTGTGGAATCGCCCTCGGTAATGCAACAATAAGCGGGTACTCATCAGATGATGCTATGATCTACTGAAGGTGATTGACAAACCGTTTTACATGTAGGCGTAAGTGAGCTTACATGCGTGGAAACTGCACATTCAGTCTGTGGAATCATTCTTGTAAATGGCAAGGAGCAAGTGTGAACTATTGGCACCCCCGTGGTCTAATAGAAACCGGTAACAAGTATGCGAATCTTTCGCAGCTTGTTTCCATTAACCCGAGTGAATGTGTGCTTAAAACTGAAGGGTATTTTCACTACGAACGGGCGGGCGGTGTTACAGCCACTCGTGTGTACTTTTCCTTTTTCTGACCTTTGAAAGAGATATACCATCAGATGGCCGGGTTTGGGGCGTCTGGTGGTCTGCCTTCACCCCAAGGATAGCAATACTAAGCACACCACGAGGCAGTGTTCCGTTGGTAGTACTACCATTCACCGTTCTCATCAGCCCGTCAGAATTCTGAATGATTTCACGAGAACAACCAAAGACCACGAACTGAGGTCTGCGTGTTCGTCGGATATCATCACTATGCCATCAACACTGAAGGATCATTTTTGGACCGCCACATTTGCCGGGCTTGTAAAATCGGCAGTCGCTCATATAGCCATCGCTTTCACGGCACTCTGGGCAGGCCATCAACTTGTTTCCATCCACTTAGGTAGCCTCCTCGGAGACTCACCGGCCACTGAAATCCAACATTTGACCTAAAAGCAAGGAAATTATTTGGGGTTAGCGCCAGATGCGTGGGGTTCCTGAAGTAGATTGGAGCCACAAAAAGGTTATTCATGGTTCCCTCTACCTCCGACAGCGCAGCGTTTGGTGTACATTGTCCGGTGGTTGTTGTTTAACTGCAGACAGCAATATTTTCCGGGGGGACCCGACTAAGCATTCCGGCGCCCAACCACAGTGACTAGCCCCGATACTAGAGTATCAGATGAACAATGACTCGAAACAGATACAAACCTCAATTATGCAATCAAAAGGACTCAGAAAGCGGGAACCGAATTGTGACTTGCGAGAAAGGAGCACGTGCAACACTCAGGCCCAGAACAAGGATATGACAGAGCACCGCGCTGGGCGCGAACAAACAAGCGTTGGTTTGTAAAAACAAACAGTGCATAAAACAAGTCAATAGTGTAAATAAGTGGGTGATGTAAAAGGAACATTGAAACTGAGATGGTTTTTGCGGAATCTTCCACGACCCGTCATCACACCGCCCACCAAAATCCTCCAAAACCTGGGCAGAATCAACAGTGTAGAATAAGGGTACGGATTCTTACTGCCAACCTAGACCCTGCTCCCAGCGAGCGTACCTAATAACTTGTCGTCAACGTTCTACTCACGTTCGCGTTCGATCCGGTGGCCACTCCGACGCGGCGTTACTCCACGTCATCCATGAAAAAAGCCGATCGATGGCGGGTGTAAAGGCGAATTATAGGCGCTGTCCCCGGGTTAGCCTCTGCCCCTCGGCCGCGTGTGTTTGTGCGTTTGTGGGTGGTTAGGGGTGGGTGTCATGAGTGAGCACTTTGGTACTTTGGCGAATAGTAGCAACCACTTCTGACGGGGGAGACCTTCCATAATGTCAGGGATGAACGGGGAACCATTAGCCCTGCGGCGTGCTTTGGTGGAGGCCAACAATTATAAACGCGTAATATGTAAGTGTGACTGGTGTGTGTCTGGGTATATGATAGAATCACAGCTACTTCTGCATATGAGAAAAGCCTTCTGTAAAGTCAACGAAAAAGAGTGCGCACTGCAACGTGTTTAACAGAGATCATGAGGTGTAAACGTGTATCATGTAGGTGCGTGTGTGTCACGGTATACAGCAGTTCAGTACGTCAGTATATCGTGAAATCCCCAACACATGGGGGTTCCTTTACCTACTTCGAAGACACATGAGGGATGGTCTGCTGCCTTTCCTAGTTATCGGATTCTCTGTCCCCACTTTCTAGGAGGCTGACACTGCCTTCGTTGCGGAATAGCTTTCCGTGGGCCGTCTTCAACTTCACAATTCTTATCACTTCGCCGGAGCCTTCGGTGGTTTCCATAACCACGCTCAAAAGCCAGATGCTGAAATGCGCGTGCTCGTCTGCGATCATCACTGCATTCCCAACTTTGAATGGTCTTGTTTTCACCAGCCACTTCTGTCGAGTCTGCAGAGCCAGTAGGTACTCCCGAAGCCTTCGGCTCCAAAATAACCTTGGCAAGATAGTTCGCCTGCTTTCATCCGTGGAGGTAGCTCCCACGAAGGTTTACCGGCCCTTGGAAACCCTCGTTTGATCTTGAAGTCAATAAGTCGTTCGGGGTGATCGCCAGGTGGGTGGGGTCGCCGTTTATTACTGGAACCAGGGGGCGGTTATTCAGAATTCCCTCTACCTCAGTCATGACGGTGTTCAGCATCTCGTCGTCGGGCGGCTGTTGCTCCATGATTGACAGCAATATCCGTCTGGCGGACCGGATCATGCGTTCCCATACGCCGCCGCGTTGACCGGCCTGCGGGAGATTGATTCGCAATTGTATGCCGTAGTCCACGGTTCGATTCTGCAGCTCGTCCCTGTTCATGTTTTTGTGCCAGCCTTGCAGTTGCCCCTAAGTGACCCATTGTCGGATTATATATCTGCTGGTACGCCTCTTCGGTTGATAAAGCACTGCAAAGCCAGTGGGAGAAAGTCGGTTGTCATTGAGTGCGCAACTTCTAGGTGTACCGCACGTGACTTCATGCATGCCATGATCCACCCGTATCGTTTATCTAGCCCCCTCCCACACCTGATCCAAAAAGGCCAGAAATAGTCCAACCGGGCGCAGCTGAACGGCCACCAGCCCGTAGTCACCCTGCATTCTGGTAGTGGGGCCATGAGTTGTTTGCCCACCGTGGCATTGCGTCTTCTACATTGCACACGACGTCGGATTACGCGTTTCATGGTCTCTCATCCTCTCAGCAACCAAAGGCACTTTCGGATGACTTTCGTCACGTGACTTTCCCCGGCGTGTCCCTCCACGGCGTGGACGTGTTGAATCATTAGCCCTACTACAGGTTGTCTCGCAGGCAGCAGTATAGGATACTTTGTGTGGAAGCTCAGGTGGGCGTTGTTTAGCCTATCATCCACTCGCAGCAGTCCGTCGATGAGTTTGGGGATTAAACGCTTCAATTTGCCTCTTGGAGATAGTATTTCTTTATTGTTCGGTTCCACTTCTTCCGCCCCCTTGAGTTCTCGGGCGAAAGCCTCGCGTTGTACCATTCTGAAAATATCGTACTCTGCAGCTTGTAACTCATCGGGACTTATCGGGCCGACCCGTATCCGGCCTGAGGGCCGTAGCCCTTTCATGACTAGTAAATTTCTCTTGAACCTGGTTAACCAAACAAGCGAACGAAGCGCCTTCATCCAGGAAGAAAACCTGACCAGTCGCGATAGAAGGGATTTCGCTTGGAAGACATTGGCCGCTATCACTACGCGTTTGATCTCCAGTTCTACTTCCGTAGGAGGTTTTAATTCGAACACGGGCTAGTCCTGTTTGGGCACTTGCAGGAAGTTTGGCCCTCTCGTCCAAGTGTCTAGTTGCCTGAAGTTGGTTGCACCTTGGGAGCACAGATCGGCCGGATTATCGCCAAACCTGGCATGATTCCACTGGTTCGTGGCTGATTCATCTTGGATAATCGTGAGTCGGTTAGTGACGAAAGTACTAAACCGGCTCCGGACGTTGTTATTGTAGTGAAGTACTATCGTTGAGTCCGTCCAAAAGCTAACCGACCAAATGTAGAGGTCAAAACATCTCTTCACAGCTTGCCCCGCCCTGACTGCCAACACAGCTGCGCTGAGTTCAGGGCGTGGGATCGAGACCGACTTCAGTGGAGCAACGCGAGCTTTGGCGAACATTAACCCCGTGGTATATTTTCTATCTCCTGTGCACCATTGTCCGTACACCACAGCTCCATAACTGACTTTGGATGCATCGGAAGAGGCATGTAGTGCGCCGGTCCGCGTCGTATGACCAGGAGTCAAACATCGTGGGATCCCTATGTCCCCTAATTTCTTCAAAGTGTTCAAAAATTCTTCCCAGTCCAACCGATCCTCTCAGTCCAGTGACTGGTTCCAATTACCTTACTTACGGCACAGCCGCTGTAGCAAGGTCTTTCCGGGTAGCAGCCAGGGTGGGACGAAATCGAGCGGTTCGAACAAACTTGAGGCAGCAGATAATATGCCACGATGGGTTATTGGCAGCTCGGGAACGTTTAGCTCAAGAGCAAAGTCGTCCGTTTCCGCGTCCCATTGTATTCCTTAAGTGCGTTCGATAAGAACTGGAGGGCCGTCCAAATCCCTTACCCTTTCGGCCTCTTCGTGATACGGGATGACCTTCAGCACTTCTGAAGCTTTCGACATCCATTTAGTTAGATAGAAGCCGCCCTCATCCAGCAATCTCATCAGGCCTCTGAACTGCTCTAGAGCTGATTCCACATCATCGGATGACCCAAGATAGTGGTCGACGTAGAAGTTTCTGCTGACGCTATCTACCACTGTCCGATAGACTAGATCTCCATGTTTGTTCGCTGATTCTCGGGGGGCGTAGTTCGCACAGAATGGTGATGATATGGCTCCGAAGGGGTGGACGGTTATCCTATAATTCACCACCGCGTTGTCCCGGTCGCTCCCTTCCCACCACAGGAAACGCAAAGCATCTCGTTCTCCTACCGGAATCTTCACCTGATGAAACATTTCCCTAATGTCGGCAGATAAAGCCACTTTACCCACTCTGAAACGGCACAAAACGTCGATCGGTGATGTGGTGAAGTCAGGCCCTTGTAGTAAGCGATCGTTTAATGACTTGCTTTGGAACTTGGCCGCACAGTCAAAAACCACCTGCAGTGTTTGGGTTTCTTGTGGTTGATAACCGGGTGGTGAGGTAGATACCAGATACTCCTTTTGCTGTCGGTGTTGGCAGGCACCTTTTCAACGTAACCGAGGGTTTCGTTTCGCTTCATTAAACCCGCGTATCGTTCCCGCAGATTCTGGTCTCGAATGAGGCGTTATTTTAGTCATAGTAATCGTTGGAGAACACAATTTCTGTTGTCAGTCCACGGGTCAACCGATGTGCGCCATGGGAGGAGAACCTTGAACTGTTTTTGAAGCCTCTGGTGCCTTGCCGTACCGTTTGTAGAGCGGAGTGATCCTCCTGAGACAACGATGGTCTTTCGTCCCCAATGTCATGAAACTCCTTTTCATACAGCCGCTGCAGATGATACTCTATGCGGTCCGTTTCGGCGGATAAGTAATTCACGGAACCGCGTACCCCTACTGAACCGTATAACATCCATCCCAGAGCCGTGCGTACGGCATAAGGTGCCTGGCGGTCGCCCACTCTCTGGTCAAGCACCCAATGCGTCTCTGGCACGTAGCAGCCGATGAGGAGATCTACTTCATCATCTTCCCAGTCTACAACGGTTACATCCTGCAGGTGGAGCCACCTGGTCTAGATTGCGTTGACCGACCTTGGTGCTCGCATGGGGAGATCCGCTAACGTGAATGCCTCCGTTGGTTCAATTTCCTCATAAGTGTCAAGAGAGATGAGTTTCAGCCTCAACATACCGGCAGTCATTACCTGTGTTCCGCCCACCGTGCTCACTGCCAACGACGTCGAACATTTAGTGAGTCGCTGTTTGTCGGCAAACCGCTCTTTCACTAGAATAGTGTCGGATTTACCATCGACGAAAGCCAAAGCTTTGACCACCTCGGTTGGGGTCACTACTCCCACGGCAACTACTCCCAAACGTACCGGTTTACTGGCCGACCGCGACGTTGAACAAATAACGCTGGGTTTGGTACTCGTCTCGGGTAAGTTTACTCTCGCCTGGTGCAACAATCGATGGTGTCTGCCCGTGCAGCCCTCGTAACCACATTGGTTCATTGTCCTACAGGCTGCTGCCCGGTGCGTGGTGTTGAGACAAATAAAACACGCTCCTGCCATCCTCGCCATTTCCCACCGTTCGTCTATTGTGGCGTTGCCGAACTTGGAGCATTCTGGTAGTCCATGGCTAGTACCACAGGATCTGCAATTGGGTTGCTTCGTGGCATCGCGTGAAATGGCGTGCGCATTGGTCCCAGGTTGGCATTTTGGATGATCCCGTGCAGGGGTTTGAGCTTGGCTATTACTGGGCTTGTTTGCCCGGTTGCTGTCCCGGATGAGTCGGCCGAACCTGCTGCCGGCTATCTTGGTTTGCCTGTCCAAGTATTCGGTCAGGTCTTCGAAGTTAGCCTTCCTGTCGATTCGGCTTATCCGTTCTGCTTCTTCCGCCTACCGACCCTGTAGTTCGGGAGAAAGGTGACGGACTATGTTTTCCAAAGTGTGCATGGCATCTAGGTCAGCACTGTAACCTAAATGGTTGAGGGCTATTGAGCAGTTTTGCATCTCAATCACCAGATCAGCCATTGTGTAGACGTAGCCCTTGGTTCTCTTTGCCTCTACCATCACGCCCTCTATTAGGTTACGGGCTACTTTGAACTGTTGGCCAATCGAGTCCCTTAGAATCTTACTTGCTCTTGTGTAGCCTTGTTCCGGGTGGAGCATAGTACACCCGTCGATAGCTTCTCTTGCTCGGCCTCGGCAGTAGTGAGTCAGGTAGAGAAGCCTTTGCCCAGGGTCGGTTACCTTATTTTCAACGAACGTCTCAAACTGCTTGACAGACTTGCAGTATTGCTCAGCTCGCCCGTCGAAAACCGTTAGTTCCACTCTAGGCAGATCGATCGATGGTGGTTTGTAGTCGGCGACCGGCGTGGGGTTCCCTATCTCATTGCACCCTGATCTATCGGAAGTGTCGTAGTCGCTGTTCTCATGCTCACGCCCTTTCTGTATACACTACTTTTCTGCTTCCTGAGCCTGTAGTCTAGCCGTTAGTAGCTGTTGTTCTAGGTCTAATATTCTCAGCCTATATAGATCAACATCCCTACAATCCATATTGCCTTCAGTAACACATGAACTAGCACTGACAGGACTAGGCGAAGTAACATTAACTAAAGAATCAAATGTACCCAAAACCTACCCAGAGTCTTGCCGCGTTACTTCCTCTCCAGAATCTAATGTTTTCGATCCTTTTCTTGGCATTTTGCGTGTTTTTCTCGTTCCAAATTGATCTACTGAGTATTGTAACGAACGTTTGAGCAGTGCGTAGCCAAAGTCGCAACGGATCCCGAAATCAGAAGGCGATTATCCGCGATATTATACGATACTAGATTGCTACACGAACAATGACATGAAAAATATACAAACCTCAACATTACGATCACAAGGACTCAACAAACGAGAGACCGAATTGCAGCGTGTGAGCAAACAGCACGTGCGTCACGCAGGTCCTGAACAAGGATGTGCCAAATTAGCGCTCTGGGCGCGGACAAACAACAATTGGTCCATAGAAACAACCATATCGTTAAGACAAGTCAATAGTGTAGGCAAATGAGTGATGTTAGGAAAAACACTGAATCGCGAGGGAAAAAGGGGGATTTTCCACAATCAGCTGTTACAGACGGGGTGGACGTTCATTCTATAATTTATCACTTCGTTGCCCCGGTTGCTCTGTTCCTACCACAAAGAAAGCAATGCAACTGCTTCTTCGGCAGGTACTATAGCCTGGTGAAACATTTTCCTGATATCGGTGGACAGGACCAACCTGCCTACTCCGAAAAGGCACAAAACTTCGATCAGTGTTGTGGTCCATTCAGGCCCTTGTAGTAGGCAATCATTTAACGACTTGCCGTGGAAATTGGCCGCACAGTCGAACACAACCCGCAATTTTTCGGTTGTTTTTGGGTTCGTAACCGGGTGGTGAGATAGGTACCAGATCCCCTTCCGTTAGTAGGTGGTAGCCGGCACCCTTTCAACGTAGTCTAGAGCTTTGACTCGCTTCATTAATTCTGAATGTCGTTCCCATAGTTCCTTGTCTCGGACAAAGGGTTCTTTCAGTCGAAGTATTCTCTGTAGAGCAAAGCTTCCTATTTCAACCCAAGGGTCACCTGATGTGCGCCATGGGAGGGGAATCTTGAACTGTTTTTTAAGGCTCATAGCTCCTTGCCGCACTGTTTGCAGGGCGAAGTGGTCCTCTTGAAACAACGACAGTATCTCGTCTCAGATGTCCTGAAACTCCTTTTCATACAGCCGCTGCAACTGATAATCCGCCAACAGTGATTTATCGTCATTCTTGCTGCTCCAAAGTCTCTCGGTAGCATTCAGAAATAATACTGACCATATGCTCAAAAAACAAGAGGTATCCGCCTTTCAATGCCGTGCTACTTCCTCAAAGTTGGCATGCATAATGAAGAACAGAAATCAGGGCAAACCAGCGGGTAGCCCTTTTCTCATTTTGAAAAATAACGATCACATTACCTCACCTGTAGCGATAGCCGAGGCGCTTAATTTCTACTTTGCTGCATCCATGACTTCGGACCCCTTTACTTTACCCCGCGCATAGACCCTCTCACCGAGCACTTACTGTCTGATTTAGAATTTACTCCAAAAGAGGTGACCAACCAGCTTACCTGTGTCCGGAAGTTCTCACACCTTGGCCATGATGATGTTCCACCGATACTTCTAAGTCTTGGAGGAACTGATGTCGCAGCCCTACTGTTGAAGGTCTACAATCTGTCCATCAAGTTTGGCATATTTCCTTCAAAATGGAAGACTGCGGTCATCATTCTTATCCATAAGAAAGGACCAATACATGGCCCTTCAAATTACCGCCCTATCAGCCACACTCCAATTGCTTCTAGGTTGATGGAAAGCCTCATCAAACAGCGGATGTCCGACTTCCTATTGTCCCATAACATCATCCGTAGTGAGCAGCATGGCTTCTTAAAGTCACTTTCATGCACCACTTGCCAGTACGACTTTTTTAACCACATAACAGCGACCGCCGACAACAGTAAATCCATCATCATTATATACCTCGATATGAAAAAGGCGTTCGACCGCTTCTCTCACGCTTTATTACTAACCAAACTCAAAGCTCGCTGCTTTTCCGGTTCGCTTTTAACGTGGTTAACATCATACCTATCGAATCGCTCACAAGTGGTTTCCATTGATGGGTGTTTCTCACAGCCTGCTCCAGTCACCAGTGGAGTTATAGAAGGCAGTGTACTCGGTCCTTTACTTTTTCTCATCTGCGTAAATGATATATTTCCCATCTTGCACCAAGGCACCCCATTCCTTTTCGCTGATGACTTTAAGATTGTCTATGAGTTTCCTCGTCAGAACCTAAACATTATGCTGGGTGAAATTTCTAGTGACCTAAAGCGACTCGTAGACTGGTGCAATTCATGGAGTATGGACTTCTCGACCTCCAAGAGCTGCTACACAACATTCAGATGTCAAGTGGCCCCCGGAACCCTGCTTATCTACTACCTACCCATCTCGTACAGCCCTTTAGTTTGAGACCTTGGTCTTCATTATTCTTGTAGCTTTAGGTTTTCTGAGTACGTTGCACTCCAGATGGCAAAGACGAGAAGAACCACTGGCCTCATCTCCAGAAATTTTCAGCCAAATGATCGTAAATTGCTCACTTACAAGTCTCACCCCAGGCCTCCCCTTGAATACTGTCCTATTATGATCATCAACATGACGAAATCCGACCGCATTTCTCTGGAGTCCGTGCAACGTCAGTTCACCAAACAATTAGTGGGATTTTCCTCTAGTTTGAGTTACAAGGATCGATGCATCCTACTCAGTCTTGACCCTGTATGGCTGCGGCGCACGAAGCTCAATTTATGCTTCCTGTTTAAGCTGTCCCACTGTAAGGCCTTTTCGTGTACTGAACCCATTCGTCTCAGTCCTTCCATGAAATATGCCCTACGCCATCGGTCATTGCAGCTCTCTATTCCTAGAGCAAAATTAGCGCTAATATCTAACTTCTTCCTTATAAAATACTCAAAGTTATGTAATAAACTCCCGCTCAACATCCGCGAGAGTCTCTCAATTTCCCAGTTCAGAGGCTCGTTGAATCACTTCTTGACTGCTCCCGATGTGATCCTTCTTACCGGCCAGACCGTCACCGAAGAAGTGGCCTACGAAAACGGGTTTGGCTGCTAGGATTATTGCACCAGAACTTTCATTTCTCGCCCGGTGACAAACGCCAGTGCAACTGTTTCTTTGTACGTTATATTGCGTACAATTTATACTGTGGTAGCTACAGTTTGCTGACTTTCGTAACTGTACCTAGTTTAATGCTTGCCGGTTCTCCTAATCTTAGACAATGTTCGTGTTCTATTTCCAACCAAAGTTCTTTAGCCTTAGATGTCTCTGCGGCAAATAGGTACGTGGCTTTGGATCCTAGGACACTGAGTTCCGCCGTCTACCACCTTACTTGATCCTTCACTCATTTCCCGTTCATTTTGGCTTCCACCGCCCGCCCGGGTTTTATGTCCGGCCTCATTTCGCCTTTCTTAATCATCTCATTTCAGAATCTCTTATACCAGAAGCCCACCTGCTAGTACCCACTGGATGGCCTGTCCTCTCGTCTCATCTCTGTATCCACCACCCACCAGCCACTTTCATATTCCCTCTTATACACCACGCTATTTCCCATCAGCTGAGCTAGATTCATCTACACCAGCTAGCACGGGATGGTCTCTGATGGTCATAGGCATGGTCTGGCGCTGTATGAGACTGATACACGCATGCCAGCTTGTGCTTTACAACGTTCGTTGTCCAACTCCGCGTGTTTGCATAGTCCCACTCTGCACTTTCCCAGCCCATGCTAGCGAAACCCCTGATGTCAACGGCACCCATACCATAGCGTCATCCGAACGTGGGGAAAACAGACCACCCCAAGCAGTTGCGAAAAGAGGCAATTACGCATACAATTACGACCGGGCGGAGGGGCTATTGAAAGTTCCTATATGGGCTCAACCGCCCCTCAGTTAGGAAACAAAATAGAAAAGAAAACTGGAAAAAAGAACAGTGGAAACAAAAAAATCCCCGTGGGATCGATTCGATCTCCAAATACCACTGACATCGGGCTGTGAAGGAATTGGGCAACCTTCATCTATGGGTATGTCTCCCATCAACTCAGACCTGATCCTGCGAAAGAGGAAACCCTACATCGCCCTTGTTCGCTTGACAGGCTTTTGGTTTTCACGCACGAGACTGACTGGGGTGACAGTGCATTGGACTCTCCACATACGTTTACCCACCTCCGCACTAAGTTTCAACCACCCCATACCCTCCCCAAGCGCACCTAGCATGCATATTGACGTTAAATACAATCGCTACCATAGCCCTGACTTTCAACCCATTGATCTGGACAGCTCGTAGGCGTACCTGACGAATAACAGTGCAGCCCGGGAAAGGAGAAATAGAGGAAAGAACAGTGGAAACCGGTTACCTTTTCCATCCATACCCCTCCATCTTCCGTCATTTTTCTTAGAAAGCGGCCTTCTCGATGTCCCAGCATCCAAGCCACGCTTAGGTTTGAAACCCTACCTAACAGTAACCACAGCCCTCTGTCAACCACAATCACTACCGCGGCCTGGACTTTAAGCCCACTGACATGGATAACATACGGAGGCAACAGATGACCAACATCTGCTTCACTTGAGTCTACAAAAAATGAACGCGGAGAACAGTTCATATCTTCCATTCCCTACTAACTATCTCTCCCCACTCTTTTAACAAATACGATATTCAAGCAACCACCAAGTCATGAGACTTCCCTGCTAGCATTCAAATTAAATCTCAGTAGGCCGGCACTGCCGAGTACGTCCACGTTTCTGTGCATGATAACAATTTTCTCTAACGCATCACCACCGATGCACTAGTGGTTCTTTCTGCATTCTTAGTTAATTGCTCTTCAGAACTTCTGATTGCGTGCAAACCATTTATTCTTTGAAATGCAGAAGCAGCAGCCCACCCGGTTCACGCTATCTTGCAAGCCTGTATTAGTACTTATCAACCCCCTGCAACCCTACGTTACTCAAACTCTCGAATAAAAACCCAGACCGAAATATGAAATGTGCCACCGACCGTTCATATAAACCCAACCAGGTCATTATTAATTGTCGCCATTTATTGTCATAACTCACAGATGGAACCACGTCCAGACTGCTAACATCATTTACTTCGGGTTTGTCGTCGCCCACTCTCTCGGGCTCCACTTTCGGTGACCAAGGTCCACATCTTGATCAGTACTGACAGAGACCTAAATGGAATCTCTTATACCAAACGGGATTGCAGTCGAGCCACACAACCTAAAACACTCCCAACTGCTTACCAGTAGATCGATGGGTGTCTTCTGACGCAACACCTCTACTACTGATGTCACTGCTAAAGTCTTCACAAATAACAGTTCACAAGCTACCTTCTACTGATTGATTGGCACGTCTCTTACCCCGCCTGATGAACCAAACCCACGGGATGCTGCACATCACCATGGTCCCATGTGAAACAATCCAATGACAGAGCCAGAATACGCAACACAGGAATTTTTTACTCAATAAATTTCGATACGTCATCCAAAAGCAAGTCCACTTATCCCCCCTTTCCGTGGTTCCCAATAATGACGCCGAATATCACTGAGAATCGGTAAGTCAATATATTTTTGTCAGCTTAACAGAACAATAAGGCACGAGCCTACGCGGAGGATTTTCACTCGGTTTTCTCTAGCAAGATTTCATTTTTCTTTCGATCGTTATCCGCCTTGAAATTGATTCTTCACTAATTCAGGGCCTTCAAGTAGCGCTCCTTTTTTTCTGGATGATACGGGTTATTGATCCTGAACCTAAACTCAACTTTTATATGTATTGCTGTTTTCTCCACATTCATCAACGTTCCCTAGTCCACTTCCACATAGTTTGTTCATATCCCCTCGTTTCATGAAGCCCTCCGTTTATTGAGACCGAGAATGCCCGTCATTCCGGGCCATCATCGTCTTCACAGACAGCCGTCCTCCTCATATTCACCAAAGTTCACGAGTGTACTCCCACTCACTTCTTTCATCTCTTCATGTTCATAACATATTCCGTTCATGGAACCCCAATAGGCTTCCGTTATCCACAGCTTGCATTATTTTGGTTTATAACGCATCCTTAGCGCTATATTTTCACGACATATTTCGCATTCCCACGGGCCACCACCAACCAACCCGGATCCGAAACCAAACCGTATTTGCCGCGCAAAACATTATCATTTCGGTCGATTAAAATTAACTCTGGCTATATTGCTCTGCTTCTGACGATTTTGACTCGCTTTCTTGAAATAAGTGTATAGTTCATCGTTTTGAGTAACGTTGTACACCATGATCATGCGCTTGCGCGTGCATCTCGACCATGGTCGAGAAATATACCATCATTATTATTATTGCTCTATACGGTTCACTTCGGCTGATACGTAATTCACAGAACCACATCCCCCTACTGGACCATATAATATCCATCCCAGAGCTGTGCGTACGGCATAAGGGGCCTCGCGGTTGCCCACTCTCTGGTCAGGTACCAAGTGTGCCTCTGGCACGTCGCAGCCGATGAAGAGGTCCACTTCGTCGTCTTCGCAGCCTACAGCGGCTACGCCCTGCAGTTGGGGCTATATAGCCAAAATTGCGTTCACCGACCGTGGTGCTTGCATGGGGAGATCAGCCGGTGTAAATGCCTCCGTTGACCTCATTTTCTCGTTGGTATCTAAGAAGATGAGTTGCGGCCTCAACATACCGGCAGTCATTACTTGTGTTCCGCCCACCTTGCTCACTGCTTACGACGTCTTACTTTTAGCGAGCGGGTGTTGGTCGGCAAACCTCCCCTCCACCAGGGTAGTGTCCGATCCACTGTCAACGGAAGCCAAAGCTTTGACTACCCCAGTTAAGGTCATCACCCCCACGGCAACTACTCCTAAATGCACTGGTTTACTGGTAGACCGCGACGTTGAACAAATTACACTGGGCTTGGTGCTCGTCTCTGGTGTTGCTTCTCTCGTCTGGTATGGCAGTCATTGGTGTCTGCCCGCGCGGCTCTCGTAACCACTTCCGGTCTTTGTCCTGCAAGATGCCGCCTGGTGCGCGGTGTTGAGGCATACAAAACACACTCCTGTCGACCTCGCCATTCCCCCACGTTTGTCTATCGTGGCATTGGTGAACTTGGGGCATTCTGGTAGTCCGCGGCTAGCGTCACAGGACCGGCAACTTGGATGCGCTATAGCCTCGCGTGAAATAGCGCGTGCATCGGTCCAAAGCTAGTATTTCGGATGTTCCAATGAAGTAGTCTGAGCCCGGCTAGAGCGAGATTTGCTTACTCGGTTACTGTCTCTGATGAGTCGGCCAAGTCTACTGTCGGCCATCTTGGTTTGCCTGTCCAAGTATTCCGTCGGGTCTTCGAAGTCAGCCTCGCGGTCGCCTCGGTTTGTACTTTCCGCCCCTTCCGCCCACCTGCCCTGTAGTTCGGGAGAGAGGTGGCTTACTATGCCCTCCAGCGTATGCATTGAGTCGAGATCGGCCATGTAACCTAAATGGTCGAGGGCTATTGAACAGTTCTACATCTTGATCACCAGGTCGGCCATTGTTTAGATGTCGCTCTTGGCTCTTTTTGCCTCTACCAACAAGCCCTCTATTAGGTTACGGGATACCTTGAACGGCTGGCCGAGCAGGTCCCTCAAGATCTCCCTTGCTCGTGTGTAGCCTTTTTCTGGATCCAGCATGGTGCACCAATCGATGGCTTCTCTTGCCCGGCCTCGACAGTAATGAGTCAGGTAGAGAAGCTTTTGCCCGGCTTCGGTTATCTTGTTTTTGACGAAAGCTTTGAACAGCCTGATGAAGTTGCAGTGGTTTTCAGGTCGTCCGTCGAAAACTGTCAGTTCTATTCTTGGAAGATCGATCGTTGGTGACGTTGATGTTTTATACTTGATGACCAGCGCAGAGTTTCCCATTTTAATCTGTCCTGATCTGTCGGATAGGTCGTAGTCGCTGACCTTCTGCTCACGCTTGTCCTGTCTATACTTCTCTTCTGCTTCCTGAACCTGTTATCTAGCTGATAACTATTGTTGTTCCAGGCCTAATATCCGTAACTTAAATAGATCGACATTCTTAAAATCCATATCACCCTCAGCGATACATGAGCTAGCTCAGGCAGGACTAAGTGACCTAGCATCAACTCAAGAATCAAAAGTACCCAAAACTTCCCCAGTGAATTGCCGTGTTACTGCCTGTCCAGATTCCAATTGATTCGATTCTTTTCTTGGCATGTTGCGTATTTTCTCTTTCCAGATTGGTCAGTTGTGTATTGTAAGACACGTTGGAGCAACGCGCAGCGAAATTCACAAAGGATCCCGAAATCAAAGGGCGATTATCCGCGAAATTCTACGATACTGGAGTATCAGATGAACAATGACGCGGAACAGATACAAATCTCAACTACGCGATCACGAGAACTCAGAAAAGGGAGCCGAATTGCGACGTGCGAGAAAGAAGCTCGTTCGTCACTCAGGCCCAGAACAAGAATATGGCAGAGCACCGCGCTGGGAGCGAACAAACAAACGCTGGTCTGTAAAAACAAACAGTGCATAAAACAAGTCAATAGTGTAGATCAGTGAGTGATATTGAGGAAACATGGAATCTGTAGTGGTTTTGGGGGATTTTCTGCAACCGGCCGGTACAATGAGTCCCTCCAAGACCTTGCTGACCGGCCACTGGAATGGAAGCTTTTTTCATTGCTTTCACCGTCGTAACAACCAACACTGCAGCACTAACTTCAGGACGCGGAATGGAGACCAACTTTGTACGTGAATGGCTGGCCCTGCCAAGCAGTCCTTGGGGCACAGCATCCATCTCCTAGGCACCCCCTTCCTTACACTTCAACCCGCAACCAACTTCAGACGCTTCGAGAAAGACATGCGGCTCTCTAGTTTGGTTCGTGTAACTTGAAGTTGGGCATCGAGCCATTCATATATCTCTTAATCTCTTGAAAGCGACCACGAACTCTTCCCAGCCTGGCTTTTCCTCCGGGTCAAGCGGCTGGACCCAGCCGACCTGCCTCCTGCAAAGCGGCTTCAGTAGACTTTTCCCGGGCAGCAACCTCGGAAAACCGAAACTAAGTGGACCAAACAAACCGGAAACTACTTACAGCATTCACAGCGCGTAAATGGCTGGTCGGGAAACTTTAGCTCGAAGATAAATTCACCCGCCTCAGTTTTCCACTGTTTTTCCAAAGTGCTCTCGGCCGGAATTGGTGATCCATCCAGCCCTCGAACCCCTTCCATTTTCTATCTTTTTGAAGTATCACCAACACCGCCGAAACTGTTGATATCCTATTCGGGAGCTATAAACCAACTCCTTCAGTAATTCCTCCAATCCCTCCAGGTTGCTCACGGCCGGGTCAGTATCCGCAGGCGGCCCATGGTTGTAGCCAACGTAGAAACTGTGGCTCAAATTTTTTGTTACTTCCCGACTGATCGACACATGGCAACTTGCTGCGGTCTCTCGTAGGGCATAGTTCACATAGAAGGGTGATGGTGCTGGCCGAATGGGTAGGCAGTCATCTTGCATACTGTCACAGGTTTGTCCATATGGTTCCTGTCCAATCAAAAGAACCATTATGCCTTTTTCCCTTACTGGTACATCACCTGCAAGAACATTTCCCTTATATCGGTAAAAATTGCTACTCTGCCTAGCCTGGACAGGATTAAGATTTCATCTGGCGGAGTTGCCCGGTCTGGTCTTTGTAACAAATACTCATTCGGTGATCTTTCCTGGAACTCGGCAACACGGTCGAAGATTGAATGGAGCTTTTCGGGATTATCATTGTCGAAAACCGGATGATGCCATGGTTACCACATCATTTGCCCTTTCAGGAATGCTGTTTGACGTGATCCATAGCAGTAATTAATGTTTCACTGGCACTTGGACTGGCCAGTCCATTGGTATCACGTAAGAGTCGACCAAAACTGCTTTCGGTTAGTCTCCCCAGCGTGTCTCAATAATTGATTAGATCCTCTAAAGTTGCCTCACTATCGACAAGGCTTAGTCTTTGCCTGTCTCTGACCCAAGAAGCAGCACCTGTCAGACTCCTCGACCTCCATTCAGTAGTCACCCTATATCAAACCATTAGACACTCACAGCACAACTTCCCTCCGTATCACACAAATCTAGCATCCTCCATGATTGGCCTATATAACATTTGGTACTTAGTCAGCAAAACTAAAAACCATATGTGGATCGTCCCGATGAATCACGTAGTTAGTGTTGCAAGTTGTGCCCCAACTTTGTGCAGACTGGTGTTTTTGTTAAACATGAACCACATCGAATAATTGCAGGCTGTGGTCGACTCTACCTCTCCGTGAATTTTTCGTCCCATGTAAACGGCCTAGGGGTTCTGACTTCACGGATGAGGCGAGTGATAGCGCAGCACTTCCGCAAACATTCCTGGCAGTGATGGTCTCCTTCACAGATTTGACCACCAATGAGACATGAACATCAAAAAGTAAAAGATTGGCAGGTAAAATTGGGAAAAATACCCCACTGCTTTGCCTTCCAGGCAAGCCAGCCTTGTCACATATGACCCATGTCTCCGCGTTGCAGTGTTTCTGCTGTGTGACTGGTGTGGTTGACCTAGTCCCGACGCGGCTTGTTACATGCGGTCCATGTTTCGGTCGGGCGCGGGAGCTGAATTCGCCCACCAAATGCAGCTCCGTCTTCTCCGACAGCCAGACTCCTGACCGCGATAAAGCCATAAAAAATAATAAAAACGTCTTAAAAATTGCGGATCATTCTTGGAGAGCCATGTGCTTGATGCCAGTGGTTGCTTATCGTGCTACCTCCCCACCTGGAGCGGGCCCTTTTGCCGCCTACCATGAGCACTGAATGTAGACCGTTAGAGCTCGCTTCCCTGACGAAAATTCGGGCCCATCTCATTCCCATTTTTCAAGGCTGTGCTAAACCAGTCCTCACATCGGTGTTGTCCTTCATCGCAATACGATATGGACAAAAAAGATACCACGATAACCAAGCAATCACGCCTAAGTCAGATTTCCTTGCTCACCTTCGAGTGTAATCTCATTGTGATAGCACCACCGAACGAGAGCATAGACGAGCTCGCTTTAGCGCTTCTCGGCACGCGACCAATTGCCTCTTATGCGTCACCACTGTTACCTCAACAGTTTCTTCTACCTTAAGGCTCCTCAGAATCTACTCAGTATAAAATAACCACTATACCGGAAGAGACAGTAACAGTATAGCTCTACGCTAACGGTGTGCCAGCCCCATTTGCTCACAGTCTGTTATTTCAAACCCATCTTACCGCCCCGTTGCAAAATTGCCTTATGCTGAGCAAACGGTATTAAGAGTTATCATTTCTAACTATTCTAAGCCGTGAAGCTTTAGGTCTTTTATTAGTATCCGAGCGCCGCCGTGCCAACGTGCTAATCGTAAATCCTTTGCAATGCATACACAGTTGCCAAACCGGTGTACGCAACTCCTTTAGCCCGTAGCAGTATAGAGCAAATCCACTGAGAGCCTATTCTACCCAGAATGTGGAGTAGGTGCCACTGACTTCTCAAATGAAAATATATCCATGCCCCACTCACATAAATCCAACCAGTTCATTATTATTGTCTTCATATGTTATCATAACTCATAGCTGGAATCAAGTCTAGACAACGATCCCCCTTTATTTCAGGCTCGTTGTCTTTCGCTATCTCAGTCTCCAGACCGGATAACCAAGGATGCCACTTTGACTCTCACCGACAGAGACCCAAGTGGAACCCACCATAACAACTGGGACCGAAACGACGCCACCCGACAGGAAGTACTCCCAGTTGCTTGTCAGATCCTTCCGCGTTTTCTAACGCAACCAACACAAATCCCAATTCATGCGCGTCTTGCTAATATACCGCAACACTGGGCTGATTGACTGACACATACTTTGCCGAACCAGACGAAACATACCTATACGATGTACGTGACCAAGAATGACGCCGAATAACACTGAAACCAAGTGCTTCAACATATACATTTACATATGTATGTCAGTGAAACAGCATAATAACGCCCAAGTCCACGCGGTGATTTCCCACTTTAGTATCCGTTACCACAGTTCATCTTTACTTCGGACCGTAGTCGGCTAGAACATAACTCTCCGCTTCTTGAGGACCCTCCAGTTGGGCTTTTTCACATTTGAATGGTACGCGTTACTGATCCTGAGTTTAAACTCACCCTCTTATGGACTGCTGTTCCTCCCACATCCACCAGTGTTCTCAAGTTCAGTTTCAGGAAATTGGTCTCCTGTCTCTCTGTTTCAAAACTCCTTCCGTTTATTGAACACCGGTAAATCCGTCATTCAGGGTTTGCATCGTCTTCAAGGATAGCTATCCTCTTTGCATGTTTCGATTTTCCGGGGTACACTTCTTCACATTTTTTTCATGTTTTCCTTTTCTTCTTGTTCAGAAATTACACCGTTTGCAGAACCTTAGTAGACCTCCATTCTTCTTGGCTTGCATCATTCTCGTTCATAATGCGTCCTTGGCACTGTGTTAAAGATTTTTCCCCGATATCTCCACTCATCACCACAGCCCAGCTAGGATTCGAAACTGGTTCGAAACTGCCGAGCAAACCATACTTAGAATGATCCTTTCAAGTTGTTGCCGGCTACGCTTTTCTATCGCCGATGCTCTTGACTTTTATACTTGGAATTTGTGGATATTTCATCTTATTGACTAACGTGTTGCACCATGATCATTCGCTAGAGCGTGCTTCGCTACCATGGCCGAGAAATACGCCAATATTATATTTTTCACCTCAGCCCATCACTGAGGTTTGGATGGTCTCTGATGCACGCACGGCTTCGACTGCGGGCATGTAGCCCAGGTGGCCCAGAGCTACGGGACAATTCTGCATCTTCAGCACAGGGTGATTCACTTGACCTCACATGACACCATCGATCGAACTTCGGGCCACCTTAAATGGTTGACCGCACATGCCCTGTAATAGAAGGAGCAACCAAACTCAAGGCTGTAACTCAGGTTCCATCTCACCCTTACTCCAAATTTGTTTTCAATCAAGGTTTTGGGCCACGCTTGCTCATTCACCGACCCACACATCGAACATTGACCTTAAGTGACCGCTGGCTAGTGTTTGTGTTGATTTGCAGTGAACCTTGACCCATATTTCCCAAAGACATTTCAATAACTTGGCTGCTCGAACATCAAACGATCCTAAATTTGCTAACACTTGGCTAACTTTCATTCAAAGAGCTGTTACCGGTGAGGTTTGTACAGTTTTTATGTCATATTCATGATTGTTTTATAGGAAACCGTATTGGAAACCACAACTGGAGGCTTGGCGTTTTTTGGATTGTGTTACGCATAACTCTGCGACTGCTAGGAGTCCATTGCATGCCCTTCATAATCTTCTTTGCTTTTGTATGGCCCTGCTCCGAGTCAAGCACAGAGCAGCTATTGATAGCACCCCCAGCACGCCCTTGGCAAAACTGGACTGGGTGAAACAGCCGCTGCTTCGCGCTAGTTATCACCACGTTTTCAAGCTGACAAACTGTATTATTGCTCCGGATGTCCGTCAAATCCAGCCAGCCCCAATCTAAGGAGATCAAATGATGTTTGAAAAGATGCACTTTTCTTGAAAACCGGATTGGAACTTTCGCCCTCACGATAGCCTGGCTTGTTGTTTGCGCCACACTTCGGGACCCATCCACCCAGCTGCCTTTGGTCGTCTTTATCTGCTGCCTGTTTTTCTTACCGAGTATTCATAGCTTAAGTATAGTAACATCCTAACGATATAATATATCATGGATAATACACGAACTGGTACCGGTAGAGCTGGTGGCCCTGACCATGTATGTTTCCACTCTGTTTTTCCTCGATTCAACTTGATCGATTTAAGAATCGTGAGGCGCATTCGACTAATGCGTAGCCAAGTCGCGCGAATCCCAAAATCAAAACGAGTTTGATTCTCTGGTTCAGTAGTACTGGATTATGGAATGAGCAGCTTCAATAATATGTACAAACCCCAACTGTGCGATCGCCAGGATCCAAAATGATGGTCAAGCTCGTGGCATGAGAAACAGAGCTCGTGATTTTTACAGGTCTAACGAGTTGTGATAAAATTGAGCCTTGTAGGCGAATAAACAAACGTTGGTACACAGACATATGGGTGGTGCAAAATGCACAAGTAATGTCTATACTCGAAGGTTTTCACGAAACCAAACTTGGGCCACGGGTATGCGAACCTTTGGATTTCACCGTTGAGTCTGTTTGGTCGCCTATTTGAGGTTTGTATATATTTGTACCTTTTGTAAATTTCAATCCTGTTTTATTTTGGATTTGATTGGATTTGTTACGGGTTGCTCGGCTTACTAGAATTGACTTGCAAAAGACTTATTTCACGTTTAGTCCCAAGGGCTTCTTCGCCATGTTGGCGCCCTCCGTCATTCTTCGGAGTTGACTTTCAAGAATAGGCTCGACGTCTTGGACATGAATTTCCTTTTACTCGTGCCCTTTATGAAAACCAGCCGGGGTTACTCGTGAATTGCTGGAAGTACACTCTTCGTGACCTTTGTGAGACCGGCGGGGCGTGAAGTCCACTTTCCCGTGATATTCACGGGTAGTTGCACAATTCTACCCCCATGTGCTCGTAGGTTTGCTGCCTAAGCAGACTACATTCTTGGCGCCTTATTTTCTTTTTCCTCGACGATCATCACCAGTACTCTCTGCTGAGGCTTTTGAACACAGAATGAACCTGTCAGTGCACTCCAACCTGTCTAGGAACACCAAAACTGGCACTTTAAATAAGCGACTAAGATACCCTTCAAACTCTCATGCTACTTCCTGGTGCATTCATAATTTTCTTTCCGTGCCGTAAGTTTGTTAGACAATTCTCCCACTGCTTCCTATTTTGAAGTAAATATGCGGCAGTAATAGGCCAACTGAAAAAGGCTGCTTAGTACTTCGACGTCGGTGAGGGTGGATCAGGGTTCATTTTTCCTGTTTTTGACGGATCAATTTGATAACCGAGGTCTTTACGATGTTTCCTGTGTGCAACCTAGAGTATAAACTGGTGGCGTCTGAACGGTTTAAACCTCAGACCTATAAGCTGCAATCTTCCAAACCCCCGATATAAATTGCGTTCGGGGTCCGGTAAGTGATTTGCCCTGACGATCGTGTCGTCAAAATGTACTTGAAAAGACTGACAAATCGGGTCACCTAATATGGCACCAACCGGACTTTGAAAAGCTGCGGAGGTTTCCGCTGACCCGAATGGCATTTTTGAAATATGCGCAGTCCATCGCGTTATGTAAACATCGTCTTCTCCCTATCAAGCTCCTCGACACTCGGTGGCCAATGGACGGCAGTGAACCTAATTTATCGCAGCAGGTCAAATACGGTAGTGACTCCAAAGTATCTTCGGTAAGGCGCAGCAGACTAACTCTCCTTAATCACTTCATTGATTTTTTGATGATCCACACGCAACCCAAACGGACGATTTTCTTGCTTTAAGCTGCTGGAGCAGCCTATGGAAAGTTTGAAGGACCGATTACACTGTCGTTCGCCATCTCCAAGATCACTTTCTTCGCCTCGGCACCTTGCTGTCTTATGTGTGAGCTTCCTAGTGGGTTTGCGTAATCAATGTCAGTTGCATCACAGACTAGTACGATACGACCATTTTTGGTATTATCCAAATAAAATTCTCCCATCACTAGTGCATCAAAATAACCAACGTTTTGTCGTGGGGGCAGTAGGTTCCCAGCACTTTAGTAGAGCATGTAATCCCATGGAAGAAACCCCCATCGACTGTTTTCGTATCCACGCCGATTATGTAAGAAAGCAGATGTTCCATTGAATGAGGCTGATATTACAACACACAACTGTCAACACATACGAACCTCTGTTTACATTCTACCTCCTTTGTCAATAGTACACATCCAAAATTCACCTCGCACTCTGCAGTGCTAATCGCTCTGGTTCATGGGTATTACCGAAATTTGGTTCCCTGTAACAATTACTTTGTCCGCATATTCAAAATTTGCACTAATCATCCACACTTAAGCCTTACCAGGCTGATGCCGCGGAAAGTGCTAGTTGAAGCTCTTATGCTTCGGGACCCGTTCATTCGGCTACTCTCTCTTGGAGGTCAAAACAGCGGTTAACAGTACCCGGTGCGAGCCTGGAGAGTGCAGCCAGTCAGACACGTCGTAAAGGGGAAAGATACTGTAGAAAAATGGACAGGAATTTGTCCGGCAAGTCTCAAAAGGTAAGCGTCGCTGCCGATTCCATTTCTACTATGAATAAACATAGTCAGTGCGGTCTTAAACACTGACCACCATGAGTTAGATTGCAAAGACTGAATGTTGTGGGCTTCAAAACTGTAAACTTCGACAACAGCCGCAATCAGCGAGGAGGGATGCAGGGCTGAGTGCGACAGGAAAAATGTGTCCTATGCAGGCGCAACCGGGAGAAGGTTTTGGATCCTGTGGGGCATGTAAGCAAGCAGCTCGCTAACGTCGTGAGACCGTTGAAACAAATTTGCGTGACTGGAATACCTGCAGTCAGCCTGACCGAACCAGGACTGCCACCGTCTGGAGGAAGTGAAGGCCAGTATTGCAAGGTCATCAAACAGTGAAAGAAATTTGTGGAACAGAGTGAATCTAATCCTTGTTGGAGATTTTTAAATCCGCCGCGGTACCCCCGTGAGGTGGCCAGGAAAAGGATCCATAGAGCTTGGTGCTGGACCCGTTTGGAAGCTTCACCCGAACAAGGTTGCTTTGAGAGACTCATAAGTACAACCATCCAGGGTGGCCTGAATTTCGGTTGATGGCGTGCTGCCACAGAATAAAGGTGACAGCGGCAATCTAGTTCCTTAGTCAGCCGGGTAATTAAGTTGCAAAGCCACAACATGTTTTGGACCACCCGAGCTTTCCAGTGAACCGCGAAGCATTCACAGATTGGAGACAGTAGTGCGCAGTTTATCCACGGGACTACTCGACAGATGGACTGAGTAATTAGGGAGAGTATATAGGTTTGGGAGAAAAACCGCTTTGTTCTACATGGAGCAGTTCATCGACTGACACAACTGAAAAGCTGATAGTCGTCTCGATCAAGTTGTTTGTGGAACTGCAAGGTACCCAGGGCAAAGAAATCGTCGTGGATTTTATTCGGAGAACCCGGTGGAGGCTGTGTGTAGGGAGACGAATATGCCGCACCCAGCAGGGTTGAAAGCGGGGCAACTGTAAGACCTTTGCAGCGCCACGTCTCTCGATGGTGTTTCCTCGCCTCCGAAAAGTGGACTTTGAAGAACCTCTAGGAAAGGCTGAATTTTGGCCACTGTTTCATTTTCCTAGACGATTACCATTGAGCAAAGATGTGCCCAGGGAGAATTAATTATATTCAAGTCGAATGCTACAGAAAAAGCCATCTTTCAACAAGCAAAGCAGTGGAATAAACCCCGGGGCGACCCCTAAACCACCTGTGGTTTTCCACATGTCTCGCATTATCAAGGGACACTTTCTTCTGGGATTGTCTGTACGGGCTTAACGACGAATGCTGAAACAGTGAGAACACTGGTATTTGTCGATAGTGGTCTTGGCAGGGCATTGGCGAGAAACTGACGAACGTAGAAAAGCAGCATATAATGTCAGCCAGCCTAGGTCTTCAACTGCTCTGCCACGTGATGTGGATTCGCTGTACTATCCGACTTTATCTTCTAGCCGCATGTAATGATAACAATAGATTATCAGTTATGTGCACTACCAAGTTCGTGGGCTTCGGCAGTTCTCGTCTGAGGCTGTTCCATTTGTGATATTTGGTAATAAATCTATCTCTGCGGTTAATGTTTTGCTTCGTCTTACTAGCTCTGGCAAGAACTCAGTTCTGCCTCAGAATAATTTCCGTTTTATTTGCACAGAATACGTCTTTTTATACAAGATGTGCGCTCTTTATAACCAAAACCGTGCTAAGAAGCTAAGTGACTTGCCGATAGACCTAAAAGTCTCATCTGGCTGGTTTGTTTGGCTGCCCCGTGATTGGTTAGTTCGGCTGTGGCCGAAAGTTAACCATTGACTGATCCATTGATCGCCTGAGCGGTTGTGATTTTGTCGCCGATTGGGGTTGGCCGATCACGTTTTCTGCTTCGTTGAACCAAGCCTTCTATCACAGACGAGCTGAGCGCATTCCATCACAGTTAATCTTTCATCACTGTAAGAAGTCCCGTATATAGTATCTCCCATTAAATAACCAGTGTTGCTTATCCCACAAGGATTACTTGAGAGTACTCGGAATAAAAACACAACAGTGCTTCTCCATATCTTTAATCGAAGCAATTTTACCGGAGTCAGGAGAAGAATTCCAAAGAACGACGTCAGTATCCTTTATCATTTGCCCAGATAAAAAGCAGTATAGCCAAGCTAAGAGGTATCCCTGAAAGGGATTGTGAAAAAAATTGTTATTTTCAAGCAGGTTTCATCCAATTCATCATAAGACTTGACGAAATGTCAGAAAACTATGCAATCGTCTAACTCCCGTCTCATGCTTAAGTGAGTTGTTCAGTGATTCTTGCTCGGAGCACCTACAAATGCCTGGTATTTCGGTGGAATCCACTATCACGGAATTTTTAGCGGATTGCAAAGAAGAAGAATGTTCTTGTTCCAAAAGTTCTGAAAGGCTCGCCCTTGCTTTTCACCGAGTCTTATATGCTAGATGCCAGAAAGGCGAGTCAGTAGCCATGCATGTGTAACGACCGGTAGTGGAAACCCCCCCCCCAAATAAATATAGCGGTCCCATGTTTCCATAACATCACTTACATATTTACGCCATTGCTTTGTTTTACGCACCGTATGTCTTGACGAACCGATGCTCGTTTCTTCGCGTTCAGCAAGCCGCTCTGTCATATCATTTTGTTGGACCTGCTTGACGCATGTGCTCCTTCCTCGCACTCCGCAGTTTGGCTCTCGTTTCTTGAATACTTATAACGGTTATTCCGATCGTAATTACCGCGTAGCCAACTAAAAACGGATCCCAAAACCAGAACAAGATTGATTCGTAGTTTCTACGGTACTGGATTAACAAATAATACGCATATAAATATGTACAAACCTCAACTGTACGGCCACAACTTCTAGCAACGAGGACCGGAGTTCAACAGAAGGTCAGTGTCAGGTAACACCGTCACGACAGTCCAAGTTCGAATCAAAAATTGTGCCACAACACGTGAGCAAAATATATACAAATGTTGGAGTGGGGTGGTTGATGCATGTTTTACTTGTTCGAGGGTCAACAAGATAAATTGTAGTCTGAACAATGCAAGTATGTAACGACGGCTATGGAGGATTCCCACACATGCACGTTACACCGCCCACCAAATCCTTCCATGAAACGGTCAACATCCAAGGAGTAAATAGGGGTACTAATTCGCCCTATCCTACCTGGACTCTAAAGTCAGTGCATACGTAGGTCGCTATGGGCTTCATTCATCGTTGGCCAGTCGCAGAAATGCTTGCATGTTTCTTTGGGTTATGCTCCATCTCTTGACGACTTGGAGTTTCTTCTGAGAATGGTACGACATTGTCCGTGTACAAGAGGGGTTTGAGGTGATCGGGATGTGTAAACAGATTACGGAATATAGAGGGAAAGGGCTTCCTGAAGAAGAGTAAAGTACATTACAAGATGAAGACTGGGAATTCTCGATGAAAAATCGAGATGGCTACGGGGTACTCGAACATCAGGGGGCTCAACATGTGGTGTTATCACTGTAGAAGTATGTTTGGCTCACAACTTATATCCACTTGAACACAGGTTGGATAATAATACATAAAGAAGATCCCGGAAATAGATGAGTGCTTGTTTAAGAGCTTCCGCTACTCCACAAACAATGTCGTGTCGTGTGATAAACTAGGGTTTCGACAACTGACTGCGTAGTGAATCGTGAACACTGTATGAAATTAGACACAAACATGCTTCAAAGAAGGTGTGAAGTGTTGGGACCTACGGGAGAATGCATGGGGGTAAATAGATAAATTCAGCTTCATTGAGTATCAGCAGACTTGGATTTAGCTTGGTCCATAGCGCCGACTTCGCCCTCGCCATTATCACCTTCAGGCAGACATATCTGACGGATATTTCGCCATACGTCTGCTTTGTCCGTTCTCACCACCATCGTGCGCACGAGGCTATCGATTTATGCACGGCAGTCCTTGACCACTCCAACCGGCCAGTCGTCTTTATGTAAGTGGCTCCCCACGAGGATGACTACATCGCCACGTCTGAACGACCCTTCTTTGGAGATCCACTTTTACCGAACCTGTATGGTCGGTGATTACTCCCCCGTCCAACGATTCCAAAAAGTCTGTGCCAGCTGGTTCACTTGTTCCCATTCTATGATGTACGTTCCACGTAGGGTTTTTGGTGTGATTGCTCCTACGTTTGGCCGCAACAGTAACGGGTCGTTGGGAGTGAGAGCCAGTTCGCCTTCCGGGTCTGGGACGATCGGCACCAGGGGTCCGTTTTTCGGCATGCGTTCACCTTCTGTTAGTAAAGCAGTCAGCGTCTCGTTATCGAGGTTTTATTGTGAGGTCAGGGTTGTGAGTATTCTCCTAGTCGATCGTATCAGCCTTTCCCAAACGCCACCGCGCTGACTAGCATAAGGCGGGTTGAAGTGCCATTCTACCCCCTTTGCTACGGTCTTGTTTTGTATTTTGGCGTGGTCCAGGCGGTTCCACCACTTCTCTAGCCCCTTATGAGCTCCAACGAAGTTCGACTCATTGTCCGGATATACGCTCTTGGGGACTGCCCGCCTCTCGATGAACCTTTGAATGGCCATTAGAAATGAACCGGCGGCCATATTATGCACTAATTTGAGATAGACTGCTCTGGATTTTGAACACGCCATCGGACTGCCATACCTCTTTTGCATGCTGCTTCGCTGTTGTACAAGTAACGGACCAAAGCAGTCGACGCCAATTTTCACGAACGGGCACCATCCCGGCCTAACACTCACGGCTGGAAGGGGGCCATTATTTGTTGGCCTGCCACTGCCCTCCAGCGACGACAAGTGATGCGGTTGCCTATGAGTCGCTTGGCCGTCGCTGGTCCCTTTGTCACTCAAAATCGTCGACGTATATTGTTCAATAAGTGGCTCAAACCTGCGTGTCCCTCTTCTCAATGTACATGGTCTATCAGGCACCTCGTTATGTGGTGGTCACCTGGACCCATCATGGGGTATTTTGTTTCGTGCTCTAGATTTGAATTCCTCAGCCACCCTGCAACTCTCAGTAGTCCGTTGGCTCCCACAGGGTTTGGCCTTCGGATACTGCTGTACAACAGCCTGCTTCCTTTGGTGTTACCATTTATCATGGCCAGCTCGCGGGTCTCCAACGGGAAGGCGCTTAGTTGTATTAGGCGTGGAACGTCGAGTTCGGCTTGGTTCAGCTCGCACGGTAGTATCGCTTCCACATTTAACGTGCTCTGCGGTCATGTGCCTCTCAAAATCATTAGGAGCACTTTGTATCGCGTCCGCCAAACCACGGCTCCTAACATTTTTATCCGGTCGGGAAGTGGCACAATGTTTCTATTTGGCTTACGCTTCCAGTGGAGTTTGTAGACAATACCAGTCTTTTGATCTCGGTATCGCCATCATCAGGCTTAGGTATCATTAGCGTTGGTTACATCTCTTTAGCTGCAGTTAGAAATTCCGGTCCCATTGTCCACATCCGCAGCCTTTCTAGTGTTTTTCGGCCACTTAAGCAGAAGTCGGCCGGGTTACTGACGGATTGTACATAGTGCCATTTATCGGTCTTAGTCGAAACGTGGATTACAGTGAGTCCGTTGGCCACGAAGGTGTTAGGGCGAGTGGTGATGTTGTTTATGTAATGTAGTACCGTGGCTAAGTCCGTTCAAAAGTTTGGTTCCCAGTTGATCCGAGCGAAGCACCCTCTAATCAGCGTCGCGGCTTTCACGGCCAGTACTGCTACAGTCACTTCCAGCCTCGACATGGACACCGTCTTCAGTGGAGCCACTCTCACCCTTGCGAATAATATTTAACTGTGCCGCCCATCACTTTCGTCTACCCAGCAGCCGTGAGCCACTATCCCGTAGCCTACTTCTGATGCACCAGAGAATGAGTGGAGTTGGGCGTCGTTTGCGCACTTGATTCCTGTCAAGCATCTTTGTACCTTGATTTTGCCAAGTTGATTTAGGCTATGCAACCAGTCGCGCGATCGCTTTTCATCGTTGCAACGACCGGTCGTGAAAATCCCCCTACAACCTTTGCGATTCATTGTTTTCCTGAACATCACTCACTTGCTTACACTATTGACGTGTCTTTACGATATGGTTGTTTCTATGGACCAATTGTTGTTTGTTCGCGCCCAGAGCGCTAATTTGGCACATCCTTGTTCAGGACCTGCGTGACGCCTTCTGATTTCGGGATCCGTTGCGACTTTGGCTACGCACTGCTCAAACGTTCGTTACAATACTCAGTAGATCAATTTGGAACGAGAAAAACACGCAAAATGCCAAGAAAAGGATCGAAAACATTAGATTCTGGAGAGGAAGTAACGCGGCAAGACTCTGGGTAGGTTTTGGGTACATTTGATTCTTTAGTTAATGTTACTTCGCCTAGTCCTGTCAGTGCTAGTTCATGTGTTACTGAAGGCAATATGGATTGTAGGGATGTTGATCTATATAGGCTGAGAATATTAGACCTAGAACAACAGCTACTAACGGCTAGACTACAGGCTCAGGAAGCAGAAAAGTAGTGTATACAGAAAGGGCGTGAGCATGAGAACAGCGACTACGACACTTCCGATAGATCAGGGTGCAATAAGATAGGGAACCCCACGCCGGTCGCCGACTACAAACCACCATCGATCGATCTGCCTAGAGTGGAACTAACGGTTTTCGACGGGCGAGCTGAGCAATACTGCAAGTCTGTCAAGCAGTTTGAGACGTTCGTTGAAAATAAGGTAACCGACCCTGGGCAAAGGCTTCTCTACCTGACTCACTACTGCCGAGGCCGAGCAAGAGAAGCTATCGACGGGTGTACTATGCTCCACCCGGAACAAGGCTACACAAGAGCAAGTAAGATTCTAAGGGACTCGATTGGCCAACAGTTCAAAGTAGCCCGTAACCTAATAGAGGGCGTGATGGTAGAGGCAAAGAGAACCAAGGGCTACGTCTACACAATGGCTGATCTGGTGATTGAGATGCAAAACTGCTCAATAGCCCTCAACCATTTAGGTTACAGTGCTGACCTAGATGCCATGCACACTTTGGAAAACATAGTCCGTCACCTTTCTCCCGAACTACAGAGTCGGTAGGCGGAAGAAGCAGAACGGATAAGCCGAATCGACAGGAAGGCTAACTTCGAAGACCTGACCGAATACTTGGACAGGCAAACCAAGATAGCCGGCAGCAGGTTCGGCCGACTCATCCGGGACAGCAACCGGGCAAACAAGCCCAGTAATAGCCAAGCTCAAACCCCTGCACGGGATCATCCAAAATGCCAACCTGGGACCAATGCGCACGCCATTTCACGCGATGCCACGAAGCAACCCAATTGCAGATCCTGTGGTACTAGCCATGGACTACCAGAATGCTCCAAGTTCGGCAACGCCACAATAGACGAACGGTGGGAAATGGCGAGGATGGCAGGAGCGTGTTTTATTTGTCTCAACACCACGCACCGGGCAGCAGCCTGTAGGACAATGAACCAATGTGGTTACGAGGGCTGCACGGGCAGACACCATCGATTGTTGCACCAGGCGAGAGTAAACTTACCCGAGACGAGTACCAAACCCAGCGTTATTTGTTCAACGTCGCGGTCGGCCAGTAAACCGGTACGTTTGGGAGTAGTTGCCGTGGGAGTAGTGACCCCAACCGAGGTGGTCAAAGCTTTGGCTTTCGTCGATGGTAAATCCGACACTATTCTAGTGAAAGAGCGGTTTGCCGACAAACAGCGACTCACTAAATGTTCGACGTCGTTGGCAGTGAGCACGGTGGGCGGAACACAGGTAATGACTGCCGGTATGTTGAGGCTGAAACTCATCTCTCTTGACACTTATGAGGAAATTGAACCAACGGAGGCATTCACGTTAGCGGATCTCCCCATGCGAGCACCAAGGTCGGTCAACGCAATCTAGACCAGGTGGCTCCACCTGCAGGATGTAACCGTTGTAGACTGGGAAGATGATGAAGTAGATCTCCTCATCGGCTGCTACGTGCCAGAGACGCATTGGGTGCTTGACCAGAGAGTGGGCGACCGCCAGGCACCTTATGCCGTACGCACGGCTCTGGGATGGATGTTATACGGTTCAGTAGGGGTACGCGGTTCCGTGAATTACTTATCCGCCGAAACGGACCGCATAGAGTATCATCTGCAGCGGCTGTATGAAAAGGAGTTTCATGACATTGGGGACGAAAGACCATCGTTGTCTCAGGAGGATCACTCCGCTCTACAAACGGTACGGCAAGGCACCAGAGGCTTCAAAAACAGTTCAAGGTTCTCCTCCCATGGCGCACATCGGTTGACCCGTGGACTGACAACAGAAATTATGTTCTCCAACGATTACTATGACTAAAATAACGCCTCATTCGAGACCAGAATCTGCGGGAACGATACGCGGGTTTAATGAAGCGAAACGAAACCCTCGGTTACGTTGAAAAGGTGCCTGCCAACACCGACAGCAAAAGGAGTATCTGGTATCTACCTCACCACCCGGTTATCAACCACAAGAAACCCAAACACTGCAGGTGGTTTTTGACTGTGCGGCCAAGTTCCAAAGCAAGTCATTAAACGATCGCTTACTACAAGGGCCTGACTTCACCACATCACCGATCGACGTTTTGTGCCGTTTCAGAGTGGGTAAAGTGGCTTTATCTGCCGACATTAGGGAAATGTTTCATCAGGTGAAGATTCCGGTAGGAGAACGAGATGCTTTGCGTTTCCTGTGGTGGGAAGGGAGCGACCGGGACAACGCGGTGGTGAATTATAGGATAACCGTCCACCCCTTCGGAGCCATATCATCACCATTCTGTGCGAACTACGCCCCCCGAGAATCAGCGAACAAACATGGAGATCTAGTCTATCGGACAGTGGTAGATAGCGTCAGCAGAAACTTCTACGTCGACCACTATCTTGGGTCATCCGATGATGTGGAATCAGCTCTAGAGCAGTTCAGAGGCCTGATGAGATTGCTGGATGAGGGCGGCTTCTATCTAACTAAATGGATGTCGAAAGTTTCAGAAGTGCTGAAGGTCATCCCGTATCACGAAGAGGCCGAAAGGGTAAGGGATTTGGACGGCCCTCCAGTTCTTATCGAACGCACTTAAGGAATACAATGGGACGCGGAAACGGACGACTTTGCTCTTGAGCTAAACGTTCCCGAGCTGCCAATAACCCATCGTGGCATATTATCTGCTGCCTCAAGTTTGTTCGAACCGCTCGATTTCGTCCCACCCTGGCTGCTACCCGGAAAGACCTTGCTACAGCGGCTGTGCCGTAAGTAAGGTAATTGGAACCAGTCACTGGACTGAGAGGATCGGTTGGACTGGGAAGAATTTTTGAACACTTTGAAGAAATTAGGGGACATAGGGATCCCACGATGTTTGACTCCTGGTCATACGACGCGGACCGGCGCACTACATGCCTCTTCCGATGCATCCAAAGTCAGTTATGGAGCTGAGGTGTACGGACAATGGTGCACAGGAGATAGAAAATATACCACGGGGTTAATGTTCGCCAAAGCTCGCGTTGCTCCACTGAAGTCGGTCTCGATCCCACGCCTCGAACTCAGCGCAGCTGTGTTGGCAGTCAGGTATCCTATACTGCTGCCTGCGAGACAACCTGTAGTAGGGCTAATGATTCAACACGTCCACGCCGTGGAGGGACACGCCGGGGAAAGTCACGTGACGAGCGTCATCCGAAAGTGCCTTTGGTTGCTGAGAGGACGAGAGACCGTGAAACGCGTAATCCGACGTCGTGTGCAATGTAGAAGACGCAACGCCACGGTGGGCAAACAACTCATGGCCCCACTACCAGAATGCAGGGTGACTACGGGCTGATGGCCGTTCAGTGACACCGGGTTGGACTATTTCGGGCCCTTGTGGATCAAGTGCGAGTAAAGATTAGAAAAGCGATATAGATGTATCATGACGTGCATGAAGTCACGCGCGGTACATCTAGAAGTCGCACATGCGATGACGACCGATTCGCTTCTACGGGCCTTGCAGAGATTTATCAACCGAAGAGGCGTACCGGCCGATATAGACTCAGATAATGGATCGAACATTGTGGGCGCTCACCGGGAATTGCAGCGTTGGCACAAAAACATAAACAGGGACGAACTGCAGAATCGAACCGTGGCCTACGGCATACGACGGCATTTCAACCCGCACAAGCCAGCCACCGCAGCGGCGTATGAAAACGCATGATCCGGTCCGCCAGACGGATATTGCTGTCAATCATGGAGCAACAGCCGCCCGACGACGAGACGCTGAACACCGTCATGACTGAGGTAGAGGGAATTCTGAATAATTGCCCCCTGGTTCCAGTAATGAACGGCGACCCCACCCACCTGGCGCTCACCCCGAACGACTTATTGACGTTAAGGTCAAACGAGAGTTTCCAAGGGCCGGTAAACCTTCGCGGGAGCTACCTCCACGGATGGAAGCAGGCGAACTATCTGGTCGAGGTTTTCTGGAGGCGATGGCTTCGGGAGTACCTACCGGCTCTGCAGACTCGGCAGAAGTAGCTGGTGAAAACAAGGCCATTCAAAGTTGGGGATGTGGTGATGATAGCAGACAAACACGCACATTTCGGCATCTGGTCTTTGGGATTATTTATGGAAACCATCGAAAGCACTGATGGAATGATAAGAACGGTGAAAGTGAAGACAGCTAACGTAGCGCTAATTCGTGACATATACAGTATTAACCTACTCCAGAGCGAAGGCGGAGAAGCTGATAACCTCGAGGCCCAGTAGACATTTTCACACTAGTCATCGAGGTTGATAAAACAACACCATATATACCACACCGTCTCCGTCAAACCCGTTACAGTGCCCACAGTCTTCGTTGACATTACGGGAGGTTTTTCCTATATGTGGTGATGAATGCGATCCCATTGTACATCCAGACACACACACACACACATGCCCGACGCACTCTACACCCCGTAACCCCATCAGATATGTGAAAGAGTTCGTTGTTTGCTTTTTGTTGAAGTTACCGAATGCCCCTTGCATATGATGAAGTAACGAAGCCTAGGTCACAGACGCATGCTACATTTTACTCGTTTTTTCTTGCCACACAGTCTTTTGTTGACACTGAAGAAAGTCCTCCTTTGATGTGTAGTCATACCTGTGATTTTATTGTACACCCCGGTACACACACACAATCACTCAGGCACACACACCCAGGACAGGATGGCCCTTTACAAGGACAGCATCTATGTGCCCACCTCACGCCCGCCATCGGTCAGTTGTTCTCGTGGAAGATGTAGAATAGCCTTGCGTCTGTGTAGCCAACGGATTAGGTGTGACCATGAGTAGAACGTTGACGATGAGCCTCAGGCGCACGCACTGACAGCAGGGCCTAGGTAGGTAGGAAGAATCAGTACCTTTATACCAAACCTTTGACTCTGCTGAGGATCCAGGAGGATTTTGGTGGGCGGTGTAACGACCGGTCGTGGAAACTCCCCCTTAAATCTTTGCGATTCAGTGTTTTTCCTAACATCACTCATTTGCCCACACTATTGACTTGTCTTTACGATATGGTTGTTTCTATGGACTAATTGTTGTTTGTTCGCGCCCAGAGCGCTAATTTGGCACATCCTTGTTCAGGACCTGCGTGACGCACGTGCTGTTTGCTCACACGCTTCAATTCGGTTTCTCGATTGTTGAGTCCTTGTGATCGTAATATTGAGGTTTGTATATTTTTTATGTCATTGTTCATGTAATAATCTAGTATTGTATAATATCGCGGATAATCGCCTTCTGATTTCGGGATCCGTTGCGAATTCGGCTACGCATTGCTTAAACGTTCGTTGCACCCATCACTACCCAGTGAAAGCCAATCAATCTTCCCCTTGCCCCTAATAACCCGTGTTCTCATACGGAGAAGTGTTTTTTTCAAGGGCTCGTATATAGTCGGAGCCGAGGCACCTTCTTTGTCACTGAAACCCAGCTGTCTGATTCCATGAAGCCTCGCCAAATTGTTTCCAATGGATGCTAGACGATTAGGAACGCGTACGGTGGCGCAAATTAGGCTGCCCGGCTTGGTTCTAAATTCCTCACCATGTGGTCCGATTTTCACATCCAACTCCGGAGGCTTCTGTAAATTCGTCATGGTTAGCTGTCTCAATACGGACTTGGTCCCTTTATCTAGGGCGCATAAGGCAGCCGCTATACTCCGCCGACTTGGACTGCAGTCAATATATCATTGCTTCCAATTACTCGTCCCAGGCAACCTCAGGTTTGAGGCTCACGGCAGGCTATTTCAGCTATCCCGGCATTTGATGGCGTACACTCACTGTCCCCTGTCGCCTTTTGAACTCTGTATCACGCGTGGGCCATGATGGCTGGATGCAACATATAACGTCATCTACTAGAGCGAACAACATTCGGCCAATATTCGACCTCTGATTATCCGACGTGAAGGTTCAAAATAACCAGCACTCCGCGGGAAGTGCTTTCGGAATGGTTTCTTCCATTTGCTTTGCAGCACAGCATGAGAAATATCTTCAACTTCCTTTTCTCTCCATTTCTACGTCTAAAACCTTCTAACCACCATGCTTGGATTTTTTGACCGGACGAATTTATTTAATACTAGTGATTCTAAGAAGGTAGCAAACTTATTGTGCGTGAATCATTTGGGACAATTGAGAAAGATCTCTGAAGACCGAGCTAACCATAGGTGGCCGCTCAAATTACCTCTCACGAAACTACAAGATAAATCTGGTCAGCTACAGTCATGTGTGAAGACAAATGATTTTCCCTAGTTATTTAACTTGTTTACTTTTCACCGCAGTGGCCAAACCGCTCATAATTGAATCAAGATTGACTTCAGCTGTCACCGGAACTTGCAAGCTTAAAGATTGATAATTTTATAGGCACGAAATTGCTCGAGGGAACACGGGCACGCTGGTGTGGGTCCATGAGAAAAGTAATTGGTGAGCACCAACTTACCAAATTCTGCCACGTGATGTGGAAGCAGGTCGAGCGTGAGACATGCGTAGTGTGGCAATAAATATCAGTTACTGCCCAGGATGAGTCACACGCACGCGGTGTACTTGCTTGCGCACTGACTGGAGAATGCACTGAACAACTGAATACTTATTGGTCCAGAAGGATTTTCTCAAACTGCGTATGCACAACACAGAAACACCACTTATCACTCCACTTTTTTCGGTCTCATGACGCTATCGGTCTAATTAGTGACGGTGGGTTTAGGCGAGGTGACCTGTGTAAAACAACTGGCTTGCCGAATCGTAAGATTCCTTCTGACTCATCCTGTTGTTCTTCAACCGGGGTTTTAGTTTGCACCTGAGTAGTATATGATCTGTGAATCCTACCGTTTTTAAACTGCCTAACCTATAGAACTGTCGACACCAGCTGTCGACTGATGAGACCTTTAGAAGGTCGAAGGCCATCTCAACGAAAACAAGAGTTGCCGGTGGAATTCAACCACGGTAGCGAAGCCCCCAGTTAGCTGGCCTTGGATAATGCAGCTAATGGCGGCTTGCTTGCAGAAGGAGCCGCCTTTTGGTATGGTATTGGAATTTTATGAACGAAACTGCCGGGCTCCGTTAATATGAGTGAATTTGACGAAAGTTCTGGATGCATCTTTTGGGTGGGAACTTCGGGGTTGTGTAAGCGGATGGCGGTATCTGATTTCATTCGACCAAGTTTTAGTTCCACAGGGAGGAATTGTGTTTGGTTGCCCGTCACAGGCAGTTCCCTTTGGTGATAAGGACGGGCATTCCTGACTCTCCAGAATTTATGTGGGCCTACACCTTTCTGCTTAACGGTGAGGTTTGTTTTTTGTGCCCTCTAGTTCTTTCGCCGGCTTTCTAATCCAGTTGATCCCCAAAAAAGTGGCTTTCCGAAAAATGCGGGGCCTTTAGCTTGCCTAACCGGTGAGACCTTTGTAAACACGAAATATCTTTCCTGCCCTAGCAACAGTGCTGGTAGATCCTTCGTTCCGTCTTTCATAAAGTTACTATGGGCAATGGGGATAACTTCTTAGCTTCCGATTATTCTAGGATACAAGCTTCTTGTTCCTATTCAAGAGGTTATGGATTTTCTGTGTCTATACAGTTGGCTTCCCTTCCAGCCGTAACATCTGCCATATCAAGCTTTGGGTTTGGGCTATCGCAATCCTAAGTTATCATGTTGCTTGACTGATTTGCAAGACCCAAACAGTACCGTCCCGTTTCCCTCATCAATCCCGTGGCAACAAATTGTCCTCGTACGTACGAAGGAAGGAATCCGTCGAAGCACGTACGGCTTCGTCTCACGTAGGGAGCAAGGCTATTTGACGGCATATCGATTAGAAACTAGCCATCGCGTAGAAGCCGTAAAGTCGAGCGGAGATGGAGCATCACTCATCATGATCTTTCGTCAAAATATGCATCTGCTTTCGCTCCTTTGGGCATTCCATGGTCATTCTTGCCTACTATTCTCTGTTTCGGAATAGCTCCCGTTGTGCTACTTGCACTTAAGTAGCATCCGACAAATTACTTCGACGATGCATTTGGTTACACCAGTTTACGCTGCGTTCCATCTTTGTCTGGTGGTTATGCCAAATAGCGAACACCGTGCAAGTGAGAATGAGAACCACTGTGGGGCACACAGGAGTTGGCCCAGCGGTGTATGCCTGGGGTTACCGTCTGTGAGAATTGCTACTGGAGGAACGCAGGATGCATGATATTGCCTTCGTGGCAATGGGTCCTATGCCGCACTTCTTCAGCCCGGGAATACACACCACATGAATTAAGGTTTGCTCGGCAACCAGTTGACAATGGGGACTGGGTGGTTCCAAGTCAGCCAGTGTAGATAGGGATGCGGAGTGACCACATCGAACGGCGCGGAGTATATCAGCATGGGGCAGTCCGTATTTGTCGTCGCTGCTCGCGCTCAGGTCTACTTCCGGTGAAGGATGAAATGTTGGCTCCAAGTGAAACACCTATCAATCGGAACCCTTGAATGCGATGGTAGTGGATTGCATTACAGTCAAAGCCTAAGTGGTACCAGCGCAAATGCAGCAGCTGAATTGTGGTTATCAACCTCGGTGGTGCTCGCCACACGAAGCTGTGGTAAACCCAAAGAATCCAATGATGTTGCGTACTGACCCTGACCGCATGACCAGACATAGAGGATAATCATTCAGCTTTACGCTTCATAAGTTTTCTAATACCAAATATGACTCAGGGGAAACACTATTGTAGTTCCACATGCGGTGCCACCCCAGCGGACACGAAAGAAATGTTTCGCAGGTAAAAGTGCCCGAAAATGATTGAGGCCCGTCGCAGTTCATATGGTGGCCGCGGGGAGATCCGTCACGAGTGTAGGGAGGATACCAGATTGCAGCTTACTCTTTCGGAGACTCTTTCTCCCCCTTTTGTGCCAACCCTGCCTCACGAAGAGCCCTAAGAGATTCGGGGGTAGACTATGAACAGCTGTTATTGTAAGCCGTACAGAGCAATTTTTGTGTAGATCATTGTTTTGATTCGTTGTAAACCAGTGACGAGGCTACTTTTTCACGAGGGAGATGGCTGAGTTATTTTTACACACCTCTTTTGAGCTGGGGAATTGAGTATCTAAGTCGCAAGGGTTTATGGCCCGTTCTCCAAGCCCTGAGGTGGGGCCACTTTGGTTCAGCTCCCTCAATGGCACCATACTAGTCAGAGGGCACTGTGCAGTACCGGGGCTGCGGACTTAGGTGAGCTCAAATTTCAGTTCTACTTGCTTCCTGGGGAGAGAACCTCACGAACCCCGAGGTGCACCAGGTTTGGTAAAAAAACAAGCCACGCAACTTTTTGTGCAGTGACGTTGCATTCATTTCTGGCATTCATCATCTTTGTTGCAACCCCACGTACAAACTTCGTTTCACAACACCTAACTAGGCTGTCCCTGGTTCGGCCGCCAAGCTCGCATTTTCTTGCGAGTTCTCCCAGACCGCTTCCCGTTCTGTGCTCCTTGCTCTGCAGGTTTGCACAAACACCTCCGTGGCTCAACTTTGGTTTTCTGACTACTAGAGAAGTGGCGTTCGATTACTGACTGTGGTTATCTACCACCCCTGCTAGCCCTTCTGCCTCGTTAGCCCTGCGCACTGCTTGAGATGAGGTCCTATGTGAGTTTTCATTTCATTTCCAGTTACTTCATGGGCCTTTGACGTGGGGTCATACAAGACGACAGTTTCTTATCCACTGGGTACGGAAGATCTACCACGTTCCCCGGTATCCATTCGCCGTACGGGGATACGCAGGTCAAAGTAACGTCTTGGCAGCGAGCCCAGCCCAGAGGATGCCGCGTTTCGGGATAACTGGGTATAGTGTTTGAATCATATTTCCGGCTTACCTAATGGGACACTTGAGGAAAGTAGCATCTCGGAGCTGGTAAACTCTCTTGCTTCCTGGGGTATCTTCCATCTATTTGGCCTCCATCACCTGCCTAACTCTAACCTGTGGCTCCGAGCAGCTGCAACTTGCATCAGCGACCACACCAGGGGAAACCCCTCGAAAAGTAAGCCAAATTAATTTGAGAGTAACAAAGGCCCAAAAACCCTCAGTGAGATGGCGCCCAGCAGTCGAAAATGGAGATACACGCATAAGGGGATGGGATAAGTTGGGTCCAAGGTCCACCAAGATAATCGGTCCGGTCAACAGGGTTGAACGGACTCCTGGGTCCAGGTGGCCTCTGCCGAAGGGGAAACGAGACCCTGGAGAGCCACCGAAAACCCTCACCGGGAACACTGGGACGAGTTAGTCAACTCGGATTGATGTACCACCTTCCAGAAGACGAGAGAACCGCTGGTCTGGTCCCCAGCTCCCAATACAAAAATTTCCCGTTGCCCGACTGTTAGCGCCTGGTTGAACACGGTCTAGAATTTCTGCTTCGAACGAAGAAGTTGAGTGACGCTAGAGACTCTACTTCGTACCAAGTTCCCGAAACTCTTCCTGACAAGTTCCCTTACACGTATCGCTCATGCCACGGCGTACTCGGTAGGATACGCGCCTCGTGTTCTCTCCGCAGCCGTGGTGACAAGCACACTAGCTGGGGGCCTGAGGAAGCGAAATTACACCCGAATCGCCGCTGGAAAGCGAGAGCAACCCTGGACATGGGAAGCCGAGCCGTCAATATACGAAAGCTACATAAATATTGCATTTTAACTGCACGTCTCTCCGAAGTTGGGCTGCATAATTCTGGCACCCAATGTACACGTTTGAGCAACACTCAGCGAAATTCGCAACGGATCCCGAAATCAGAAGGCGATTATCCGCGATATTATACAATACTAGATTATTACATGAACAATGACATAAAAAATATACAAACCTCAATATTACGATCACAAGGACTCAACAATCGAGAAACCGAATTGAAGCGTGTGAGCAAACAGCACGTGCGTCACGCAGGTCCTGAACAAGGATGTGCCAAATTAGCGCTCTGGGCGCGAACAAACAACAATTAGTCCATAGAAACAACCATATCGTAAAGACAAGTCAATAGTGTGGGCAAATGAGTGATGTTAGGAAAAACACTGAATCGCAAAGATTTAAGGGGGAGTTTCCACGACCGGTCGTTACACCGCCCACCAAAATCCTCCTGGATCCTCAGCAGAGTCAAAGGTTTGGTATAAAGGTACTGATTCTTCCTACCTACCTAGGCCCTGCTGTCAGTGCGTGCGCCTGAGGCTCATCGTCAACGTTCTACTCATGGTCACACCTAATCCGTTGGCTACACAGACGCAAGGCTATTCTACATCTTCCACGAGAACAACTGACCGATGGCGGGCGTGAGGTGGGCACATAGATGCTGTCCTTGTAAAGGGCCATCCTGTCCTGGGTGTGTGTGCCTGAGTGAGTGTGTGTGCGTGTGATGTAATCGTTGCTACCTCCACATATGCAAAAGACAATTCAGTAACGTCAACAAAAGCAAATTGCGAACACCGTCACATGTTTGATAGGGGTAGCATGTCAAAGCGCGCATCGGGTATGTGCGCATGTGTCTGGATGTACAATGGGATCACATGTACCACCACGTATCAAAGAAGGACTTTCTGCAACGTCAACGAAAGTCTGTGAGCACTGTAACGTGTGTTGACGGGGACTGTGAGGCCTAAAGGAGTAAAATGTAGGCACGTGTGCGTGACCTAAGCTCCGCTACTTCTATACATGCAAAAGGCATTCGGTGACGTCAACAAAAAACAAACGATGAACATTGTCACTTGTTTGATAGGGGTTATGGGGTATAGCGTGCATCGGGTATGTGTATATATGTCTGGATGTACAATGGAACCGCATTTATCACCATATATCGGAAAAACCTCCCGTAATGTCAACAAAAGACTGTGAGCACTGTGACGGGTTTGACGGAGACCATGTGGTATAACGAGTACAATGTAGGTGAGTGTGCGTCGGGGTGTATGATGGTTCGATACGTCAGTGTGTCGGGATTGCTTCCATATATGGTGTTCCTTTGGCCCTCTCGACGACTAGTGCGAAGCAGTCTACTGGGCCTCAGCGTTATCAGCTTCTCCGCCTTCGCTCTGGAGTAGGTTAATACTGTATATGTCACGAATTAGCGCTACGTTAGCTGTCTTCACTTTCACCATTCTTATCATTCCATCAGTGCTTTCGATGGTTTCCATAAATAATCCCAAAGACCAGATGCCGAAATGTGCGTGTTTGTCTGCTATCATCACCACATCCCCAACTTTGAATGGCCTTGTTTTCACCAGCTACTTCTGCCGAGTCTGCAGAGCCGGTAGGTACTCCCGAAGCCATCGCCTCCAGAAAACCTTGACCAGATAGTTCGCCTGCTTCCATCCGTGGAGGTAGCTCCCGCGAAGGTTTACCGGCCCTTGGAAACTCTCGTTTGACCTTAACGTCAATAAGTCGTTCGGGGTGAGCGCCAGGTGGGTGGGGTCGCCGTTCATTACTGGAACCAGGGGGCAATTATTCAGAATTCCCTCTACCTCAGTCATGACGGTGTTCAGCGTCTCGTCGTCGGGCGGCTGTTGCTCCATGATTGACAGCAATATCCGTCTGGCGGACCGGATCATGCGTTTTCATACGCCGCTGCGGTGGCTGGCTTGTGCGGGTTGAAATGCCGTCGTATGCCGTAGGCCACGGTTCGATTCTGCAGTTCGTCCCTGTTTATGTTTTTGTGCCAACGCTGCAATTCCCGGTGAGCGCCCACAATGTTCGATCCATTATCTGAGTCTATATCGGCCGGTACGCCTCTTCGGTTGATAAATCTCTGCAAGGCCCGTAGAAGCGAATCGGTCGTCATCGCATGTGCGACTTCTAGATGTACCGCGCGTGACTTCATGCACGTCATGATACATCTATATCGCTTTTCTAATCTTTACTCGCACTTGATCCACAAGGGCCCGAAATAGTCCAACCCGGTGTCACTGAACGGCCATCAGCCCGTAGTCACCCTGCATTCTGGTAGTGGGGCCATGAGTTGTTTGCCCACCGTGGCGTTGCGTCTTCTACATTGCACACGACGTCGGATTACGCGTTTCACGGTCTCTCGTCCTCTCAGCAACCAAAGGCACTTTCGGATGACGCTCGTCACGTGACTTTCCCCGGCGTGTCCCTCCACGGCGTGGACGTGTTGAATCATTAGCCCTACTACAGGTTGTCTCGCAGGCAGCAGTATAGGATACCTGACTGCCAACACAGCTGCGCTGAGTTCGAGGCGTGGGATCGAGACCGACTTCAGTGGAGCAACGCGAGCTTTGGCGAACATTAACCCCGTGGTATATTTTCTATCTCCTGTGCACCATTGTCCGTACACCACAGCTCCATAACTGACTTTGGATGCATCGGAAGAGGCATGTAGTGCGCCGGTCCCCGTCGTATGACCAGGAGTCAAACATCGTGGAATCCTTATGTCCCCTTATTTCTTCGCAACGGATCCCGAAATCAAAATGCAACTATACGTGACATTCTACGACACTGGATTATTGCATGAACAATGATTCCAAAAAGAGACAAACCTCAACAATGCGATCAAAAGGACTCAACAAACGAGAAACCGAATTGCAGCATGTGAGCAAGAAGCACTTTCGTCACGCAGGTCCAGAACAAGGATATAACAAAGTAGCGCTCTGGGCGCGGACAAACAACAATTGGTCCATAAAAATAAACAGTTCGTAAAGACACGTCAATAGTGTAAGCAAGTGAGTGGTGTTAAGGAAAACACCGAATCGCAAAGATTGAAGGGGGAGTTTCCACGACCGGTCGTTACACCCGGTGCATAAAGGTCCCCAGATTAGACGACAGTTATCACCGCTATCATAGTGGACCCACGAACAGTTCTATTCCCTAAAACGTCGCGAAAGCTGTCAGCAACAAGGCTAACAAGACACTGATTTCATGGAACCCGATACACCCACGAATGGCCCTAGCTCATCTTCGCGCCTTGCCCTTGATTGTACCGGTCGTTGCGGTCCATGCTCTGAAGGTTGCAGTCGAAGAAGCGGCAAAGGACGAATTCTGAGATAGGATAAAAAAGGTGATAAACAGCACCCCGGAAAGGTACATTCTCCCGGTTGGGCGAGACTGGACCGCCCGCAACGATAACTCCACCCAAGCAACTGGACATATTTTGGGAGATGTGGTCTGAGACTGCGGTACAGCGAAGATGAGGGTTCGTCAATATCGCAGGCTTCAACAGCCCAACAGCCACCAGTTCCCAGCACCCAAAATCCCGGGGGCCCTTGGCAACGTGGCACCTCAACGACGGCCACACGCCGCACCAGATCAACTTCATTCCCGTGCGACCACGGCGATCATTTTGATCGATAATTTTTGGTCCCACCGAGGCGAGGAGACCGGTAAAATAGTGGCCCAGACCAGATCCTAGTCATTGCATGCTTCAGAGCTCACCTAGGCACTCGTCGCAAATCTGTGCCTCGAAGTGAACAAACTCAGAAGAGTTATAATGGCCGAGGATGGGCCAAGTGGCTTCAGAAGCTTACGCCTCCTATCTAGTCACAACTTTCATAGGAAGCACACATGAAAAATCAGTGGACTTCGCTTAAGGCATCGATCCAACAACCAGCTTTAAATGAACTGGGATTTAAGTGAAGATGACAGAAAGACTCTATCCTAGACCGACTCTCCGGTTAACCGAAAAGGCCAGAGATGTCCCTAAAATGGTCGCGCAGAGTTCTGTGTATCCAACGAAAGGCCACCATTTTGGCCACAAGGGATCGCAACAACTACTGGACCGAAATCACGGAAAACATGCAGACTTTGGCCAAACGCGGGGACTTCTCAAAGCTCTTCCGCCTAATCCATAGTGCATCTGGTAAGCTGCAGTTGACAGAGCCCTTCCTTCATGATGCTGCTAAGCTGCTCATTCCTGGACAGGCCGGAAAGGTGTGGTGATGGATTGAACTCTTCGACTGTCTGCGGAACCTTCCCGCGGAAAGATCTGTGTACAGAATTACAGCAATCTTGAGCAAAGGCTATGGCGGTATTAACAACCCACTGACCAGAGATGAAAGTACCGATGTAACGCACAAATTACAAACCGGAAATCCCCAGAGAAGATAGCTTCGCACATGAGGTATATAAAGAATGTCCTTCAACAATATCCCATCCACTGCACAACCATTTAGTTCATTCTGGGGAAAAACACTTCCCAGCGGACTGGAGGACCTCATTTTTACTTCTTCTTCCAAAGAAAGGCGACAGGGCCGTGTGCGCAAATGGCAGTGGCATCAGTATATTGGACGTGGCCGTCCAAATATTCTCCGTACTTTGCTGAACAGCACTTCGGCGGGACGGGATGCGCACTTTCCCCGATCGAGGAGGCTTTTGCCGTGGTGGAGGGTGCATGGACCGACTACTCACCTTTGGCCAAGTATTAGGACAACGGTGCAAGTTTCAGGGACCGACTGCTGCTCGCTTTATTGATTTTCGGGCTGACTTTGGCTCAGTTGGCAGAGAATCATTATGGACTACACTACAAACGGGTGGAATGCCCCAGAAGCTTTCCAGTCTCATGATGTGGTACTAAGAAAGTACCCCGAGAGAACACGTATTTGAGGAGAGGAGTCCAGTGGTTCCCCTCTCTACTCCGTTGTTTAGACAAGGCTGTCTCCTGTTGCTGGTGCCACTCAACTACACCGTTGAGGGGCAAATGCGTCAAGCGCTCACCGATTACCCTGATATTCAGCGGGGCACCTATGCTTTCCTCTTAGGTCTAGAGTTTGCAGACAATATCGTCACACTTGAATACAGCCCAGCTGCACTACTGCCGGTTCCCAGCCGTGTAGAATCTTTTGCCAAATCCATGGGACTAGAGGTCAATGCTTCGAAGACCAGGATAATTCCCACATGCTCTGCACAGTCTATTCTCTAGATGTACTTGAACAGAGAGCAAAGTGGAGACGTCCCAAAGTTCAAAATCTAGGCCACACGATCATCTCAGACGGCCAGGCCAAAGGTGACGTAAAGGTGGGCAATAACATGGTCAGTTCTGCTTCCTTCGGCTTAACAATGAGCCCCGGGTGTGAAATAAAATCAGCCTCCAGACCGAATTCCGCATCCTCTGGGTGGCTTTCCCCCAAATACTGACCCGCGGTTGCGAAAAGTGGCCACCACGCATTGAGAAAATCAAGAGCCAGAAGTAATAATAATAATAAGGAAAAAGGGGTGGGAAAATGGTTGTTCGTGGTTGGGAAAACTCGGTGTAGAAAGTACATCTGGGGTGGGTTGGCTGCTTCTCGTCACGACTGAAAGGTCGCAGTCGAGGTCACCATGATTTCGTCCCCAATTTTCTGATCGCGGCCAGGGTGGCTGCAGTGATTTGACAAATCGCTTGTGTGAACAAAGCGATGGATTTAACAGCCTAATCGCTACTGCCTCCGCTGCTCCCAAAGTGATTTGGCGAACGATCTTCGAAGAATTCACAGGCACTTTGTAAATTATCTTGAAGGCTTCTATGTCTACCTGGAGCCTTGTCTCGGCAAGATGCGCTACGATTGCAATAGTTATGGTTCTTCCAGTTCCTGTCCTCAGCCAAGCTGGTTTGTGTTCCTTGATTCTTTGGGACAGATGCCGTGTCGTTTTGCCTACATTAAAGTACATCGTAGGAGAGAAGGACAGAACCAAGACGGTGGAAGAACAACTTACTGCAGCCCTGAGACTATTGAAAGATCAGTTCGGCTTCAACAACAAGCTTTACCGACAAACCGATGGAGTTGCGATGGGCTCTCCTCTGAGACCCCTACTTGCCGACATTTTCGTTGCTGGAGAATGGGGTACTCAAAGACACCACAGAAAGACTACCAAGGTACTGCCGGTATGTGGACGACATCTTCATTATGATTGACAGACATGTTCACCTAGATGAAATAATGGAAAAGTTTAACCAGACTCACAGTGCGCTCAGCTTCACATCCGAAGTGGAACTAGACGGCAACTTTCATTTTCTGGATGTAAACCTTACGAAACGGGAAGATGGGAAGCTCGCCCGCCGCGTCTATCGTAAACCAACATGGACAGGCCAATACACACATTTTGCCAGTTTCGTGCCTCTACAACGCAAACAGAACTTAGTCCGATCCCTAGCGTCTCGCATACGAAAGATCTGTTCCCAGAAAACAGTGAGTGAGGAATTACATCAAATAAGACAAACATTACTAAACAACGGGTATCCGGAACGTTTTATTCACAAGAACATTTCGGAAGTACTTGAGCGGCCACTGATAATCACCGCCAAGAGGAAAGAATTGCACATGCAACTTCCCTTCAAAGGAGATGTTAAATGTGAACTATTAGTTCGGCGCCCAAGGGATGCAGTCGCCCGTACATTGCCCGCCGCTACTCTACGCGCCCACTTCACAAGCCGGTCAACGATTTCCATGAATCTCAAAGACAAAATCCCTGTCCTTTCCTCCTCTATGATAACTTTTTCATTTGTTTGCTCATGTTCGGTAAGCCATGTAGGCAAAACGACACGGCATCTGTCCCAAAGAATCAAGGAACACAAACCAGCTTGGCTGAGGACAGGAACTGGAAGAACCATAACTAGTGCAAGCCTTCAAGATAATTCACAAAGTGCCTGTGAATTCTTCGAAGATCGTTCGCCAAATCACTTTGGGAGCAGCGGAGGCAGTAGCGATTAGGCTGTTAAATCCATCGCTTTGTTCACACAAGCGATTTGTCAAATCACTGCAGCCACCCTGGCCGCGATCGGAAAATTGGGGACGAAATCATGGTGACCTCGACTGCGACCTTTCAGTCGTGACGAGAAGCAGCCAACCCACCCCAGATGTACTTTCTACACCGAGTTTTCCCAACCACGAACAACCATTTTCCCACCCCTTTTCCGAACCGCAAAACACCTACAATATTGATTGACCAATCGTAATTTGATACTGTAAATACCCTCTATTGTTTCCGAAAATATGCATTCCTATCGTATATAGATGTAACTGTATTAGCCAGAGGATGAAGTAACCGAAAACGAGCTTGTTCGCTATCGTGCGTTTTTTCTATAATGCAATGGGATTATTCAGTGAAATAATAATATTTATAATATTGTTATATTGCAGGTGAACCTTGAAAGCCTGTATGCATAATCAAATTCTCCAGGTTATAACAGAACAAGAACTTTCACGATAGTTTAACTTAGGTGCAGAGATGGTTGGGGGAGATTGTTTACGCGGACCAAGGCAAGGATAAAGCCCAGCAAACTAAACTGAACTGATGTAATGCATTTCTGATCGTACATAATCCTGACTCCTTTCCTTTTATTTTCCAGGTGCCGTGTTTAACCTTGAGGCGGAGCCATCCATTGCGGCAGGCATCTCACGTCTCTCTCCCCCCGAACAGTAACCTTGGCCCCGACCCCAAGAACAGTATTAAAACCCCTCATGGACGTCCCCGTGTGACCCCAATCGCGGATTCGAACTGTACCAGTTACCGCGTCGCCTCGAGCCAACATAAGTCCATTGTTTCCCGAGCTTCGTCTTCTGTTGTGACTGACCTCGCGCTGTGACCAGTTCTGCTGATCTGTGCCTCTATTTTCAGACCTCCGGACCCCACGTGCATTACACTGACCTGGGCTACACCGGCAAGTCTTTGGGCGACATATTTGAAATTGTATTCCCTTTGGTTGTGTCATTCTGTCGACCATAATTTGACCACAGTGCCTCCAAAAGGAGTCAAAATCGTTGCATCCAAGTGGCTAGTTTAAAAGTTGTTCGCTCACGCGACTGATCTCTTCAGTTGTGATGGTTGGGTCCATGTCGAATGTTTCGAAGTAAGTGATTATCTTTATGAAGCCCTGGACAAATGCCGTGTGAAGTTGCTCAAGGTGTTGTGCATCGAACGCGCCGAGCTATCAACACCTGTGTGGCGAGCAAAGCAGTCAGAGAAGATGGCTCTTCCTGTCACGGATACGGCAGTGCTATCACTTTCGTCATCATCATCAGCAGCACCATCAATCATTTTATCACCATCAATAGCAGCAAAATCAGTGGCACCATCATCGTCCTTTTCTTTGCCAATATCATCACTCTCACCGTCATCATCGCCGTTAGAAGGGGAAAACTCCGCCGAGGTATCTATTCCTGGCTGCGCTACCTATGCGGAGGTGGCATCAACATCTGTCACTGGGCCAACTGGAACAAAACGCCGCCAACGCCAGAAGCTTCCTAAGCCTGCCCGCCACAATGCGGACCCAACTGGCACTGATGTGCCCCCCCAAGCACAGGACGGTGTCATAGGTCCAATACCCAGTCAACGGAGCACCGCCATAAAGGAAAGTAGGCCGGCCTGGGTAACAACAGCAAAACGTCCACGAAGAGTGCCACTGTCGAGAAAGCACTGTTTCCTAATAGTAAACTTGCCTGAGACAAAGGAGACCATGGCACAGTAACGTCTGGACCACAATATCGCGAGTCTCCAGAGTATACCAACAAAACTCTGTCCCCAGAGAGGAGGAGACTGTGGTGAATTTGCAGGTAAAATCAGCCTTCTGAATTGGCAAATCCAGTGACGCTGAACGCCCCCGTCCGTTGAAGGTAGTGCTAGACGCTGAGGAAGCCGCGACTTATGTGTTGAGAAGGTCCTGCCGGCTAAAAAGCAAGCAAGTGCGGCCGCACCGAGATCCGGACCCTGGGGATCGCGAGAAATATAGAAATGCGTTGATTGAACGGCGTGAACATATGGAACAGGGAGAAACAAACTTGATTTTTCCGGATTTTTTAGAGCAAAAACGGCGCCCTCACTTCCGGCGGAGGCCTATGACGCTAGTGTTCATGTCAGCCCCCAAAGCTAGGACGCCGCGAACAAACAAATGGTAGCTGGCCAAGACAGTGCCGTCATCCTGTCGTCTAACGTCCGTGGTCTGCTGAACAAGAGAGGTGTCCTGGAACACTTGCCGCAGTCCAGCTCATCTACTACTAGCAATGAGTCAAACGGCCATGCGGCGGTAAAAACTCAATGACGCGGTGCCAACAGATGCAATCACAAGATCCGTGCACAGCAGATTCGAGTGATTGAGGGTGTGGTTTCAAGAGCGGTGACGGAAGAAACAGCAGGATAAGAGCAGGTAAGCACTGGGCGGATTATTTGCATTATTGCAGGTCTGGCGCGAAGTAGCGACAAGAAAATGGAATAATGGTTATAAATCGATGTGAAGTGCGATTGCGGAGGCGGGTAGCTCACAGAAGCGGTAATGGAGTGGAGAATGAGTAACTGCCCGGGTGACCGTTTAGAATAAAGGGACATACGATGACCATGAAGAGAGCTATGGAACCAGCAGTTTCGACAAGAAAAAGGGATCGGAAAGTAGGATTTGGAGGATATGCCAGTAGAAATTGGAGGTTCGATACTAGTGGAATTAGTTGTATAGCGAACGAGCCACAACTCCGGAGAGATAGGGGGACAACCGAAGTGATGTTGGAGAGAAGTCCAGAGGATTACAGGTAATGGAAAGCGATTTGTTTGTGTGTTGTGTGGGTCGAGAAATAAGGAACTGAAAATAAAAGATAAGTCAGTATGGAATTTGGGAAGGTACAGCCATCACAGGAATGTGTAGTTTGCCGAGGTGATGATAGAATGGATGAATGGTGGGTGCACATCTTTTACTGAACATTGCAATAGGTGTGCATTTTGTAATGAAGTGTGGCTAAAGCTTCATGACACGTAACTGAGAAGGTTAGCGTGCAACAACAGACAGTATGGATGCCGGTTACCTGCGTACCTGTATATACATCAAATCAGATGAAATGAGTCAAGCGAGTCGAACGAGTGGCACATCTTGCTGGAGAGAGAAAGTGATAAAGTGCTGGAGTATAAACCGAGGGAGGACAGGTGAACGGTAATCAGTTTATATTGTATTACGGGTGGATAGTGATTTATCAGCATGAAGGTGGTAACTGGGTGATGGACCGATCTTGGATGCTTTTGAAGGTGATTGCATGGAAGAATAGCATGCAACGGTGATGTAATTGCAGGTAGACTGTAAGTGTACAACTTGCTTTCCACTTTGGCAGGTGCCTCGAGGTACGACACCAGCAGAGCTGCATGAAAAATATATCTGAGACGTACAAATATGAAGGAGTCAGGCAACACAACGAGATCAGGGAAAAGAGACCGATGAGCATTGTGAAAGCGAGCATTCGGACTGATGGAGAGATCAAAAAATCGCCAACCACATTTCGGACTGCTGGAGAACTACAAAATATATTTCCTCGACGATCATCGCTTGTCGACTTTTTGGAAAAATGAAGTGACAATAAATGTCAGTGAATGAATGTTAGCCGCGAGTTCTGACATGGTAAATGGACGGGTTCACGGAAGGGACGGGAGAGCAATCATACATGAGATGCGCGGGATGTAGGCAGTGAGGTGCTTGCCAAAATCGATGATTGGTTATGTGGGAAATTTTATTGTGCCAAGGAGAAGAGAGGGCTGATGGGTGAGAATGAAGGCTATACGCCATTTAGCACACAACTGGGGAGGTAAATTTGCCAGGCCTGAATATGTTAGTTGGAATCTCAATATTGATAGCGGGCTGGATGGAAGAACAGTCGTTGAGGACGACAGAGAGAATGACATGTTAGCGACAGCAATACGAGAGTGAAGACGAAGTTCTGTAATCCACAAACGGTTCTAGTAGGTAGGACTGACCGTGCGCTAGACACCTGAACAGAAAACCATTTTTGGTGACAGGGGTGCGATCCATCAACTAGTTGCGCCCGCACATCGTTGCGGACGACCCGTACTCCCGATATGCACCGGTCAAAGCAAAGGATCTGATCACGTCCCGCACCGTCGGGTTTAGGATGAGTTGTAGCAGTGCGTACAGTAGAGTAATCAAAGACCTGGTGGCTGGGATGCTTTAATTCAAAGGTCAAAGCCAGTCGAAAAGCGATGGAAGAAGGTGCGAAGGTCACACCGTGTCAACGGTCCAATTTTTGCATCCAAATACGAAAATGATAGAATGGACGCGAAGGTCCTTGGCTGGTAAGTTCCGAAATAAAAGTAGAAAAGGGATACAGTCTGGTATTGTGCCACCTGTGGATTCAGGGAGAACTTTAACAACAATGTCGTGGAAGAACCTGAATGGGGGATAAAATGAGTAAAAAGAAAACCAGGCCGTTATAGCGACAAAGGTTAGGTCTTAGGATTGAGCAACAGACCTAAAACGTTTGCAAGGATCTACTACTAGACTATCCTGAGTCTTAGTGTGAATTAATAATGAGACAAAAATAAGGCATAAGCAAGCCTAAGTGCGACTGGTTATGCGCACATTGATTAGGGATGCCATGGAGCAGAGTGTATGGACGAGGGACAGTTACAAGCCAAACGGTACGGACAATGAATAGAGACCGAGAATGACTGGTAGCAGCTGATGGGGTTAGCGAGACAGCTTGTTTAAGGAAGGAATTATGAAGTTCAAGACTTGCCAGGGTGTGAGAAGTTTCTCAGAAAAGAGGCGCATACGGAATGAGATTTGAAAAATTGGCTAAAAGTCAAGTCTTACTTCAAAAGCCCGGGCCTCAAGCATGTTGGTGGCAGTCAGGGTCAGGGCATTATCAAATGTAAGGTTGTGTTCTTTTGGTTTTTTGAAGTGGATGAGAAAAACACATCGACGAATTTCAATGGGGAGTTTATTGAAAAGTATGGAATATTTTGGCAGAAAGAAACTATATCTCATGGACAGCCTAGCGTTAGGAACAAAAAGACGCCAATCTCTGTAACGGAGAGAGTAGGGGTTAGGCGGTTGGACACATGAAGTGTCAGTGGAAGAAAATACCAGGTCATGAATTAGCCTATGGGGGAAGCGAAGGTTAAGCCTCCTAAGGTGTAGCCAAAGAGGTTCGATGTGGAGGACGGCACAGCGCTCTTTATAACTAGGTGTGTTAGAATAACCAAGCAGCTGTTCTGTGAATGAGTGCTGTACATTCTTCAGTCATTCTGTCGGTTTGGAGAGTATTAGTGGAGGCGATAGAGCAGTACTCTAGGCAGGGTCGGACATAAGACAGATACGATAGGAGTTTCGTATCGCGCAGGAAGAGAGATCTGCATAGAAATCCCAAGGACTTGTTTGCCTTGGCAGCCTGAAAAGATGAGTGTTCCGAGAAGTTTAGGGTGCACGAGTAGTGCAATCCGAGATCTCACACTGATGGGTTGTGGGCAAGAGAGGGACATGACAGCGTAGGGTCATTAAATTGCATTTCTCAACAGAGAATTCCGTTTTCCAGGAGTAACACCATTGTTCAGGGCGTTCCACATCGTACTGTATATAGGGGACTTCGTCGTTATGGCCCTGGGGGAGAATTCACATACAATTTTTGTTGTCCGCAACTAGGAACGGGGTACCGTGATGTATTGTGGAGGAGATATCAACAGTGTACATTAAGGATAGAAGTGGTCCTAGCACTCTTCCTTGAATGACACCACTGGTAACGGGGGAGGGTTGTGAGAGATGATTATCGATTGAAACAACTTGGTTGCGGTGGGAGAGATATCAGGAAAACCCATTGAGAATAGGGGTTTAAGTCCAAAGGCTTCAAGCTTGGTCAAGAGCCGCGAGTGAGAAACACGGTCAAAAAAGCTAGTCATGTCCAAGAAGATGACAATTAGGCATTTCCTACTGTCTGCAGCTGCAGTGACCATGTTGAAAAAGTGAAACTGATAGTTGGTACCAGACTGAGCTTCAGGAAAACCATGTTGGCCTTCAGGTATCAAGTTATTGGACAGTAAATACTCAGAGGGGCGCTTTTTAGTTAGGCGATCAAGCAGTCTAGAAGCTACGGGAATGTAATTATCCGGTCGGTAGATCAAGCGGTCAAAGGGAGGACCCTTTTGGTGGCAAGGGATAATATTGGATGTTTCCCACTGTGACGAAAAATTCCAAATTTCAGAGATGAGTTGAAGATATTCAAGAATAGAATTTCATCATCAGACCCGCCAAATCGAAGCAGTGCCGGCCAATTTTTATCAAAACGGGACAGAAAAAGGGCTTTGCGTTACAGAATAAAACCAGACACCTCACTGAGCGTAAGTTCTATATCGGACAACGTGGATACCATAAAGGGAGCTAGTGGAGTGTGAGCAGTTCCAGCATTAGTAGTCATAGAAAAAGAGAAGACCGAGTTAAAAGTCTCGGCTGTCGCAGCGGGATTATTGGCTGGTGTGCGAATTTGTAACTCCAGGTATGAAACACCTGGACAGGAGTGTGTTTCTGCTCCTGAATATAAGCAAAATCCGGAATATCTTATCCGGCCGGCGAAGGGCAGAAGCTTCCTGCTTTATGTGGAGTTTTTCGGTCGTGACGGGGAAACTACTGGTCTACTTAGGAGGATGAAGGCAGAAAAGTCACGGGAATTTTCGCACGATGCTAGAGCATTTCTGTATTTTATTAGCAGAGATGTGAAGGCGTCAGACCGGCTTCGGGGGTTTGATAAGTAGTGACCTGACTTTAACTGTGAAGTTTAGAATATAACGGCCAATTGATCCGGTGAGTCGTTGCCATTCGTAATGAGGAAACAGCGAGTCAGACGGACCTTGTGTGTTTTTATAAATGAGAGCACTAAAATTACACGAAACTACTCCACAATAACTTCCGGGGAAGTGACCAAGTATATTGTTTTCCACGTTGGACAGGCCTAGGGTGAAGACTGAATCTAGTATGCTATTCTTCCTGGTCGGGGTGAGAACACGCTGAGTCCAACATCCTACTCGAATGCAGAAGAGGAAATTAAATAATTGGTGTGGGGAGGTGAGCGTTTTCCAGTTGATACCGGGTGCAATAAAGTTATCAGCGATCCATTTAGATCCGGAGGGTATTCCGGATGGGTAGCTAAAGGCATCATTTTCGGGTATGAAGTCAGAGGCGACTGTACTAGGAGATCTATACACACAGCAAATATAGAGGCGTGTGTGAGCAAGTTAAACGTCAACCTATAAAGAGTGCTGTACCGCACCCAGGACAGGGTGGTCGTAAGACGTTGCAGTAAAGATGCACTTAATGTGGAATAGACATCCACTACCTTGGCCACACCTGCTTTTACTAAACATCTGATAGTCAATCAAGGAGCTTTGAGCAGGTGGGGTAGAATCAGTTAGCCAAGTTTCAGTGATGAGGACAAGATCAGAGCTGTGCCGGAGTACGAGGCATTGTAGTGAGTCAAATTACCTTCTAAGGGACCGGCAATTCATAAGAAGCAGAGAAAGTTCAGCGGGTTTGTTGTTACTCAGAGAGGGACGACAGTGCGATATATGGCTCTAGCTCCCAGGGTGGAGCTAAACTGTGTGTCCTGCCTGGGATGTTTGTGGGTTGCAGGAGTCGTAGCAAGTTGAAGTGCAGTTGAGTAGGAAGGCTGGGGTGGATGAACTACGGTCACGGGATAGCGTGAGAGGGGGTCGAAACATTCTGAGGGTTAGAAGGGATAGAAACGAGGGGAGGGTTTGAGGGGTTCTAACCGGTGCGGGAAGTAGGAAAAACTTGTGATAGGCGTTGGAGGCTGCGGATGGGACAAGAAAGGGCGGTGGTTCAAGGGATAAGGTAGGTTGAAATTGTAGATTTGTGGGCTGTGATTGGATTACAGGGTGGGTGCGCTTAGCAGAAAAATGCACGGAATGAAAGGGATTCGATAAAGAAGAACCGGGCAAACTAATAGATGGCGGGTAGTGAATCGAGGGGATCCGAAAAGGCCCTTATTGTCTGCGGAGGACACTGAAATTTGCGTGGCACGTACGGCTTTTGAACGAGTTGATCAGACAACGGTGCTTTGAAATCGAAAATCTGTCAGTTTTCCTCCAACGCCGACGATTGAAGTGGCTTGGTCATGTCCTCCGAGGTCCGGACACACAGATCTCAAAAGAGTCCCCCACTCCTGTCCTATTTTTGGGATGGCACTGTCCCTACGAAGGACGGCTGAAAACATGGGTCAGTACGATCAAGCCGGGCATTGAGGGATTAGGACTCCAAGCTGTCTTCGGCGCTCGCAAAAGGAAGCAAAACTGGACTTTCCTGTGCTCATGTCTCGCATCCGATCGCCGCTCATGGGGTGGTGCCATTCGGGTCATGTATGACGCCGGCTTATCTTCTCGCAGGAGCCGACCGCACGAAAGTAAAGGTAGGAAAAGTATACCTAATAGGACTCCGAAAGGAATGGGATATGCTGAACAGCACCTATTTTCTACTGCTTCAGAAACTGGAGGCGGTTCAGAGGCGCACGGAAGGTTTGTTCCTGTGGACGATTTACCCGCTGTGTGTTGCTTTGTAGTAAATCGTGAGTGGCTCTCACCAGACGGTCCACGTCCCAAGGCTGAACCTGGCGGCAGGCGGAATTTTAAGTTCACTGTTAGTGAGTTAACTTCCGCGAGGAAAGGACTGGTAAGAACGGCGCAGCTGAAAGCATAAGATGGTATCGTGGTACAATTAGCCGAGAAGACAGAGCTTGCTAACTGTGAGCTATATCCAATATTAAATCTGTCTGCTATTGGTCAATGGCAAACTTTGTGGGGGGAATATCCATAGGAATTTGAGCATCCGCAGACTTCACTTAGCGGCCACTTCGTGGGCTTCATAATTAGACACCTTCTTGTGGTTAAGGGATATGTTGAAACCCCACATGTTCTGGTCGCCACTCGAAAAGAATAATGCGTAGTCAGAGATGATAAGACTGCTCGGTGAACTGTCGGGAGGCGCCTAGCATGTTCAACGTTTTCTACCCCTAGGAGTCGAAAAATTGCAGCTCCTCAGTCGTTATGTGAAGCTCAACGGGGCTGGTGGTTTTTATGTGGGAGTGGGTTATTTTGGGTCGCATACGACTTGGAGGGCAAGACACCTAGAAGATAAACACGAATGTCTTTTCACGTCAATGGACCAGAGGAATTCTCCTGAAATTAGTCCGTAGGTTAAACACGGAGTGATCCATATTGCCACCGACTGCCCGACGAAGTGCAGTAACCCAAATTTACGGTGATGGCGGGACATATTCCGTGGGATCGATTTCCACATTCAGAGAGAACATGGGTTGTTGCCATCAAAAAATGATCAACGAAAATCTGGGGTTGAGGGGGATACAACGACACGACCCTCCACTTACTAGCGATCGGGATAGGGTTCTTGATAGGATGCTTGGACCCGTGCGCATGCTATTTCCTGTCATGACTAATGGACTAACAGTGATTGATGAGACTTTGGGGTCATCTTTCGCAGACACTGAACGAATTCTTAGCAATCGTTCCTTATTGTATGTACTTTCGAACGATCACAACGAGCTTGAACACCCCCGGAAGCTTGCTTCTGCTTAATACCGACGGTCTGTCATTGAAAGACTGCGTACGAGACATTTACTTGCGTCGTTGAAGGTAGGCGAATTATATCACGGACACGTTTCGGCGCCAATAACTGAGGGAGGAGGTACCGATATCGCAAATACCGTATACACTGATCTAGAGAGAACAAAACCTTACCAAGTGCGGAGCGGTGTTCGCTGTTTCTGAGGAAACCAGTGAAGAATGGCCGCTGGTGGGAATATTGAAGGAATGCTCAACTGGCGCTGACAGATTGGTTTGGACCGTGACCGCACGCACAAACTAGTACTGATGGAGGAGAGATGTGCGCAAGGGTTTTGCTCAAAGTTTCCGATTAGACCTGGAGTCCTCATTCTAAGGGTTATGCAGACGAGCTTCCGTAAGTCCTCACACACCTTGAAGGAGGGGAGGTAGTGGGCGTGTTTTTGTAAGCCCTGTGATCTTTGGTGCCCCGAAAGAGTTAATAGGAAGGGAGAGACTTAGCTAACTAATCTTCGAAGCTACTCTGGATCGTTTGGAGGAATTTGTCGGCTCGTGTACCACCGCGAGAAGATGGAACACCCCGCCACATAGTTTCGTTCCCCATCATTTGTTTGTCTGTTTGAATGGCCGTTCGTGCGTCATCCATGTTGATACTTGTTTGTCTTTTTACCGGTAATGGTATCGGCCGATACATCGACAACCTGATTAGTTTGTTTAGTACACGATGCGTTATTTTTGCCGAAAATCAATAACTAGTCCAAGACCAGTGACGCGGGTCATTATCCCAACAACTACGTGACGGAAGGGAACGGAGTCATTCAAGCAGCCGCAAACATTCGCCCTCTCTACACCGAGCGGAATAAACCAGTCGGCCGTGGAGATTTTTCTCCAAGCAAGACGGTTGTTCCAACCAACGGCAACAAAATCAGCTAATAGGTGAAGCTAACCAAAGGAGGAAACCAGAATATTTGTTTACGGGGAGCTTTTTCATTGGTGCTGCTCGTGCCGTAGTGGAGACTGAGGTCACGCACCATCTTGAATAAACTGCTTGTTCTTGTGTAATCAAACAACGTAGTTTGACGACAGAAACTTCTCCTTACCGGAGCCAGTAGGACCGTACAAAGCAGGACCGGTCTCGTTGTACCACTGGCATTTCACTGATACTCCACTAACTGCTTCCATATGGCGTTGAATGACACTGATTTTTGGTCTCCTTTGGTGTTTTGCCGGTAGCTCTTACTCCCCTTTTCTATTGTTGAGCCCTTATGCTAAGACAAATTCATAGACAATATGTGTAATATCGACAAACACCGACTGGACGTAGCTTGGTTTGTTACGGCTAATAATAATGATGACGGTTAACTCCGGAGGCGCCCGATGCATACCGAAAGCGTGATCAAGGTCAAATGGAGGACCTGAGTGATCTCAAAGATGTCAGCTGAGAGCCGGGAATTTTTCAAGAGGCTAAGAGTCGGTACACACAACTGTTTTACTGAGAGACTATGAAGACTAAACTGAATTGCATGGAAGAAGCTTAGATAGCAGTGAAGCATTGCTATACTGCAAAACATGGTGAGACACGGTACAAAACCTATCACAAAACAAGGAGGGAGCACTGCAAGTTGTGAAAGGAAGTCAGGCTGTGAAAATGTTTCGTAGTGATTGATACACGGCGGATATAAGGCACAGATAAAGATGGAATGGACGCATATCTGAAGGAGCAGCGGGGTGATGGCATAAGAAATGGCCGGAGAGGGACTGGAGGAGGCAGAGCGAATACATATATATATATGAAGAGAAGCGGCAACGGACAGCAGTGAGCCGCTTAACTCGGAAAAAGCAGTGGTAGGAAGAGACACGTCGAGTTGGATTAGATGAAAAAGAATTAAATTAGGAGAATCGAGAAAAATTTACATTATGACACGAGAGAGAGAGAGAGACAGAGAGAGGGAGAGAGAGAAAGAGAGTGAGACGGAGAGGGAGACACAGTGAGAGACAGAAAAACAGACAAAGAAGGAGACCAAGAGAGAGACTGAGAGAGAGTAGGAGAGAGAGACAGAGAGAGAGTGATACACAGAGAGAGACAGAGAGAGGAACAAAGAGTGAGACAGAGAGTGAGACAGGGAGAGGGACAAAGAGAGTGAGACAGGGAGAGAGACAGAGAGAGACACAGGGAGAGCGACAGAGAGAGAGACGGAGAGGGAGACTTAGAGACAGCGAGATTCGGAGAGACAGAGAAAGGGAGACACGGAGAGGGACAGAGAGAGAGACCGAAATGGAGACAGAGTCAGAGATGGAGTTAGAGACAGAGAGAAAGACAGCGACACAGACAGAGAGTGAGACAGAAATAGAGACAGAGATACAGTGACAGGGAGAGAGCCAGATTGATGGACACAATGAGAAACAGAGAGAGAGAGAGACAGAGAGGGAGAAAAAGAGACAGAGAGAGAGAGATACAGAAAGAGACAGAGAGAGACCGAGTGAGAGACAGAAACAGAGACAGGGAGTGAGACAGAGAGAGAGAGAGAATAACAGAGAGATACGGAGAGAGACGGAGAGAGAGAAACAGAGTGAGAGAGAGAGAGTGACTGAGGGCGAGATTGATACTGAGAGACAGAGAAAGAGACAGGGAGAGACAGAGATGTATGCAGTGAAGGAGACTGAGAATTAGACGTACAGAGAGATAGAGATACAGGCAGGTATAGCGACAGGGAGAGAGACAGAGAGAGAGACAGAGAGAGAGGCAGAGAGAGAGAGACAGAGACGGAGACAGTTAGAGACAGAGAGACAGAGAGACAGGGAATGCGAGAGAGACAGAGAGAGAGTTTGAGACAGAGAGGCACAGAGATGGAGAAATAGAGACAGAGAGAGAGGCAGACTGAGAGATTCCGAGAGGAATATAAATTTTGAGACTGATTGAGAGACAGAGTGATAGACATATAGAGAGACAGGGAGAGATACACAGTGAGAGACAGGAAGGGAGACGGAGAGAGAGACAGAAAGAGAGACATATACAGAAACTGAGAGAGATACAGAGAGAGAGAGAGGGAGACAAACAGATAGACAGAGAGAGATACAGAGAGAGAGAGAGATTCAGAGATAGAGACGGGGAGAGAGACAGAGACAGTAACAGTGAGAGTGTTAGACAGAGAATGAGACAGATAGAGACAGAGAGGGAGACGAGGAGTTCGATAGAGAGAGACAGAGATTGAGAGAGACGGGAAGAGAGACAGTGAGTGAGACACAGAGATAGAAGAAGAGAGATACAGAGAGGCAGATAGATAGAGAGTGAATGTCAGATAGAGACACAGAGATTTAGACAGATAGTGACAGAGAGAGTTAGAGACAGATGGGGAGACAGAGATAGAGAGGGACGGTGACAGAAATATAGAGAACGAGAAAGAGAGACAGAGAGATATACAGAGAGAGAGAGAGGGAGACAGAGAGTTATACAGAGGGAGAGAGAGGGAGACAGAGAGTTATACAGAGGGAGCGAGAAGGAGACAGGGAGTTATACAGAGAGAGAGAGGGAGACAGAGAGAGAGGCAGAGAGTGGGAGTGAGAGGAACAGAGAAAGAGACAGAGATAGATGCACAGAGAGAGACAAATGGAGAGACGGTGAGAGAGACACAGAGAGAGACAGAGAGAGACAGAGACAGAAACAGTGTGAGAGACAACAAGAGAGACAGGGGAGAGTCAGAGATGGAGACAGAGACAGGGACAGAGTGCGAGACAGAGTTAGAGACAGATAGAGAGACATGAAGAGGGACTCAGAGGGAGAAACTGAGAGATTGACGGAGTGAGAGACAGAGAGTAAGACAGAGATAGACAAATAAAGGGACAGAAGAAGACAGAGAGAGACGGAGAGAGAAGCAGACAGAGAGTCAGAGTCAGAGAAAGACACAGGGAGAGAGACAGAGATAGACGGAGAGGGAGAAACAGTGTTACATAGAAAGAGACAGAGTGAGATACAGAGGGAGACAGAGAGAGAGTCAGTAAGATAGACAGAGAGATAGACAGACAGTGACAGAGATTGATTGACAGAGGGGGAAACAGTGATAGACAGAGATGGAGACAGAGAGAGAGACAGAGAGAGACAAAGAGATATACAGAGATAGAGAGAGGGAGACAGAGAATTATACAGAGAGAGGGAGGGAGACAGAGAGATAGGCAGAGAGTGGGAGGGAGAGAAACAGAGAAAGGGACAGCGATAGATGCGCAGAGAGCAATAAAAGAGGATAGACGGTGACGGAGACACAGAGAGGGACAGAGAGAGAGAGGAAAATAGAAACAGAGAGTGAAGCAGAGAGAGACAGAGAGAGAGGCAGAAACAGAAACTGTGTGAGAGACAACAAGAGAGACAGAGGAGAGTCAGAGATGGAGACAGAGAGAGAGACAGGGAGAGACAGGGAGAGAGAAAGAGATACAGACAGAGATGGAGACAAAGAGAGAGACAGTGTGAGAGACAGAGTTAGAGACAGATAGGGAGACATAGAGAGGGACAGAGACCGAGACAGGGAGAGAGAGTAAGAGGGAGAAACAGAGAGATTGACAGAGTAAGATACAGGGAGAGAGAGATAGAGATAGAAAGACAGACAGTGTGACTTAGAGAGAGACAGATAAAGGGACAGAGGGAGAGACAGAGAGAGAAAGACAGGCGACAGAGAGAGAGGCAAACAGGGACACAGAGAGAGACATAGAGAGAAAGGGGGAGAGAGAGACAGAGAGAGAGGCATAAAGAGAGACGGAGAGAGCGACAGATTGAGACACACAGAGACAGACGAGGAGATTGATAGATATATAGACAAAGGGAGAGACAGAGGAAGAGGCAGCGAGAGAGACAGAGAGAGAGAATGAGAGAGATTCAGACGGAGAGACAGTGAAAGAAACAGAGAGAGAGAGACAGAAAGAGAGTCAGAGAGAGATTCAGAGAGAGAGACCGAGAGAGAAAGAGTCAGGGAGAGACAGGGAGTGGTACAGAGTGAGAGACAAAGACATATACAGAGAGAGACAGAGAGAGAGAGACTGAGAGAGAGACAGATATAGAGACACGGAGAGTGATACTGAGAGATAGAGACAGTGAGGGAGAAAGTGTTACAGAGAGACGGGCAGAAAGAGAGACGGAGAGAGAGAGACAGACCGAGATGCGAATAGAAAGACAGAGAGATTGATAAAAATATAGATGGGGTGAGAGACAGAGAGAGACAGACAGAGAGACAGAGAGAGAGACGGAGACAGAGGGATGAAGAGAGATGGAGAGAGAGGCAGATCTCGAGACAGAGTGAGATACAGAGAGAGAGACGAAGAGAGAGAGGGAGATAGAGACAGGCAGGTTGACAGAGTGTGAGACAGAGAGAGAGAGACAAACTGAGAGAGAGAATGAGACAGATAGAGAGAATAAGAGAGATATTGAGAGGTACAGAGGGGGAGACAGAGAGACAGGTAGAGAGAGATATATATATACAGATATTGACATAGAGACAGAGAGAGAGACAGATGAAGAGACAGAGACAGAAATAGTGAGAGTGAGAGACATAGAGCGAGAAAGAAAGAGAGACATATACAGAAACTGAGAGAGATACAGAGAGAGAGAGGGAGACAAACAGATAGACAGAGAGAGATACAGAGAGAGAGAGAGATTCAGAGATAGAGACGGGGAGAGAGACAGAGACAGTAACAGTGAGAGTGTTAGACAGAGAATGAGACAGATAGAGACAGAGAGGGAGACGAGGAGTTCGATAGAGAGAGACAGAGATTGAGAGAGACGGGAAGAGAGACAGTGAGTGAGACACAGAGATAGAAGAAGAGAGATACAGAGAGGCAGATAGATAGAGAGTGAATGTCAGATAGAGACACAGAGATTTAGACAGATAGTGACAGAGAGAGTTAGAGACAGATGGGGAGACAGAGATAGAGAGGGACGGTGACAGAAATATAGAGAACGAGAAAGAGAGACAGAGAGATATACAGAGAGAGAGAGAGGGAGACAGAGAGTTATACAGAGGGAGAGAGAGGGAGACAGAGAGTTATACAGAGGGAGCGAGAAGGAGACAGGGAGTTATACAGAGAGAGAGAGGGAGACAGAGAGAGAGGCAGAGAGTGGGAGTGAGAGGAACAGAGAAAGAGACAGAGATAGATGCACAGAGAGAGACAAATGGAGAGACGGAGATAGAAACAGAGAGTGAGGCAGAGAGAGGCAGAGAGAGAGACAGAAACAGAAACAGTGTGAGAGGCAACAAGAGAGACAGGGGAGAGTCAGAGCTGGAGACAGAGACAGAATCAGAGAGAGAGACAGGGGGAGAGTGACAGATAGGGATACATCGTGAGTGACAATGAGGGTGACAAACAGAGAGACAGATGGTGAGAGACAGAGTCAGGGAGAGAGAGAAAGAAAGAGAAGTAAATAGAGAAAGAGATAGAGACGGACAGAGAGACGAGGAGATCGATAGAGCGAGAGACAGAGCGAGAGACAGAGAGAGACGGTGAGAGAGACGGAGAGGGAGACATAGAGGGAGACAAATGGAGAGAGAATGAGACAGATAGAGAGAATAAGAGAGATATTGAGAGGTACAGAGGGGGAGACAAAGAGACAGGTAGAGAGAGATATATATATACAGATATTGACATAGAGACAGAGAGAGAGACAGATGAAGAGACAGAGACAGAAATAGTGAGAGTGAGAGACATAGAGCGAGAAAGAAAGAGAGACATATACAGAAACTGAGAGAGATACAGAGAGAGAGAGGGAGACAGAGTGAGAGGCAGAGAGATAGACAGAGGGAGATTTATAGTGAAAGACGGAGAGATACAGACAGAGGGACAGAGATAGAAATAGAGGCATCGAGAGACAGATGGAGAGATACAAAGACAGAGACAGAGTAAGAGAGAGAGAGATAGAGACAGATATAGAGACATGGAGAATGAAAAAGTCACGTTCAGGGAGAGAGAGAAAGAAAGAGAAGTAAAGAGGGGAAGAGATAGAGACAGACAGAGAGACGAGGAGATCGATAGACCGAGAGACGGAGAGAGAGATACAGAAAGAGAGACAGGGAGAGAGAAAGAGAGAGAGAGAGAGAGACAGAGATTGAGACATAGAGAGAGACAAATGGAGAGAGAGTGTGAGACAGAGAGAGAGACAAATAACGATACAGAAAGAGACAGAGAGACAAGGAGTGGGATTCAGTTAGATAGACAGAGAGATAGACTGATACTGACAGAGACTGATTGACAGAGGGGTAAACAGTGATAGACAGAGATGGAGACAGAGAGAGAGACAGAGAGAGAGAGACAGGGAGAGAGACAGAGAGAGACAGAGAGACAATTAAAGAGACAGAGAGAGACAGAGAGAGAGACAGAGAGAGAAACAGACAGAGAATCAGAGAGAAAGAGACACAGGAAGAGAGACAGAGATAAACGTAGAGAGAGAGTCAGTGATACAGAGAAAGAGACAGAGTGAGATACAGCGAGAGACATAGAGAGAGTGTCAGTTAGGTAGACAGAGAGATAGACAAATAGTGACAGAGATAGATTGAGAGTGAGGGAAACACTGATAGACAGAGATGGAGACGGAGAGATAGAGACAGAGAGAGAGAGGCGGTGAGAGAGATAGCGAGAGAGACGGAGGCAGAAACTTAGAGTGACAGCTAGAGAGAGTGAAAAACAGGGAGAGAGACACAGGGAGAGACAGGGAGAGTGTCAGAGAGAGGGATAGCGAGAGAGTCGGAGAGAGTCAGATAAAGGGATAGAGACAGAAATAAAGAGAGAGGGAAACAGAGATAGAGACAAAGGGAGAGACAGAGGGAGACAGTGAGAGAGAGAGAGAAACAGAGTGGAGGAAACAGAGTGTGAGAGACAGAGTGAGAAACACAGAGAGGCACTGAGAGAGACGAGTAGATAGATAGAGAAAGACGGAGAGAGAAACAGAAAGAGAAACAGCGAGAGAGAGACATAGTGAGATCGAGAGAGAGTGAGGTAGCGAGACAGAGAGAGATTGACAGAGAAAAAGATTGACGGAGATAGAGACAGAGAGATAGAGGGTTACAGAGAGAGAGACAGAGAGTGTGACGCAGAGAAATACAGAGATAGACAGAGAGTCAGAGGGAGACGGGGAGAGAGTGAGAGGGTGACAGAGAGAGAGGCAAAGAGGAAGAGAGAGCGAGAGACAGTGATAGAGACAGAAACAGATGCAGAGAGCGCGACAGGGAGAGAAAGCGACTGTGAGAGACAAAGAGAGTGACAGCGATGGAATCAGAGGGAGAGATAGAGAGCGAGACAGAGAGAGAGACAGGGAGAGAGACAGAGGGAGAGATAGAGATAGACGGAGAGAGACGGAGAGAGAGACACAGATGGAGATAGTGACAGAGAGATCGAGAGATGGAGAGAGACAGAGAGAGAGACTGAGGGAGAGAAAATGAGAGAGTTATAGAGAGAGACAGAGCGAGACAAAGAGAGAGAGAGAGAGAGGCAGAGGGACAGAGTGAGAGACAGCGGTCGAGGCAGAGATTGAGGCAGATACAGAGACAGAGAGTGATAGACAGAATGAGAGACAAAGAGAGAGACAGTTAGTGACAGAGACTGAGACAGATTGGGAGATAGCGATAGAGAGAGATATTGACAGAGAGAGACAGAGATAGAAACACAGAGATAGAGGGTTACAGAGGGAGAGACAGAGCGTTAGACGCAGAGAGATACAGTAAGATATACAGAGAGAGACAGAGAGAGTGACAGAGAGATTATAAGTGAGACAGAGTGAGAGTGGCAGACAGAAGGAGAGAGCAAGAGACAGAAAAAAGACAGAGATAGATGCAAAGAGAGCGACAAAATGCGAGAAGGAGAGAGAGCAAGAGAAACTCAGAGAGAGAGAGACTAAGGTAGAGACACAGACAGAAACAGAGAGTGAGAGTCGGAGAGAGAGATTGGGAGAGAGAGAGAGACAGACAGACAGAGAGACAGAGCGGGAGACAAAGAGTGAGAGACAGGGGTATACAGAAGTGAATACAGAGAGAGAGACAGGGATAGAGGAAGGGATATAGACAGAGACGGAGACAGGGAAAGAGAGAGAATGAGACAGAGATAGTGACTGATAGAAAGACAGAGAGTGACAGAGTGAGAGACAGAGAGAGAGAGACGGAGGGAGAGATTGCGACATAGACGGAAATAGACAGAGAGAGGGACAGAAATAGATATAGAAAGAGAGAGAATGTCAGAGAGAAAGAGTCGGGGCGAAATAAACAGAGAAAGAAACAGAGAGAAAGCGAGACAGACGGAGAGACTGATGGAGAGACGGAGAATGAGGGTCAGAGAGACAGAGAGAGATGTATATATATAGACAGAGAGATAGAGATACAGAAACATGGAGAGAGGACGGCAGAGAGAGACAGCGAGAATTCGAGAGATAGAGAGAGAGATAGAGCTAATGTGCGGCAGGGAGTTGAAGTAACAGATAGAGTGACAGATACAGAGAGAGTAAGATTGAGAGACATAGAGAGGGACAGAGAGAGTGTGTGTATGGGAGAGAGACAGAGAGAGAGGCAGATGGAGTGAAGGAGAGAGAGACAGAGAGAGAAACACAGTGAGAGACGACGAGATAGACAAAGAGAGAGACAGATGGAGACAGAGAGAGAGAGAGACAGTGCGAGAGAGACTGAGAGAGAGATACGGAGAGATTGACACAGAAAGTGACATAGGGAGAGACAGAGATAGACAGATACAGAGACAGAAATAGAGACAGAGAGAGAGACGGAGTGAGAGACAGTGAGGGAGATATACAGCAATGCAGAGAGAGACATTAGGAGAGACAGCGAGAGAGACAGAGGGAGAGACAGAGGGAGAGACGGATATTGAGATAAGGACTGAGAAACAGAGAGAGCGTCAGAGGGAGAGACAGAGAGAGAGGCAGAGATACGGAGTGAGAGATACAGAGATACAGACAGAGATAGATGCACAGAGAGAGACAAAGCGAAAGACGGATTGTGGGATGAAGACTAAGAGAGAGTGTCAGTGTGGGAGACAGAGAGAAAGAGATGCAATAACATGAAGAGAAAGCGACAGAGAAAGAGACAGCGAGAATCAGAGAGAGAGTGAGAGAGATCGAATGTGCGACAGGGAGTTAAAGTAACAGATAGAGTGACAGATACGGAAGGAATCAAATGAAGATGCATAGAGAGAGACAGAGAGAGAGAGACAGTGCGAGAGAGACTGAGAGGGAGATACGGAGAGAGTGACACAGAAAGAGACAGAGGGAGAGACAGAGATAGACAGATACAGAGACACGGATAGAGAGAGAGAGAGAGACGCAGAAAGAGACAGACATCATCAGAGATTCAGAGTCAGAGAGAGACAGATTAAAGGAGACAGAGAGAGACTTCGTGAGTGACAGTGAGTGAGACAGAGCTAGAGACAGAGAGGGAGACAGAGAGAGACAGTGAGAGAGACATAGAGAAATACAGAGAGAGAAGAAGAAAGAGACAGCGAGAGATACAGAGGTAAAGAAAGAGAGTGAGACAGAGGGAGAGACAGAGAAATAAACGGGTAGACACAGAGAGGGGGACAGAGACAGAGATAGAGACAGAGAGAGAAATGCAGAGAGACGGAGGGAGAGAGACAGAGGAACAGATATAGATTTAGATAGAGACATATAGCGAGACAGAGACAGAAATAGACAGAGAGACAGCGAAATAGATAAAGAGACAGAGAGAGACAGGAGAGTGAGAGGGACTCAGAGAGAGAGGCAGCGGGGGGGGAGAGAGATACAGAGATAGAGACAAAGATAGATGCACAGAGAGAGTCAAAGGGAGAGACGGGGAGTGAGATAAAGACAGAGAGACAGAAAGACAGACAGAGCGACAGAGAGAGCGAGACAGGGAGAGAGAATGAGAGAGAGACGGAGATGGAGACAGGGAGAGATACATAGAGTGAGACAGAGATAGTGACTGATAGAAAGTCGGAGGGAGACTGAGAGAGAGACAGAGAGAGTGACATCGTGAGTGACGGAGAGGGAGACAGGGAGCAAGACAGAGAGAGAGACGGAGAGTGTGACCGAGAGAGAGACAAATAGAGAGAGAGACAGAAAGAGAGAGACGGCGAGAGAGACAGAGACATAAACAGAGAAAGAGAGAGAGACGCAGAAAGAGACATAGACATCATGAGAGATTGAGCGTCAGAGAGAGAGACAGTTTAAGGGAGACAGAGAGGGAGACAGAGTGAGAGACAGAGAGAGAGACAGAGAGAGAGACGGAGAGATAGACGGAGAGAGACAGAAACAGTGTTAGAGAGAGTGAGTTAGATGGATTGAGACAGATAAAGACTCAGAGGGAGTGATTGAGAGGGACGCGAGAGAGAGATTCAGAGATAGAGACCGATAGATAGACATAGGAAGGAGGAGAGTCAGGGACAGAGAGAAAGACCAAGAGATAGAGAAGGAGACAGAGAGAGAGGCAGATAGAGTGGGAGCGAGATACTGATATAGAAACAGTGATAGATGCACAGATAGAGACAAAGCGAAAGACGGATATAGCGATAAAGACTGAGAGGCAGTGAGAGTGTCAGAGTGGGAGACAGAGAGTGAGACAGAGTGAGGGACATCGTTAGTGACAGAGAGAGATTCAGACAGAGACAAAGAGGGAGAGTGTTAGAGAGAGACAGAGAGAGAGACAGATAGAGAGATAGAGAGACATAGAGAGAGAGACAGAATAAGAGACAGAGAGAGACAGAGAGAGAGAGAGAGAGTGGGAGAGACATAGAAAAATGCAGAGAAAGAGAAATTGAAAGAGACAGCGAGAAAGAGACATAGGCAGAGAAAGAGAGTGAGACATAAGGAGAGACAGAGAGATAAAGGGAGAGACACAGAGAGAGGACAGAAATGGAGATAGAGAGGGAGGGAGAGAGATGGAGAGAGAGGGGGAGACATAGAGTTAGACAGAGTTAGTGACTGATGGAAAGGCAGAAGTAGACAGAGAGAGAGACAGAGAGAGTGACATTGTGAGTGACAGTGAGGGAGACAGGGAGCGAGACAGAGGGTGAGACAGAGAAAGAGACAGACAGAGAAACGGAGATAGATTCAGAGACATATAGGGAGACTGAGACAGAAATATTGAGAGAGAGAGAGACAGATAGCGAGACAAAGAGAGATACATGTTGAGAGATACGGAGATGGAGACAAAGACGTAGAGAGTGTGACAGAGAGAGCGACAGGGAGAGAGTCAAACGGAGACACGGATAGTGAGATAAAGACAGAGAGACAGAGAGAGTTTCAGAGAGAGATACAGATAGGGAGGCAGAAAGAGACAATGAGAGAGACAGATAGATACAGAGATAGAGACAGAGAGAGAAACAGACAGGGAGAGAAAAAGAGCGAGACAGAGATGGAGACACAGAGAGAGACAGAGATTGAAACAGAGATGTTGACTGATAGGAAGACAGAGAGAAAGTCCGAGGGAGAGACAGAGTGAGAGACTTCGTGAGTTACAGAGAGAAAGACAGAGAGAGAGACAGAGAAAGAGACAAATGCAGTAACAGAGAAAGAGACAGAGAGAGACATAGAGTGAGACAGAGATAGTGACTGATAGAAAGACAGAGAGAGACAGAGAGAGAGAGGCAGAGATAGAAGCGGAGATAGAGTCAGAGAGAGACATATAGAGAGACTGAGACAGAAATATCGAGAGGGAGAGAGAGAGAGAGATAGCGAGACAGAGAGAGAGCGACAGACAGAGAGTGAGGCAAAGACATGAAGATAGAAAGAGAGAGACAATGAGAGTGACAGAGAGATACAGAGGTAGAGACAGTGAGATAAAGAGACAGGGAGAGAGAAAGAGATAGTGACAGAGATGGAGACAGAGAGAGAGAAAGTCCGAGAGAGAAACAGAATGAGAGACTTCGTGAGTTACAGAGAGAATGACAGAGAGAGAGACAGAGAGAGATACAAATACAGAAACAGAGAGAGAGAGACATGGAGATAGACATAGAGAGAGACAGAGAGAAAAGCAGGGAGCGAGACAGAGAGAGAGACAGAGAGGGAGACAGAGAGGGAGACAGAGAGAGATAGAAATATAGACGGAGAGAGAGAGACAGATAGAGGGACGTCGTGAGTGACAGCATGGGGAACAGAGAGAGAGGTAAAGAGACAAAGTTATGGAGAGAGAGAGAGACAGAGATAGGGAGCGAGTCAGATAGAGAGACAGAGAGTGAGACAGAGAGAGAGATAGGGAGAGGGAAAGAGAGAGAGACAGAGACGGAGACAGACAGAGAGACAGATTGTGAGACAGAGATGGTGATTGATAGAAAGTCAGAGAGTGAGAGTCCGAGAGATAGACAGGGTGAGAGATTTCGTGAGTGACATAGAGAATGACAGAGAGAGAGAGACAGAGAGAGAGAGAGAGACAAATACAGAAACAGTGAGAGGGGCAGAGATAGAGACATAGAGAGAGACAGAGGGAGAAACATGGAGCAAGACAGAGAGAGAGAGGGAGGGGCAGAGATATATACGGATGGAGACAGAGTGGGACAGAGATAGAGACAGGGACAGAGAGATAGAGAGAGGGAGAACGGGAGGGAGGCAGAGAGTTTGGGAGAATAAGACAGAGAGAGAAACACAGTGAGAGACGACGAGATAGACAGAGAGAGACAGATGGAGACATAGAGAGAGAGAGAGAGAGAGACAGAGGGAGAGTGACGCAGAGAGAGTCAGAGAGAGAGAGAGACAGAGAGAGACAGATACAGAGACAGAGAGAGACAGAGAGAGAGAGACATCGTGAGTGACAAAGAGGGAGACAGAGAGAGAGACGGTGAGAGAAACAGCGAGAGAGAGACAAAGAGAGAGAGAGACAGACAGAGAAGCAGAGATAGAGTCAGAAAGAGAGACATGTAGATAGACAAAGACAGAAATTGTGAGAGAGAAAGACAGAAATCGAGATAGATAGAGAGACAGACAGAGAGACAGAGAGAGATAAAGAAAGCGAGTGACAGCGAGAGACAGACTTATAAACAGAGAGAGAGAAACCGTGAGAGACAGAGAGGGGGATAAAAACAGGGAGACTGATAGAGTGTCAGAGAGAGAGAGAAGGATAGAGACAGAGTTAGAAACAGGGAGAGAGAGACAGATAGAGATACAGTTAGAGAGACAGAGATATAGACAGAGATAGAGAGTCAGAGAGAGAGACAATGAAAGAAACAGACAGAGAATCAAGGAGGGAGACAGAGATAGAGACAGACGGAGGTACAGTGGGCCATTGACAGAGAGAGATGGAGAGAGAGTCTCAGACGGGAGCAGAGAGAGAGACAGATGTAATGGCAGAAGGAGAGACAGAGAGGGACAAAAGAGAGACAGAGTGAGAGGGAGAGGGGCAGAGCGAGAGATAGAGTCAGTGAGAGAGAGACAGAGTGAGAGACAGAGAGACAAAGAGAGAGACAATATAAGAGACAGACAGAGAGACAGAGACAGTGTCAGAGAGAGAGTCAGAGAGAACGACATAGGCAGAAACAGAGAGAGAGAGAGAGACAGCAGAGAGGGAGTCAGAGTGAGAGAGACGGCGAGAGAGACAGAAACAGAAACAAAGCGAGAGGTTTACAGAGTGAGGGACGTCTAGAGACAGAAATAGAGACAGTCAGAGAGACAAAGGGAGAGTCAGAGTGTCACACAGTGCGAGAGAGAGAGAGGGAGACAGAAACATAAAGAGAGAAACGGAGTCAGATACCGAAGCAGGGAGAGAGAGAGATTTTGTCAGAGAGAGAGACTGAGAGAGAGACAGAGAGAGAAACAGAGAGAGAATAACAGAGAGACAGGGCGAGAGACCGGGAGATAGACAGAGAGAGAGTCCGAGAGCGAGAGAGAGAGATATTGACGTATACAGACAAAGAGACAGAAGGAGACACAGGGCGAGAGAGACAGACAGAGATAGAAGGAACGAGTCAGAGAGAGACAGAGGGAGAGACAGAGACAGAAACAGCGAGAGAGACAGAGAGGGACATAGCGAGAGACGGAGAGAGAGACATTGAGAGACAGAGAGGAGAAAGAAAGAGACAAAGGAAGAAACACAGAGAGAGACAGATACAGAAACAGAGAGAGAGAGATAGCTATTGTCACAGAGAGAGACAAATAGTGAGAGACTGGGAAAGAGACAGATAGAGAGAGATAGATAGTGACAAAGAAAGAGACAGAGAGCGAGAGACAGAGGGAGAAACGGAGAGAGAGTGCGACAGACAGACAGAGACAGAGACAGATAGATAGAAACAGACAGTGGGAGTTTCAGAGAGAGAGACACATAGAGAGACAGATAGTGTGAGACAGATTGAGATAGATCGAGATAGACAGAGACAGAGACAGAGACAGGGAGATCGACAGAAATATAGAGACAGAGAGAGAGACAGAGAGAGTGCCAGGGAGAGGAGTGAGATAGTCGGCGACAGTGACAGAGAAATCTGATATAGACAGAGGGAGACAGAGAGAAAGACAGTGATTGAGGGGGACAGAGAGACAGAACGTGATCAGCGAGTCTGTAGGAGTAAGGGAGACAAAGATACGGTCAGAGTGAGAGACAGATATAGAGACAGTGAGAGAAACAGAGAGAGGCAGACAGTAAAACATATGGGGTTCATAGAGAGATACAGTGAGAGACACGGAGAGAGAATCAGAGAGAGTCAGAGAGAGAGAGACAAACAGACAGAGATACAGGGAGCGAGTCAGAGAGAGAAACAGAAAGAGATTCATAGACAGAGTGAGACAGGGAGACAGAAATAGACAGAGAGAGACAGAGAGAGAGACTGAGAGTGAGAAAGACAGAGAGAGACACGGAGAGACAGAGAGACAGAGAGCGTGACTGAGAGAGAGACAGGAAAAGGCAGAGAGACACCGTTGGGGAAACAGAGAGAAAGACAGTTACGGAAACAGAGAGAGAGACAGATACATAAACGTCGAGAGAGAGAGAGATTGTGACAGAGTGAGAGACAGAAGGAGAGAGACAGATTGAGAGTTAGAGAGAGGGAGACAGAGACACAGAGCGTGAGCAGCGAGTTTGAGAGACAGAGAGAGCGAAAGTGAGACAGAGATACGGTCAGAGTGAGAGTCAGATAGAGAGACAGAGAGAGAGCGACAGAGACAAAGACAGAAAGAAAGACATAGAGAGAGAGTCAGAGGGAGATAGAGATACATGGAGAGAAACAGATAGATTGAAACAGATAGATAGACAGAGAGAGAAATTAAGGGAGACGAGACAGAAAGACAGAGAGAGAGAGACTGTTAGAGAGAAATAGAGGGGAACATAAAGAGATTCAGTGAAAGAGACAGAGAGATTATCAGAGAGAGTCAGATAGAGAGACAGGGAGAGATACAGAGACAGAATCAGAGAGAGAGAGAGTCAGACAGAGAGGCAGAGAGTGACAGAGAGAGAGAGACATACAGATATACAGGGAACGAGTCAGAGAGAGACAGCGAGAGAGACAGATACATAAACAGAGAGAGAGACAGAGAGAGACATAGCGAGGGAGACAGGGACACAGATCGTGAGCAGAGAGTGTGAGTGCGAGAGACAGGGATACGGTCAGAATGAGAGACAGATGGAGAGTCAGAGAGAGAGAGAGTCAGAGAGATAGACAGTGGGAGATTCCGAGAGAGAGACAGAAAACGAGAGAGACAGTAACACAGAGCTTGAGCAGAGAGTGTGGGTGCCAGATACAGAGATACGGTCAGAGTGAAAGACAGATAGAGAGACAGAGATAGAGACAGAGCGAGAGACAGAAAGAGAGGAAGACAGTGACACAGAACGTGAGCAGAGAGTGTGAGAGAGAGACAGAGAGACGGCCAGAGTGAGAGACAGATAGAGAGAGTCAGAGAGATAGACAGAGAGAGACTGTGAGAGTACAGCGAGAGAGTCAGATGGAGGAACATAGAGAGAGAAAGACAGGGAGACATTGAAATACAGAGAGGAGAAAGAAAGAGACAGAGAGAAAGACACAAATAGAGACACAGGGAGAGACAGATACACAAGCAGGGAGAGAAAGATAGATATTGTCCCAGAGGGAGACAGATTAAGAGAGACAGTGAGAGAAACGGAGAGAGAGCGTGACAGAGAAACGGAGACAGGGACAGATAGAGAGAAACAGATTGTGACAGTTTCAGAGAGAGGGACATAGAGTGACAGAGAGAGACAATAACAGAGAGACAGAGCGAGATACCGAGAGATAGACAGAGAGAGAGTACCAGAGACAGACCGAGATATTGAGATAAACGGACGGAGAGGCAGAAGGAGACACAGAGAGAGAGACGGACAGACAGAGAGATAGACAAAGAGAGACGGTGAGAGGACAGCGGGGGAGTCATAGAGAATGATAGAGAGAGAGAGACAGTGGGTGCGAAAGAGAGTGAGACAGAGAGAGAGACGGATAATTAGCTAGAGAGAGACAAAGAGAGACATTGAGAGACAGATAGAGAGAAAGAGAGAGACAGAGAGAGACAGAGAGAGAGAGAGACAGTGAGTGCGACAGATAGAGAGACAGTAAGAACGACAGAGGTAGTCGGAGAGAGGGACAGAGAGAGAGAGACAGAGAGTGCGATATAGAATGAAACAGACAGAAACAGAGATAGAGATTGAGACAGAGAGAGATAGATAATGAGAGACAGAGAGAGAGACAGTGAGAGAGACAGAGTTAGTCAGAGAAAGAGACAGAGAATGAGGCAGAAGGATAGTGATAGAGAGTGAGAGATGTACAAAGAGAGAGACTGTGAGGGAGAGATAGAAACAGGGTGAGACACACAGAGATTCAGAGAGAGTTGAACAGAGTGAGATAGTTCAAGTTTGACAGAGACAGAGACAGAGACAGTGAGATAGACAGAGAGAAAGAGACATAGAGAGAGACAGAGAGAGGGAGCGAAACATATAGAGTGATACAGATAGAGAGACAGAGTGAGAAAGTGAGAGAGACGCGAGAGAGAGACAGACAGGGAGAGACAGATAGAGAGACATAGAGACGGACGGAGACATACAGTGAGAGACAGATACAGAGACAGAGAGAGACAGATAGAGATACAGTGAGAGGGACAGAGAGAGAGAAACAGAGTGTGAGAGAGACAGATAAAGAGAGAGAGAGAGAGATAGAGAATCAGAGACAAAGACAGAGAGTTACACAGAGCGGGAGACAGAGATACAGGCGGAGAGAGAATCAGAGAAAGAGCCAGATATGGAGACAGAAGTAGAGTGAGAGAGCGAGACATAGAGAGATACAGACAGAATGACAAATTGAGAGACATTGAGAGAGACAGAGCGAAAGTCCGAGAGATACAGAGAGAGACAGTGAGAGAGAGTGAGCGAGAGACAGAGGGAGGGAGACATAGATTGGAATAGGAAGAGAGTCAGAGATAGAGCGCGAGAGAGAGATACAGATAGAGAGACAGAGAATGAGACATATATATATATAGAGAGAGAGAGACAAAGACTGAGATGGAAACAGAGAGAGAGACAGAGACAGAGATATAGACAGATAGATTAAGGGACAGAGAGAGACAGTGAGAGAGCCAGAGAGAGAGTCAGAATGAAAGAAACAGAGAGAGAAACAGAGAGAGAGACCGAGAGAGTGACAGAGAGAGAAAGCGACAGATATAGAGACATAGACGGAGAGGGAGAGACAGAGATACAGAACGAGATCAGAGAGAGAGACGTAGAGGGAGACAGAGATAGAAACAGAGAGAGAGTGACAGAAACAGAGATACAGAGAGAAAGATAATGAGACAGACAGAGAGAAAGAGAGAGGAACAGAGAGAGAGAGAGGGGCAGATGAGATACATAGGGAGAGACAGAGAAAGAGGATCAGAGAGAGAGACAGAGAGAGAGAGCGACAGATATAGAGACATAGACGGAGAGATGGAGAGAGACAGAGAGAGAGAGACAGAGAGAGAGCCGGAGAGAGAGACAGAGGGAGACAAAGAGAGAGACAGGGAGAGAGTGACAGAGACAGCAATACAGAGAGATAGATAAAGAGACAGTGGGAGAGACACAGAGAAAGTCAGAGAGAGAGCCAGAGAGAGAGCCGGAGAGGGAGACAAAGTGAGAGAGACAGAGAAGGAGACAGCAAAAGAGAGGCAGGGACACAAAGTGATAGACAGGGAAGGAGAAAGAGATGGAGACTGACAAAAAGACAGGGAAGGAGAGAGACAGAGAGACAGAGGGTGATACAGAGAGAGAGAGACAGAGAGGGAGACAAATAGAGAGACAGAGAGAGGTAGACAGAGTGAGAGTCGGAGATATACTCAGACAGAGAGACGTAGTGAGAGACAGAGTGAGACTCAGAGAGAGAGAGCGAAAGATATAGAGACAAAGACGGAGAGAGAGAGAGAGAGAAAGCCATACAGAACGAGATCAGAGAGAGAGAGGGTGAGATAGAGAGATAGAGATAAAGACAGAGAGAGACAGAGGGAATGACAGAGAGAGAGTGAGACAGAGAGAGACAGAGAAGCAGACAGATTGAACAGATAGGGAAACAGAGAGAGAGACAGAGAGAGAGACAGTGAGAGACTGAGAGAGAGAAACAGAGAGAGACTCAGAGAGAGAGAGCGACAGATATAGAGACATAGACGGAGAGAGAGAGAGAGTGATACAGAGAGAGAGAGACAGAGAGGGAGACAAAGAGAGAGAGAGAGAGATAGACAGAGGGAGAGTCGGAGATATACTCAGACAGAGAGACGTAGTGAGAGACAGAGTGAGACTCAGAGAGAGAGAGAGCGAAAGATATAGAGACGAAGACGGAGAGAGAGAGAGAGAGAAAGCGATACAGAACGAGATCAGAGAGAGACAGAGAGAGGGTGAGATAGACAGATAGAGATAAAGACAGAGAGAGACAGAGAGAATGACAGAGAGAGACAGAGAAGCAGACAGATTGAGAGAGAGAGGGAAACAGAGATAGAAACAGAGAGTGACAGATATAGAGACATAGACGGAGAGATAGATATAGGGACAGAGAGAGAGAGAGCCAGAGAGAGAGCCAGAGAAAGACACACAGAGGGAGACAAAGAGGGAGACAGAGAGGGAGACAGAGAAAGAGAGATAGGGACACAAAGAGAGAGACAGAGAAGGAGACAGAGAAAGAGAGACAGGGACACAAAGAGAGGGACAGAGGGGGAGACAGAGATAGAGACTGACAAAAGGACAGGGAAGGAGAGACAGAGAGTGATACAGAGAGAGAGAGACAGAGGGGAAGACAGAAAGAGAGACCGAGAGAGAGAGCGACAGATATAGTCAGAAAGAAGTGGAGAGGGAGACAGAGTGGCAGAACGAGAGCATAGTGAGTGAGTGTGACTGACGGCGGTTCAGAATGAGGGATAGAGTTAGCGACAGAGAGAGAGAGAGAGACAAAGAGGGGGACAGAGAGAGAGTCGCAGATTGAGACCGAGTGAAATACGGAGAGACACAGGGAGAGACTGATAGAGAGACAGAGAGAGAGAGAGAGCGACTCGGGGAGAGAGAGACAGATGTAGAGACATAAAATGAGAGAGGTAGAGTCATATATACAGAGCAAGATCAGAGAGAGAGGGTGAGAGAAAGATAGAGTGTCAGGTAAATAGATAAAAATAGAGACAGAGTTAGAGCCACAGAGAGAAACAGATTGAGAGAGAGATAGAGAAACAAAGCGAGAGCAGAATGAGAGTGTGTGACGGATATAGGTTCAGAATGAGGGATAGAGTTAGAAACAGAGAGAGAGAGAGAGACAGAGAGAGGGAAAGAGGGAGAGTCAGAGATTGAGGCAGTGTGAAATACAGACGGAGATACAGAGTGAGAGACATATGCAGTGGCAGAAAGCGAGACACGGAGAGACACAGAGCGAGACACAGACAGAATCAAAGATTGAGCCAGATAGGAGACAGACAGAGAGACAATGAGAGATACAATATGGCGACAGAGTGAGATTCAGAGAGAGAGACAGTTTGAGAGACAGACGGGAGACAGCGAGAGAGAACCAGAGAGACACAGGTAGAGCGAGGGAGACAGAGGTAGAGATAGCGCGAGAGACAGATAGAGAGACATATAGAGACTCAGAGAGAGAGAGACAAAGAGAAAGACAGATGCAGAGACATTGAGAGACAGAGAGGGACAGAGGGAGAGACAGACAGAGGGAAAGAGAGAGAGACAGAGAGAGACAGGGAGATTGACAGTGAGAGTGACAGACAGAGAGAGCGTCATATAGAGAGTCATAGAGAGAGTCAGTGAGAGAGTCATAGAGGGCGACAGAGAGCGAGATAGACAGAAAAAGAGAAAGAAAGGAAAGTGACAGAGAATGAGAGAGGGAGAGGGATAGATTCAGAGAGAGAGACAGAGAAACAGATATATAGTCAGATAGAAGGACAGAGAGAGATACAGATAGGGAAACGGAGAGAGAGACGGAGAGAGATACACACAGAGACAGAGAAGGATACAGCGAGAGAGACAGAGTGAGAGACAGAGAGATACAGAGATAGAGAGAGACGGAGAGACAGAGCTGAGACAGAGAGAGCCAGAGAGAGACAGAGAGATAGAAAGAGAGACAGAGAGAGAGTCAGAGTGATAGTGACAGAGAGAGAGATACAGAGAGACAGACGGAGAGAGTCAGAGATCGAGATACTCAGGGATACAGAGAGCGAAAAGAGAGAGACAGAGAGAGAGAAGACACGGTGAGAGACAGAATGAGAGACAGAATGTGAGACAGAGAGAGCTACAGTGAGAGGGACAATGAGGGAGCGACAGAGAAAGAGAGCAAAAGCAGAGTGAGTGAGAGTCCGAGAGAGGGTCAAAGTGATAGATGGAGATAGAGACAGAGAGGGATACAGAGACAGAGGCAGAGATTGAGACAGAGAGAGAGAGAGAGACAGATACAGAAACAGAGAGAAAGACAGTGAGAGACAGACAGAGAGAGATGAAGAGAGCGAGAGGGAGTGAGAGAGAGAAAGAGAGACAGAGAGAGAGATTGAGAGAGTCAGACAGAGGGAGAGACTGATATAGAGACAGAGTGAGAGACAGTGTGAGACTCATAGAGAGTGACAGAGAGAGAGAGAGAATCATATTGAGAGAAAGAGAGAGTTTGAGGGATTGAGAGCCTTACAGACCGAGTGAAAGAGACAGAGAATTAGACAGAGAGAGATAGAGGGTGACAGATGGAGATACAGAGAGAAACAGAGAGAGACAGAGTGTGAGACAGAGCGAGACACAGAAAGAGAGACAGAGAGGGGACAGAGAAAGAGACAGAGATAGAGACAGAGAGAGACAGTTAAAGAGGTATAAAGAGACAAAGAGGGATACAATGAGAGTCTCGGAGAGAGAGCAAGGGAGAGAGACAGATCGAGCGACAGAAAAAGACAGAGAGAGACATATTGAGAGACAGAGAGAGACAAAGAGGGAGAAACAGAGGGAGACAGACAGAGGGAGCGGGAGTGCCAGAGAAAGAGAGACTGGAGGAGAGATCGTGAGAGGGAAAAAGGGAGATCATGAGAGAGACAAAGAGAGAGCGACTGTGAGCGAGACAGAGAGAGAGACATGGATGAGACAGAGAAATTGACAGACAGAGATAAGGAGAGACAGAGAGAGATTCAGAGAGAGAGCGAGGGAGAGACTTAGAATTAGACAGATAGAGAGATAGAGTATTAGAGACAAAGAGAAACAGAGAGCGAGAAAGAGAGAGAGAGACAGAGAAAGAGAATGTGAGAGAGACAGAGAGAGTGACTTAGATAGCGAGACAGAGAGAGTGAGAGACTGACGGAGAGAGGAAGAAACAGATAGAGAGAGGGACAGATGGAGAGAGAGAGAGAGACAGAGGGAGATAGAAAGTGAGAGAGAGCGGGAGCGAGAGACAGTAAGACAGAAACTGAGAGAGATACGCAGTGAGAGACAGAGAGAGACAAATAGAGAGAGGCAGAGCGAGAGACAGATAGAGTGACAGAGAAAGAGACAGAGATTATGACAGAGAGAGTGACAGGGAGATAAACATGTCGCGAGACAGATAATGAGAGTAATAGAAGATAGGGACTAAGAGGGGGTGATTCGGATTGAGAGTGAGAGACAGATAGACAGACAGAGAATGAGCGACAGGCGAGAGACATAGCGGGAGACCGAAAGAAAGACAGAGAGAGACACTGAGGTGGACAGACAGAGACGCAGAGAGCAAGAGACGGAGAGAGAGAAAAAGAGAGACAGAGAGAGAGAGACGGAGAGAGATACAGAGAGAGAGACAGAGAGAAAGACAGAGAGAGAAATATAGAGACAGACAGATAGAGAGACAGAGAGATAGACACAGGCGGAGAGAGAGTCAGATAGGGAGACTGAGATAAGGAGAGAGGGACAGAGAGAAAGACAGAGCGAGAGAGGGAGACAGATCGACAGATGCAGAGGCATGAGAGATTCCTAGAAGGAGACAGTGATAGGTCCAAAGAGATCGACAGACAGACACAGATATAGAGAGATGGAGGCAGAGACAGACAAAGAGAGAGACAGAGAGAGAGAAATAGAAAGAGACAAAGAGAGAGACAGAGACGGGGACGGAGGTAAAGACAGGGAGAGACAGAGAGGTTGACAGAGAGAGACAGAGAGTGAGACAGAGCGAGAGACAGGGAAAGAGGCGGAGAGAGATACAGAAAGAGAGACGGAGAGTGAGACAAATAGAGAGAGAGACAGAGATGGACAAAGAGGGAGACAGAGGAAGAGAGACAGATTGGGAGACAGTGAGGGAGACATTGCGAGAGAGGTGCATTGATAGATGCTGATAGAGAGAAATAGAGTTACAGAGAGCGAGACAGAGAGAGGTAAAGCGAGAGAACGAAAGAGTGAGACAGAGATTGAGACAGAGAGAGAGAAATAGAGAAAGTCAGTGAGTAAGACAGTAAGAGAGACAGAGAGATAAACAGAGGGAGTAAAACCGAGATCCAGTGCGAGAGACAGTGAGATAGATAGAGAGTCAGAATCAGACAGAGTGAGAGTCTGAGAGAGACAAAAAGAAACACAGAGAGGGAGACAGAGAGAGAGGGACAGAGAGAGAGACAGAGAGACAGAGAGAGGCAAGAGAGGCGGAGAGAGAAAAAGATGGAGGGACACAGACAGAGACACACCGAGATAGATAGAGTGAGACAGATAGAGAGATAGAGAGAGAGAGACAGAGAGAGAGAGACAGAGAGAGAGAGACAGAGAGAGACAGAGAGGGATACATAGAGGAAGAGAGTCAAAGAGAGGGCGAGAGAGAGGGAGACAGAGAGAGAACGATAGAGACAGCGAGAGACAGATAATTAGACAGAAAGTGATAGAGGGAGACAGAGAGGGAAACAGAGAGAGAGACAGAAAGAAACACAGAGAATGAGACAGAGAGAGACTGAGAAATAATCAGAGAGAGAGACAGAGATATGGAAACAGAGCGAGAGAGAGACAGATATGGAGACAGAGTGGTAGACAGGGAGAGATTGATAGAGACAGATCGAGAGGCAGAGAAATAGACAGAGAGTGATAGAGAGATACAGAGAGAGGGATACAGAGAGGGAGACAGAGAGAGACAGAGAGAGAGACATAGATGGAGATAGAGAGAGAGAGAGGCTGAGATATAGACAGAGAGAGACAAAGAGAGTGACACACAGGGTAAGACAGAGAGAGATTCAGAGAGATAGAGGGACAGAGAGAGAGACAGAGTGAGAGACAGAGGGATGAACAGAGAGTCAGAGCGAGAATCGGAGTGAGAACCCGAGAGATACAGTGAGATAGAGAGAGGGTCTGTGTGTCAGACATAGTGAGAGGCTGAGAGAGAGACAAAGAGAGACACAGGGTGGGAGACAGAGAGAGAGACAGAGAGAGAGGAGAGTGAGAGAGAGAGAGAGAGAGAGAGAGACTGGGAGATGGAAAGACGGAGAGAGACAGATAGACACGGTGAGGTCAGTGACAGATAGATACAGAGAGATGGAGAGGAGTCAGGGAGAGAGACAGATGGAGAGACAGTGATAGAGACAGATTTAGAAACAGATAGTGATTCAGGGAGAGACAGAGAGTGAGGCAGAGTGAGAGACAGATAGAGAGGCAGAGAAAGAGACAGAGAGAGTTTGGGTGAGAGAGAGAGTCACAGAGATTGAGCGAGGATAGAGAGGGACATTTAGAAGGTTGGAGAGAGACAGTTTGAGATAGGAAGAGGGAGACAGATAGAGACAGGTGAGAGACATAGTGAGAGACAGCGACGGAGACAGAGTGAGATACATATATAGAGACAGGGAGAAAGTCAGAGAGATATAGACGGTGGGGCAGATAGGAGACAGATAGAGAGACAGAGAGAGAACCACGGAGAGAGAGCGAGAGACAGAAAGGGAGAGACATAGGAAGAAAAAGAGAAAGATTCAGAGCGTAGACACAGAGAGAGCCAGAGGGAGACAGTGAGATAGAGGGAGGTTCAGAGACTGAGAGAGAGAGAGAGAGACAAAGATAGACACAGATGGGAGACAGAGAGAGACGGAATGAGAGATGGAGAGGAGGGGTCAGTGAGAGAGAGAAACACAGAAATGGAGAGAGAGAAGGAAACAGAAAGGGAGACAGAGAGAGAGGTATAGAGACAGTGAAAGAGACAGAGACGGAGAAATAGACAGAGTTTGATGGAGGGAGACAGAGAGAGACACAGAGATAGAGACAGAGAGAGAGAGACAGAGAGTGACAGAAAGAGAGACAGAGAGAGAGCGAGAGAGAGAGACAGAAAGAGACAGTGAGAGACAAAACGAGAGAGACCGTTTGGGCGACAGAGAGAGAGTGATAAAGACAGAGATGGAGAGAGAGAACGCAATAGACAGAGAGTGATAGTGTGAGACGGAGAGGGACAGAGAACGTGAATGATAGAGAGACAGAAAGCGACAGAGAGATAGACATTGAGGGATACGGAGAGAGAGAGAGAGACAGGGATGGAGACAGAGAGAGTGATACAGAGAGAGAGACAGAGAGAGAAAAAGAGAAAGAGAGAGAGAGACAGGAAGAGATACAGAGAGAGGCAGAGTGAGAGTGAGAGAGACAGAGAGAGAGACAGCGAGGGAGAATAGGAGGGAGACAGAGCGAGTGAGATTTAGAGACAGAGAGATAGAGAGACAGAGGAATATACAGAGTCTACTGGAGGGAGACAGAGAGAGATAAAGAGAGAGACAGAAGGAGACAGATAGTAGACAGAGACAAGCAAAGAGGGAGACACAGATAGAGACAGAGACAGAGTAATGGACAGTGGGTCAGATAGACAGACATAGTCATAGACTGAGAGAGAGACAAAAAGGGAAACAGAGAAGGAGACAGAGAGCGAGTCAGAGAGGTTGCTACAGATCGGGAGACGGAGAGAGCGACAGAGAGAGAGAAAGAGACAGAGAAGGAGACAGAGAAATAGACAGAAAGCGATAGAGGGAAACAGAGAGAGGGATGCAATGAGAGAGACAGGGAGAGAGACAGAGAAAGTGATAGACAGAGAGACAGAGATAGACAGCGAGAGAGAGAGAGAGACAGTGAGGAGACAGTGAGAAACAGAAAGAGGGAGACAGCGACGGAGACAGAGAGAGAGATGAATACAGAGGGAGAGACAAACCAATAGCCAGAGAGTGATAGAGAGAGACGGAGGGAGATAGAGAGAGAGTCATAGCGAGAGACTGAGCGATACAGAGACGGAGACAGAGAGAGTGAGATTTAGAGACAGAGAAAGACAGACAGATGAATGAACAGAGATTGCTGGAGGGAGACAGAGAAAGATACAGAGACAGACAGAGAAATATTCAGAGGGTCAGAGAGTCAGACAGAGTCAGAAACTGAGAGAGAGAGAGAGAGAGAGACAAAGAGGGACACAGAGATGGAGACAGAGTGAGGGAGAGAGAGAGAGTGCGACAGAGAGGGACACAGAAAGAGAGACAGAAAGTGAGAGAGATAGAGGCAGAGAGAGAGACAGAGGAATAGACAGAGAATGATAGAGGGAGACAGAGAGAGAGACAGAGAGTGTCAGAGAGAGTGAGTCCGTGATAGGAAGAGAGACAGAGAGAGAGATATAAACCGAGAGAGAGACAGAGAGACAGAGAGAGAGTGAGATAGAGTGAGAGAAAGTGAGACAGAGAAATAGACAGAGAATGATAGAGGGAGACAGATAGAGCGATAGAGAAAGCGAGACAGAGAGAGAGAAATAGAGAGAGACAGAGAGGGACAGAGAGGGAGACAGAGAGTGAGAGATGGAGACGGAGGGAGAGACGGAGATATAGACAGACATTGATAGAGTGTGGCGGAGAGCTATACAGAGTGAGAGACAGAGAGACACAGAAAGAGTGACAGGGAGACAGACAGAGATGCAGTGCGAGAGAGAGAGAGAGAAATAGAGCGAGATACTGTGAGATAGACAGAGGGTCAGAGAGTCCGACATATTGAGAGACTGAGAGAGAGAGAGAGAGACAAAGAGAGACACAGACAGGGAGATAGAGAGAGAGAGATAAATACAGAGGGAGATAGATAAATAGACAGAGAGAGTCAAAGTGAGTGTGGGTCAGTGAGAGAGAGAGAGACAGAGTGGGAGACAGAAATGGAGACAGAGAGAGGGAGATGTGGAGACAGAGAGAGAGACAGAGAAATAGACAGAGATTGATGGAGGGTGACAGAGAGCTATACAGAGAGAGAGAGAGACGGAGAGAGACAGAAAAAATCACAGAGAGAGAGACAGAGATAGAGAGCGAGAGAGAGAGAGAGAGACAGATAGAGAGACATGACAGACAGAAAGTGAGGGACAGTGTGGGAGACAGAGAGAGAGATATGTAGACAGATAGAGAGACAGAAAACTGGTTAGAGAGTGATAGAGAGAGACAGAGCGAGACAGGGAGAGGGACAGAGAGAGAGACACAGAGAGATTCTGATATGGATACAGAGAGAGAGAGAGACAGAGATAGAGACAGAGTAAGAGGTGCAGAGCGAGTGGTAGAGGGAGGAACAGAGGGTGGGACAGAGAGATAGAGGGAGAGAGGGGGGAGACCGTGAGAGAGCCATAGTGACAGAAAGAGAGAGAGAGACAGATAGACTGAGTGAGAGACAGAGAAATAGACAAAAATGGACAGAGGGATAGAGAGAGAGACAGAAAGAGTGACAGAGTTAGAGACAGAGAGATACAGCGAGAGACACAGACAGAGAGACAGAGAGCGAGACAGAGTGAGATAGAGAAAGAGACTGATAAATAGAGAGAGTGACAGAGAGAGACGCAAAGAGAGACAGAGAGACAGTGAGAGAGACCGAGAGAGAGAGAGAGAGAGAGAGAGAGAGAGAGACAGATACAGAGAGAGGGTGAAACAGAGGGAGCAACAGAGAAAGATTCAGAGCGGAGACCGAGGGAGAGCCCGAGAGAGACACAGTGATTGACAGAGAGTGATAGAGGGAGACAGAGAGAGAGAGACAGAGAGAGAGCGAGTCCGTGATAGATAGAGAGACAGAGAGAGAGACAGAGAGGGAGACAGAGAGTGAGACAGTGAGGGAGACTGAGAGAGAGACAGAGAGAGAGAGACAGAGAGCGAGACAGAGAGTGAGAGATTGAGAGAGACACAGGGAGCGACAGAAAAAAGGAGACAGAGATAGAGAAAGACAGAGAGAGAAAGATAGACAGGGAGATGACAGTGACAGATGGATACAGAGAGACAGATACGAGAGAGAGAAAGAGAGTGAGTGAGAGAGAGTGAGAGATTGAGAGAGACAGAGAGGGAGCGAGTCCGTGATAGATAGAGAGACAGAGAGAGAGACAGAGTGGGAGACAGATATGGAGACAGATATGGAGACAGAGAGAGAGCGAGTGAGTGAGAGACATAGTGTGACAGAAGGAGAAACTGAGAGTCAAAGCGAGAGGCAGAGAGAGAGAGAGACGGACAGAGTGACAGGGTGTGAGAGACAGAGAGAGAGGGCGAGATAGTGAGACAGAGACAGAGCTAGAGCGAGACGATGAGATAGAGAGCGGGTGAGAGAGGTAGTCATAGTGAACTACTGAGAGAGAGGCAAAGAGCGACAGAGAGAGGGAGTGATTGAGAGAAACACAGAGACAGACAGAAAAAAGGAGACAGAGATAGAGAAAGACAGAAAGCGAAAGAATGACAGGGAGATGAAAGTGACAGATGGATACAGAGAGACAGATACGAGAGAGAGTGAGAGTGAGTGAGAGAGTGAGAGATTGGTAGACAGAGATAGAGACAGTTATGGAGACAGAGAGAGAGTCAGAGAGAGACAGAGAATGAGGCTGGGAGAGAGACAGATAGAGAGACAGAGAGAGAACCAGAGAGAGAGAGAGAGAGACAGTGATATAGACATAAGGTCAGAGAGTCAGACAGAATGAGAGACTGGTAGAGAGACAAAGACAGACAGTTAGAAGGAGACAGAGAGAGAGAGACAGAGAGAGTGATACAGAGAAATAGACAATGAGTGATAGAGGGAGAAAGAGAGATATATAGAGAAGGAGAGACAGAGAGAGACGGAGATTAAAAGAGGAGATACAGAGGGGGAGCGAGAGAATGAGAAACAGAGAGAGAGAGAGAGAGAGAGACAGAGAGGGACTGAAATTAAGAGACAGTGTGGGAGACGGTGAGAGAGATATATAGACAGAGAGAGAAAGACAAATAAATAGCAAGAGTGTGATGAAGAGAGACAGAGGGAAATAGAGATAGTGACTGATGGAGGGACAGAGAAAGACAGAGAGAGAAACAGAGAGAGAAACAGAAAACAGAGACAGAGATGGAGACAGAAAGAGAGAGATACAGAGAGAGAGAGAGAGAGAGAGAGCGATAGTGACAGAAAAAGGAATGACAGAGTGACAGAGAGAGAGACAGAGGAATAGAAAACGAGTGATGGACGGAGACCGAGAGCGAGACCGAGAGAGATACAGAGAGAATGACAGAGATAGGCAGAACGAGGGAGACATAGAGAGAGGCAGGGTGAGTGACAACGAGAGACACAGACAGAGAGCGAGAGGGAGACAGTTCGAGAGAGAGAGAGAGAGAGAGAGACGGAGTGATTTAGAGCGAGAGACAGAGGGAGAGAGAAAGCCACAGAGTGAAATAGAGACAGTGAGAGGACGGTGACAGAGAGATACGAGGAGACAGGGAGGATACAGAGAGAGAGAGACAGCGATGAAGACAGAGATGTAGACAGATATGGAGACTGAGAGAGAGTCAGAGAGAGACAGAGAATGAGGCTGGGAGAGAGACAGATAGAGAGACAGAGAGAGAACCAGAGAGAGAGAGAGATAGAGAGAGAGAGAGAGAGAGACAGTGATATAGACATAAGGTCAGAGAGTCAGACAGAATGAGAGACTGGTAGAGAGACAAAGACAGACAGTTAGAAGGAGACAGAGAGAGAGAGACAGAGAGAGTGATACAGAGAAATAGACAATGAGTGATAGAGGGAGAAAGAGAGATATATAGAGAAGGAGAGACAGAGAGAGACATAGATTAAAAGAGGAGATACAGAGGGGGAGCGAGAGAATGAGAGACAGAGAGAGAGAGAGAGAGGGAGAGAGACAGAGAGGGACTTAAATTGAGAGACAGTGTGGGAGACGGTGAGAGAGATATATAGACAGAGAGAGAAAGAGAAATAAATAGCAAGAGTGTGATGAAGAGAGACAGAGGGAAACAGAGATAGTGACTGATGGAGGGACAGAGAAAGACAGAGAGAGAAACAGAGAGAGAAACAGAAAACAGAGACAGAGATGGAGACAGAAAGAGAGAGATACAGAGAGAGAGAGAGAGAGAGAGAGAGACAGAGAGAGGACAAGAATGTGTGACAGAGATAGAGAGAGACGGAGAGTGAGAGACAGAGAGAGAGAGAGCGATAGTGACAGAAAAAGGAATGACAGAGTGACAGAGAGAGAGACAGAGGAATAGAAAACGAGTGATGGACGGAGACCGAGAGCGAGACCGAGAGAGATACAGAGAGAATGACAGAGATAGGCAGAGCGAGGGAGACATAGAGGGAGGCAGGGTGAGTGACAACGAGAGAGACAGACAGAGAGCGAGAGGGAGACAGTTCGAGAGAGAGAGAGAGACGGAGTGATTTAGAGCGAGAGACGGAGAGAGAGAGAAAGCCACAGAGTGAAATAGAGACAGTGAGAGGACGGTGACAGAGAGATACGAGGAGACAGGGAGGATACAGAGAGAGAGACAGTGATGAAGACAGAGATAGAGACAGATATGGAGGCAGAGAGAGAGTCAGAGAGAGACAGAGAATGAGGCTGGGAGAGAGACAGATAGAGAGACAGAGAGAGAACCAGAGAGAGAGAGAGAGAGAGACAGTGATATAGACATAAGGTCAGAGAGTCAGACAGAATGAGAGACTGGTAGAGAGACAAAGACAGACAGAGAAAAGGAGACAGAGAGAGAGACAGAGAGAGTGATACAGAGAAATAGACAATGAGTGATAGAGGGAGAAAGAGAGATATATAGAGAAGGAGAGACAGAGAGAGACGGAGATTCAAAGAGGAGATACAGAGGGGGAGCGAGAGAATGAGAGACAGAGAGAGAGAGGGAGAGAGAGAGAGAGAGAGACAGAGAGGGACTTAAATTAAGAGACAGTGTGGGAGACGGTGAGAGAGATATATAGACAGAGAGAGAAAGACAAATAAATAGCAAGAGTGTGATGAAGAGAGACAGAGGGAAATAGAGATAGTGACTGATGGAGGGACAGAGAAAGACAGAGAGAGAAACAGAGAGAGAAACAGAAAACAGAGACAGAGATGGAGACAGAAAGAGAGAGATACAGAGAGAGAGAGAGAGAGAGAGAGAGAGAGAGGACAAGAATGTGTGACAGAGATAGAGAGAGACGGAGAGTGAGAGACAGAGAGAGAGAGAGCGATAGTGACAGAAAAAGGAATGACAGAGTGACAGAGAGAGGGACAGAGGAATAGAAAACGAGTGATGGACGGAGACCGAGAGCGAGACCGAGAGAGATACAGAGAGAATGACAGAGATAGGCAGAGCGAGGGAGACATAGAGGGAGGCAGGGTGAGTGACAACGAGAGAGACAGACAGAGGGCGAGAGGGAGACAGTTCGAGAGAGAGAGAGAGAGACGGAGTGATTTAGAGCGAGAGACGGAGAGAGAGAGAAAGCCACAGAGTGAAATAGAGACAGTGAGAGGACGGTGACAGAGAGATACGAGGAGACAGGGAGGATACAGAGAGAGAGACAGTGATGAAGACAGAGATAGAGACAGATATGGAGGCAGAGAGAGAGTCAGAGAGAGACAGAGAATGAGGCTGGGAGAGAGACAGATAAAGAGACAGAGAGAGAACCAGAGAGAGAGATAGAGAGAGAGAGAGAGAGAGAGAGAGAGAGAGATAGAGAGAGTGAGAGACAGTGATATAGACATAAGGTCAGAGAGTCAGACAGAATGAGAGACTGGTAGAGAGACAAAGACAGAGAGAGAGAAGGAGAGAGAGAGAGAGAGACAGAGAGAGTGATACAGAGAAATAGACAATGAGTGATAGAGGGAGAAGGAGAGATATATAGAGAAGGAGGGACAGAGAGAGACGGAGAATAAAAGAGGAGATACAGAGGGGGAGCGAGAGAATGAGAGACAGAGAGAGAGAGAGTGAGAGACAGTGATATAGACATAAGGTCAGAGAGTCAGACAGAATGAGAGACTGGTAGAGAGACAAAGACAGACAGAGAGAAGGAGACAGAGAGAGAGAGACAGAGAGAGTGATACAGAGAAATAGACAATGAGTGAAAGAGGGAGAATGAGAGATATATAGAGAAGGAGAGACAGAGAGAGACGGAGACTAAAAGAGGAGATACAGAGGGGGAGCGAGAGAATGAGAGACAGAGAGAGAGAGAGAGAGGGAGAGAGACAGAGAGGGACTTAAATTAAGAGACAGTGTGGGAGACGGTGAGAGAGATATATAGACAGAGAGAGAAAGAGAAATAAATAGCAAGAGTGTGATGAAGAGAGACAGAGGGAAACAGAGATAGTGACTGATGGAGGGACAGAGAAAGACAGAGAGAGAAACAGAGAGAGAAACAGAAAACAGAGACAGAGATGGAGACAGAAAGAGAGAGATACAGAGAGAGAGAGAGAGAGAGAGAGAGACAGAGAGAGAGAGAGAGGACAAGAATGTGTGACAGAGATAGAGAGAGACGGAGAGTGAGAGACAGAGAGAGAGAGAGCGATAGTGACAGAAAAAGGAATGACAGAGTGACAGAGAGAGAGACAGAGGAATAGAAAACGAGTGATGGACGGAGACCGAGAGCGAGACCGAGAGAGATACAGAGAGAATGACAGAGATAGGCAGAGCGAGGGAGACATAGAGGGAGGCAGGGTGAGTGACAACGAGAGAGACAGACAGAGAGCGAGAGGGAGACAGTTCGAGAGAGAGAGAGAGACGGAGTGATTTAGAGCGAGAGACGGAGAGAGAGAGAAAGCCACAGAGTGAAATAGAGACAGTGAGAGGACGGTGACAGAGAGATACGAGGAGACAGGGAGGATACAGAGAGAGAGACAGTGATGAAGACAGAGATAGAGACAGATATGGAGGCAGAGAGAAAGTCAGAGAGAGACAGAGAATGAGGCTGGGAGAGAGACAGATAGAGAGACAGAGAGAGAACCAGAGAGAGAGAGAGAGAGAGAGACAGTGATAAAGACATAAGGTCAGAGAGTCAGACAAAATGAGAGACTGGTAGAGAGACAAAGACAGACAGTTAGAAGGAGACAGAGAGAGAGAGACAGAGAGAGTGATACAGAGAAATAGACAACGAGTGATAGAGGGAGAAAGAGAGATATACAGAGAAGGAGAGACCGAGAGAGACGGAGATTAAAACAGGAGATACAGAGGGGGAGCGAGAGAATGAGAGAGACAGAGAGGGACTTAAATTAAGAGACAGTGTGGGAGACGGTGAGAGAGATATATAGACAGAGAGAGAAAGACAAATAAATAGCAAGAGTGTGATGAAGAGAGACAGAGGGAAACAGAGATAGTGACTGATGGAGGGACAGAGAAAGACAGAGAGAGAAACAGAGAGAGAAACAGAAAACAGAGACAGAGATGGAGACAGAAAGAGAGAGATACAGAGAGAGAGAGAGAGAGAGGGAGAGAGAGAGAGAGACAGTGATATAGACATAAGGTCAGAGAGTCAGACAGAATGAGAGACTGGTAGAGAGACAAAGACAGACAGAGAGAAGGAGACAGAGAGAGAGAGACAGAGAGAGTGATACAGAGAAATAGACAATGAATGATAGAGGGAGAAAGAGAGATATATAGAGAAGGAGAGACAGAGAGAGACATAGATTAAAAGAGGAGATACAGAGGGGGAGCGAGAGAATGAGAGACAGAGAGAGAGAGAGAGAGAGAGAGACAGAGAGGGACTTAAATTAAGAGACAGTGTGGGAGACGGTGAGAGAGATATATAGACAGAGAGAGAAAGACAAATAAATAGCAAGAGTGTGATGAAGAGAGACAGAGGGAAACAGAGATAGTGACTGATGGAGGGACAGAGAAAGACAGAGAGAGAAACAGAGAGAGAAACAGAAAACAGAGACAGAGATGGAGACAGAAAGAGAGAGATACAGAGAGAGAGAGAGAGAGAGAGAGAGAGAGAGAGAGAGAGAGAGAGAGAGAGAGAGACAGAGAGAGTGATACAGAGAAAGAGACAATGAGTGATAGAGGGAGAAAGAGAGATATATAGAGAAGGAGAGACAGAGAGAGACATAGATTAAAAGAGGAGATACAGAGGGGGAGCGAGAGAATGAGAGACAGAGAGAGAGAGAGAGAGGGAGAGAGACAGAGAGGGACTTAAATTAAGAGACAGTGTGGGAGACGGTGAGAGAGATATATAGACAGAGAGAGAAAGACAAATAAATAGCAAGAGTGTGATGAAGAGAGACAGAGGGAAACAGAGATAGTGACTGATGGAGGGACAGAGAAAGACAGAGAGAGAAACAGAGAGAGAAACAGAAAACAGAGACAGAGATGGAGACAGAAAGAGAGAGATACAGAGAGAGAGAGAGAGAGAGAGAGAGAGAGAGAGAGAGAGAGAGAGAGACAGAGAGACAGAGAGAGTGATACAGAGAAATAGACAATGAGTGATAGAGGGAGAAAGAGAGATATATAGAGAAGGAGAGACAGAGAGAGACATAGATTAAAAGAGGAGATACAGAGGGGGAGCGAGAGAATGAGAGACAGAGAGAGAGAGAGAGAGAGGGAGAGAGACAGAGAGGGACCTAAATTAAGAGACAGTTTGGGAGACGGTGAGAGAGATATATAGACAGAGAGAGAAAGACAAATAAATAGCAAGAGTGTGATGAAGAGAGACAGAGGGAAACAGAGATAGTGACTGATGGAGGGACAGAGAAAGACAGAGAGAGAAACAGAGAGAGAAACAGAAAACAGAGACAGAGATGGAGACAGAAAGAGAGAGATACAGAGAGAGAGAGAGAGAGAGAGACAGAGAGAGAGAGAGAGGACAAGAATGTGTGACAGAGATAGAGAGAGACGGAGAGTGAGAGACAGAGAGAGAGAGAGCGATAGTGACAGAAAAAGGAATGACAGAGTGACAGAGAGAGAGACAGAGGAATAGAAAACGAGTGATGGACGGAGACCGAGAGCGAGACCGAGAGAGATACAGAGAGAATGACAGAGATAGGCAGAGCGAGGGAGACATAGAGGGAGGCAGGGTGAGTGACAACGAGAGAGACAGACAGAGAGCGAGAGGGAGACAGTTCGAGAGAGAGAGAGAGACGGAGTGATTTAGAGCGAGAGACAGAGAGAGAGAGAAAGCCACAGAGTGAAATAGAGACAGTGAGAGGACGGTGACAGAGAGATACGAGGAGACAGGGAGGATACAGAGAGAGAGAGACAGCGATGAAGACAGAGATGTAGACAGATATGGAGACAGAGAGAGAATCAGAGAGAGACAGAGAATGAGGCTGGGAGAGAGACAGATAGAGAGACAGAGAGAGAACCAGAGAGAGAGAGAGAGAGACAGTGATAAAGACATAAGGTCAGAGAGTCAGACAAAATGAGAGACTGGTAGAGAGACAAAGACAGACAGTTAGAAGGAGACAGAGAGAGAGAGACAGAGAGAGTGATACAGAGAAATAGACAACGAGTGATAGAGGGAGAAAGAGAGATATACAGAGAAGGAGAGACCGAGAGAGACGGAGATTAAAACAGGAGATACAGAGGGGGAGCGAGAGAATGAGAGAGACAGAGAGGGACTTAAATTAAGAGACAGTGTGGGAGACGGTGAGAGAGATATATAGACAGAGAGAGAAAGACAAATAAATAGCAAGAGTGTGATGAAGAGAGACAGAGGGAAACAGAGATAGTGACTGATGGAGGGACAGAGAAAGACAGAGAGAGAAACAGAGAGAGAAACAGAAAACAGAGACAGAGATGGAGACAGAAAGAGAGAGATACAGAGAGAGAGAGAGAGAGAGGGAGAGAGAGAGAGAGACAGTGATATAGACATAAGGTCAGAGAGTCAGACAGAATGAGAGACTGGTAGAGAGACAAAGACAGACAGAGAGAAGGAGACAGAGAGAGAGAGACAGAGAGAGTGATACAGAGAAATAGACAATGAATGATAGAGGGAGAAAGAGAGATATATAGAGAAGGAGAGACAGAGAGAGACATAGATTAAAAGAGGAGATACAGAGGGGGAGCGAGAGAATGAGAGACAGAGAGAGAGAGAGAGACAGACAGACAGAGAGGGACTTAAATTAAGAGACAGTGTGGGAGACGGTGAGAGAGATATATAGACAGAGAGAGAAAGACAAATAAATAGCAAGAGTGTGATGAAGAGAGACAGAGGGAAACAGAGATAGTGACTGATGGAGGGACAGAGAAAGACAGAGAGAGAAACAGAGAGAGAAACAGAAAACAGAGACAGAGATGGAGACAGAAAGAGAGAGATACAGAGAGAGAGAGAGAGAGAGAGAGAGAGAGAGAGAGAGAGAGAGAGAGAGAGAGAGAGACAGAGAGACAGAGAGAGTGATACAGAGAAAGAGACAATGAGTGATAGAGGGAGAAAGAGAGATATATAGAGAAGGAGAGACAGAGAGAGACATAGATTAAAAGAGGAGATACAGAGGGGGAGCGAGAGAATGAGAGACAGAGAGAGAGAGAGAGAGAGAGGGAGAGAGACAGAGAGGGACTTAAATTAAGAGACAGTGTGGGAGACGGTGAGAGAGATATATAGACAGAGAGAGAAAGACAAATAAATAGCAAGAGTGTGATGAAGAGAGACAGAGGGAAACAGAGATAGTGACTGATGGAGGGACAGAGAAAGACAGAGAGAGAAACAGAGAGAGAAACAGAAAACAGAGACAGAGATGGAGACAGAAAGAGAGAGATACAGAGAGAGAGAGAGAGAGAGAGAGAGAGAGAGAGACAGAGAGACAGAGAGAGTGATACAGAGAAATAGACAATGAGTGATAGAGGGAGAAAGAGAGATATATAGAGAAGGAGAGACAGAGAGAGACATAGATTAAAAGAGGAGATACAGAGGGGGAGCGAGAGAATGAGAGACAGAGAGAGAGAGAGAGAGGGAGAGAGACAGAGAGGGACCTAAATTAAGAGACAGTTTGGGAGACGGTGAGAGAGATATATAGACAGAGAGAGAAAGACAAATAAATAGCAAGAGTGTGATGAAGAGAGACAGAGGGAAACAGAGATAGTGACTGATGGAGGGACAGAGAAAGACAGAGAGAGAAACAGAGAGAGAAACAGAAAACAGAGACAGAGATGGAGACAGAAAGAGAGAGATACAGAGAGAGAGAGAGAGAGAGAGAGACAGAGAGAGAGAGAGAGGACAAGAATGTGTGACAGAGATAGAGAGAGACGGAGAGTGAGAGACAGAGAGAGAGAGAGCGATAGTGACAGAAAAAGGAATGACAGAGTGACAGAGAGAGAGACAGAGGAATAGAAAACGAGTGATGGACGGAGACCGAGAGCGAGACCGAGAGAGATACAGAGAGAATGACAGAGATAGGCAGAGCGAGGGAGACATAGAGGGAGGCAGGGTGAGTGACAACGAGAGAGACAGACAGAGAGCGAGAGGGAGACAGTTCGAGAGAGAGAGAGAGACGGAGTGATTTAGAGCGAGAGACAGAGAGAGAGAGAAAGCCACAGATTGAAATAGAGACAGTGAGAGGACGGTGACAGAGAGATACGAGGAGACAGGGAGGATACAGAGAGAGAGAGACAGCGATGAAGACAGAGATGTAGACAGATATGGAGGCAGAGAGAGAGTCAGAGAGAGACAGAGAATGAGGCTGGGAGAGAGACAGATAGAGAGACAGAGAGAGAACCAGAGAGAGAGAGAGAGAGAGAGAGAGAGAGAGACAGTGATAAAGACATAAGGTCAGAGAGTCAGACAGAATGAGAGACTGGTAGAGAGACAAAGACAGACAGTTAGAAGGAGACAGAGAGAGAGAGACAAAGAGAGTGATACAGAGAAATAGACAATGAGTGATAGAGGGAGAAAGAGAGATATATAGAGAAGGAGAGACAGAGAGAGACATAGATTAAAAGAGGAGATACAGAGGGGGAGCGAGAGAATGAGAGAGAGAGAGGGACTTAAATTAAGAGACAGTGTGGGAGACGGTGAGAGAGATATATAGACAGAGAGAGAAAGACAAATAAATAGCAAGAGTGTGATGAAGAGAGACAGAGGGAAACAGAGATAGTGACTGATGGAGGGACAGAGAAAGACAGAGAGAGAAACAGAGAGAGAAACAGAAAACAGAGACAGAGATGGAGACAGAAAGAGAGAGATACAGAGAGAGAGAGAGAGAGAGAGAGAGAGAGAGAGAGAGAGAGAGAGACAGAGAGAGGACAAGAATGTGTGACAGAGATAGAGAGAGACGGAGAGTGAGAGACAGAGAGAGAGAGAGCGATAGTGACAGAAAAAGGAATGACAGAGTGACAGAGAGAGAGAGAGAGGAATGGAAAACGAGTGATGGACGGAGACCGAGAGCGAGACCGAGAGAGAAACAGAGAGAATGACAGAGATAGGCAGAGCGAGGGAGACATAGAGAGAGGCAGGGTGAGTGACAACGAGAGAGACAGACAGAGAGCGAGAGGGAGACAGTTCGAGAGAGAGAGAGAGAGAGACGGAGTGATTTAGAGCGAGAGACAGAGAGAGAGAGAAAGCCACAGAGTGAAATAGAGACAGTGAGAGGACGGTGACAGAGAGATACGAGGAGACAGGGAGGATACAGAGAGAGAGACAGCGATGAAGACAGAGATGTAGACAGATATGGAGACAGGGAGAGTGTCAGAGAGAGACAGCCAGTGAGGCAGAGAAAGAGACAGATAGAGAGACAGATAGGGAGACGGAGAGAGAGACTGAGTGAGAGACAGAGAGAAAGTGATTCGGTGAGAGAGAAAGAGAGAGAGAGATAGAGGGACAGACAGAGTGGGAGACATAAAGGGAGACAGGGAGAGAGAGATAGAGGCAGAGAGAAAGACAGAGAAATAGAAAGTGACTGATAGGGGGAGAATGAAATAGATACAGAGGGAGACGGAGAGATACAGAGAGTGCCAGTTAGAGATACAGAGATTGAGAACGAGATAGAGTGAGACAGATACAAAGACGCTTAGAGACAGAAAGAGAGAGACAACGAGTTAGAGAGAGAGACGGAGAGAGTCAGAGAGAGAGACAGAGAGAAAGTGATTCAGTGAGAAACAGAGAGACAGAGTGAGAGACAGAGTGAAAGTGATTCAGTGAGAGAGAGAGAGAGACAGAGAGGGAGACATAAAAGGAGACAGGGAGAGAGAGATAGAGGCGGAGAGAAAGACAGAGAAATAGAAAGTGACTGATAGAGGGAGAATGAGATAGATACAGAGGGAGACGGAACGAGACAGAGAGAGAGAGAGTGCGGGAGACAGACAGAGAGAGCGATAGTAATAAAAATAGTAATGACAGAGTGCCAGAGAGAGAGACAGAGGTATAGACAAAGAGTTATAGAGAGAGACCGAGAGAGATACTGAGACAGAGACAGTGAGGGATACAGAGAGAGCGACAGAGATAATGACAGCGATAGACAGAGCGAGAGAGACATAGAACGAGACAGTGTGAGAGACAGAGAGAGAGAAAAAGAGAGAGAGATGCAGAGAAATAGAAAGTGAGTGATAAAGGGAGACAGACAGAGATGCAGAGAGAGAGACAGTGATACAGAGAGAAATTGAATCAGCGTTATAGAGAGTCACAGAGACAGAGCAAGGATATATAGATAGACATTTACGTGGTCGGAGAGAGACAGTTTGAGATAGAGAGAGGGAGACAGATGGAGACAGGAAAGACACATAGTGAGAGACAGAGGGAGAATCAGAGAGACGGACAGAGAGAGAGACGGAGAGAGAGACAGAGAGAGACAAAGATAGAGAGCGAAGTAGATGGAGACAGTTATAGAGACATTGAGAGACAGAGAGAGAGAGACGGAGAGAGAGACATTGAGATAGAGATACAGAGAAAGGGAGACAGCGAGGGAGGCAGAGAGATAGCGATAGAGACAGAAAAACAAATGTCAGTTTGACAGGTAGAGAGACAGAGGAATAGTCAAAGAGTGATAGCGGGAGACCGAGAGATATACAGAGAGAGAGAGAGAGACAGAGAGGGATACAGAGAGAGCAACAGAGGTAATGACAGAGATAGACAGAGCGAGAGACATAGAGGGAGACAGGGAAAATGACAGAGAGATAGACAGAGAGAGAGGGAGAGAGAGCCAGAGAGAGACAGTGAGAGAGAAGGGGTCAGAGAGGAAGTCAAAATGAGAGACTGAAAGAGAGAAAAGGAGAGACAGAGAGAGAGTGGGTCAGTGGGAGAGAGACAGAGATGGAGACAGAAATGTAGACAAAGAGGGAAAGATGGGGACAGACAGAGAGACAGAGAAATAGACAGCGAGTGATAGAGGGAGACAGAGAGAGTTGCATAGTGACGGACAGAGAGAGTGACAGAGAGAAACGGCGAGAGAGATACAGAGATGGAGAGGCAGAAATTTAGAGAGAAAGGCAGATACAGAGGGAGAGGCAGAGAGAGAAATAGAGGGAGAGACAGAGAGACAGGGGCGGAGAAATATACGGTGAGTGATAGAGGGAGACAGAGCGAGATACTGAGTGACAGACAGAGAGAGTGACAGAGAGGGTGACAGAGAGAGAGAGAGATGGAGAAACGGAAATAGAGACGGAAAGAGAGATACAGAGGGAGAGGCAGAGAGAGAAACAGAGAGTGAGACAGACAGAGAGAGAGACGGAGGCGGAAAAGTGAGACAGATATAGAGAGGGATATAAAGACAGAGAGAATCAGAGATAGACAGAGACAGAAAGAGATAGAGATACAGCGAGAGAGACAGAGAGAGGGGGCGAGAGAGAGAAAGAGAGAGACAGAGAGACAGAGAGATTGCCTGAAGTAGATACAGATTGACAGACAGGGAGAAAGACAGACAGAGAGACAGACAGAGAGAGCGATAGTGATAGAAAAAATAATTACAAGGGGACAGAGAGTGGGACAGATGGATAGACGAAGAGTGATAGAGGGAGACCGAGAGAGATACAGAGAGGGAGACAGAGAGAGATACAGAGAGCGAGACAGAGAAAATGACAGAGATAGACAGAGCGAGAGAGACATAGAGGGAGACAGGGCGAGTGACAGAGAGAGAGGCAGAGAGAGAGAGACAGTTCGAGAGACAGAGAGAGAACCAGAGTGATACAGTGGGATAGAGAGTGGGTCAGGGTGGCAGTCATAGTGAGGGACTGAGAGAGAGACAAAGGGAGACACAGAGATGGAGACAGATAGAGAGACACAGAGAGAGAGAGTGAGTAAGTGACAGAGAGAGAGAGAGAGAGAGAGAGAGAGAGAGAGAGAGACAGACAGACAGACAGACAGAGAGGGAGACAGAAACTGAGTCAGAGTGAGAGAGATTCAGAGAGAGAGATGGAGATAAATAGACAGTGATTAATGGATAGAGTCAGATAAAGATACAGAGAGAGAGAGAGACAGAGAGAGACGGCGCGAATGACAGAGAGAGGGCGACAGAGACAGAGAGCGAGATAGAAAGTGACTGAGATAGGGACAGTGAGAGGCAGAAATAGATATACAGATAGAGACGGAGAGAGGGACAGGGAGAGAGAGATAGAGAGAGAGATACAGACAGGGAGAGCGAGAGAGAGAGACAGAGAGAGAGACAATGAGAGACAGAAAGTGACAGAGAGTGAGACAGAGAGAGACAGCGAGGAATACAGATATATAGACAGAGGGAGAGGGAGAGGGAAATTGAGTCAGTGAGAGAGAGAGTCAGAGAGGCTGATCGATGATATATATATATAGAAACATCTAGGTGGTCGGAGAGAGACAGTTCGACAAAGAGGGAAGGAATCAGATTGGGACAGGATAGAGACATAGTAAGAGACAGAGAGAGAATCAGAGAGATTGTCAGAAGGAGATAAAGAGTGACAGACACAGAGAGAGACTAAGAGAGAGACAATGATATACACAGAGAGGGAGACAGGGAAAGAGAGACAGAGAGGGAGGCAGAGAGAGAGAGACAGAGAAATTGACAGAGTGTGATAGAGGGTGACAGAGAGAAAATCAGAGAGAGATACAGAGAGATACAGAGAGATTGAGCGAGAGAGATTCAGAGGGAGAGCGAGAAAGTGAGAGACAGAGAGAGAGACAGAGAGAGATTGAAAGAAGGAGACAGAGTGGGAGACAGTGAGAGAGATATATAGACAGAGACAGAGAGACAAATAAATAGCCAGAGAGTGATGAAGAGTGATAGAGTGAAACAGATGTTGTGGCTTCTAGAGCGACAGAGCGCGACGAAGAGAGATACAGAGAGAGACACAGAGACAGAGACAGAGATGGAGACAGAGGGAGAGGGACAGAGATAGAATCAAAGCGAGAGATAGATGCATAGAGAAAGACAAAGGGAGGACAAGATAGTGTGATAGAGAGAGACAGTTAGTGAGAGACAGAGAATGAGACAGTGAGAGAGAGATCGAGAGAGACAGAAAAACGAGTGACAGAGTGTGAGAGAGAGAGAGACAGAGGACTAGGCAAAGAGTGATAGAAGGAGACCGAAATAGAAACAGAGAGAAAGACGGAGAGTGGGACAGAGAGAGTGGTACGACATACAGAGCGAGAGAGACATAGAAGGAGACAGCGAGAGTGACAGAGAGAGCCAGAGAGTGACAGTGATATAGAGGGAGCGTCAGACAGGCAGTCTTAGTGAGAGACTGAGACAGAGAAAAGTAGAGACACAGAGATGGAGACAGAGAGAGAGACAGAGAGAGAGAGACAGAGAGAGAGACAAAGGGAGAGACAGAGAGAGAGACAAAAATAGAAATAGAGAGAGATATTGAGAGATAGACAAGGAGATATAGATAGAGACGAAGAGAGAGTGACAGAGAGAGACAGAGAGGGAGACAGAGGGAGAGAGAGACGGCGAGATAGACAAAGGGTCAGAGAGTCAGACATAGTGGGAGACTGAGAGAGAGACAAAGAGAGGCACAGAGAGAGACAAAGGGACACAGTGAGAGAGTGAGTCAGCGAGAGAGAGAGACAGAGAGACAGAGCTACGGAAGAGATAAAGACAGTTAGATGGTAGGATAGAGACAGGTTGAGATACATAGATGGAGACAGATAGAGACCGAGAGAGAGACATAGAGAGGGACAGAGAGAGAATCGGAGAGAGAGTCAGAAGGAGAGACAGAGATATAGACATAGAGAGAGACAAAGATGGAGACAGAGGGAGAATTTGTGAAAGAGAGAGAGAGAGAGAGATTCAGAGAGACAGACAGAGAGAGAAAAATACAGAGAGAGTCAAAGAGAGAATCAGAAAGTGTGACTGAGAGAGAGACAGATAGATAGAGACAGCGAAAGAGAGACAGAGAAATAGACAGAGAGTGGGACACAGAGATTGAGAGCGAGTTTGAGAGAAACAGAGAGAGGCAGAGAGAGACTGGAAGAGGGAGAACAAGAGAGTGAGACAGAGAAAATGAGATGTAGACAGAGAGAGAGAAAAAGAAATAGACAGAGATTGATAAAGAGACAGATTTAAACGGATATGGTGACTGATATAGAGACAGAGAGAGACCGTGAGAGAGAGAGAGAGTCAGAGATAGAGATAGAGAGAGAGAAACAGAGATACAGAGCCAGAGAGACAGAGAGAGAAAGGCAGATGGGGAGACAGAGAGAGAGCGATTGAGAGATAGCGAGAGAGAGACAGAGAGGCACAGTGAGAGACAGAGAAATAGACAGAGAGTGATAGAGGGAGACAGAGGGAGATACAGAGAGAGGCAGAGAGAGAGAGACATAGAGAGAGACATAGGGAGAGAAAGAAAAAGAGACAGAGAGGGAGACAGATAGAGACGGAGAGAGAGACATAGTGAGGGGCAGAGAGCGAATTGGAGAGAGAGTCGGAATGAGATGCAGAGATACAGTCATAAAAGGAAACAGAGATACATAAAGAAAGACAAAGATGGAGACAGAGAGAGTGAGAGAGATAGAGATTCAGAGAGAGAGAAATACAGAGAGAGAAAACGAGACAGGGGGAGGAGAGTGACAGAGAGATACAGAGAGACAGAGAGAGAGACAGAGAAAGAATTAGAGAGAGAGAGAATGAGATAGACAGTGACAACGAGAGACAGAGAGAGGGACAGAGGGAGAGAGAGACAGTGACAGTGAGAGAGAGAGAGTCAGAGGGACAGAGGTAGAAACAGAGAGGGAGAGTCAGACGAGAGACTGCGAGAGAGCCAAAGGGAGAAACAGAGATGGAGACAGAGTGAGAAACAGATAAAGAGACAAAGAGAGAGTCAAATGGAGACAGTCAGTGAGGCAGATAGAGAGACAGAGAGAAAGACAGAGGGAGAGAGTGCGACAAGGAGAGTGAGAGACAGTGAAAGAGAGAGTGAGAGATATAGAGACAGAGCGAGATACAGAGAGAGAGCCAGAGTGAGAGACAGTGAGATAGACAGTGGGTCAGAGAGTCAGACATAGTGAGAGACCGAGAGAGAGAAAAGGAGAGACACAGAGGGGAGACAGAGAGAGAGAGAGACAGATAGAGAGACAGAGATAGGTAGAGTCAAAGAGAGAGAGAGAGACAGTGAGACAGAGCGAGGTAAGACAGATAGAGACAGTTAGATGGTCGGAGAAAGACAGATTAAGATACAGAGAGGGAGACAGATAGAGACCGAGGGAGAGACACAGAGAAGGACAGAGAGAGAATCGGAGAGAGAGTCAGACGGAGATACAGAGAGAATCAGACAGAAAGTGAGACAGAGATGGGAAGACAGAGAGGGAGACAGAGAGGGAGACAGAGAGAGAGAGTGAGAGAAAGGGAGACAGAGAGAGACAGAGTGACAGATTGAGAGACAAAGAGAGAATCAGAGAGTGAGACAGAGAGAGAGCCAGATAGTTAGTGAAAACGAGAGAGAGAGAGACAGCGAGGGAGACAGAGAGAGGGATAGAGAGAGAGGTATATATAGACAGAGAGAGAGAGTGAAAACGAGATAGAGAGATAGTGTTAGTGAGAGACAGATAGAAACAGATATAGTGACGTTTAGATTGACGGAGTGAGACAGAGAGAGAGAAAGAGAGACGCAGTGAGAGAGACAAAGAGGGAGACATTGAGAGAGAGCGTGAGAGGGAGAGAAAGTGAGACAGATTCAGAGATAGAGACAGAGAGAGGGTGATACAGAGAGAGAAAGACAGAGAGAAAGGGGCTGAAAGGGAGACGGAGGGAGAGAAAGCAACAGAGAGAGAGCGAGAGAGAGACAGAGAGATACGGTGAGAGACAGAGAAATATACAGAGAGTGATAGAGGGAGACAAAGAGAGATACATAGAGAGAGAGGGAGACAGAGAGAGGGACATAGAGAGAGACAAAGAAAGATTCAGAGAGAGAAACAGAGGGGGGGACAGATAAAAAGACAGAGAGAGAGATTGAGTCAGCGTGTGAGAGAGGCAGAGAGACAGAGCAAGGGAAGTGAGAGGGAAATATGTGATCAGAGAGAGAGACAGATTGAGATATAGAGAAGGAGAGAGAGCGGGAGAGAGACAGAGAGAGACTAAGACGGAATCAGAGAGTGAAACTAGAGATAGACAAGAGGGACAGAGAGAGACACAGAGAGAGCTAGAGAGAGACAGATATAGAGACAGTGAGATATATAGAGGTTCAGACAGTCAGACATAATGAGATACTGAGAGAGAGAGAGACAAAAAGAAACACAGTGAGGGAGACAGAGAGAGAGACAGAGAGAGAGACAGAGAGAGACAGAAAGAAAGAGACAGATAGAGACAGATAGAGAGAGATGTAGAAATAGATAAAGTGGGAGAGCCAGAGATAGAGACGGAATGAGAGACAGAGGGTGAGAGAGAGTGAGGCAGAGAGAGAGACAGATGGAGAAACAGAGAGAGAGGCAGATAGGGAGACATTGAAAGAGATTGAGTCAGCGAATGAGAGTGACCGAGAGACAGAGCAAAGGAAGAGAGAGAGTGTGATGGAGGATCAGATAGAGACAGTTTGACATACAGAGAGGGATAGAGATAGAGACAGGGGAAGAGACAACGAGATAGAGAGAGGAAGACTGGGAGAGAGACAGAGAGAGAGAGAGACAGAGAGTGAGAGATTACGACAGAGATAGGGAGGCAGTAAAATAGACAGAGAGTGAGACAGAGGGCGAGACAGAGTGAGAGACCTACAGGGAGGTAGAGATAGAATCTGAGAGAGAAAGATAGAGTGACGCAGAGAAACAGAAAGTGAGTGACAACGAGACAGATAGAAAGAGAGAGAGACAGACAGAGAGTGAGACAGATGGAGAGAGAAAGATAGACAGAGCGAGGACAGGGACAGAGATAGAGACAGAGGGAAAAGAGGAGACCGAGAGATTGGCGGAGGTGGAATCAAAGATAGACACAGATATAGTGACAGAGAGAGAGTCAGAGTGAGAGACAAAGAAACAGAGAGCGAGAGAGAGACAGAGAGAGTGACAATGAGAGAGACAGAGAAAGTCGGAGAGTGAGACAGATCGAGAGACTGAGAGAAAGAGACCAAGATAGAGACCAAGATAGAGACAGAGAGGTAGACGGGGAGAGATTCAGTGAGAGAGAGAGAGATGGAGCGATGGAAGAGAGAAAGAGAGAGATAGATGGTCAGAGAGAGAGACAGACTGAGATACAGAGAGGGTGACCGATGGAGACAGAGAGAGAAGAGAGAGAGACAGAGAGAGGGGGCGCGTGAGAGAGAGTGTGAGTTACAGAGAAAAAGACAGAGAGACACTGAGATAAAGACAGAGAGAGACTGAGAGATAGACAGAGAGAGAGAGACAGAGAGAGAGAGAGAGAGAGAGAGACAGAGAGAGAGAGGCAGAGAGAGACAGTGAGAAAGATACGGAGACGGAGAGCGAGACAGAGGGAAAGCCAGAGATACAGGTATAGATACACGGTGGGACACATAGGAAGAGACAGAAAGAGAGACAGTGAAAGAGAGTGTGACAGAGATACAGAGAGTTAGGGAGAGGCAGAGTGAGAGACGGATAGACAGACAGATACAGAGACAGAGAAAGACACAGAGAGACATTGGGGAGACAAAGGTAGAGACGGAATTAGAGACATAGAGAGGTACAGAGAGTCAGAGACAGACAGAGACACGAAGACAGAGAGAGAAGCTGAGCGATAGTCACAGATAGATACAAAAAGTTAGACAGAGCGTGAGACGGAGAGAGAGAGCCAGAGAGAGACAGAGAAAGACAGAGGGAGATTGAGCGAAGGAGAGAGAGACAGAGTGAGACAGAGAGAGAGTCAGAGAGACAGAGTGAGAGAGAGAGAGATGAAAAGAGAGAGAGAGAGAGAGAGAGAGAGAGAGAGAGAGACAGAGGGAGAGAGAGAAAGACAGAGGGAGATTGAGCGAAGGAGAGTGAGACAGAGTGAGACAGAGAGAGAGAGTCAGAGAGACAGATTGAGAGAGAGAGTTGAAAAGAGAGAGAGAGAGAGAGAGAGGGAGAGAGAGAGAGAGACAGAGAGAGAGAGACAGAGGGAGAGAGAGAAAGACAGAGGGAGATTGAGCGAAGGAGAGTGAGACAGAGTGAGACAGAGAGAGAGAGTCAGAGAGACAGATTGAGAGAGAGAGATGAAAAGAGAGAGAGAGAGAGAGAGAGAGAGAGGGAGACAGAGAAAGTGACAGAGAAAGTGACAGAGCGACAGTGTGTGTGACAGTGAGAGAGAATGAGATTTAGACAGCGGGAGAGACAGAGACAGAGAGACAGAGTCAGATAGAGAGACGGAACTAGAGACAAATTAGAAGACAGAGATAGAAACATAGAGAGAGAGTGTGTGAGAGATACATAGAGAGTGGTAGAGGCGGAGAGAAAGACGGATAGAGAGACAGATAGGGAGACAGAGTTACAGACATAGAGGGAGTCAGACAGAGACACAGAGAGAGAGACAGAGAGAGAGAGACAGATATAGAGTCAAGCAGATAAACAGGGAGAAAGACAGAGATGCAGAGAGAGAGACAGAGAGATAGACAGAGATAGAGAGAGACAGCAGAGATACACAGTGAGAGATTCAGATAGAGAAACAGAGTGAGAGAGTGAGAGAAATATTGTGTGACGGGGGACAATGTGAGCCAGAAAGATAGAGCCAGATATAGAGGCAGAGAGAGAGACAGAGGGAGAGACAGACGAGAGGTACATAGTGACAGAGATAGAGACAAAATGTGAGACAGAGTAAGAGACGGACAGATTTAGTGGGCTTGATTGTGAGAGATACAGTGGGAGAGAGATAGGCAGAGAGAAAGACGGATAGAAAGACAGATAGAGAGACAGAAAGAGAGAAAGATAGAGAGGCAGTGAGAGAGACAGTGATCGAGGCAGACGAAGATACATAGATAGAGACAGAAAGAGAGACAGAGAAAGACAGAGATAGAGACAAACATACAGACGGAGTGATAGATAGAAAGAGAAAGAGACAGGGTCAGAGACAGCGACTGTCACAGAGAGAAATAGACAGAGAGCGACGGACAGGGAGACAGAGAGTGAGTCAGAGTGAGAGACAGAGAGAGAGACAGATAGAGGGACTGAGAAAGAGAGACAGAGAGAGCGAGACAGATATTGAGTTATAGAGAGAGACAGAGAGAGAGATGCAGAGAGAGAGACAGAGCGAGAGAGAGAGAGAGCGAGATAGAGAGACACAAAGATAGGGACATTATGGGCGACAGAGAAAGAGGCAGAGAGAGTGACAGATAGAGATATTGACAGAGAGAGAGATAGCGAGTGAGATAGAGAGAGAGAGACAGATAGACAGAGGGAGATAGACAGAGGGCGAGAGAGAATTAGACAGAGAGAGAGTGACAGAGAGAGATAGAAAGAGACAGAGATAGATAGAGAGAGATAGAGATGGGGACATTGTGGGCGACAAAGAAAGTGGCAGAGAGAGAGACGGATAGAGAGGCATAGAGAGAGAGAATGTGACAGAGTGACTGAAAATGAGAGAGACTGAGATGAAGAGAGAGAGAGGGAGTGAGACAGGAGGAGAGACAGAGAGAGAGACAGAGAGGGAGACAGTGAGAGAAACAGAGAGAGTGAGCGACAGAGAGAGAGACAGAGCGAGAAACAGCGAGTTACAGTGAGTGACACGTAGAGACAGAAAGAGAGAGAGCGACATATAAAGAGACAGAGAGAGAGACAGTTAGATAGACAGAGTGAGCGAATGAGAGAGAGCAGAGAGGGAGACAGAGTGAGATTCATGTACATGAACGAAAAGAGAGACAGCGAGAGAGACAGTGAGAGAAACATAGAGAGAGTGAGAGAGAGTGAGATACAGAGTCAGAGAGGGACACAGCGAGAGAGACACAGAGCTAGACATGTGTTGTGCCAGAGAGAGGGACAGAGAAAGAGACAATGATAGAGGTACAGAGTGAGAGACAGAGAGAGGCAGAGAGTGAGACAGAGAGAGCGACAGAGCGAGAGACAGAGAGAGTGACAGAGAGAGAGACAGAGAGATAGAGAGGGATAGATACAAACAGATAGACAGAGAGAGAGACACAGCGAGAGATATAGTGAGATTCAGAGAGAGAGATACAGTGAGAGAGAAAAAGAGACAGAGTGACAAATAGAGAGACGGAGGGAGAGAGACAAAGATAGACCGACAGATTGACTGAAAGGGGGAAAGAAAGATATATCGCGAGAGAGAAAGAGACAGAAAATGCAACAGAGAGAGAGACAGACAGAGTGTCAGAGAGTGAGAGACAGAGAGAGAGAGACAAAGAGAGACAGAGAGAGAGACAGAGAGGGTGACGGAGATAGAGACAGAGAGAGAGTCAGAGAGAGAGAGACGGAGAAAGATAAATTCAAGGACAGATAGAGAGAGAGAGATGGAGTGATACAGAGTGGGTTGGAGAGAGTGACAAATAGAGAGAGAGAGAGAGACAGAGACAGAGACAGAGAGTGATAGAGACTGAGATATATAAAGAGACAAACAGAATTAGAGACAGAAATAGAGAGAGCGACAGAGATAGAGTAAGACAGAGATGGAAAGACGCACATAGTGTTATTGAGACAGAGAAATACAAATTCAGTGACGGAGAGAGAGAGAGATTGAGATAATGAGAGATAGTGATAAATACAGAGAGAGAGAAACAGAGAAAGAGACAGGGAGTGCAACAGAGAATTTGACAGAGAGAGAGACAGACAGAGTGTCAGAGAGTGAGAGACAGAGAGAGAGAGACAAAGAGAGACAGAGAGAGAGACAGAGAGGGTGACGGAGATAGAGACAGAGAGAGAGTCAGAGAGAGAGAGACGGAGAAAGATAAATTCAAGGACAGATAGAGAGAGAGAGATGGAGTGATACAGAGTGGGTTGGAGAGAGTGACAAATAGAGAGAGAGAGAGAGAGACAGAGACAGAGACAGAGAGTGATAGAGACTGAGATATATAAAGAGACAAACAGAATTAGAGACAGAAATAGAGAGAGCGACAGAGATAGAGTAAGACAGAGATGGAAAGACGCACATAGTGTTATTGAGACAGAGAAATACAAATTCAGTGACGGAGAGAGAGAGAGATTGAGATAATGAGAGATAGTGATAAATACAGAGAGAGAGAAACAGAGAAAGAGACAGGGAGTGCAACAGAGAATTTGACAGAGAGAGACAGAGCGAGAGGGAGACAGAAGGCGAGACAGACAGAGAGAGAATGGCAGCGAAACAGCGAGAGACTGAGAGAAATACATAGTGAGAGACAGCGAGAGACAGACAGAGTGAGAGACGGAATTCGAGACGTGAAGTGAGACTCAGGGAGAGACAGAGAGATTTACACAGAGAGAGACAGAGTGTGTGCCAGAGAGTGAGACGGAGAGAGACGGTGATAGCGAAATATAGGGGGACACAGAGTCATACAGAGAGAGAAGGAGAGAGAGAGACAGAGTGGTAGACAGACAGAGAGACATAGTGAGAGAGAGAAGGAATGTGGGAGAGAGTCCGAGAGGTATAGACAGGGAGAGAGAGACAGAGAGAGAGACAGAGAGACAAAGAAAAAGAGACAAAGAGAGAGCGATAGAGAGGGAGAGTGTGATAGAGAGAGAGACAGGGAGAGAGACAGAGAGATAGACAGAGCGGGAGATAGAGGGAGAGACAGAAAGTGAGACAGAGATAGAGACAGAGCGAGAGATGGAGAGAGAGAGAGACAGAGAGAGACACAGAAAGAGAGACACAGAGATTGAGAGAAGGACACAAAGAGAGAGAGACGGAGATAGAGACCAGGAGAACGACAGGGAGTTGTCAGACAGAGAGGCAGAGAGAGATTCAGAGAGAAAAAGATAGAGAAACAAAATGGGAGAGAGAGAGTCAGAGAGAGGCAGTGATAGAGACAGAGAGAGACAGAGATTGAGATAGAGAGATATAGATGGAAATCGAGAGAAAGAGGGACAAAGAGAGGAAGACAGAGATATAGACGGAGAATGAGAGCGAAAGAGATGGAGACAGAGAGAGTTACAGAGAGAGAGACAGAGACAGCGACAGAGAGAGACCCAAGGAGATTCGTAGAGGAGACAGAGAAATAGACAGAGAGACAGACGGAGAGAGAGACAGACCGAGAGACAGAGAGAGAGAGACAGTCAGAGTGACATAGAGAGAGACAGGAAGAGAGTTATTTGTAGAGACAGAGATCGAGAGAGTGAGAGTGAGAGTGGGAGTGAGATCGAGTGAAGGAGGGACAGAGAGAGAGACAGAGAGAGAGAGCGACAGAGAGAGAGCGACAGAGAGAGAGAGCGACAGAGAGAGAGCGACAGAGAGAGAGTTAGATAGAGAGACGGAGATTGGGAGAGTGAGAGTGAGAATGGGAGAGAGGAGGAGTGAAGAGTGTCCGACAGAGAGACAGAGAGGGACAGAAACAGAGGTAGAGAAAGACAAACAGCGAGTGAGACAGAAATAGATAGAGCGACAATCAGAGAGAGAGTCAGAGTGAGAGACAGAGGGTTAGATAGAGAGACAGAAAGATGCAAATTGAGATACAGAGGGACAGCGAGAGAGACAGAGAGATACAGAAAGAGAAATACGTAGAAAGATTGAGGGAATTAGAGAAGTTGAGGGACTGAGAGAGAGTTTGAGCCAGAGAGAAAGCGAAACATACAGAAAGACTGATAGAGAGACAGAGAGAGAGATCGAGAGGGAGACAGAGAGAGACAGATAGATTGACAGATTGAGAGACTGAGCGAGAGAGTGAGAGAGAGACAGAGAGACAGAAAGAGAGACAGAGAATGATACAGAGAGACATAGACAGCCACACGGTTAGCCAGAGGGATACAGAGTAAGAGAGACGGATTTTGATAGTGACAGAGGGAGAGAGGGCCATAATGTGAGAGAGAGATTTAGAGAGACAGAGAGATTGACAGAGAGAGAGGCAGAAATAGAGACAGAAAGAGAGACACAGCGAGAGACAGAGAGGGTGAGAGAGAGACAGAGAGAGAGAGTCAGAGATAAATACATATTGGGAGACAGCGAGAGAGATTCCAAGTGAGTGACAGAGGGAGATACAGAGAGGGAGACGGAGAGAGAGACACAGAGAGAGACAGAGTTAGAGACGGATAGAGAGACAGAGAGAGAGAGACAGAGACTGAGGCAGAGAGAGAGACAGATAGAGAGACAGTGGATGAGGTATAGGTAGAGTGTGATACGAAGTTAGACAGATAGAAAGACGGGGAGAAACAGGGAGAGAGAGTGATATATGTAAAGAGAGAGAGACAGAGAGTGAGACACAGAGAGAAAGACAAAGAGAGAGACAGAGATAGAGATCGATAGAGGAAGAGAGTGAGAGAAACCGAGACAGAGAAAGAGAGAGACAGAGAGAGAGACAGAGAGGGTGACGGAGATAGAGACAGAGAGAGAGTCAGAGAGAGAGAGACGGAGAAAGATAAATTCAAGGACAGATAGAGAGAGAGAGATGGAGTGATACAGAGTGGGTTGGAGAGAGTGACAAATAGAGAGAGAGAGAGAGACAGAGACAGAGACAGAGAGTGATAGAGACTGAGATATATAAAGAGACAAACAGAATTAGAGACAGAAATAGAGAGAGCGACAGAGATAGAGTAAGACAGAGATGGAAAGACGCACATAGTGTTATTGAGACAGAGAAATACAAATTCAGTGACGGAGAGAGAGAGAGATTGAGATAATGAGAGATAGTGATAAATACAGAGAGAGAGAAACAGAGAAAGAGACAGGGAGTGCAACAGAGAATTTGACAGAGAGAGAGACAGACAGAGTGTCAGAGAGTGAGAGACAGAGAGAGAGAGACAAAGAGAGACAGAGAGAGAGACAGAGAGGGTGACGGAGATAGAGACAGAGAGAGAGTCAGAGAGAGAGAGACGGAGAAAGATAAATTCAAGGACAGATAGAGAGAGAGAGATGGAGTGATACAGAGTAGGTTGGAGAGAGTGACAAATAGAGAGAGAGAGAGAGACAGAGACAGAGACAGAGAGTGATAGAGACTGAGATATATAAAGAGACAAACAGAATTAGAGACAGAAATAGAGAGAGCGACAGAGATAGAGTAAGACAGAGATGGAAAGACGCACATAGTGTTATTGAGACAGAGAAATACAAATTCAGTGACGGAGAGAGAGAGATTGAGATAATGAGAGATAGTGATAAATACAGAGAGAGAGAAACAGAGAAAGAGACAGGGAGTGCAACAGAGAATTTGACAGAGAGAGACAGAGCGAGAGGGAGACAGAAGGCGAGACAGACAGAGAGAGAATGGCAGCGAAACAGCGAGAGACTGAGAGAAATACATAGTGAGAGACAGCGAGAGACAGACAGAGTGAGAGACGGAATTCGAGACGTGAAGTGAGACTCAGGGAGAGACAGAGAGATTTACACAGAGAGAGACAGAGTGTGTGCCAGAGAGTGAGACGGAGAGAGACGGTGATAGCGAAATATAGGGGGACACAGAGTCATACAGAGAGAGAAGGAGAGAGAGAGACAGAGTGGTAGACAGACAGAGAGACATAGTGAGAGAGAGAAGGAATGTGGGAGAGAGTCCGAGAGGTATAGACAGGGAGAGAGAGACAGAGAGAGAGACAGAGAGACAAAGAAAAAGAGACAAAGAGAGAGCGATAGAGAGGGAGAGTGTGATAGAGAGAGAGACAGGGAGAGAGACAGAGAGATAGACAGAGCGGGAGATAGAGGGAGAGACAGAAAGTGAGACAGAGATAGAGACAGAGCGAGAGATGGAGAGAGAGAGAGACAGAGAGAGACACAGAAAGAGAGACACAGAGATTGAGAGAAGGACACAAAGAGAGAGAGACGGAGATAGAGACCAGGAGAACGACAGGGAGTTGTCAGACAGAGAGGCAGAGAGAGATTCAGAGAGAAAAAGATAGAGAAACAAAATGGGAGAGAGAGAGTCAGAGAGAGGCAGTGATAGAGACAGAGAGAGACAGAGATTGAGATAGAGAGATATAGATGGAAATCGAGAGAAAGAGGGACAAAGAGAGGAAGACAGAGATATAGACGGAGAATGAGAGCGAAAGAGATGGAGACAGAGAGAGTTACAGAGAGAGAGACAGAGACAGCGACAGAGAGAGACCCAAGGAGATTCGTAGAGGAGACAGAGAAATAGACAGAGAGACAGACGGAGAGAGAGACAGACCGAGAGACAGAGAGAGAGAGACAGTCAGAGTGACATAGAGAGAGACAGGAAGAGAGTTATTTGTAGAGACAGAGATCGAGAGAGTGAGAGTGAGAGTGGGAGTGAGATCGAGTGAAGGAGGGACAGAGAGAGAGACAGAGAGAGAGAGCGACAGAGAGAGAGCGACAGAGAGAGAGAGCGACAGAGAGAGAGCGACAGAGAGAGAGTTAGATAGAGAGACGGAGATTGGGAGAGTGAGAGTGAGAATGGGAGAGAGGAGGAGTGAAGAGTGTCCGACAGAGAGACAGAGAGGGACAGAAACAGAGGTAGAGAAAGACAAACAGCGAGTGAGACAGAAATAGATAGAGCGACAATCAGAGAGAGAGTCAGAGTGAGAGACAGAGGGTTAGATAGAGAGACAGAAAGATGCAAATTGAGATACAGAGGGACAGCGAGAGAGACAGAGAGATACAGAAAGAGAAATACGTAGAAAGATTGAGGGAATTAGAGAAGTTGAGGGACTGAGAGAGAGTTTGAGCCAGAGAGAAAGCGAAACATACAGAAAGACTGATAGAGAGACAGAGAGAGAGATCGAGAGGGAGACAGAGAGAGACAGATAGATTGACAGATTGAGAGACTGAGCGAGAGAGTGAGAGAGAGACAGAGAGACAGAAAGAGAGACAGAGAATGATACAGAGAGACATAGACAGCCACACGGTTAGCCAGAGGGATACAGAGTAAGAGAGACGGATTTTGATAGTGACAGAGGGAGAGAGGGCCATAATGTGAGAGAGAGATTTAGAGAGACAGAGAGATTGACAGAGAGAGAGGCAGAAATAGAGACAGAAAGAGAGACACAGCGAGAGACAGAGAGGGTGAGAGAGAGACAGAGAGAGAGAGTCAGAGATAAATACATATTGGGAGACAGCGAGAGAGATTCCAAGTGAGTGACAGAGGGAGATACAGAGAGGGAGACGGAGAGAGAGACACAGAGAGAGACAGAGTTAGAGACGGATAGAGAGACAGAGAGAGAGAGACAGAGACTGAGGCAGAGAGAGAGACAGATAGAGAGACAGTGGATGAGGTATAGGTAGAGTGTGATACGAAGTTAGACAGATAGAGAGACGGGGAGAAACAGGGAGAGAGAGTGATATATGTAAAGAGAGAGAGACAGAGAGTGAGACACAGAGAGAAAGACAAAGAGAGAGACAGAGATAGAGATCGATAGAGGAAGAGAGTGAGAGAAACCGAGACAGAGAAAGAGAGAGACAGAGAGAGAGACATAGAGAGAGACAGAGAGACAGATATAGAGACGGAGTGAGAGACAGAGAGAGATTCAGAGAGAAATAATAATAGAGAGAGCGAGATAGAGAGACAATGAGGGAGAGAGTGAGAGAGAAAGCGAGAGAGATGGAGACAGAAATGGGGAGGTAGACAGACAGAGAGAGAGCGAGAGAATTTGAGAGAACGACAGAGAGAGACAGATACAGAGAGAGACATAATGTGAGAGACGGATAGAGAGAGATAGAGAGACAGAGGGATACAGGTTAAGAGACAGAGAGTGAGAAAGCGAGAGACAGCGAGAGAGATACAGAGAGGGAGACAGAGCGAGAGAGAGAGAGAGATAGTGAAAGACAGATAGATACACAGAGAGACAGCGAGACAGGGATAGATACAGAGAGACAGACACAGCCAAAGTTTGAGACAGAAAGAGATGCAGAGATAGAGGGAGACAGATTGAAATGGTGAGGGATGTAGAGAGAGTCAGAGATAGAGACATAGAAAGAGCGACATAAAGTGGGAGCGAGATTCAGAAAGACAGAGAGAGTGACCGAGAGACAGGCAGAGAGATAGACAGAGAGAGAGACAGAGAGAGAGACAGTGGATGAGGTATAGGTAGAGTGTGAAACGGAGTTAGACAGATAGAAAGACGGCGAGAGACAGGGAGAGAGGATGATATATGTATAGAGAGAGAGACAGAGAGAGAGACAGAGAAAGAGATTGGTAGAGGAAGATAGTGAGAGAAACAGAGACAGAGAAAGAGAGAGACAGAGAGAGAGACATAGAGACAGACTGACAGAGAGAGAGTGAGACAGACAGATAGAGAGACAGAGAGGCAGAGACAGCCAGTGAGAGAGAGACAGAGAGTGATACAGAGAGAGAGAGACAGGGATTGTGACCGGGGGAGAAAGGGTCACAGATAGAGACAGGGGGAGAGAGAGAGATATAATGTGAGACAGAGACTGAAAGAGAAAGACAGAGAGAGACAGAGATAGAGTCAGACGGGGTGAGAGACAGACAGAGAGAGAAATATACAGAGAGAAATAAACATCCAGAAAGAGAGACATAGTGGGAGACAGAGAGACAGAGATACAAGCAGATTAACAGACAGAGAGAGATTCAGAGAGAGAGATAAAGAGAGAGACAGGGAGATCTAGAGACAGTGAGAAATAGAGTGTGAGAGACAGCAAGATTGAGTGACAGATAGAGAGAGATAGAGACAGAGATATGGAGAGAGACACACAGAGAGAAACACAGAAATTTAGAGAGCGACAGAGAGAAGATTGAATGGCGGAGAAGAAGACAGTGAGGTATAAATAGAGGAAATAGAGAGAGAGACTCAGAGAGAAAGAGAGAGAGCGATATAGTTTGTGGGACAGAGAGGGAGAGAGAGAGACAGGGAGAGGGACAGAGAGAGATGCAGAGAGAGAGAGAGACAGAGACAGAAACAGCGAGAGACAGAGAAAGAGACAGAGAGCGGGACGGAGAGAGACAGATAGATTGACAGAGAGAGACAGAGAGTGAGGCGGTGAGGGAGACACAGCGAGCGACAGAGAGAGTGCGACAGATACAGAGAAAGATAGAGAAGGAGACAGATAGAGCGAGATAGAGAGACAGATTGATGCAGGTTGAGGGAGAGAGAGACAGAGAGCGAAACAGAGAGATAGAGAGACAGAGAGAGAGAGAGACAGAGAGAGACATATAGAAAGACATTGAATGGGACAGAGAGACAGATAGAGAGAGACACAGAGGGTGAGCGAGAGGCAGATAGAGAGATATATAAAGAGACAGAGAGGCAGAGTGAGAGAATCATAGAGAGTGACAGATACAGTGGGAGAGATAGAGTGAGAGACATAGAGATAGACGTAGATAGAAAAAAGGAGGTAGACAGAGAGAGAATCATAGACAGAGAGAGAGACAGAGAGAGATACAGAGAGAGACGAAAAGAGACAGAGAGAGAAACAGTATGAGACAGAGAGAGTCATAGAGATAGGCAGAGAGATTGACAGAATCAGAGACAGAGATTGAGACGGAGAGAGAGACAGATAGTGACAGAGGGAGGGAGAGTCACAGAGAGAGTCAGAGAGAGAGAGACAGAGAGAGAGATACAGAGAGAGAGAGACTGAGAGAGGGACGGGCAGAGAAACGGGGAGAGAGACAGAGTTGAAGACAGATAGAGAGACAGATTGAAAGATAGATAGACAGTGAGGGAGACAGATAGAGAAACAGAGAGTGAGAGGGAGAGGAATACAGAAAGAGAGACAGAGAGAGAGACAGGGAGTGATACAGAGGGAGGGACAGAATGGGAGACAGGTAGGAACAGTCAGAGCGGCGGAGAGAGGGACATAGCGACAGAGGAAGATAGAATGGCAGAGAAGGGGACTGAGAGATAGAAATAGAGAGAGACAGTGAGAGAGAGAGAATCAGGAGGATCGAGAGAGCGATAAACACAGAGGGAGAGACCGAGAGAGAGACATAGATAGATGCAGTGACAGGGACAGCGAGAGACAGAGAAAGTGACAGAGGGCGAGAGTGAGAGAGAGACAGATAGATTGACAGTGATAGAGACACAGCGAGCGACAGAGAGACTGTCAGGGAGAGGAATACAGAGAGAGACGGTGATAGAGAAATAGAGTGGGACACAGTCAGACACAGAGAGAGAGACAGAGTGAGAGAGAGACAAAGGGAGACTGAGAGAGAGGCAGAGAGAGAATGACAGAGAGAATGATAAAGAGAAAGATGCAGAGAGAGACTGAGAGAGAGACAGAGAGAGGGACGGAGTTAGAGAGAGAGCTAGCGAGACAGAGTGAGAGATATAGAGAGGGACAGAGAGATAGAGAGAGTGATAGAGTGACAGGGAGTGTGTGAGAGTTAGAGAGGGAGAGATCGAGAGAGTGAGAGAGTGACAGAGAGAGTTTGAGAATTAGAGAGAGAGACAGAGGGAGAAACAAAGTGGGAGAGAGAAAGAGAGACAGAGAGACAGAGAGAGAGAGGGCGACAGAGAGAGTCAGGGAGAGAAGGTGAGACAGAGAAATGGAGAGTGACAGAGGAAGAGATACGTAGATAGATAGACACATTGTGAGAGACACAGAGAATCATAATGAGAGAGGGACAGAGAGAGATTGAAATAGAGAGAGAGTTTTATATAGACAGACAGAGTATGAGAAACGGTGAGAGAGAGAGCGACTGAGAGGATGAGATAGATACAGTGACCGAAAAGGACAGCGAGAGACGGAGAGAGATAGAGACAGGTAAAGAGAGGGTGACGGAGTGAGTGGGAGACAGAGAGAGGGAGACAGAGAGAGAGTGGGGGAGAGAGTGAGAGAGAGGCAGACAGAGAGTGACAGAGAGAGAGAGGGACAGAGAGAAAGAAACAGGGAGAGAGACAGCGAGAGAGACAGAGGGAGAGATACTGAGAGACAGAGGTTGAGACTGATAATGAGAGAGAGGCAGAGAGAGTGAGCGACTTCGAGAGAGGGAGACCGAGTAAAAGTGACAGAGAGACCGTTAGAGACATAAACGGAGAGACAGAGAGAGAGACATTGAGAGAGATTGAGAGACACATAGAGAGAGAAAGACAGAGGGAGATAGTGTGACAAAGGGATAAAGGGAGACAAATAGATAGAGTCAGAGAGAGAGACAGAGAGATAGAAAGAGAGAGAGAGGCAGAGATATAGAAAAAAAAAGACAGAGATGCGAGAGGCAGAGAGTGTGAGAGATACGAAGAGAGAGAATGGCAAAGAGAGAAAGATAGAGAGATACATGGGGAGAGAGAGAGAGAGACAAAGAGAGAAACATGAGAGAGATTGAGAGACAGAGAGAGAAACAGAGAGAGAGACCGAGTGAGAGAGATACAGAGAAAGACAGCGACTGAGAGAGAGACGGAGACAGAGTCAGACAGAGTGACAGAGCGGGAGACAGAAAGTGATCCAGAGAGAGAGAGCTAGATAGAGACAGAGAGAGAGAAAGAGAGAGAGATGAACAGACAGATCGAGAGAGAATGACAGAGAAAGAGTGTGACAGAGTGATAGAGGGAGAGGGAGAGACCGAGCGAGAGAGAGACAGATAGAGAGAGACAGTGACAGAGAAAGAGGCGGACAGTGGGAGACAGAGAGAGAGACAGACCGGGAGGTAGAGTGTGTGAGAAACAGAGAGGAAGAAATACAGGGCGAGAGACAGACGGAATGATAGAGAGAGGCAGAGAGAGAAACAGGATAGAGAGTGAAAGACAGGAGAGAGAGACAGAGAGCGAGAGACTGACAGAGAGACAGAGAGAGACAAGTAGAGACTTAAACAGAGATAAAGAGAGAGACAGAGAGAGGTAGAGACAGAGCGAGCGAGGTTGACAGAGAGATAGATGGAGAGGGAGACGGAGAGTTAGAGAGACAGCGAGAGAGACACAGAGGCGAAGAAAGATACAGACAGAGATGGGAGCGAGAGGGAGGGTGAAATGTGCAGATAGAGCGAGACAGAGGGAAACGGAGTGAGAGACCAAGGGAAATATACACAAAGAGAGACAGAGAGAGAAACAGGAGAGAGAACGAGAGACAGAGTGAGAAACAAAGCGAGAGACAGAGACAGAGACGGTGATAGAGAATGACAGACGGAGAGATAAAGACAGAGGGGGACAGAGAGACACAGAGAGAGCGAGAAATCGGGAGAGAGAGAGAGAGAGACAGGGAGAGACAGATAGAGAAATAGAGAGAGAGATTGAGAGACAGAGAGCGAGTGCGAGATAGGGATTAACGGGGACTTAAATAGAGAGAGGCTTATAGAGAGACTGCAGTAGAGAGAGCGACAGAGAGAGAGAAACAGAGAGAGAGACAGAGAGATAGAATGAAAGACAGTGAGAGATACAGAGAGTGAGACAGAGGGAAAGAGAGACAAAGAGAGAGACTGTGAGATAGTGACAGATAGACAGTAAGAGACGGAGAGGGCGATACCGAGGTTGAGACAGAGAGAGAGAGACAGTGAGGGAGACAGAGGGAGATAGAGAGACAGTGAGATAGAGAGAGACAGATAGAGAGACTCAGTGATAGAGAGAAGGAGAGAGAGTCCGAGAGAGAAAGACAGAGCGAGAGAGAAAGGCAGAGAGATTGAAACAGAAAGAGCGAGAAAGATACAGAGACAGATACAGAGAGGGAAAGAGTTAGATATACAAAGACATAGAAAAAGGCAGACAGTTATGAGAGGGACAGAGGGAATGAGAGAGACAAAGACAGAGAGAGAAAGAGAAAGAGAGATTCAGTGAGACAGATATATATATATATATATATATATATATCTATAGGGAGAGAGAGAGAGAGAGAGGGAGAAAGATGGACAGACAGTGATAAAAACAGGAGGTTGTGAGAGACGGAGAGAGAATCAGAGAGAGAGATACAGAGCTAGATAGATAGCGAGAGTGAGACAGAGAGAGGTAGTGAGAGACAGAGACGGAGAGAGAGACGGAGAGAGAGAGAGAGAGAAAGGGAGTGAATCAGAGAGAGAGATAGAAAGAGGGGAAGATAGAGATAGAGGGATAGAGAGATGGAGAGTGAGAGACAGAGAGAAAGAGAGACAGAGACAAAGACATTGACAGGCAGAAATGAGAGACAAAGGAATAATGAGAGAGACAGAGGGAGAGAGCGAGAGACAGAGAAATAGAGAGTGAAAGACAGAGTGAGAGAGATGCAGAGAGAAAGAGAGAGGGAGTGAGAAACAGATAGACAAACAGGAGTGAGAGTGAGAGAGAGAGAAACAGAAAGAAAGACAGAGAGAGCGTGAGAGACAGTGAGAGAGAGCGACATAGTGAGAGATAGAGACAAAGGGAGGGAGAGTGTGAGACAGAGAGAGGGTGAGAATGGGAGATGGAGAGAGTCATAGAGAGAGAGAGTGATCAAGAGAGACGGAGAAAAGGAGACAAAAAGAGACAGAGAGAGATTTAGACATAGAGAGAGACAGAGAGAGACAGGCAGTGAGTAAGAGGGAGACAGAGTGATAGAGAGATAGAGAGAGATAAAGACCGACAGAGTGAGAGAGAGATAGAGGGATAGAAAGACAGAGAAAGATACAGAGAGTGACAGAGAGGCACAGAAGTAGAGAGAGGCAGCGAGAGAGAGAGAGAGAGATACCGTGAGAGAGATACAGAGAGAGAGAGACACAGAGAGAAAAGGAGAGAGTTAGAGACAGAGGGGGACAGAGAATCAGATAGAGTGAAAGAATAATTGAAAGTGAGAGAGTAGCAGTGACAGAGTGAAAGACATTGGGAGAAAGACTGAGAGATGGAGAGAGACAGAGAGAGAGACAGAGAGAGAGTGGCAGAGAGAGAGGGACAGATAGAGAGACAGGAGAGACAGACAGAGTTACAGAAAGAGCCAGAGAGACAGAAAGAGAGTGAGCGAGAGAGAGAGAGAGAGAAAGAGAGAGGGAGAGATAATGAAAGAAAGTTACAAAGAACGTTTGTGAGACAAATTGAGAGAGGCAGAAATAGAGAAAGACAGAGATAGAGAAAGTGAGACAGAGCGATAGGGCGACGGAGAGAGGGAGAGAAATACATAGACAGAGATAGAGAGAATCAGAGATAGACAGAGAGAGAGTGAGGGACAGAGAGAGACGGAGATAGAGACGGAGATAGAGACAGAGAGAGTGAGAGAGAGAGTGGGAGACAGAGAGAGAGAGATAGAGAGAAAATGTGAAAGATTTAGAAAGAGACCGACAGAAATAGATAGAAAGAGACAGATATAGAAAATACCAGAAGAGTGAGAGTTACATAGATAGAGATACAGAGGGAAAAACAGACACAGAGGCAGAGAGAGATACAGAGAGAGAACGCGCGAGAGAGAGAGGGAGCGAGAGAGCGCGAGAGAGTGAACACACACACAGAGAGAGAGAGACTGAGTTAGAGATACTGAGAGAGAGACAGTGTGAGAGAGATAGAGATGGGGATAGATAGAGACAGAAAGAGAGTGAGAGACAGAGAGATTCAGAGAGTGAGAGAGAAATCGAGAGGGGGATAAATAGAGAGAGAGACACAGAGAGTGAAACAGAGGGAGTGAGTTGAAGATAGAAAGTCAGAGATAGAGCGAGACACAAACCTAGATACAGGGAGTGTTGGAGCTAGATAGGGAGATATAGAGGGTTTTAGAGAGAGAGAGAGAGACAAAGAGAAACAAAGTGACAGGGAGGAACATAGAAAGAGACAGAGAACGTGAGAGAGAGTGAGCCAGAGATAGAGATAGACAGAGGGAGAGAGACAGAAATAGAGACAGACAGAGAGATCGAGAGAGTGACACAGAGTGAGAGAGACAGAGAGTGAGACAAAGATAGAAATAGAGAGAGAGAGAGAGAGACAGAGAGTGATAGAGTGAGAGCGGCAGAGAGAGACAGAGAGGGAGAGTAAGAGGGAGACAGAGAGAAACATAGAGAGACAGACAGAGAGAGTGACAGAGAGAGCGAGACAGAGGGAGGGAGAGATTCAAAGATTGTGAGCTACAGAGAGAGATAGAGAAAGAGACAGGGAGAGGAGAAAGTGTGAGACCGATGGTGGCAGTGTGTGTGTGAGGGAGAGAGCAATTTCGGGAAAGAGTGAGAGAGAACGAGAAAGATTCAGAGATAGGTTAATAGACAGAGAAAGAAGGAGAGAAAGAGAGAGAGATAGAGAGACAGAGATAGACAGAGAGAGGGAGAGAATCAGAGAAAGAGAGAGACAGATAGAGGGAGAGAGAGAGAGGGACGTAGAGACAAAGAGATACAGGGAGAGATATAGGGAGATAGATAGAGACAAACTGGGAGACAGTTAGAGAGACAGAGAGAGTGAGATTGAGAGAGTGAGAGACAGAGAGAGAGAGAGAGCGAGACAGATAGGGAAACGGATAGATAGACAGAGTGGGAGAGGAACAGGGAGTGAGACAGAGAGAAAGAGTGAAACAGAGCGGAAGAGAGAGAGAGAGACGGCTAGAGATATTGTAACAGAGAGAGGGACAGAGAGAGGGAGAGACAGATAGAGAGACAGAGATAGAGACAGCGAGAGACAGTGAAAGAGTCAGAGAGCAAGAGTAAGAGAGAGTGACAGAGAGACTGGGAGATAGACGGAGAATGAGTGAGGGAGACAAAGAGAAATGGAGACAAAGAGAGAGACACGGAGAGAGCGAGAGAGACAGAGAGTGAGAAGAAGAGAGATACAGAGAGAGAGACGGAAAGAGTCAGAGAGAGAGAGAGTGAGAGTCCGTGAGAGAGAGAGAGAACGATGTATATATAAAGATAGAGAGAGAGAGTTATCAAGAGAGCGAGACAGAGAGAGGGAGGGAGAGAGAGAGTGAGAGATAAACCGTGAGGGATGGTGAGAGAGATTGACATGTAAAGAGACAGATACAGAGAGAGAGCGACCGAGGGAGAGATAAAGGGACAAAGAGAGAGACGTAAGGCGGGAGAGAGAAAAAGAGAGAGTCAGAGAGAGATTGAGTGAGAGAGACTGAGATAAAGATAGATGGAGATTGAGAGAGAGTGCGATAATGAGAGTGAGAGAGGTAGACAGAGAGAGAGAGAGACGGAGAATTTGACAGAGAGAGAGAGAGACAAAGAGAGGCACTGAGAGAAACAGAGAGATAGACTGAGAGAGAGTGAGAGATAGTGAGACAGAGAGAGAGACTGAGAGGGAGAGAAATAAAGAGAGAGGGGGAGAGATTCAGAGACAGAGAGTGTGTGAGTTAGTGGAGACCAAGAGAGAGGGACAAATAGATAGAGAGTGACAGATTGAGATAGATGCAGTGAGAGAGACAGAGAGATAGAGACACAGACAGAGAGAGAGAGAGTAACAGAGAGAGATAGACAAAGCGAGAGTGACAGAGAGAGATACATTGGTAGAGAGACACAGAGAGAGCGAGAGAGAGAGAGAGACAGAGATTTATAGAGAGACAGATACATTAGGAGACAGAGTGAGACAGAGAGAGAGACCAAGAGAGATGGGGAGTGAGAGATGGACTGAGATGTAGACAGAGAGTGACAGAGAGAGTGAGGGTCAGAGAGAGCAAGAGAGAGGCAGAGAGAGTTTTAGAGACATAGAGAGACATAGAAAGAGCCAGATTGAAAGAGACAGTGAAAGACAGGGACAGAGAGAGAGACTGAGTATGAGCGGCAGCGACAGTGAGAGATAAGCAGAGAGTGTGACAGAGAGAGAGACAGAGCGAGAAACAGAGAGAGGGAGCGACTGAGTGAGAGAAACAGAGAGAGAGATAGGGAGAGAGGGGGAGACAGAGAGAAAGACAGTGCGAGAGAGGAAGAGAGTGAGATACAGATAGATAGATTGTGATGGAGAGGGACAGAGGGATTGAAAGACTGAGAGAGTGAGACCGAGAGATGGAGAGCGGCAGAGCGAGAGAGAGAGATACCGAGAGAGAGAGAGAGACGAAAATGAGAGAGAAGGAGACAAAGAGATATTTAGACAAAGATAAGGAGACACTGAGAGAGAGGTAGTCAGAGAAAGAGAGACAGATAGAGAGTGACAGAGAGACGGAGAGACAGAGGGAGATACAGGGAGAGAGATTGAGAGATTGAGTGATAGAGAAAAACAGAAAAAGTGAGAAAGAGGGTGACAGTGAGAGCGAGAGAGAGTCAGAGAGAGAGACAGCGAGAGATATAGAGAAAGTGGGGGACATACAGACAGAGTGAGAGAGAGACAGGAATCGAGATACAAAGAGAAAGACAGAGTGAAGGAGAGAGAGAGGGACACAGAGAGAGGGAGAGGAGAGAGACAGAGTGAGACAGAGACAGAGCGAGAGAGAGAGTGAGATACAGAAGGATAGCGTGAGATAGAGAGAGACAGATAGATTGGGAGACAGAGAGAGAGACCGAGGGAGAGTGAGAGCGACAGATAGAAAGAGAAACAGATCGAGAGAATAAAGAAAGTGAGAGACAGACAAAGGGGGCGAGAGACAGAGTGAGACAAAGAGAACGAGTGACAGAAAGAGACTCAGAGAGAGACACACAGAGAGGGAGAAATCGAGAGGGGGAGAGTGAGAGAGAGAAGAAAAAGAGAGAGACATAAAGAGATACAGAGAGCGAGAGAGATAGATAGAGAGAGACAGAGTGGTATTGTGAGACAGATTGAGAGATAGACGAAAACAGACATAGAGAGCGAGATAGAGAGAGAGTCTGAGAATTAGAGAGAGAGAAAGATGGAGAGAGAGCGAGACAGAGATATAGAAAGAGTCAGAGATAGAGAGAAAGAGCGAAAGAGAGAGAGTTAGACATGGAGGCTGAGAGAGAGTGACAGATAGAGAGAGAGAGCCAGAGATAGAGTAACAGAGATAGAGAGACAGAGAGAGTGAGAGAGAGACCGATAGAGAGATACAGAGAGAGAGCGGGGGAGAGAGGGAGACAGAGACAGGGAGAGAGTGAGATAGAGAGGTAGACACAGAGAGAGACAGAGAGACAGAGTGAAAGAGGAACAGTAAGAGAGAGAGAGAGAGAGAGAGAGAGAGAGAGAGAGAGAAAGAGAAGGCGATAGAGAGGGAGGGTGTGTGAGGAAGAGTGTGACAGAGAGAGAGAGACAGTGACAGAGAGACAGAGAGAGACAGAGAGACAGAGAGAGACAGAGAGAGAGATAACGAGTGAGGGAGACAGATTCATAGTCAGAGAGTCAGAAAGAGAAGAAGACATAGATATGGAGACAGAGGGAGAGACCAAGGGAGATAGAGAGAGGCACATCGAGAGAAAGACAGAGATAGAGGGATATTTTGCGAAAGAGTGTGAGAGATTGTGAAATAGACAGAGAGAGCTGGAGACACGGTTAAAGATTCAGAGACAGAGACAGAGAGTGATAGAGAGACTGACAGAGAGTTAGAGACAGAGAGAGGGAGAGTGAGATACAGTGAGAGAGAGATAGTGGGAGAGAGAGAGATAAAGAGAGAGAAGACAGTGAGAATGAGATACACAGAAAGAGTGAGACAAAGAGAGAGAGAGACAGAGGAGAGTGATACAGAGATCGCGAAAGAGAGACAGAGCGAGATAAAGCGAGAAAAAGAGAGAAATACAGAAAGAGACAGAGAGAGAGAGTCCAAGAGTGAAAGAGGTGGAGATAGTGAGATACAGAGAGAGAGACAGAGAATGAGAGACGTAGAGATTGAGACAAAGATTGAGAGAGACAGAGAGAGAGATAAAGAGGGAGAGAGAGACAGAGGGAGAGAGAGAAATAGAGATAGAGATAGAGACAGAGAGAATGAGAGACAGCGAGAGAATTAGACAAAGAGAGAGGGAGACAGATTGAGAGATACAGAGAGAGAGAGACAGAGCCAAACAGAGAGACAGATATAGAGCGTGAGACAGAGAGAGGGAGAGAGAAGCAGAGAGAGTAATAGTGCGAGGGAGATATAGGGAGAGTGAGGCAGCGAGTGACGGACAGAGAGAGATGGAGTGAGTGAGAGTGAGATAGGGTGCGAGGCAGACTGAGAGAGTGAGTTGGCGATAGAGATAAATAGAGAGGGAGGCTGAGAGAATGAGAGAAAGATAGAGAGTGAGACAAAGACAGATAAAGACAGAGAGAGAACGACAGAAAGAGAGAGACAGAGCGAGAGAGAGAGAGAGCGTGTAAGCGTGAGACGGAGAGAGGGAGAGAGAAAGGCAGAGAGTGAAATAGGGGAAATATGGAGAATGACAGAGAGAGTTCAATAGATAGAGAAAGGGAGAGAGAGACATAGATAGAGAGTGAGAGAGAGAGTCACAGAGAGAGACAGAGAGAGACTGAGAGAATGTGAGAGAGAGAGAGACATAGAGAGTGAGAGTGCGGGAAAGGCACAGAGAGACAGAGGCGGAGACAGAGAGACAGAGAGAGAGAAAGACAGAGATAGAGGGAGTCTGAGAGAGCGAGACAGAAAGTCAGATACTGAGTGTGACAGAGAGAGGGAGACACAGAAAAGAAGATGGAGACAGAGTGACAGAGAGAGCGGCAGAGTTTGATGTAGAGACAGGTAAATAGAGACAGATTGAACGATAGAAACAGAGAGTGATAGAGCGTGACATTGAGAGATACAGAGAGACAAAGTGAGAGGGACAGAGAGAGAGAGGAAGAGAGTAAGAGACAAAAATGGAGAGACAGAGAGAGAGAGACTAATAAATAGACAGAGTGAGAGAGACAGGGAGAGAGGGACAGAGTGTGAGATAGAGACAGATAAACAGAGACAAAGTGAACGATAGATACAAGGGGATAGAGATAGAGCGGGGCAATGAGAGATACTGAGAGACAGAGTGAGAGAGAGACAGAGAGAGATAGAAGGAAAGAGACGGAGAGATAGAGATCGACAGAGATAGGGAGACAGAGCGAGAGAAATACAGGGAGAGAGATAGAGAGACGGAGACAGACAGCGAAATAAAGGAAGAGAGAAAGTGTGTGAGAGATAGAGTGCGGGAGATAATGAGAGACAGGCAGATAGAGAGAGACAGAGAGAGAGAGATAGAGAGAAAGAGAGAAAGAGAGAGAGAGACAGACAGAGAGACAGAGAGTGAGAGATGCAGAGAGAGACACAGAGATAGAGAGAAGGTGAGAGAATGTGACAGTGAGAGAGAGACAGAGAAAGAGAGAGAGAAAGGTGTTAGACAGAGAAAGAGTTAGTGACAGAAAAAGAGAAAGAGAGAGCCAGAGAGAGGGAGAGAGAAAGGGAGAAAGAGAGAAACAGGTAGAGAGAGAGAGAGAGAGAGACAAAGATGGAGATACAAAGTAGGGGATACAGAGATAGAGCTGCAGAGTTAGAGAGGAAGAAAAAGTGACATAGAGATAGAGAGAAAGAGAGAGAGAGAGAGACAGATATCATGCGAGACAGGGAGGGAGATAGATAAATACAGAGAGAGACAGAGAGAGATACATGTAGACAGGGATAGAGAGTGAGAGAGAGACGGAGTTATAGAGAGAGACAGATTGAGGGAAAGTGAAAGAGAGAGGGAGACAATGAGAGAGAGAGATACAGAGAGAGAGATAGAGGGAGAGTGCGATTGACAGAGGGAGAGATACATAGATATAGAGAGCCCGAGAGAGAGGGAGATTGACGAAGTTAGAAAGATACAGAGAAAGAGAGAGAGAGATTCAGAATCAGGGACAAAGAGAGAGAGAGACACAAAGAGAGAGACAGAGACAGAGAGAAATAGACACAGGGAGAGGGAGAGAGGAGGAGAGAGAGAGTGAGAGGGAGAGAGAGTGAAAGGGAGAGATGAAGAGAGATAGTAACATAGAAAGAGAGGTACAGAGAGAGATACGGAGCGAATGTGAGACAAAGAGAGAGAAAGACAGAGGGAGAGCTACAGAGAGTGAGAGAAACAGAGAGTGGGAGAGTGAATGACGGTAGGCGAGTGTGAGAGAGAGAGATAGACAGAGACAAAGAGAGAGATAGAGCGAGAGTGGGAGAGTGACAGAGAGAAATAGATGGAGAGACAGAGGGAGAGATAAATAGTTAGAGACAGACACAGAGTGAGGTATAGTGTCAGAGAGAGATACAGAGAGAGAGACAGTGTGAATGGGCGTACCAGTGTGAGAGACAAAGTGTGTGAGAGACAAAGCGAGAGACAGGGAGAGAGATGCAGAGAGAGAGGGGGAGAGGGAGAGAGAGACAGAGCCAGATAGAGGGACAGTGATAGACCGAGAGAGAGAGAAACAGAGAGAGAGAAATGGCGAGAGAGAGAGAAAGAGAGAGTGACCGAGTGAGCGAGATAGATAGATAGATCGAGAGAGAGACATAGATCGAGATAAACAGAGAGAGTGTGTGAGAGCGAGAGAGGGAGTCAGAAAGAGTGAGAGTGCGAGAAAGGGACAGAAAGATTGAGACAGAAACAGAGAAAGATAGATAGAGAGAGAGACAGGGATAGATAGTGACAGAGAGAGAGAGTTAGAGAGAGAGACAGAGGGGGAGAGATATCGAGAGAGTAAGATAGAGAGAGAGACAGAGCGAATGAGGCAGAGATAGAGACAGAGAGAGATAGAGAGAGAGCGAGCGAGGAACAGAGATAGAGAGAAAGAGAGATACAATGGCAGAGACGGATATTGAGAGACAGAGCGGGAGGGACTGAGTGAGAGACAGAGACAGAGAGAGTAACAGAGAGAGACAGAGAGTGAATGATAGAGAAGAGGAGAGAAACAGAGAGAGAGACAGTGAGAGAGAGATAGAGAGATGGAGATACATTGAGAGAGATATAGAGGCAGAGTTAGAGAGATACAGAGAGAGACAGATGAAAGGAGACGGAGTTCCTGATAGATAGATAAAGAAAGGGAGAGAAATAGTATGAGATAGAGAGAAATGGAGAGAGAGACAGATAGAGTGGGAGAGAAACTGATACAGAGAGAGAGGCAAACAAAGAGAAAGACCGAAATCGATAGATATATATATATATATATAGAGAGAGAGAGAGATAGAGAGCGTGAAATACAGGAGGAGAAAGAGAGATAGCGAGGGAGGGGGAGAGAGACATAGAACGAGAGATAGAGTGAGGAAGAACGATAGTGAGCGGGCGAAAGATGGAGAGAGACAGTGAGTGAGAGTTCGAGAGAGACAGAGAGAGATACAGAAAGATCGAGATGGAGACAGAGATAGAGCGAGAGACAGAGAGAGAGATACAGAGAGAAGGACGGACAGAGACAGTCAGAGAGCGAGAGATATAGAGAGATAGAGAGAGAGGTAGATAGATAGGAGAGACAGAGAGCGTGAGAGAGAGGGAAAGAGAGAGGGTGCGAAAGAGATAGAGAGTGACAGAGGGCGTGAGAGTCAGGGAGAGAGATAAAGAGAGAGAGCGCGCGAGATGGAGAGAGACAGAGATGGAGAGCGCGAGAGAGACAGAGGGAGACAGTAAGAGAGAGAGAGAGTCAGTGACAGTGACAGTCGGATAGCTAGGGGGAGAGAGAATGAGAGACAGAAAGAGACAAAGAGAGACAGAGAGAGAGGGAGACAGAGTGAGCGAGAGAGAGAGAGACAGAGAGAGAGACAAACGGGGAGTGAGACAGAGTGAAATAAGAGAGAGAGTAAGACAGAGAGAGATAAATACAAGCGACAGAGATAGAGAGAGGGACAGAGAGAGAGAGAGAATGACAGAGAGATCTCGAGAGAGACAGCTTGAAAGAGAGATAGTGAGAAAGTGAGAGTGAGACAGAGAGGCGGCGAGTGAGATAAAGAGATTGAGAGATTGAGAGTGAGAAATAGATAGAGCGGGACAGAGATGGACTGAGACAGATAAAGATATTGACACAGATAGAGGGAGAGAGAAACAGAAAGACAGAAAGATTGAGACAGAGAGAGAGACAGAGAGAGAGATACTGAGAGAGAGTAAGAGAATGATACGGGGAGGGAGAGAGACAGATATATATATATATATACATATATATATATATATAGAGAGAGAGAGAGAGACCGCGCCGGAGAGCGACTGAGACAGAGGGATAGGGATATAGACTGAGAGAGAGAGAGAGGGAGATAGAAATAGAGAGGGACAGGGAGAAGGAGAGAGGCAGACAGAGAAATTGTCAGAAAGAGAGAATGAGAGAGAACATAAGATAGAGAGAGTGAGAGATAGAATGAGTTTAAGAGAGAGAGCACGCGCGAGAGAGAGGGAGTGAGACAGAGAGAGAGACACAAAGAGGGAAGAAAATTCAGTGAGAGTGACAGTCAGAGAGTCAGCGAGCGAGAGGAAGAGAGACAGAGATAGAGAGGGAGAGAGAGAGGGCGCGCGCGAGAGAGAGAAACATATAGAGAGTGTGTAACAGATAGAGAGAGACAGATATAGAATGAGAGAGAGAGAAAAATGGAGAGAGACAGAGAAAGAGGGAGAGTGATTGATACATAGAGAGAGACAGAGGGAAAAACAGTCAGAGATAGAGCGAGAGAGACAGAGAGCGAGAGGTAGAGTGAGAGAGTGAGACAAAGTGCGTAAGAGACAGAGAGAGAAAGAGAGAGAGAGATAGAGGGAGAGACAGAGAGCGTAAGATAGACTGAGTGAGAAAGAGAGGGGGCGCGCTAAAGAGACAGAGAGTGAGAGCGCGAGAGAGATAAAGGGAGACAGAGAGAGAGATCGCGGGAGAGACAGAGAGAGATACAGAAAGATAGATGGAGATTCAGTGAGAGTAACTGTCAGATAGGCAGAGAGAGAGAGACAGAGAACGACAGATATGGAGAGACAGAGAGCGAGAGAGACAGGAAGATCGAGATAGAAATTCAGAGAGAGATATAGACACAGTGGGAGAGAGTGAAAGAGAGACACAGGGAGAGAGTGGGAGCGAAAGAGACAGAGAGAGCTAAGAGAGAGAGTAAGACAGAGAGAGAAAGATAAATATAGCGACAGAGATAGAAATAGACAGAGAGTGAGAGCGAGAGAGAAAATGTCAGAGAGAGCGCGAGATACAGAGAGATAGAGACAGTGAGAGTGTGAGAGTGAAGCAGAGAGAGGGAGAGGGAGAGAAATAGAGAAAGAGGGATCGAGAGAACGGGATAGATAGAACTGGACAGAGATAGAGAGACAAATAAAGAGATTGACAGAGATAGAGGGAAACAGAAAGAGGTAGAGAATGAGACAAAGAGAGACAGAGACAGAGATATATACAGAGATAGATTGAGAGATTGATGCGGAGAGAGAGACAGACAGAGATATATATAGAGAGAGACCGCGAGAGAGAAATGCAAAAAAGAGAGTGAGAGAAGCAAAGATAGTAAGGGAAAGAGATAGATAAGGAGAGAGAGAGAGAGACAGAGAGAGACTGAGAGGGAGAGAGGCACATACATATCGAGAGAGAGAGAAAGAGAGAGAATTACAGAGTGAGAGAAACACAGAGAGATCGACAGAGAGAGAGACAGTGAGGAAGAGAGAATCCGAGAGGGAGAGAAAGAGAGACAGAAAAAGCGAGAGAGACAAAGAATCAGAGAGATAGAGGGAGAGAGAGATAGAGGGTGAGAGATAGAGAGAGTGGGAGAAAGAGACAGAGAAATAAAAAGAGAGACAGAGTGAGAGATGCAGATAGAGAGAGACAGGGAAAATGAGAGACCGAGGGAGACAAAGAGATAGAGAGACACAGAGAGAGAGTTACAGAGTGTGAGAGAGACAGATATAGTGATACAGAGACTGGCAGAGTAGGAGAGAGCCAGAAAGACAGACAGACAGACACAGAGGCGGAGAATCTAAGGTAGACAGAGAGAGAGAGAGATAGAGACCGAGAGATAGGGAGTCAGCGAGAGAGATGCAGAGAGAGTGAGAGAGACGATAGGATAGACAGAGAGACGGAGAGCGATATAGAGGCATCCAGAGAGCGAGACAGAGAGATATAAAGAGAGACAGAAAGATAGATAGACAGAAATAGACAAAGACAGATGTAGAAAGAGAGACAGAGAGAGAGACAGAGAGATATAGAGAGAGACAGAGAGAGAGAGACAGCGATATACAAAGTCACAGAGTGAGAAGGAGAGACAGAGAGTGAAAGATAGACAAAGAGAGACAGACAGAGAGAGAGTCGGAGAGATAGAGATACAGGGAGAATGAGAGACAGAGAGAGAGACAAATTGAGTGAGAGACAGAAAGAGAGGGATTCAGAAAGAGAGAGAGAGTGAGAGAGTGACAGAGAGAAAGAGAGAGAGACATAGAGGAGGAGAGCAAGATAGAGGGAGCGAGTGAGAGAGGTGTAGATAAAGAGAGGGATGAAGAGAGGGATTGTGACGGAGGGGTGAGATTGAGGGACAGAGGGAGAGATACATAGATAGGGGAGGCAGAGAGAGATACGGGGTGAGAGAGACAGGGAGACACAGTGACAGAGGGAGAGATAGCGAGAGAGAGAGAGAGAGAGAGAGAGAGTGTGGCAGATAGAGAGAGGTACAGAGAGAAGGGAAGAGATAATGAGAAATAGAGAGAGACATTGAGAGAGAGAGAGAGAGACAGAGAGAGAACTGCAGAGAGAGAGAGACAAAGAGAGACAGAGAGAAACAGAGGGTGCAAAGCAGAGAGAGAGACGGAGTGAGAGATACAGCGAGAGAGAGGTAGACAGATATAGAGAGTGAGAGAGTGACAAATGGAGCGATGCTGAGAGAGGGAGCAAATCCGAGAGAGAAAGAGCTCGAGAGACAGAGTGATAGAAACAGAGACAGCCAAAGTGAAAGAGAGATAGATAGAGAACGTGAGAAAGAGAGAGACAGATTGAGAGAATGACATAGAGAGAGACGGTGAGAGAGAGAGAGATATAGAGAGAATGAGAGACAGATATAGAGAGAGCACGAGAGAGAGAAAATGAGAGAGGGAGATGGATATACACATAAAGAGCGAGAGAAACGGGGAGACAGAGAGACAGAGAAGGAAAAAAGAGCATGAGAGATAGAGAGAGAGAGACAGAGAGACAGAGAGAGACAGATATATAGAGATCGACATTGAGAAGGAGAGACAGAGTGAGAGACAGAGAGAGAGAGAGAGAGAGAGAGATTGAGAAAGAGAGTGAGAGAAAGAGAAGGAGTTTGAGAGACAGAGTTTGAAAAAGGGAGACAGGGAGAGAGTTATAGACAGGGACCGAGAGAGTCAGAGAAAGAGAGAGACAGAGAGGGAGACAGAAGGACAAAGAGAAGGAGAATCAGAGAGTGACAGAGAGAGAGACACAGGGACAAAAAGATACAGAGAGATAGATTGAAAATGATAGAGAGAGACAGAGAGAGTAAGCGATAGAGAGACAAACAGAGATGGAGAGAGAGACCGTGTTAGAGGGCGACAGAGAAAGAGATTCAGAGTGAGTGACAGGGAGATTTTGAGAGGGAGAAAGACACTTAGTGACACAGAGAGACAGAGAGAGTGAGAGAGACAGAAACAGAGAGACAGAAAGAGATAGAGACAGACTGGGAGAGAGTGAGACAGAAAGATAGAGAGAGAGAAAGAGATAGATTGACATAGATAGAGAGGGATTAAGAGACAGAGAGCCAGAATGAAAGAGACAGAGAGAGCGAGTGTTACTGTGAGAGTGACAGTGACAAAGAGATGGAACAAGAAACATAAAGTGAATGACAGTCAGAGAGAGCGAGAATCAGAGAGACAGAGAGAGGCAGAGAGAGACAGAGAGAGGGACGGAGAGAGAGATAGAGAGAGAGAGAGACAGAGAGCGACAGACAGAGTGAGTGGGAGACAGAGTGCGTGAGACAGAGAGAGAGTAAGGGAGCGAGAGACATTGAATGAGAGAGACAGATATAGAGAGAGAGAGAGTGAAACAGCGATAGAGAGTAACAGACAGAGAAAGGCAGAGAGAGAGACAGAAAGAAAGGAGACTGAGAGAGCGACGTGGAGTGAGTTAGAGACAGAGAGAGGGAGTGTGAGACAGTGAGAGTGAGAGACAGAGAGAGAGAAGCCGTGAGAGAGAGAGAAACGGAGAGAGTGAGTGGGAGACAGAGTGCGTGAGACAGAGAGAGAGTAAGGGAGCGAGAGACATTGAATGAGAGAGACAGATATAGAGAGAGAGAGTGAAACAGCGATAGAGAGTAACAGACAGAGAAAGGCAGAGAGAGAGACAGAAAGAAAGGACACTGAGAGAGCGACGTGGAGTGAGTTAGAGACAGAGAGAGGGAGTGTGAGACAGTGAGAGTGAGAGACAGAGAGAGAGAAGCCGTGAGAGAGAGAGAGACGGAGAGAATGACAGAGAGAGAGACACAGAGGGCGAGATAAGAAGACCTCGAGAGAGAAAAACCGTGAGAGAGTGAGAGAGATTGAGAGACAGAGTGAGAGTTACGGTGAGAGCGAGACTGAGACGGATAAAGATAGAGACAGAGATAGAGACAGAGATAGAGAGCGCCATATAGAGCGAGAGACAGAGAAGTAGAGAGTGACAGATGGGGACATAAACAGAGATAGAGAAAAAGGGACAGAGAGAGAGAAACAGATACAGATAGTCAGACAGGAAGGACAGAGAGAAAGATGGAGATATAGAGAGCCAGAGAGACAGAGACAGAGAGAGATAGGGAGTGTGTGATAGATAGAGTGTGACGGAGAGAGTGAGGGAGGCAAAGAGTGAGAGAGTGAAAGTGATAGAGACAAAGAGAGATTCAGAGAGAGAGCTAGAGAGAAACACACACAGGGAGAGAGAGCGAGATACACAGACACACAAAGAGAGAGAGACAGAGAGTGTGAGCGAGACACAGAGAGAGAGAGAGACAGGGTGAGCCAGAGACAGAGAGGCAGACAGAGAGAGAGAGTTTGAGACAGAGAGACAGAGATAGAGAGAGAGATAGAGAAGGTGAGAGAGAATCAGAGAGAGCGAGAGACAGAGAGTGAGAAAGACCGAGAGAGACAGAGACGGAGAGCGAGTCTGAGAGACTGACAGAGACGGAAACAGAGAGATAGACGGAGAGCTAGAGCGAGAGAGAGAGAGATAGATAGACAGTGATAGACAGAGAGAGGTATATAGGGACAGATAGCGAGAGACAGTGAGAGAGGTACACAGAGAGATGAAGAGAGGCAGAGACATAGAGGGAGAGCGAGACAGAGGGAGAGAAGCATAGATAGAGACAGAAATAGAGAGTCAGAGAGAGAGATGGAGAAACACAGATAGAGACAGATAGAGATAGATAGAGAGAGTGTGAGATAGACAGATAGAGAGAACCAGAGAGTTAGAGAGACAGATAAAGAGAGTGACACAGAGAGAGATAGTTAGAGATAGTCCGAGAGAGCAAAAGACAGAGAGAGAGTGTGTTTGAAAGACCTAGAGAGATAGAGACAGAGAGCGAGATAGAGACTGACAGAGAGGGAGACAGAGAGTGAGACTGAAAGAGCGAGAGACAGAGACAGGGAGGTTGTAAAGACAGAGAGGGAGTAGGAGAGAGAGAAAGAGTTATAGACACAGAGGAGGACAGAGTGAGATAGATAGACAAAGTTTGCGAGAGTGAGAAAGATCGTGAGATAGGGATGAAGAGAGAGACAGAGAGAGTGAGAGAAAAAGAGACAGAGAGAGACAGAGATTTATAGACACAGAGGAAGACAGAGTGAGATGGATAGACAGAGTAAGAGAGAGTGAGAAAGATCGTGAGATAGAGATGGAGAGAGAGACAGAGAGAGTGAGAGACAGAGAGACAGAGAGAGACAGAGAGAGAGATAGACAAGGTTAGAGAGTGACAAAGGGAGAGAGATTGAGATAGATAAATATATATATACATTTATATATATATATATATATATATATATATATATAGAGAGAGAGAGAGAGAGAGAGAGAGAGGCAGAGAAAGTGAGAGAGATAGATACAGAGAAAGAGAAAGAGAGAGACAGAGAGAGTGAAACAGAGAGAGTGACAGAGTGATAGAGAGACAGATAGAGACACAGAGAGAGACTGAGAGAGAGGGGGCGGCAGGGAGAATGTGACAGAGAGAGACAAACATAGAGATTGAGAAAGAAAAAGAGAGTTTGGGCGATAGATAGAGAGTAAGAGATAGAGACGAGGAGAGTTGGTGAGAGAAATATAGTGATAGAGACAGAGAGAGAAAGCGACAGAATTATAGAAACCAAGAGAGATATACAAAGAGGGAGAGAGAGAGAGAGAAAAAGAGAGATACAGAGAGGGAGAGAGACAGATAGAGAGGTAGATATTTAGGGCTATTCACAGAGAGCGAGAGACAGAGAGAGAGACAGAGAGATTGAGTGAGAAAGACCTCGGGAGATAGAGACAGAGAGCGATAGAGAGAGTTTGACAAAGAGTGAGACAGAGAGTGAGACGGAGATATACAGCGAGAGAGAGAGAGAGACAGAGAAAGAAAGACAGATAAAGCGAGTGAGAGATAGAGAGATGCAAATAGAAATAGAGAGGCAAAGACATAGAGAGAGAACGAGAGAGTGAGAGGTATACAGAGAGAGACAGAGTGATAGAGAGACAGAGAGGGAGGGAGAGACACAGAGAGAGACAGAGAGAGATAGATAGAGAGAGTGTCAGATAGACAGAATGAGAGAGATAGAGATAGGGAGACAAAGAGAGAGAGATGGATAGAGAGAGATAGACTGAGACAGAGATACAGAGAGAGATTGTGAGACTGCGAGAGAGAGAGCGACAAAGAGTGAGAGAGATAGAGACAGAGAGGAAGTGACAGAGAGAGAGGGAGACAGAGAGTGAGAGATCGAGAGAGATAGAGTTACAGAGAGAGATAGACAGTGAGAGATAGAGGAAGTGTGTGAGAGTAAGTGAGTGAGATATATGAGACGGAGATTGAGAGAGAGACAGAGGGAGAGAGACTGAGAGAGATAGAGAGACAGGGAGAGACAGATTGATAGAGAGAGAGAGCGAGACCGATAGAGACATAGAGCGAGTGACAAAAAGCGAGCGAGAGAGATATAGGGACAGCAATAGAGGGACAGAATGGGGGAGACAGAGAGAGAGCAAGAGAGAGAGAGGGAGAGATAGTGACAAAGAGAAAGAGGTGCTGAGAGAGAGAGACGGACGCAGAGAGAGACAAAGTGAGAGTGACATAGAGCGAGACAGAGTGAAAGAGATACAGAGAGAGTTAGAGAGACAGAGTGAGAAAGAGGCAGAGACGGTGATTGAATGAGAGATAGCGAGAGATACTGAGAAATGGAGAGAGTTAGAGAGAGAGACAGAGATGGAGGGAGAGAGTCGGAGACAACGAGACAGACACAGAGAGAGAGAGAGAGAGAACGGGAGATAGAGAGACAGAGAGAGTGACAGAGAAAAGAGAGAGAGATAGTAAGAGAGTGAGATACAGAGAGTCAGAGCGACAAAGAGAGATAGAGAGCTAGACAGATAAAGTTAGAGAGATAAAGGGAGAGAGATATTGAGAAAGATTGTAATATAATGACAGAGAGGGAGGCAGAGAGAGAAACAGAGAGACGGAGAGAGACAGAGAAAGAGATAGACAAAGTTAGAAAGAGACAAAGACAGATAGATTGAGAGATTGCGAGAAAGACAGAGATAGAGTCAGTGAAAGAGAGTGACGGAGACCTAGAGAGAGAGCGAAACAGTTATATACATATGGCGAGAGAGGGTTAAAGTGAGAAACAGGGAGAGAGAGCAAAAGAAAGAGAAAGGGAGATAAAGACAGAGAAATATAGAAAAACAGAGAGACAGATAGAGAGACAGAGAGGGAGACAGCGACATAGAGAGAGAGCGAGACGATTATATGTATATAGAGAGAAACAGAGACAGAGAGAGAGAGAATCCGGGAGAGAGAGTAGGAGAGATGCAGAGGGAGATAAAGTGAGAGAGAGAGGGACAGTACGAGAGAGAGACGGAGATAAATAGAGAGGGAAACACAGAGAGGTTCAGACAGAATTAGTGAGAGACATATAGAAAGTGAGATAGCCAAAGAGAGAAACCGAGAATGGTATAGAAACAGAGAGAGAGATACAATGAGGGAGAGAGAGAAAGAGAGATACAGAGAGATTGAGAAAGACAGAGAGCGAGAAACAGAGTGAGGGTCGGTTTGAAAGCGTGAGACACAAAAGGGAAAGAGGAAAAAGATAGGGAGAGAGTGAGAGAGAGACAAAGAGAGAGAGATGGTTAGAGCTAGTCAGAGAGAGATAGACAGAGAGAGATTGAGTGAGAAAGACCTAGAGAGTTAGAAACAGAGATCGCGAGAAAGAGAGGGAGACAGAGAGTGATAGACAGAGAGAGATAGTGAGAGATAGATAGACACAGAGCGAGGGTCAGAGATAGAAAGATACAGATAGAGATAGAGAGAGGCAGAATCATAGAGAGAGAGGGAGACAGAAAGCGAGAAACATAGAGAGAGTCAGGGAGAGACAGTGAGAGACTGAAGGACAAAGTTAGATAGAGACAAAGAGAGATTGAGTGAGATAGAGAGGGACAGTTAGAGAGAGAGACAGAAATGAAGAAAGAGAGAGAAACAGAGAGATAGAGCCAGAGAGAGACAATGACAGAGAGAAGGAGAGACAGAGAGATAGAGATAGGGATAGAGGGACAGAATGAGGGAGACAGAGAGAGAGATAGTTACAAAGAGAGAGATGCTGAGAGAAAGACAGACATAGAGAGAGAAAGAGATGAAGAGAGAGAAAGACATAGCAAGAGACAGAGAGACAGAGAGAGTGAGAGAGAGAATGAGAATTAGAGAGACAGAGGAAGACAAAGCGAGATAGATAGACAAAATTAGAGAGAGACAAAGAGAAAGAGAGTAAGAAATATTGTGAGGTAGAAACAGAGAGCGAAACACAGAGAGAGACAGAGAGACAGAGAGCGACATAGAGAGATGGATAGAGAGAGTGACAAAGATATATAGAGAGAGTGAGGCAGATTATTATATATATATATATATATATATATATATATATATATATATAAATCGAGCGAGAGAGAGAGAGAGGTGCAGAGCGAGAGTCAAAGAGAGAGAGTGAGAGAGAGACGATGAGAGATAAGGTGAGAAAGAGAGAGGGACAGTGAGAGAGAGACAGAGATAAGGAGAGATAGAGAGAGACAGAGGGATACAGAGAGAGTTTGTGAGAGAAAGATAGAGAGATAGATGCAGAGAGTGAAAGCGACAGTATTATAGTGACCAAGAGAGAGACGGAGAGAGACATTAAGACAGCGACAGAGAGAGAGTGCGAGAGAGACCGCGAGAGACAGATTGAGAGTGGGTTTGCTGGCGTGCGACACACAGAGAGAGACCGACAGCGATAGAGAGAGGGTGAGAGGGCGAGACAGATTGAAGGAGATATAGAGAGAGTTAGAGAGGCAGGGTGAGAGAGACACAGAGAGAGAGACTCAGTCAGAGATAGCGAGCGATACTGAAAAGGGAGCGAGTGAGAGAGGGAGACGGAGATGAAGAGACAGAGAGAGAGAGAGATAGCGAGAGACAGAGAGACAGAGAGAGAGTGACAGAGAAAAGAGAGAGACAGTGAGAGAGAAAGAGAGATACAGAGAGGGAGAGAGACCGAGAGAGAGGGAGACAAATAGAGAGCGACAGACTGAGAGAGATTGAGCGAGACAGAGTGCGGGAGACAGAGTGAGAGTGGGTTCGATAGCGTGAGACACACACAGAGAGAGAAAGAAGGACAGTGGTAGGGAGAGAGTGAGAGAGAGCGACACAGAGGAAGAGAGATGGATGGTCAGAGCTGGTCAGGGAGAGCGAGAGACAGAGAGAGAGAGATAGACAGAGGGAGATTGAGTGAGAAAGACCTAGAGAGATAGAAACAGAGGTCGAGAGAAAGAGAGGGAGACAGAGAGTGATACACAGAGAGAGATAGTGAGAGATAGATAGACACAGAGCGAGGGTCAGAGATAGAGAGATTCAGATAGAGATAGAGAGAGGCAGAGTCATAGATAGAGAGGGAAACAGAGAAAGAGAAATGGAGAGTCATAGAGAGACAGTGAGAGATTGATAGAAAAAGTTAGAGAGAGACAAAGAGAGAGATAGAGAGAGTGAGAGAGAGAGTGACAGAGACATAGAGAGAGAGCGAGAAAGGTATATATATATAGAGAGAGAGAGTCAAGGAGAGAAAGTAGGAGAGAGACAGAGAGAGATAGAGTGAGATAGAGAGGGACAGTGAGAGAGAGACAGAGATGAAGAAAGAGAGAGAATCAGAGAGAGAGACAGAGAGATAGATGACAGAGATAGGGGAAGAGACACAGATAGAAACAGATAGATGCAGAAAGAGAGAGTGTGAGATAGACAGAAAGAGGTAGACGAAAAGAGAGAGACAGATTGAGGGAGAAAAACGGGCAGAGATACATTTAGAGAGCGACAGAGAGAGTGAGAGATTGAGAGTGTCAGCTAGCGAGAGACAGAGTGAGAATGGGTTTGATAGCGTGAGTCACAGAGAGAGAGGGGACAGAGATATGGAGAGAGTTAGAGAGAGAGAGACAGAGAGATAGAGATAGATAGTTATAGCCGGTCAGAGAGAGCGAAACACAGAGAAAGATATAGACACCGAGAGATTGAATGAGAAAGACCTGGAGAGATAGAGACAGAGAGCGAGAGAGAGAGAGAAAGAGAGTGATAGACAGATAGAGAGTGAGAAATAGAGAGACACGGAGCGAGAGACAGAGTGAGTGAGGGAGTTAGGAGAGAGAATAAGAAAGAGAGACACAGAGAGTTCGAGAACCAGAGGGAGACAGAGGGAAAAAGATAGGCAAAGTTAGAGAGAAAGATAGAGAGAGAGAGAGTGAGAAGGAGAAACATTGTGAGATAGAGACGGAGAAAGGGACAGCGAGATAGAGAGGAGAGGAAAAGAGACAGAGACATGAAGAGAGAGCGAGACACATAATTATATCTATAAATGTATCAAGAAAGAGAGATAGAGAGACAGAGAGAGAGTCAAAGAGAGAGATTGAGAGAGAGACATTGATAAATAGAATGAGAAAGAGAGAGAGAGTGAGAGAGAGAAAGACAGAGATAAAGAGAGGCAGAGAGAGACAGAGAGATACAGAGGGAGGTTGTGAGAGAAAAATAGATACAAAGAGAGAAAGCGACAGAGCTATAGAGACAGAGGGAGAGACAGAGAAAGAGTGAGAGAAACAGAGAGCAAGAGAGAGAGTGAGAGTGGGTTCGATGGCGTGAGTCAGAGTGAGAGGGGCAATGATAGGGACAGAGTGAGAGAGTGAGACAGAGAGATAGAGAGAGATAGATGGTTAGAGTTAGTCAGAGAGAGCGAGAGTCAGAGAGAGATGGACAGAGAGAGAGAATAAGTGAGAAAGGCCTAGAGAGATAGAGACAGAGAGCGACAGAGGGAGACAGAGAGTGAGAGAGCGAAACACAGGGACAGAGAGATAGATGGTTAGATCTAGTCAGAGAGAGCGAGAGTCAGAGAGAGAGACATAGACAGAGAGAGAGATTGAGTGAGAAAGACCTAGAGAGATGGAGCCAGAGATCGAGAGAAAGAGAGGGAGACAGAGAGTGATGAACAGAGAGAGAGAGTGAGATATATAGAAAGAGAGAGACACACAGATGGAGACAGATGGACTGAGTGTGAGGTAGACAGAAATGGAGAGACAGAGGGAGAGATATAGATAGAGAGAGAGATAAACAGATGTAGAAAAACAGAGAGCGAGAGAGAGATAGAGTGTGAGAGATAGATACAAAGAAATATAAAGAGACAGAGAGACGCATAAAGAGACAGTGTGAGAGACAGAGGAAGAGAGTGTGTGTGAGAGCGAGAGTGAGTTCTAAACAGGGAGGGAGACACAGAGAAGCTGAGAGAGAGACAAGGAGAATGAGAGAGAGAGGGACATAGATAGAGATGGAAAGAGGAAGAGAGAGTTTGGGCAATAGATGGAGTGTGAGAGTCAGAGAGAGTTGGTGGGCGAAATATAGAGATAGAGACAGAGAGAGAGGGATACAAAGAGAGAGGGAGAGGAAATGAGAGATACAGAGAGGGTGAGAGACAGAGAGAGAGAGTTAGATAGTTAGAGCTATTCAGAGAGAGTGGGAGACAGAGAGAGAGACAAAGATAATGAGTGAGAAAGATCTAGAGAGTTAGAGACGGACAGCGATAGATAGGGTTTGACAGAGAGGGAGACGGGTACTGAGACGGAGATATACAGTGAGAGAGAGAGAGAGTGAAAGAGAAGGATAGACAGACAGAGAGATTGGGAGAGATAGAGAGACACGGAGCAAGAGACAGAGAGAGATACAGAGAGCAATAGATAGAAGCAGAGACATAGAGAGAGAGCGAGACAGAGAGAGAGAGAGTAGACAGAGAGAGACAGATAGAAAGAGATAGCGCATGCGATAGACAGAATGAGAGATACAGAGATAGAGAGACATAGAGAGAGAGACAGAAAGAGTGAGAGACAGAGGTAGAAAAACAGAGAGTGAGACATAGAGAGAGAGAGAGAGAGAGAGAGAGAGAGAGACAGAGAGATAGAGGCAGAGAAATGTATATAAAGACAGAGCGACAGAGAGTGAGACATAGGGAGACAGAGACCTAGAAAGCGAGCGAGACAGATATATATATATAGAGAGAGAGAGAAAGAGAGACAGAGACAGAGAGAGAGAGTTGGAGACAGAGAAATGGGGAGAGAGAGAGAGAGTCAGAGAGAGTCGGAGTGAGAGAGCGATTGAGAGAGAGAAACAGAGAGAGACAGTGTGAGAGAGATACAGGGACAGTGAGAGAGAGACAGAGATTAGGAGAGAGAGACAGAGAGATACAGACAAAGTTAGTGAGAGAATGATAGAGAGAGAAAGAGAGAGAAAGCGACAGAGTCACAGAGACAGAGAGATTAACAAGGAGGGAGAGAGAGAGAAATAGAGAGACAGAGAGAGAGGGAGACAGAGAGAGAGTGCGAGAGACAGAGAGCTAGAGACAGAATGAAAGTGGGTTCGATAGCGTGAGGCACAGAGAGAGATTGTTGGTGCGGTTCAGAGAGGGCGAGATACAGAGAGAGAGATAGAGTGAGTGAGAAATAACTAGAGAGATAGAGCGAGAGCGAGAGAGAGACTGACAAAGTGGGAGACAGATTGTGAGACGGGGGGATACAGCGAGAGAGAGAGAGAGAGAGAGAGAGAGAGAGAGAGACAGAGAAAGATAGACAGAGAGAGAGATACCGAGAGAGATAGAGAGAGGCAGAGACATAAGGAGAGAACGAGACAGTGAGAGAAAAAAACAATGAGAGACTCAGAGATTTAGAGCGACAGAGAGAGAAAGGAAGAGACACAGGTAGAGACTGATAGAGATAGATAGATAGCGTGTGCGGTAGACAGAATGAGAGAGGCAGAGAGGGAGACAGATAGAGAGGAAGAGGGACAGAAATGAGGAGTAAAACAGTGAGCGAGAGACAGAGAGATAGAGACAGAGAAATTTAGAAAGACAGAGAGACTGATACAGAGACAGAGAGGAAGCGGCAGGAGAGAGATATCGACAGCGAGAGACAGACACAGATATGGAGATTGTGGTACAGATATAGAGATAAAGACAAAGACAGAGAGAGATAGCGAAAAGGAGAGAGAGAGAGAGTTACGGAGAGCGAGATAGACAGTGAGAGAAGGAGAAAATGTGTGAGAGTAAGTGAGTGAGAGATATGAGACAGAAAGACCGAGATATATAGACAACGTTAGAGAGAACCAAAGAGAGAGAAATAGAGATAGTGAGAGAGGGACAGAGAGAGAGACACAGACAGAGAGCGAGACAGAGATTGAGAGAGGAAGTGAGTCACAGAGAGAGTCAGAAAGAGAGAGTGAGAGAGAGAGACAGAGAGAGAGAGACAGAGATTAGGAGAGAGAGAGAGAGAGATACAGTCAGAGTTATTGAGTGAATTATAGAAAGAGAGAGGAAGCGACGGTGTTATCGAGACAGAGAGAGATATACAAATAGGAAGAGAGAGAGTAAGAGAGATATAGAGAGAGAAATAGACAGAGGGAGTGAGACAGATTGAGGGTGACAGAGAGCGAGTGACAGAGAGAGAGAGCGAGAGAGAGACAGATAGATAGAGACAGAGGAAGACAAAGATAGAGAGAGAGAGACAGGGTTGGAGAGACAGATTTGGGGAGACAGGGAGAGAGAGAAGGAGGGATAGATAGTGACAAAAAGAGATTCTGAGAGAGAGACAGACATAGAGGGAGACAGAGAGAGAGATGGAGTGACAGAGAGCAAGACAGGGTGACAGAGATACAGAGAGAGATAGAGACACAGAGTGAGAGAGAGACAGAGAGAGAGATTGTGTCAGAGATAGCGAGAGAGACTGAGGAAGGGAGCGAGTGAGAGAGACAGGAGGATGCAGAGATGGAGAGAAAGTCAGAGACAACGAGATAGATAGAAAGAGAGAGACAGACAAAGCGAGAGTCAGAGAGACAGAGAGAGTGACAGAGAAAAGAGAGAGTGACAGAGAAAAGAGAGAGTGATAGTGAGAGAGAGAGATAGTTTGAGAGACAGACAGAGACAGAAATACAAAGTTGGAGAGAGTCAGAGAGAGATAGTGAAAGACAGTGTGAGATAGACACAGAGAGACAGAGAGAAAGAGACAGAGAGACAGAAAGAGAAAGAGAAAGAGAGATAGACAAAGTTAAAGAGAGAAAAAGAGAGATAGAAAGAGATTGTGAGAGAGAGGCAGAGAGAGGGAGGCAGAAAGAGACAATGATAGACAGATGGAGTTTGATGAACAGACATTAAGAGAGAGACATAGAGAGTGAGGGAGACATAGAGAAGGAGAGAGTCAGAGAGAGAGAGATACAGGGGGAACGAGAGACAGAAAGAGAGATACAGAGATAGATAGAGTCAGAGACATCGAGAGAGAGAGCGAGACCGAGATAGAGAGCGAGAGAGAGATACGGGGAGATAGATTGAGAGACAGGGTGAGACAGAGAGAGAGTAAGTGAGAGTGAGGCAGAGAGAGAGAAAGATAGGGAGAGACAGAGAGATAGAAGGATTGAGTGAGAGAGAGATACATTGCGTTAGATATAGAGAGACAGAGAGTGAGATACTGAGAGGGAGAAAGAGAGTATGAGAGAGACAGAGAGCGAGAGGGAGGGGACAAATAGAATGCGACAGAGAGAGAGTGAGATACAGAGAGAGACCGAATGCGAGAGTCAGATTGAGTGAGGGTTGGAGAGCGTGATACAGAGAGAGTAAGAGCAAGAGACAGAGAGAGAGAAACAGAGGGAGAAAGAGACAGAGAGCGTGAGAGAGCGAGAGTGAGACAGAAAGAGTGTGAGAGAGACAGAGATATCGAGACAGACACAGAGAGTGAGAGAGAGTGAGTGACAGGGATGGAAAGAAATAGACAACGAGATGCACAGAGTGAGAGGGACAGACAGAGAGACTTAGAGACAGAGACACACAGAGAAAGACATAGACCGAGAGATAGAGAGCGACAAAGAGTGAGAGAGCGGAGAGAGACAAAGAGAAATAGATAGAGAGAGTGAGAGAGAGAGAGACGGAGAGAGAGACAGAGCGGGAAAGAGGAAGAGATAGAGACAGCGAGAGAGACAGAGAGAGACAGAGAGAGAGACAGAGAGACAGATTGTTAGAAATGCAAAGAGATACAGAGGGATAGAATGGGAAAGTGAGAGAGAGACACAGAGAGAGATATAGAATGACGTAGACAGAGTGAGAGACAGAGAGAGGGAGACGAAGAGACAGAGATTGAGAGACTTAGAGTGAGAGTGACAGAGAGAGATGGATATAGCGAGAGACAGAAAGAGAGTTATTGAAGGAGAGAGAGACATAGAGAGAGACGGAGAGAGAGTTCGACAGAGAGAGAGGAGTTCGACAGAGAGAGAGAAAAATCAGCTTAAGTGAGAAAGAGACAGAGGCAGATAAAGAGAGAGAGAAAGAGTGTGAGAGATTAGAGACAGAGTGAGAGAATGACAGGGGAATGGTGACGGTTAGAGAGACAGAGCGAGGAACACAGGAAGAGAGAGATAGAGAGTTAGAGAGAGAGAAAGAAAGAAATAGAGAGACAGGGAGAGAGGGAGACAAAGAGGGCGACAAAGATAGAGCGACAGATAGAGAGAGAGAGACAGAGAGAGATATAGAGACAGAGAGACAGAGCAAGAAAGAGAGTGTGAGACAGAGAGACAGAGAGAGAAAGGGACACAGAGAGAGATACTCAAAAAGGTAGAGACAGAAAGACAGACGGACAGAGAAACAGAGTGTGAGAGCGAGACAGGGAAAGAGACAGAGAGAGAGCGAGACAGCGAGAAAGAGAGAGACAGAGAGGGAGAGAGAGAGTGAGAGACAGAGACTGAGAGTGACAGGGAGAAATAGACAGAATGAGGGAGCGAGACGGAAATAGAGACTGGGAGATAGAGAGACAGAGTGTGAGACAGAGAGAAATATGTAGAGAAAGAAAAAGAGAGAGAGAGTCAGAGAGACAGAGACAGAGAGAGAGAAAGAGATCGAGAGAGAGAGAGATACATTGAGAGCCAGAGAGCGTTAGACAGATTGGAAGAGATACAGAGAGAGAGAGAGTCAGCGGGATAGAGACAGAGAGAGAAACATAGAGAGAAAGAGAGGGAGAAAGAGAAACAGAGAGGGGATATGGACAGAGAATAACAGACAGAGAGAAATACAGATAAAGAGAGGGTGAGAGAGGTAGTGAAAGAGAAAGATAGAGAGAGGGAGATAGAGAGATATGGACAGACAGCGAGTGAGGTAGACGGAAAGGTACTGAGACAGAGAAAGAGAGAACGAAACAGAGAGGGGGAGATTGAAAAAGACAAAAGGGAGAGATGGCGATATAGTTACAGAGACAGAGATAGATAGATAGAGAGAGATAAATCGAGGTTGATAGGGGGAGGAAGAGAATAACAGAGTTTGAGGGAGAGTCAAACATAGAGTGTGAGTGAGAGAGTGAGAGAGAGAGGACAGGGAGACAGAAGGAGGCAGAGAGACAGAGAGAGAGAGAGAATGAGAAAAACAGAGAGAGAGAATAAAAGAGACAGAGAGATACATAGCGAGACAGAGAAGGACAGAGAAAGAGAATCAGAGAGAGATGGAGACAGAGAGAGAGTCAGACGGAGAGAGTGAGACAGAGAGAGAGAGAGTGACAAGAAGAGGGAGAACGAGGGAGACAGTGAGAGAGGGGGAGACAGTTAAAGAGAGAGAGAGAAAGAGAGAGCGAGACAGAGAGAGACAGAGAGAAAGAGAGTGAGATACAGAGAGAGAGAGAGAGACAGAGAGAGAGGCATAGAGAGACAGAGGCAGAGGTTGTGTGTGTGAGAGAGAGAGATTGCGACAGAGAGTGAGAATGAGATGTGCACAGAAGTAGCGACACAGATAATTAACGAGACAGAGAGAGAACGACAGAAAGAGATAAAGACGTAGAGAGAAAAAGCGAGACAGAGTGAGAGAAACAGATAGATAGAAGGGAGACAGAGAGAGAGATAGAGAGAGAGTAAGAGATAGTCTGAGAAAGAAAGAGACAGGTAGAGAGAGACAGAGAGACAGTGAGTCAGATTGAGAGAGCGCAAGAGTGAGGGAGAGGTAGAGCGAGAGTGAGAGAGAAAGACAGAGAGAGGGTGACAGAGATATTGAGACATATTGTCCAAGAGAGATAGACAGATAGGAGGAAACAGAGAGTGAGGTACACAGAGAGAAAGAGAGACAGAGAAAGAGGGAGACAGGCATAGAGACAGAGAGCGAATGTGTCAGAGAGAGTGAGAGACATAGAGAATCAGAGAGGATGAGAGAGCGTGAGAGGCAGAGATAAAGACAATGAGATAGAGAGACAGAGAGAAAGAAAGGGAGCGAGACAGACAGAGAGAGAGAGTGTGTGTGTGAGCGAGAGACAGAAAAAGACAGATAGAGAGAGTGAGTTATGCAGATAAAATAAAGGCCGAGAGAGATTGTGAGACAGAGAGAGAGAAAAACAGAGAGAGATAGAGACAGAGAGAGAAAGAGACAGATAAAGAGAGAGAAAGATAGAGAGAGAGATAGAAAGAGAGTGAGAGAGAGATACTTAGAAAGGTCGAGACAGAAAAACAGACGGATAGAGAGACAGAGTGTGAGAGCGAGACAGGGAGAGAGACAGAGAGACAGCGAGACAGCGAGAGAGAGAGAGAGAGACACAGAGAGAGGGAGTGTCAGAGAGAGAGGGAGAGATAGAAAGACAGAAGGAGGGAGAGACAGAGCGAGAGAGTGACAGAGAGAGTAAAAGACAGGGAGAGGCATGGAGAGAGAGCGAGAGACAGAGAGTGAGAGAGAGAGAGAGTGAGAGAGAGAGTGGCAAAGAGATAAAGCGAGACAGAGATAGTGGGCGACAGTGATAGAGGGATTATCAGAGGGAGAAGGAGAGATAGACAGACAGATGGAGAGAGAAACAGAGAGAGACAGAGAGAGAGAGTGAGACATGGAGATATAGTGAGACAGAGACAGAGAGACAGTGAGAGATCAAGACAAAGAGAGAGAGATAGAGAGGGATCGAGAGAGAGAGAGATAGATTGTGAGATAGAGAGTGACGGTGAGATAGGGGAGACAGGGAGAGAGAGAGAGACAGAGTGATCGAGAGACAGAGAGAGAGTGAGATTGAGTGTGTGAGAGAGAGAGAGTCAGATAAATAGGGAGTGTCAGAAAGAGATAGAGATTTAGACAGACAGATAGAGGGAGATACAGATAGAAAGAGACAGACAGATAGACAGAAAGAGATAATGAGAGACTGAGAGAGGGAGACAGAAACACATAGAAAGTGATTGATAGATTTCGGCAGAGGAATAGGGAGAGAGTGAGAAGGAGAGAGACTCAGAGAGAGAGGGGAATAGAGGGAATGAGAGAGAGAGAAAGAGTCAGAGAGTGATAGAGACATTGAGAGAGAATCAGAGAGGGAGAACGTGTGAGAGATAGAGAGAGACAGAGACAGCGAAAGAGACAGAGAGAGAGATTGAGACAGAGAGAGAGATTGAGACAGAGGGCGATAGAGATTGAGAGCGAGACAGAGACAGAGATAAAAAGAGAGAGAGAGAGAGGAGAGAGACAGAGAGTGAGAGAGAGAGAATGAGAGGGAGAGAGTGTGATTGAGAGGGGAGTGTTAGAGAGTCATCGAGAGAAAGAGAATGACAAGTTGTGACTGAGAGACAGAGATAGTGAGAGACAGACAGGAAGAGACAAAGAGAGAGAGGAAGGGAGGGAGAGAGATTGTGAGGAGATAGGAATAGTGTGACAGAGAGCGTATGAGAGATGGATAGACAGAGAGGGAGAGTGACACAGAAAGAAAGAGAGCCAGACGGATAGAGAGGCAGATTGACAGACAGAGAGAGATACAGAGAGAGAGACAGTAAGAGAGAGAGTTGAAGAGAGAAAGAGAGTGAGATTCAGAGAGAGACAAAGATAGAGAGACAGAGACAGAGAGACAGAAAGAGGCAGATAGAGAGACAGACGGATACAGGCAGAGACCGAGAGATAGAGAGAGTTATTGACAGACAGAGAGAGATTGGAACTGGGTGAGAGAGATTGATATATAGGGAGATACAGATAGAGAGAGACAGTGAGAGAAAGATACAGACAGAGAGACAATGAGAGAGAGAGTCAGAGAGTGACAGATACAGAGAGAGTGTGAGAGAGTGAGAGAAAGAGAGGAAGAGAGAGGAATAGATTCAGAGAGAGACACCGGGAGAGAGAGAATGGTAGAGAGTGTGTGATGTAGAGAGAGAGAGCCATGGAGAGAGAGACAGTGAAAGACTGACAGTGAGAGATAGAGATAGAGAGAGACGCAGAGAGAGAGTCATAGAGAAAGAGAGAGACAGATGGTGAAAGTTTGTGAGATACAGATAGAGAGTGAGAGTGACAGAGAGAGACAGAGAAATTTAGAGTAAGAGTGTGGCAGAGAGCGTGTGATATTTAGAGAGACATGTAGAGAGAGAGAGCAACAGACAGAAATATATATAGAGAAAGAGAGTGAGTGCTACGGAGAGGGAAAGACACACAGGGAGACGGAGATAGGGAGAGAGAGAAAGACAGAGAGAAAGAGAGACAGATTAAGGCAGAGAGAGCGAGAGCGACAAATAAATAAAGAGACAGAGAGTGATACATACAGAGAGAGACAAAGAGAGAAAGACAGAGAAGGAGACAGAGAGAGAGACAGAGAGAGAGGCAGACAGATATAGAGACAAGAGATAGAGAGTGAGAGAGGGACAGAGAGATGGAGATTGAGGAAGAGGGTGATAGAGACAGATAGAGCGACAGTGAGAGAGAGACAGTGTGGGAAAGAGGGAGAGACAGAGAGGGAGAGAATGTAAGAAAGAGACAGAGAGACATGGGAAGGCAGAGAGAGGAAGTAATCGAAAGTGGGAGAAAGAGAGACTGCGTGGAAGCTACAGAGAGAGAAAGAAACATAGAGATAGAGTGACTAGGAGAGAGAGAGACAGATAAAAAGAGACAGATAAAGAGAGGCAGATGGAGAGATACAGAAAGAACGGGAGAGACATATAAATATATACATATAGAGAGAGGAGGGAGTCGGAGATACAGAGACAGAAACAGAAAGATGGAGAGTGATAGAGCGACAGAGATAGAGAGAGGCAGATAGAGAGAGACAGAGAGACAGAGAGAGACAGAGAAAGCGAGAGAGAGTGTGACAGAGAGCGTGTGATAGATAGAGAGACACAGAAAGAGAGACAGAGAGAGAAACAGAGAGAGAGAAAGACATTGTGAGTGTTGGACCGAGAGAGATTGAGAGAGTGATAGACGGATACAGAGATAGAGAGACAGGGAGAGAGATAAAGAGTGAGAGATAGAGACAGATAGATAGCTAGAGAGAAAGAGAGGAATAGAGAGAGAGAGACACAGAGAGACACAGAGAGAGACAGACAGAAAAAGAGACAGAGAGGGAGATTTAGAGTTTGAGAGAGTGAGAGAGAATCAGATGGAGAGTGAGAGCGAGAGACAGAGCGAAAACGACAGAGAGAGGGGGGGGGGAGAGAGATTGTTAGATAGATAGCCAGAGAAAAATAGAGATATGGACAGAGCGAGAGAGATAGATACAGATAGAGAGACAGATAGAGGTGGAATGTGTGTGAGAGAGACAGAGATTGTGGGAAAGAAAGAGAGAGGGAAAGAGATTGAGAGAGACAGAGAGAGTGAGAGACAGTGTGGGAGAGAGTGAGTAAAAGAGACAGAATCAAAGACAGGGATAGATACACGGAGTGAGAGACAGAGAGAGGGAAGGAGAGAGATTTAGAGTCAGAGAGAGGGACCGAGTCAGAAACAGTGAAAGAGGAAGAGAGACAGAGAGACGGAGAGAGATCCAGATGGAGCGAGATAGACAGAGAGACAGAGAGATAGAGCGAGAGAGAGATAGAGCTAGGGACAGAAATTGAGCATGGGGACGGAGTTACGGTGATGAAGAGAGAGAGAGAGAGAGAGAGGGAGACAGAGAGAAACAGATAGGAAGAGAGAGAGAGTGAGACAGAGAGAAAGATAAATGGAGAGATTGAGGGATAGAGAGAGACAAACAGAGCAAGAGACAGAGAGATATTGAGAGACAGATAGACAGAAATACACAGAGATGAAGTGAGGCATAATGAGAAAGACAGAAACAGAGAATGACAGAGAGAGAGGGAGACAGATTGTTAGATAGAGAGAGAGAGAATGAGCGAGAGACAGAGAGATATAGAGTCAGAGAGAGGGAGAGATTTAGCGAGATAGAGCGAGATTGATATATATAGTGAGGGATTGTTAGAGAGAGGGAGAGAGAGAGTGATTCAGAGAGAGGGGGAGACAAAGAAAGAGAGATCTTGAGAGAGACAGAGAGATAGAGAAACAATTAGAGAGCGAGTGGACAGAGAGCGAGAGAGGACAGAGAGAGAGTTAGATATAGATAGAGACAGAGAGAAGGAGAGAGAAAGAGACAGAGAAAGACGGAGAGATAGATATACAGATAGAGAGATTTACAGAGAGAGAGACAGAGAGGGAGAGAGGCGGGGAGACAGAGATAGAAAAAGAAAGGCTGATAGTGTGGGAGAGAGCGAGAGAGTAACATGGAGAGTGAAACAGAGAGAGAGAGAGAGAGAGAGAGAAAGAGAGACAGAGAGCGAGAGGGGTGTGATAGAACGACATATAAATAGAGGCATATTGAGAGAGAGACAAACAGATCGAGAGAAGAAGACAGAGAGAGACAGAGAGAGAGAGAGAAAGAAAGCGAGATACAGAAAGAGAGAGACACAGAGAGATATACAGAGGGAGAGACAGGGAGACAGATTCAGAGGGGGAGAAACGAAGATATAAAGAGTGAAAGAGAGAGAGAGAGATGGGGCGAGATTGAAAGAGTGAGACTGAGTGAGAGAGTGAGAGTCAGACAGAGAGAGAGACAGAGAGAGAGGGAGACAGAAAAAGACAGAGAGAAAAACACAGAGTGAGATTAATTGTGAGACATCGAAAGAGGGTGACAGAGAGAGCGATGGAGGGAGAGAATGACAGAGAGAGAGAGAGAGGAGAGAATCAGAGAGAGATAGAGAGGCAGACAGAGTTTGCAGTTTTAGAGAGAAAAACACAGAGAGAGAGAGAGAGAGAAAGAAAGAGAGACAGATGGTGAGAGAGGGAGAGAGACTGAGGAAAAGAGTGATTTACATAGAGAGAGACAAAGAGATTGAGAGAGACTCAGTGTGGGAGACAGATAAAGAGAGACAGACAGCAGAGTGACAGGCAGAGAGAAAGACAGGAAGAGACAGAGAGAGAGACAGAGAGAGGGAGAGTGTGAGAGTGACGGAGATAGAGACACAGAGAGATAGTGATTTAGAGAGAAAGACAGAGAGAGAAGCAGAGTGTGAGACAGAGATAGAGAGAGAGTGAGTGGGACAAAGAGAGAGCGTTAGTGACAGAGGGAGATAGAGACAGAGAGACAGAGTGATACATAGAAATAGACAGAGAGTGATAGATGGAGACTGAGAGTGATACAGAGAGAGTTAGAGGGAGAGAGACAGAGAGATTCTGAGAGGGAGACAGATAGAGAGAAACAGAGAGAGAGAGTAATACAGGGAGAGAGACAGAGAGAGAAACAGAGAGTGAGACAAAGAGAGACAGACAGATATAAAGACGGAGAGGGAGACGGAGAGAGTCACAGAGCGAGAGACAGATAGGGAGACAGAGAGAGGCAGAAAGAGAGACATAGATAGAAATACAGAGAGTGACTGAGACACAGACAAAGAGAGACAGAGAGAGTTACAGGGAGAGAGAGACAGAGAGAGAGGCAAATAGAGAGACAGTGAGAAACGCAGAGAGAGAGAGATAGTGAGACACACACAGGGAGAAACATAGAGCGAGTCAGAGTGAGAGACGGAGAAAGAGCCACAGAGAGACAGTTTGATAGACAGATGGTCAGAGAGTCAGACATAGTGAGAGACGGAGAGAAAGAAAATGAGAGACACAGAGAGGGAGACCGAGAGAGAACGACAGTCAGAGAGACAGATGTAGAGACAGAGAGAGAGACATATGTAGAGACGGAGGGAGGGACAGATAGAAAAACAGAGATAGAGAAAGACAGAAAGATATAGATAGACAAGGGGCGAACAGTGACAGAGAGATACAGACAGACAGATACGAGAGGGGTAGAGAGGCAGACAGAAATGGAGACAGATATAGATACAGATATGGAGACAAAGACAGGGTCAGAGAGAGACAGAGATTGAGGCAGAAAGAGAAACAGATAGAGAGAGAAAGAGAAAGAGAGAAGGAGAGAGAGACAGAGGCAGAAACAGAGAGAGATTCCGAACGAGAGACAGAGAGAGACAGCGAGAGAGACAGAGAGACACACAAAGGGTCAGAGAGTCAGACATAGTGAGAGACTGAGAGAGACAAGAAGAGAGACAGAGAATGAGACAGATAGAGTCAGAGAGAGAGACAGAGATAAAGTCAGAGTGAGAGAGTGACAGCGAGAAAGAGAGAGAGACTGATACAGAGACAGATGTGGGGAGGGAGATAAATTGGGAGAAATCGACAGACCAAGAGATGGAGATAGAGAAGGGAGAGTGAGAGACATATATAAAAAGGCAGAGTGAGAGAGAGGGACAGCGTTAGAGAGAGAGAGAGACAGAGACAGAGAAAGACATATAGAGAGAGAGAGAGGAATGGAGAAAAAGAAAGAGATACGGAGTGAAAGATAGAGTGAAAGAGAGAGACAGAGAGACAAAGATAGAGGGGGAGAGAGACAGAGTGGGAGACGGAGAAGGAGAGATAGAGAAAGACAGAGAAAGAGAGAGACAGAGAAAGCGAGAGAGCGACAGAGCAATACAGAGAGTGTGAGTGAGAGACAGAGAGAGACAGAGTTTTAGATAGAGAGAGAAAGAGAGAGAGAGACAGAAAAAAAGACAGAGAATGAGACGAGAGAGTGGGGCACATATAGAAAGAGACAGATTGAGAGAGAGAACCGGCGAGATAGATAGAGAGACAGAGACAGAGAGAGACAGAGAGAGAGACGGAGAGGGAAAAAGAGAGAGAAATACGGAGAGCGAGGGAGAGAGAGAGAGAGAGAGAGAGAGAGAGAGAGAGAGAGAGACAAAGAGGGAGCCAGGGAGAGACAGAGAAACAGGGTCAGAGAGAGAGATTAAGAGATGCAGAAAGAGAGAGAGATAGATAGATAGTTAGACAGAGTATTACAGAGAGAGACAGAGAGAGTGAGATAGAGAGAGATAGATACAGAGAGAGAGGGGGGGAGGCAGAGAGAAAAGAGAGATTGATACGGTGTGTGAGAGTTAGAGAAAGTCAGAGAGATAGAGAGTCAGAGAGATAGAGAAGGAGAGAGACAGATAGAGAGACATAGCGAGAGAGACAAAGAGAGGTAGGGAGCCAGAGAGTGGGAGAGACAGAGAGAGAGACAGAGAGATAGACAGTGAGTGAATGATACAGATAGGTAGAGAGCAAGAGAGCGAGTGTGAGAGTGTGAGAGAGAGAGGGCGTGAAACAGAAAGAGCGAGAGATACACAGAGAGAGACAGAGAGCGAGAGGGGTGTGATAGAACGACATATAAATAGAGGCATATTGAGAGAGAGACAAACAGATCGAGAGAAGAAGACAGAGAGAGACAGAGAGAGAGAGAGAAAGAAAGCGAGATACAGAAAGAGAGAGACACAGAGAGATATACAGAGGGAGAGACAGGGAGACAGATTCAGAGGGGGAGAAACGAAGATATAAAGAGTGAAAGAGAGAGAGAGAGATGGGGCGAGATTGAAAGAGTGAGACTGAGTGAGAGAGTGAGAGTCAGACAGAGAGAGAGACAGAGAGAGAGGGAGACAGAAAAAGACAGAGAGAAAAACACAGAGTGAGATTAATTGTGAGACATCGAAAGAGGGTGACAGAGAGAGCGATGGAGGGAGAGAATGACAGAGAGAGAGAGAGAGGAGAGAATCAGAGAGAGATAGAGAGGCAGACAGAGTTTGCAGTTTTAGAGAGAAAAACACAGAGAGAGAGAGAGAGAGAAAGAAAGAGAGACAGATGGTGAGAGAGGGAGAGAGACTGAGGAAAAGAGTGATTTACATAGAGAGAGACAAAGAGATTGAGAGAGACTCAGTGTGGGAGACAGATAAAGAGAGACAGACAGCAGAGTGACAGGCAGAGAGAAAGACAGGAAGAGACAGAGAGAGAGACAGGGAGAGGGAGAGTGTGAGAGTGACGGAGATAGAGACACAGAGAGATAGTGATTTAGAGAGAAAGACAGAGAGAGAAGCAGAGTGTGAGACAGAGATAGAGAGAGAGTGAGTGGGACAAAGAGAGAGCGTTAGTGACAGAGGGAGATAGAGACAGAGAGACAGAGTGATACATAGAAATAGACAGAGAGTGATAGATGGAGACTGAGAGTGATACAGAGAGAGTTAGAGGGAGAGAGACAGAGAGATTCTGAGAGGGAGACAGATAGAGAGAAACAGAGAGAGAGAGTAATACAGGGAGAGAGACAGAGAGAGAAACAGAGAGTGAGACAAAGAGAGACAGACAGATATAAAGACGGAGAGGGAGACGGAGAGAGTCACAGAGCGAGAGACAGATAGGGAGACAGAGAGAGGCAGAAAGAGAGACATAGATAGAAATACAGAGAGTGACTGAGACACAGACAAAGAGAGACAGAGAGAGTTACAGGGAGAGAGAGACAGAGAGAGAGGCAAATAGAGAGACAGTGAGAAACGCAGAGAGAGAGAGATAGTGAGACACACACAGGGAGAAACATAGAGCGAGTCAGAGTGAGAGACGGAGAAAGAGCCACAGAGAGACAGTTTGATAGACAGATGGTCAGAGAGTCAGACATAGTGAGAGACGGAGAGAAAGAAAATGAGAGACACAGAGAGGGAGACCGAGAGAGAACGACAGTCAGAGAGACAGATGTAGAGACAGAGAGAGAGACATATGTAGAGACGGAGGGAGGGACAGATAGAAAAACAGAGATAGAGAAAGACAGAAAGATATAGATAGACAAGGGGCGAACAGTGACAGAGAGATACAGACAGACAGATACGAGAGGGGTAGAGAGGCAGACAGAAATGGAGACAGATATAGATACAGATATGGAGACAAAGACAGGGTCAGAGAGAGACAGAGATTGAGGCAGAAAGAGAAACAGATAGAGAGAGAAAGAGAAAGAGAGAAGGAGAGAGAGACAGAGGCAGAAACAGAGAGAGATTCCGAACGAGAGACAGAGAGAGACAGCGAGAGAGACAGAGAGACACACAAAGGGTCAGAGAGTCAGACATAGTGAGAGACTGAGAGAGACAAGAAGAGAGACAGAGAATGAGACAGATAGAGTCAGAGAGAGAGACAGAGATAAAGTCAGAGTGAGAGAGTGACAGCGAGAAAGAGAGAGAGACTGATACAGAGACAGATGTGGGGAGGGAGATAAATTGGGAGAAATCGACAGACCAAGAGATGGAGATAGAGAAGGGAGAGTGAGAGACATATATAAAAAGGCAGAGTGAGAGAGAGGGACAGCGTTAGAGAGAGAGAGAGACAGAGACAGAGAAAGACATATAGAGAGAGAGAGAGGAATGGAGAAAAAGAAAGAGATACGGAGTGAAAGATAGAGTGAAAGAGAGAGACAGAGAGACAAAGATAGAGGGGGAGAGAGACAGAGTGGGAGACGGAGAAGGAGAGATAGAGAAAGACAGAGAAAGAGAGAGACAGAGAAAGCGAGAGAGCGACAGAGCAATACAGAGAGTGTGAGTGAGAGACAGAGAGAGACAGAGTTTTAGATAGAGAGAGAAAGAGAAAGAGAGACAGAAAAAAAGACAGAGAATGAGACGAGAGAGTGGGGCACATATAGAAAGAGACAGATTGAGAGAGAGAACCGGCGAGATAGATAGAGAGACAGAGACAGAGAGAGACAGAGAGAGAGACGGAGAGGGAAAAAGAGAGAGAAATACGGAGAGCGAGGGAGAGAGAGAGAGAGTGAGATAGAGAGAGAGATAGATACAGAGAGAGAGAGGGGGGAGGCAGAGAGAAAAGAGAGATTGAGACGGTGTGTGAGAGTTAGAGAAAGTCAGAGAGATAGAGAGTCAGAGAGATAGAGAAGGAGAGAGACAGATAGAGAGACAGCGAGAGAGACAAAGAGAGGTAGGGAGCCAGAGAGTGGGAGAGACAGAGAGAGAGACAGAGAGATAGACAGTGAGTGAATGATACAGATAGGTAGAGAGCAAGAGAGCGAGTGTGAGAGTGTGAGAGAGAGAGAGGGCGTGAAACAGAAAGAGCGAGAGATACACAGAGAGAGACAGAGAGCGAGAGGGGTGTGATAGAACGACATATAAATAGAGGCATATTGAGAGAGAGACAAACAGATCGAGAGAAGAAGACAGAGAGAGACAGAGAGAGAGAGAGAAAGAAAGCGAGATACAGAAAGAGAGAGACACAGAGAGATATACAGAGGGAGAGACAGGGAGACAGATTCAGAGGGGGAGAAACGAAGATATAAAGAGTGAAAGAGAGAGAGAGAGATGGGGCGAGATTGAAAGAGTGAGACTGAGTGAGAGAGTGAGAGTCAGACAGAGAGAGAGACAGAGAGAGAGGGAGACAGAAAAAGACAGAGAGAAAAACACAGAGTGAGATTAATTGTGAGACATCGAAAGAGGGTGACAGAGAGAGCGATGGAGGGAGAGAATGACAGAGAGAGAGAGAGAGGAGAGAATCAGAGAGAGATAGAGAGGCAGACAGAGTTTGCAGTTTTAGAGAGAAAAACACAGAGAGAGAGAGAGAGAGAAAGAAAGAGAGACAGATGGTGAGAGAGGGAGAGAGACTGAGGAAAAGAGTGATTTACATAGAGAGAGACAAAGAGATTGAGAGAGACTCAGTGTGGGAGACAGATAAAGAGAGACAGACAGCAGAGTGACAGGCAGAGAGAAAGACAGGAAGAGACAGAGAGAGAGACAGGGAGAGGGAGAGTGTGAGAGTGACGGAGATAGAGACACAGAGAGATAGTGATTTAGAGAGAAAGACAGAGAGAGAAGCAGAGTGTGAGACAGAGATAGAGAGAGAGTGAGTGGGACAAAGAGAGAGCGTTAGTGACAGAGGGAGATAGAGACAGAGAGACAGAGTGATACATAGAAATAGACAGAGAGTGATAGATGGAGACTGAGAGTGATACAGAGAGAGTTAGAGGGAGAGAGACAGAGAGATTCTGAGAGGGAGACAGATAGAGAGAAACAGAGAGAGAGAGTAATACAGGGAGAGAGACAGAGAGAGAAACAGAGAGTGAGACAAAGAGAGACAGACAGATATAAAGACGGAGAGGGAGACGGAGAGAGTCACAGAGCGAGAGACAGATAGGGAGACAGAGAGAGGCAGAAAGAGAGACATAGATAGAAATACAGAGAGTGACTGAGACACAGACAAAGAGAGACAGAGAGAGTTACAGGGAGAGAGAGACAGAGAGAGAGGCAAATAGAGAGACAGTGAGAAACGCAGAGAGAGAGAGATAGTGAGACACACACAGGGAGAAACATAGAGCGAGTCAGAGTGAGAGACGGAGAAAGAGCCACAGAGAGACAGTTTGATAGACAGATGGTCAGAGAGTCAGACATAGTGAGAGACGGAGAGAAAGAAAATGAGAGACACAGAGAGGGAGACCGAGAGAGAACGACAGTCAGAGAGACAGATGTAGAGACAGAGAGAGAGACATATGTAGAGACGGAGGGAGGGACAGATAGAAAAACAGAGATAGAGAAAGACAGAAAGATATAGATAGACAAGGGGCGAACAGTGACAGAGAGATACAGACAGACAGATACGAGAGGGGTAGAGAGGCAGACAGAAATGGAGACAGATATAGATACAGATATGGAGACAAAGACAGGGTCAGAGAGAGACAGAGATTGAGGCAGAAAGAGAAACAGATAGAGAGAGAAAGAGAAAGAGAGAAGGAGAGAGAGACAGAGGCAGAAACAGAGAGAGATTCCGAACGAGAGACAGAGAGAGACAGCGAGAGAGACAGAGAGACACACAAAGGGTCAGAGAGTCAGACATAGTGAGAGACTGAGAGAGACAAGAAGAGAGACAGAGAATGAGACAGATAGAGTCAGAGAGAGAGACAGAGATAAAGTCAGAGTGAGAGAGTGACAGCGAGAAAGAGAGAGAGACTGATACAGAGACAGATGTGGGGAGGGAGATAAATTGGGAGAAATCGACAGACCAAGAGATGGAGATAGAGAAGGGAGAGTGAGAGACATATATAAAAAGGCAGAGTGAGAGAGAGGGACAGCGTTAGAGAGAGAGAGAGACAGAGACAGAGAAAGACATATAGAGAGAGAGAGAGGAATGGAGAAAAAGAAAGAGATACGGAGTGAAAGATAGAGTGAAAGAGAGAGACAGAGAGACAAGGATAGAGGGGGAGAGAGACAGAGTGGGAGACAGAGAAGGAGAGATAGAGAAAGACAGAGAAAGAGAGAGACAGAGAAAGCGAGAGAGCGACAGAGCAATACAGAGAGTGTGAGTGAGAGACAGAGAGAGACAGAGTTTTAGATAGAGAGAGAAAGAGAGAGAGAGACAGAAAAAAAGACAGAGAATGAGACGAGAGAGTGGGGCACATATAGAAAGAGACAGATTGAGAGAGAGAACCGGCGAGATAGATAGAGAGACAGAGACAGAGAGAGACAGAGAGAGAGACGGAGAGGGAAAAAGAGAGAGAAATACGGAGAGCGAGGGAGAGAGAGAGAGAGAGAGAGAGAGAGAGAGAGAGAGAGAGAGTGAGAGAGAGACAAAGAGGGAGCCAGGGAGAGACAGAGAAACAGGGTCAGAGAGAGAGAATAAGAGATGCAGAAAGAGAGAGAGAGAGATAGATAGATAGTTAGACAGAGTATTACAGAGAGAGACAGAGAGAGTGAGATAGAGAGAGAGATAGATACAGAGAGAGAGGGGGGAGGCAGAGAGAAAAGAGAGATTGAGACGGTGTGTGAGAGTTAGAGAAAGTCAGAGAGATAGAGAGTCAGAGAGATAGAGAAGGAGAGAGACAGATAGAGAGACATAGCGAGAGAGACAAAGAGAGGTAGGGAGCCAGAGAGTGGGAGAGACAGAGAGAGAGACAGAGAGATAGACAGTGAGTGAATGATACAGATAGGTAGAGAGCAAGAGAGCGAGTGTGAGAGTGTGAGAGAGAGAGGGCGTGAAACAGAAAGAGCGAGAGATACACAGAGAGAGACAGAGATTGAGAGATGCTGTCAGAGAAATTAGAGTGGCACACAGAGAGACAGAGAGAGAGAGGGTGAGAGAGTTAGAGTAAGAGACACATGTAGAACGAGAGACAGAGAGAGGGATAGATACAGAGAGAAACTGAGACAGACAGAGTGAGACAGAGTGCTATAGACGGAGAGAGAGAAAGAGAGATTGAGAGCGACACAATGAGAGACAGACAGAGAGAGAGACAGAGACAGACTGAGTGAGATTTTGAGTGAGACAGTGAGATAAAGTGTCACAGAGGGAGAGACAGAGAGAGAGGTAGGAAAGGAGATAGAGACATATAGATAATTAGAGACAGAGAGAGGGAGAGAGACAGAGATAAAGTGATTGACATATAGAGAAAGACAAAGAGATGGAGAAAAACTGATTGAGAGAGGGAGATAAAGAGAGACAGAGTAAAGAGTGACAGGGAGAGAGAGAGATTTAGAGATTGAGAGATATTGTCAGATGACTTAGAGTGGCAGACAGAGAGACAGAGAGAGAGGGTTTGTGAGATAGAGTGAGAGAGACATGTAAACTAGAGACAGAGAGAGGGATAGATACAAAGAGAGATTGAAACAGACAGAGTGAGACAGGGAGATATAGACGGAAAGAGAGAGAAATAGAGAGAGATGGTGAGAAAAGGACAGACAGAGAGAGACAGATACAGATATAGTGAGTCGGAGAGAGAGAGACAGAGAGAGAGAGACAGAGAGAGAGACAGAGTGAGATTAAGAGTGAGACAGCGAGATTGAGTGTCAGAGAGGGAGAGACAGAGAGGGAGATAGAAAGATAGATAGAGACATATAGACATATGGAGACAGAAGGAAAGAGAGACATAGAGCGAGAGAGGAGAAAGACAGACAGAGATAGACAGAGAGATTGGGACGGAGAGAGAGAGTCGGCGAGATAACGATAGAGAGACAGAGAGAGAGACAGAGATAGTGAGAGAGTAACAGATGGAGAAACATTAAGAGAGAGCGAGATACAGAGAAAGATAGGTGGAAAGAGAGAGAGACGGGGGGATAGAGGGAGTCTGAGAAAGGGAGAGACAGAGAGATTGAGAATGATAAAAGAAGAGATACAGAGACAGAGAGAGACAGAGAGAGAGTGAGAGACTGAGAGCAGGAGAGACTCAGAGAGAGACAGAGAGCGAATGAAAGAAGGAGAGAGAGAGAAACAGAGAGAGTGAGCAATAGAGCGAGAGAGACAGAAAGAGGAAAACAGATATAGCAAAAAAGAAAAAATTTGAGAGAGTGAGAGGGAGTGGGATAGATACAGAGAGTTAGAGAGAATAAGACAGAGAAGTAGAAACAGAGTGAGAGGGATGAGGAGAGAGAAACAGAGAAATAGAGACAGAGATTGAGGAAGTCAGAGGGAGAGGCAGACTGAGAGAGAGAGAGTTTGATAGACAGAGAGAGACAGTGCGAGAGAGAGGGAGACAGAATGATTGAGAGACAGAGAGAGAGAGAGAGAGACAGATAGAGAGAAATAGAGTGAGACTCAGAGAGACGGAAAGAGAGTGAGAAATAGGTAGAGATGGAGACATAGAAAGGAAGGATAGTGTTACACGGAGAGAGCTACAGAGAGAGATACAGCGAGAGAGACAGAGTGAGAGACTGAGAGTGAAAGGCAGAGAGAGAGAGAAAGGCAGAGATAGAGGGAGAGAAAGAGAAATACAGCGAGACGAAGAGAGTGACGGAGATAGAGACAGAGAGAGATTGAGACAGATTGAGAGAGATATATGGGGAGAGACAAAGACAGAGTGAGAGAGAGACAGAGACAGAGAAAGAGAGACACAGAGAGAGACAGAGAGAGCGACATAGAAAGAAAGTCAGAGAGAGGTAAATACAGAGAGAGAGATAGAGGGAGAGACAAAGGAATACAGAGAGACAGAAAGAGAGACAGATTGAGAGAGTCACAGAGAGAGACAGCGTGAGAATGAGACAGCGAGAAAGAGAGAGAGACAGTTAGAGAGCCTAAGTGAGGGAAAGCGATAGGGTGAGACACAGTGACAGAGAGTTGGGAGAGAGGAGACATATATAGAGAGACAGCGAGAGAGAGAGAGAGGGAGTGAGAGTGAGAGAAAGAGACAGAGACAGAGAGAGACAGATAAAATGACAGAACTAGAGGGAGACAGAGAGAGAGATACAGAGTGAGAAAGACAGAGAAAGAGTGAGAGCGAGAGATAGAGAGAGGGGAGGGAATCGGTGAGAGAGCGCGACAGAGGGGGTGGGACGGAAGTAGAGAGAGACAGGGAGAGAGAGAGAAATAGAGAGAGAGAGTGAGAGACGCAGAGATGGAAGAAGAGCAGAGAGTGATACAGAGATATTGAGTGAGAAACAGAGAGAGAGAGGCACCGAGGGAGAGAGAGTGACATATTGAGAGAGACAGGGAGAGAGAGGAACAGAGAGGGAGAGACAGAGAATGCGAGATAGTTCCAGAGAAAGATGGAGAGACAGAGAGAGAGTGAGACAGAGAGAGAGACCAAGAAGGAGATAGACAGAGAGAGGCAGAGAAACAGAGAGAGTTAGTGACTCAGAAAACGACAGAGCGAGGGAATGAGAGATATATATAGATGTAGAGAGAGAGAGAAAGAGAGAGAAAGGGAGAGAGACAGTGAGAGAGATTCAGACAGAGGGAGGGATATAGAGAGAGAGATCAATAAACAGAGATCCAGAGTGCATGTCTCTGAGAGACAGAGAGAGATAGAGAAAGAGAGAGACAGAGAGTGTGAGAGAGAGGCAGATTGAGATTGAGGGTGAGGCAGCGAAAGAGAGTGACATGGAGAGAGAGACAGAGGGAGAGATATAGGCAGAGAGTGAGACATTTAGGGATGGAGAGACAGAGACGGACGGTGACAGAGAGGGAGAGATGAGAGAAACATAGATAGATTCAGACCGAGAGATTGTGACAGAGATAGTGTGGGAGAGGCAGAGAGAGAGATATAGAGACAGATAGAGAGAGAAATTGATAGAGAGAGAGAGAGATTGAGAGAGAGACAGGGGGAGAGGGAGAAATACATAGGAATAGACAGTCAGAGAGAGAGAGAGAAAGACAGGGATTGAGAGATAGAGAGAGATAGAGAAACAGAGAGAGAGATAGACATATATAGAGCGAGAGTGAGAGACAGAGTGCAAGAGAGTTTCAGAGACAGATAGAGACAGAGAGACAGAGAGAGAGAGGAAGAAACAGACAGAGAGAGACAGATCGTGAGAGATAGATAGAGAGAGACAGAGATAGAAAAAGAGAGAGTGTTTGAGAGAGTGAGAGAGAGTGACAGAGAGCGAGCGAGGGATTGCTAGACAGGGAGGAAGAGGGACAGAAATAGAGAGGGAAACAGAGAGAGACAGAGACTGAGAGAAAGTTGAAGAGAAAGATGGGGAGACAGAGAGAGAGTGAGACAGAGAGAGAGACTAAGAGAGAGACAGAGAGAGTGACAGAGAGAGAGCGATAGAGAGAGAAACAAAGGGAGAGAGAGGGAGAAAGGCAGAAAGTGAGAAAGAAGTGGAGATAGATAGAGGGACAGTGAATTGGGGAGAGACAGTGAGAGTGATTCAGAGAGAGATAGAGACAGATAGGTTCAGAAAGACTGAGAGAGAGTGACAGAAAGAGTGAGATGGAGAGATCGAGAGAGTGAGTGAGTGCGAGACAGAGAGAGAAAGAGAGACAGAGAGAGACAGAGGGAGACAGATTGACAGAGAGAGACATATGTAGAGAGACAGCGATAGAGACAGTGAGATTTAGAGAGAAAGAGAGAAACAGACAGAGAGTGAGAGATTCAGAGAGAGAGATACAGAAGGAGAGTGAGAGGTAAACAGAGGGAGATTCAGAGAGAGAGACGGAGAGCGACAGAGAGACAGATAGAGAGATACAGAGAGAGAGGTACAGAAATAGAGTGAGACAGAGAGATTGAGAGAGACAGAGAGTAGAGTGATATAAACAGAGAGAGAAAGAGAGAGGAAACGAGGGAGAGATAGAGTGAGAGATGGAGTCAAAAGTAAGAGAGAGAGAAACAGAGAGAGAGATAGAGATATATATATACATGGAGAGAGAGAGACGGCGAGAGAGTGCCAGACAGAGAGAGAGACATAGAGAAAGAGAGAAATAGACAGAAAGTGAGAGAGCGAGACAGAGAGGGAAAGGGATTTTGAGAGACAGAGAGAGACAGAGATAATCATAGTCATAGAGACTAGTAAATAGAGAGAGAGAGAGAGTAAAAGAGAGAAATTAATTGAGAGGGACAGAGAGAATGAAAGAGAGAGAGACTGAGAAAAATATAGACTGAGAGAGAGGGACAGAGAGAGTTAGAGTGAGAGAAACAGAGAGAGGGCGATAGTGTGAGAAACAGAGAGACATCGAGAGAGTGAGAAAGAGGGAGAGATGGAGACAAAGATAGAACGTAGAGAGTTACAGAGAGAGATACAGAGAAAGGGATAGAGTTACAGAGATAGAAACAAACAGAGAAACAGATTGAGAGACAGGGAGTGAGAGAGAGGTTCAGAGAAATACAGTGAGATGAAGAGAGAGAGAGATAGAAAGAGACAGCGAGATACAGAGTGGGAGAGAAATAGAGAGAGAGGGACAGAGAGAGAAAGAAAGTGTGAGACAGAGACAGGGAGAGAGAGAGAGGCAGAGATAGGGAGACAGAGATTGAGAGATATTCTCAGAGATAAACGGAGAGACAGAGAGAGTGGGAGTTAGAGAGAGAGAGAGAGAGAGAGAGACAGAGAGACAGAGAGACAGGGAGAAGGAGAGAGAGAAACAGATACAGAGGGACAGAGAGAATGTGTGTGAGATAAAGATAGTGAGAGAGAAATAGAGTTATTGTGAGATAGTGAGGGAGACAGAGAGTGTGAGTCAGGGAGACAGAGATGGAAACAGAAAAGGAGAGAACGAGCAAGAGATAGGGACAAAGAGAGAGTTTCAGAGCACAATAGAGAGAAAGAGATATGGAGACGGAAATAGAGAGAATCTCAGGGAGAGTTATACAGTGAGAGAGAGAGACTGAGAGAGGGACAGAGATAGGGTGAGGAAGAGAGAGAGGGTGTGAGGGAGAGAGAATGATATAGGGAGAAACATAGAGGGGGATAGAGAGAGACAGAGAGTTAGAGAGACCGGGAGAGAGAGGAGGGAGACAGAAAGAGACAGGGAGACAGAGATTGAGAGAGACAGAGATATAGCAAAAGTAAAGGAGAGAGAGAGAAAGAGTGTTATGTTCATTTAGCGAGCGAGGGAGTGAGAGACATATATAGAGGGATACAGAGAGAATTTGAGAGACAGATAGAGTGAGAGAGAGATAAAGACCGAGAGAGAATGATAGTGAGACAGAGACAGGGAGGGTCAAACCGAGATAGTGAACGTGACTAAAAGAAAGATCCAAACAGAGAGAGTGTGTGTGAAAGAGAGAGAGAGAAACAGACAGAGGAAGAGAGATGGAGAGACTGAGAGAGAAATAGTGATATAGCTAGAGACAGAGTGACAACGTATGAGACAGAGAGTGATGGAGCGGAAGAGAGAGAGATTAGGGAGGAGCAGAGAGGGAGAAACGGAGAGAGAGAGCGAAAGATTGAGGCAGGGAAGAGAGAAGGGAGACAGAGAGAGAGAGAGACAGAAGGTGTAAGATGGAGAGATCGAGAGCGTGAGTGAGAGAGATAAGGACAGTGAGAGAAAGACAAAGAAAGAGAGCGAGAATGAGAGAGATAGAGATACAGAGAGAAAGTGAGAGAGAGAGAGACTGACAGCGAGATACAGAGAGAGAGAAATAGAGAAAGAGAGAGGGTGAGACGGAGAGTGAGTTAGAGAGACAGAGAGACGGAGACAGAAAATAGAGACAGAGAGAGAGACACAGAGAAAGACAGAGAGAGAGAGACAGAGAGAGCGTTAGAGAGGGAGATGGTGTTAGAGAGAGATATAGATAGAGGGAGATAGAGAGAGAGCGATCGACTGAGACTGAGAGCGAGGTTGAGATAAAGAGGGACAGATTGAGAGAAAGACAGAAAAGAAGACAGAGTGACAGACAAACAGACAGAGAGAGCGAGTCAGCGAGAGATACAGAGAGTGAGTTCGGTTGAGAAAGAGGTACAGAAAGAGACACACAGAGAAAAAGTGACAGACATAAAGAAAGAGAGAGAATATGAGAGAGCGAGACAGAGAGAGGGACAGCGACAGGGAGTCATAAAGAGAGTTACAGAGTGGAATGGAGAGAGAAAGAGACCGAAATACAGAAAGAGAGACAAGGAGGGTGACAGGCAGAGAGTGAGAGACAGAGAGAGTGACAGGGAGTGACAGAGAGACAGAGATAGAGAGATATATACGCAGAGAAAGACAGAGATAGAGACAGAGACAGAGAAACAGAGACGGATAGAGAGAGAGAGAGAGAGAGAGAGAGAGAGAGAAGGAGAGAGACAGAGAGAGAGAGATATAGTCAGATAGAGGGAGACTGGGAGAAAGTGAGATTGTGAAAGAGAGAGTGTGTGACAGGAGAGACAGGGACAGAGAGAGATACAGAGATAGATAGAGAGACACAGAGAGAGATTGACGCAGAGAGATGGGTAGTCTGAGACAGAGAGACAAAAAGAGAGAGGACAGTGTGATAAAGAAAGAGACAGAGGGAGAAGGAGAGCGAGAGCGAGGGTGAGAGCCAGACATAGAGGAAGATCGAGACTGAGAGAAAGAGAGGGATACAGAGAGAGAGACAGAGAGAGTGAGTCAGTGAGATAGAGACGTAGACAGAGAGAGACACAGAGAGATAGAGAAAGATCGAGAGAGAGAGAAACAGATAGACAGATAAAGAGAGAGACAGAGAGAGAGAAAAAAATGGTCCTAGAGAGAAAATGAGACAAAGAGGGTATGAGAGACAGAGGAGAGAGAGAAAGACAAAGAGAGAGAGAGGGACAGAGCGAGAGAGAAAGAGATATATAGATAGAAAGAGAGACAGAGAGAGAGATAAAGTGCAGAGATTTTATGAGAGACAGAGAGAGAGACAGAGAGAATGAAAGTGTGAGAGAGAGAGACAGAGAGGGAGATGGTGAGACAGAGAGATAGAGATACATAGAGAGAGACAGAGAGAGAGATACGGAGAGGGAGCGAGAGAAAGAAAAAGAAAGAGACAGAGAGAGTGACAGAGTGATAGAGATACGCGGACAGAAAAGAGAGACAGAGAGAGAGACCGAGAGGGAGAGATGGAGAGAAAGAGAGAGATAGATAGAGACAGAGGGAGGGCGACAGTGAGAGAGAGACATAGAGAGAGAGGGACAGAGAGATAGAGAGAGACAGAAAGATAGAGGGGGACAGAGCGAGAGATAGAGAGATATAGAGAGAGGGAGAGTTACAGAAAGGGAGAGAGACAGCGAGAATGAGAGAGACAGATAGAGGGAGACAGACTGAGCGAGATACCGAGTGATAGAGACCCAGTGATTATAGAGGGAGACAGAGAGAGAAAGTGAAACAGATTGACAGAGACAGAGATATAGTTCTAGAGGTAGAGAGATTGAGACAGATAGGTAGAGAGAGAGAGAGAGGGAGAGAGAGAGAAAGAGAGAGAGAGAGACAAAGAGAGAGAGAGCGAGACAGTGAGAGCGAGAAATACAGGGAGAGATAGAGTGATTAATAAGAAGAGAGAGGGTTCTATAGATACAGAGAAAGAGATACAGTGAAAAGGATCGACGGAGAGAGAGAGAGATACAGAGACAGGGACAGATAAATAGAGAGACAAATAAAGAGCGAGAATGAGAGAGATCCTGAGTGAGACAGAGAGATTGAGACCGAGAGTGAGAAAGACAATAATAGAGGTAGACAGAGAGGGTGAGAGAGACAGAGAGAGAGCGAGACGGAGATATAGACAGAGAGAGTGTGAGATAGATTGTGAGAGACAGATTGAGTGAGAAAGTCAGAGAGAGAGAGAGAGACGGAGAGTGGGATACTGAGAGAGAAAGAAAGACATCGAGAGTGAGAGATGCAGAGAGGTCGAGTGAGAGAGGGAGACAGAGAAATAGAGACAGAGGGACAAAGAGAGTCAGGGAGTGAGAAAGACAGAGAATGCGTCAAAGGGACAGAGTGAAAAGTTAGGAGAGACATATATATATAGAGAGAGAGTGACTGAGAGAGGGAGACACACAGAGATAGAGAGCGAGAGACAGAGAGAGTTAAACAGAGATTGAGAGTGATTGAGAGGGACAGAGAGAGAATGATTCACAGAGTAAGTTAGAGTTGAAGAGTTAGAGAGAGACATAGAGAGAGACATAGAGAGAGAGAACTAGAGAGATAGAGACAGAGAGAAAGAGAGAGAGAGAGAGACAGAGAAATAGAGAGAGAGAATGAGAGAGTGAGAGACAGGTAGAGATAGGGTGTCAGAGAGTGTCTGATCGACAGACAGGGAGAGATACAGATAAGCAGATAATGTGCGAGACAGAGAGAGAGAGAGACAAAGAGCGTGAGATTGTGACGGAGAGAGAGACAACGAGAGAGGGAGAGAGTGACAGAGTTAGAGAGAGTGAGACAAGGAAAGAGAGATGGAGACACATAGAGCGAGACAGTGAGAGAGAGAGAGAGTTAAAGAGAGACAGACAGAGAGATAGAGATAGAGAAAGACAGATAGAGAAAGATTGAGAGTGACAAAGCTGTAGTGGGAGAGAGTCAGTGATAGAGACGGCGGGAGACAGAGACAGAGAGTGAGAGAGATACCAAAAGAGAGCGAGTGAGAGAGAGGCACCGAGAGAGACGATGACAGAATGAGAGAGACAGAGAAAAACAGAGAGAGACAGAGAGAGAGAGAGAGCGCGAGACAGAGGGAGAATGTGATATAGGAACAGAGAGAGTTAACGAGAGAGATAGAAAGAGATACAGAGAGACGGAGAGCGGGAGGTAGACACAGAGAGAGACTGAGTGAGTGAGAGTCAGAGATTCGGAGAAACAGAGTGAGAGATCTAGAGAGATAGAGAGAGAGAGAGACAAAGACAGAGAGAGAGTGCCAGAAAGAGAGAGGGTGAAAGAGAGAGAGTGTGGGAATGAGAGAGAGATAGAATATGTGTGTGAGAGAGAGTGAGGGAGACAGTGAGATTGATCGACAGAGACGGAGCGAGAGAGAAACAGAAAGGGAGAGAGACAGAGAGAGAGAGAGACAGTGAGAGAGAAAAAAATGAGAGATTGGTACATAGAGAGATAGAGAGACAGAGAGAGAGATAGAAAGGGAGAGACGGGGAGAATGACAAATTGAGAGAGTAAGAGACAGATGGAGAGAGAGAGTGAGAGCGAGAGATTGAGTCAGAGAGAGAGATTGAGACAGAGTGAAAGCGAGACAAAGAAAGAGAGACAGAGACAAAGAGAAATAGTTCGAGTGACAGAGAGAAAGCGAGACAGCTAGAGGGGGACAGATAGAGACAGAGCGATAGAGAGAGCGAGAGACGGATTGAGAGATAATGTCAGAGAGAGTGAGAGAGTGTGAGATACAGAGAGACAGAGAGAGAGAATACAGAGTAAGAGAGAGAGGAGTTGATAGAGAGACACATGGAGAGAAAGACATTGAGAGAGACAGAAAGAGAGACAGCGAGGGAGCGAGACTGAGAGATACAGAGAGAGACAGAGATAGAGACAGGCGGTGAGAGAGTGTGAGAGACGGAGAGAGAGAGAGAGATTGAAACAGAGTACGATACGGAGAGAGAGACAGATAGAGAGAGACAGAGAACGAGATGGAGTCAGAAACAGAGACAGTGTGTAAGAGAGAGATAGAGAAGGACAGAGAGACAGTGATAGAGACAGACAGAGAGACAAAGAGAGAGAGAGACAGAAAGATACACAGATAGAGACACAGACAGAGGTACAGAGAGAGGAATAGAGAGAGAGAGACAGAGAGAGAGACAGAGACAATATGATAGAGAGAGACCGAGAGAGAGTGTGTGAGACAGAGAGGGTGAGAGAGAGACACACAGAGAGTGAGACAGAGAAAGGGAGAAAAAGAGAGAGTGTGAGTGGGAGAGATTGAGAGAGAGCGGGACAGTGAGGGATAGAGAAAAACAGGAAGAGAGAGATAAAGAGAGTGAGAGAGACAGAGAGGGTGAGATTTAGAATGAGATTGATAGAGAGAGATACAGAGAGAGAGAAACACAGAGATAGAGCGAGAGAGAATCAGAGAGAGAGACAGAGAGAGAGATTCATAGAGTGAGAAAAAGAGAGAAAGCGAGGGAGACTGAGAGTGAAAGATTCATATAGATGGCGAGGGAGACAGACGGGAAAAGAGATAGATTCAGAGAGAGATCGACTGACAGAGAGTCAGAGAGAGTGAGAGATAGTCATAGAGTTAGATAGACAGATTGAGAGAGAGAGCAAACGACAGAGTGAAAGAGAGTATGTGTGTGTGTGAGAGAGAGAGAGAGAAAGAGAGAGAGAGTGACAGGGAGACAGACAGAAGGAGAGAGAGAGAGAGAGGCAGAGAGAAATTGATATTTATAGAGAGGGAGCGGGAGATATAGAGACAGAGACAGAGAGAGATATAGAATGATAGATTGAGAGAGAGAGATGAAGAGAGGTACTGAGAGAGAGCGGAGACAGTGTGAAAGAGACAGTGCGGTAAAGATACAGAGATAGAGAGAGAGTGATAGAGAGGGTGATAGAAAGAGAGAAAGAGAGAGGGAGACAGAGAGAGAAATTGAGAGAGAGATATATAGAGACAGAGAGAGAGAGAGACAGAGTGAGAGAGAGACGGAAAGAGAGAGAATGCCAGAGAGAGAGACAGTGAGGGAGAGACAGAGAGAGTAAGAAACCAAGAGAGTGAGAAAGAGTGAGAGAGAGAGAGAGAGAGACGGACAGGGTGCCATAGAGAGAGACAGAGAAAGAGAGATACAGAGAGAGAGATACAGTGAGAGTGAGTGGCTGATTGAGAGAGATACAGAGAGAGAGAGACTGAGAGAGAAAGAACGAGAGAAAATCAAACAGAGAGAAACAGAGAGAGAGATTCAAACAGAGACACAGAGGGAGCGATGGAGACAGAGAGAGTGCATCACATATAGAGAGATATAGGGAGATAGATTCAGAGAGAAATAGGGAAGCAAATAGGGATAAACAGTAAGAGAAAGGCATGGAGCGAGAGACAGATAGAGACAGATCTAGAGAGAGACAAAGTGATATAAAGTGCGGCAGAGTGAGAGATTGTGTGTGAGAGGGAGAGAGAGCGGGATAGGCAAAGAGAGATGGCAGACAGAGATAGATAGAGGAAGAGAAAGAGGGGCAGAGAGAGACAGTGAGAGATAGAGAGTGATGTAGGGACGGAGAGAGAGAGACAGAGTGAGAGGGAGACAGATAGAGACATAAAGAGATATAGGGTGAGAGACAGAGAGAGGGAAGGAGATACAGAGTGCGAGACAGAGACAGAGAGAGAGTGAGAGAGACAGAGAGCGACTTGTAGGAGACAGAGAGAGTGAGAGACAGAGAGAGGGAGAGACAGAGATATAGAGAAACAGAGAGAGACAATAATACACAGAGAGAGAGGAAGAGACAGAGAGAAATAAACAGATATTAGAGAGAGACAGAGATAATGAAAGAGACAAAGAGAGTGAGATAGTGTGAGACACAGAGGGACAGAAAGATTGAGAAATAGGGAGGGATAGAGACATAGAGAGAAAGGAGGGAGTTACACAGAGAGCGATACAGAGAGAAAGAGAGTGATGCACAGAGTGAGACAGAGAGATAGACATAGAGTGACATACAGCGATGGAGAGTGAGATAGAGAGAGAGAGAGAAGGTGAGAGAGAATTTCGGATAGAGAGAGAGACAGAGGGAGAGATACAGAGACAAAGAGAGTAAGAGAGATATGGAGAGTGAGATAGACAGAGAGTTATATAGAGAGAGACATGGAGAGAGAGAAAGAGAGACAAAAATAGAGAACGAGAAAGAGAGAGATAGAGAGAGGGTGAGACAGAGAGAGAGACTGAGTGAGAGAGAGAGAAAAAAGAGTGAGAGAGAGTGAGAGAGAGACGGAGAGAGTGTGATAGAGAAAGACAACGAGAGAGTTACAGAGAGAGAAATATAGGGAGGGAGATTGGCCGACAGAGAGGTACAGTGAGAAAGAGACAGAGAGAGAAAATGCGAGAGATAATCTGAGAGAGAGACAGAGAGAGAGGGTCAGATGGATGGAGAGAGAGATGGAGATAGATTTAGAGAGAGATTGAGAGACAGAAAGGGATAAACAGTGAGAGAGACACATAGAGCGAGACACAGATACCGATAGATCGAGAGAGAGAGAGAGAGAGACAGAGAGAGAGGGAGGGTGACAGAGTGAGATAAAGTGCGTGTGTGTGTGCGAGAGAGAGAGAGACAGACAGATATGGATAGAGGGAAAGAGAGAGGAAGAGGGAGACACCGAGAGATAGAGAGAGATTTATAGAGACGGAAAGAGAGAGACAGTGAGAGAGGCATAAATAGAGATAGAGCGAGAGTCAGAAAGAGGGGGAGAGATACAGAGAAAGAGACAGAGACAGAGTGGTTGGAGACAGTGTGAGAGAGAAATAGAGAGGGAGATATACAGAGATAGAGAGAAAGAGAGAGAAACAGAGAGAGTAAGAGAGAGAAAGAGATATAGATGCAGAGAGAGAGAGACCGAGAGAGACAAAGATAGAGACAGAGAGTGATAAGAAGTCAGAAAGAGAGAGAAACTGAGACAGAAAGAGTGGGAGAGAAATGGAGAGAGTGGTTGAGACAGAGAGAGAGACAGTGAGATACGAAGTGATAGAGACTAAGAGCGATAATAAGAGTAAGAGAGAGTAAATAAGAGACTGAGACGGAGAGAGGGAGCTACAGAGAGTGAGAGAGACAGACAGATAAAGAGACAGACAGAGGGGGAGAATGAGAGAGAGATTGTGAGTTAAAGGGGGAGAGATACAAAGAGTGATAGAGACAGAGAGAAAGTGAGAGACTGAGTGATTGCGAGCGAAAGAGACAAAGTGTGTGAAAGGGAAATAGACAGAGAGCGTGAGACAGATGGAGAGAGAATGAGATAGATAGATATTGGGAGAGGCAGAGAGTGACAGCGAGCGTGAGTGAGATATAGAGAAATACAGAGAAAAATAGAGAGACAGAGATTCATAGAGACAGAGAGAGAGAGAGTGAAACAGAGAGAGAGAGGCAGAGAGAGATTGAGATGGAGAGTGCAATAGAGAGAAAGCCAGAATGAGAGAGAATGTCAGAGAGAGAGACAGAAACAGAGGTACGAGGGGGAGAGATAGAGAGACATAGAGAATGCGACAGAGAGAGAGTGGGTGAGAGAGATATTGAGAGAGAGATAGAGTGAGAAAGAGGGAGTGAGACGTTGAGATAGACACAGAGAGAGCGCAAGAAAGAGGAGAGAGAAAGACAGACAGAGAGAGAGACAGAGAGAGAGATTCAGTTAGAGATGGAGAGAGGGACTGAAAGGGATAGTCAGATAGAAAGAGAGAGAGAGGGGGATACAGAGAGAGAGAAAGACAGATAGAGAGATACACAGAGAGTGTGAGAGAGACTGAAAGGTGAAAAGAGACATGGAGAGAGGACAAAGGGCAATGGACAGAGAGAGTGAGAGAGAGACGGACAGAGAAAGAATGAGAGAGAGTGAGACAGAGTGAGACAGAGAGAGACAGATAGAGAGAGAGAGAGAGAGAGAGAGAGACAGAGCAAGAAACAGAGAGACAGAGTGTGAGAGAGACAGAGAGTGAGAGAGAATGAGAGAGTGACAGGGGGGAAATAGAGACAGAGAGAAAGCGAGTGAGAAACAATGAATGTGTCTGAGAGGGATTGAGAGAGAGACAGAGAGAGAACGACAGAAACAGAAAGAGTGAGAGAGACCGTGGGATGGAGTGAGAGATATAGAGGGCCAGAGATAGAGATAGGCAGAGAGAGAGAGTCAGAATGAGAGAGAGACTGAGAGAGAGATAGAGTGTTTGAGAGACCGAGGGAGAGAGAGAAAATGAGAGACCGAAATGGAGTGAGGGAGAGAAACGGAGATTGAGAGACAGACGAACAGATAGAGAGACAGCGAGAGAGAGTGAGAAAGAGAGATTGTGAGTTAAAGGGGGAGAGATACAAAGAGTGATAATGACAGAGAGAAAGTGAGAGACTGAGTGATTGCGAGCGAGAGAGACAGAGTGTGTGAAAGGGAAATAGACAGAGATCGTGAGACAGATGGAGAGAGAATGAGATAGATAGATATTGGGAGAGGCAGAGAGTGACAAAGCGAGAGGGACAGAGAGAATTAGAGAGAGACAGACAGAGAGAGAGAAACGAATATAAATATACAGAGGGAGAGTCACAGAGAGAGAGATTCAGATTGAGACAGAGGGAGAGACAGCACGAGAGAGAAAGAGAGAGAGAAAGTGACTGAGAAGGAGAGTGATAGAGACAGAGAGTGAGAGACTGAGAGAGAGAAAATCAGAGAGAGAGATAGAAAGAGAGATAAAGGGAGTGAGAAAGAATGAGTGTGTGTTAGAAAGAGAGAGATAGAGAGGGACGAAGGAATAGAGCAACAGAAACGGAGAGAGAGAGACTGAGAGTTAGAGTGAGAGATAGAGAGGGACAGAGATAGAGAGAGACAGAGAGAGGGAGTCAGATAGAGAGACAGACTGAGAGAAAGCGAGAGAGTGTGAGATGCAGAGAGAGACTTAAGGGAGACTTAGAGAGTGAGCGACAGAGAGAGAGAGAGACGGAAAGAAAGAGTGAGTCATAGAGAGAGAGACAGAGATTGAGAGAGAGACAGAGTCAGCTAAGACACAGAGAGAGGGACAGAATGAGAGAGATACAGAGATGGTGAAAGAGACAGAGAGGGAGACGGTGAGAGAGTGAAAGAAAGAGACAGAGAACGAGGGACAGAGTGAAACAGAGAGAGAGACACAGAGAGAGAGATAGAGAAAAAGAAACAGAGAGACAGAAATTGATGGATACAGAGAGTGAGAGAGACTGAGAGAGAGAGGGGCAGCGAGAGAGAGACGGTGAGCGATTGAGAGAGACAGAAATAGAGAGAGAGTCAGAGTTAGAAAAGCAGAGAAATGGTGAGAGACAGACAGAATGAAAGCGATACAGAGAGCAAGAGCGAGAGATGGAGATCGAGAGAGACAGAGAGAGAGTGAAAAATAGTGCTAGAGGGGGAGAGTGTGCGAGAGTGCGGGAGACAGAGTGAGAGTCAGAGCGAAGGAGAGAGATAGGATGGAGTGAGAGATCGAGTGTGAGTGAGAGAGGAAGAGAAAATCGTGGAGAGAAAGAGAGACACAGACAGAGAGTCAGAGAGAGATTGACAGAAAGAGAGAGAAAAAGAGGAAGAGAGAGACGGAGAAGAGGAGATAGAAATACAGAGAGGATGACAGACAGAAATGGTGAGACAGAGATACAGAGAGAGAGAGAGAGAGACAGAGATTGAGAGATATATAGAGAGTGAGAGACAGATAGAGTGAGAAAGAGATAGAGAGACAGAGAGAGAGATTGAGTGACAGAGAGAGAGAGAGGGTGAGAAATTGAGAGAGACAGAGGGAGAAACTGAGAAAGATAGTCAGAAACTAGATACAGATGGAGAGAGAATCAGAGATGGAGACAGAGAGAGATATATAGCGAGAGAAAGAAACAGAGAGGGAGACTGAGTGAGAGAGAACCACAGAGAGAGAGAGACACAGACGAAGAGACAGAGTGAGATAGAGAGACGGAGAGAGACAGAGAGTGGGAGTGTGAGAGACAGAGAGAGTGAGAAACAGAGAGACAGAGAAAGCGGAAGAGAAGTAGAAACAGGGCAAGAGAGGGAGAGAGAGACAGAGAGAGCGTGACAGAGAGAGTGAGGGACGTAGAGGGATAGAAACAGAGGAAAGAGAGACGGAGTGAGAGACATAGTAAGAGAGATTAAGAGACTGAAAGAGAGTGAAAGTCAGAGCTTGAGAGACAGAGATTGATAGAGACAGAGAGAGAGAGAAATTCAGGGAGAGTGTGTGGCTGAGAGATATAGAGGCAGAGAGACAGAGAGGGGTAGAGAATGAGAGACAAGGAGAGAGTAAGAGATACGGAGACAGAGAGAGAGCGATAGAAAGAGAGAGAGACGGACAGAGACAGATAAATAGACAGAGAGGGAGAAAAAGTGATAGAGGGAGAGAATCAGACAGAGAGACAGATATAACGAGAGAGAGTGAGAGATAGTGATAGAGAGAATGAGAGAGAGAGACTAAGAGACAGAGACAGAGACGGAGAGGGAAACTGAGTGACTGGTGGAGACAAATATAGAGAAAGAGACTGAGAGAGTGAGATATAGAGAGCCAGGGAGCGACAGAGAGATGGAGAGAGATAGAGACAGATAGAGGGAGAGACAGAGAGTTAGTGATTGAGAGACAGAGAGAGGGAAACGGATATTGAGAGATACAGAGAGTGAGAAAGATAGAGACAGATAGATCGAGACAGTCAGAGAGAGAGCCAGAGATCCATAGATAGAGAGAAACAGAGAGAAAGAGAGCGAGTGGGAGAGAGATAGACAAAGAGAGACAGACAGAGAGGGCGCGAGAGACAGAGAGAGTGGGAGACTGATAGAGAGAGTGACAGACGGAGTATGAGACAGAGAATGAGAGAGAGACAGAGAGAGAGAGACAGTATGATAGAGAGGGGAAACCGAGAAAGAGGTATACAGAGAAAGAGAGAGAGTGTGATACAGAGAGAGCGACACACAGAGAGAGTCGGAGAGAGACAGAGAGCGAGGGACAGTGAGAGGGAGAGAGAGACAGATAGAGAGAAAGTGACAGAGAGATAGAGACAGACAACGAGAGATAGAAATTCATAGAGCGAGACAGACAGAGAGAGAGAGAGAGACAGAGAGAGAGAATCAGAGAGAGATGGATAGAGAGAGACAGAGAGGGAGCGAGCGACATTGTGAGAGATTGAGAGAGAGATGGACAGACAGAGAGACTGAGATAAACTGAGAGACAGTGAGTGCGAGAGAGACAGAGAGTGAGAGACAGAGAGAGACAGAGAGAGTGAGAGGGAGAGAAAGGGAGAGACAGGCAGCGAGAGAGAAGGAGTTAGAGAGACACAGAAATACAGAGAGGGAGACAATGAGAGAGATTGAGAGGGTGTGAGAGAGAGCGAGCGAGAGAAAGAGTGCGATAGAGAGAGAAACAGAATGTGAAGCACATATGCAGAGAGAGACAGAGTGAGATAGAGACAGAGAGGGAGATAGAGTGAGGGGGATAGAGGAGAGAGAGATAGAGACGGTGAGGGAGAGAGAGACGGAGAGAGAGTGAGAGGAAGAAACAGAGAGAGAGACCGATAGAGAAAGAGACCTAGGGAGAGAGAAACAGAGACACGGAGAAGGACAGAGAGAGAGAGAGAGAGAGAGAGAAAGAGACATAGTGAGTGAGTGAGAGTGAGACTGATAGGCAGAGACAGAGGGGGTGAGAGACAGGGGGAGAGAGAGACTGAGAGAGAGACAGAGATCGAGGGACAGAGAGAAGGAGAGAGAGACAGATAGAGAGATAGTGACAGAGAGATAGAGACAAACAACGAGAGATAGAAATTCATATAGGCAGGGAGACAGAGAGAGAGAGACAGAGAGAGTGAGAGAGAGAGGGTGAGACAGAGAGCGAGAGAGAAAGAGTGAGAGTCACAGAGAGAGAGAGGGACAGTGAGACAGAGAAAGAGAGAGAGATATATAAAGACAGAGAGAGAGTGTGTCTGAGACTGAGAGAGATATATACAGAGAGGGAGATAGGGGGAGGGTATGAGAGAGTGAGAGAGAGGACGAGAGAGAGCGAGAGCGATAGAGAGTGTTAGAGAGACAGAGAGAGTGTGTGACAGAAAGAGAGAGAGAGACAGATAGAGGGGGACAGCGAGAAACAGAGAGAGAGAGTGAGAGAGAGAGAGACAAAGAGAATGAGATAGACAGAGAGAGACATAGACTGAGGGACGGATACAGAGATAGAGAGAGAGTCAGAGATAGAAAAGCAGAGAAATGGTGAGAGACAGACATAATGAAAGCGATACAGAGAGCAAGAGCGAGAGATGGAGATCGAGAGAGACAGAGAGAGAGTGAAAAATAGTGCTAGAGGGAGAGAGTGTGCGAGAGTGCGGGAGACAGAGTGAGAGTCAGAGCGAAGGAGAGAGATAGGATGGAGTGAGAGATCGAGTGTGAGTGAGAGAGGAAGAGAAAATCGTGGAGAGAAAGAGAGACACAGACAGAGAGTCAGAGAGAGATTGACAGAAAGAGAGAGAAAAAGAGGAAGAGAGAGACGGAGAAGAGGAGATAGAAATACAGAGAGGATGACAGACAGAAATGGTGAGACAGAGATACAGAGAGAGAGAGAGACAGAGATTGAGAGATATATAGAGAGTGAGAGACAGATAGAGTGAGAAAGAGATAGAGAGACAGAGAGAGAGATTGAGTGACAGAGAGAGAGAGAGGGTGAGAAATTGAGAGAGACAGAGGGAGAAACTGAGAAAGATAGTCAGAAACTAGATACAGATGGAGAGAGAATCAGAGATGGAGACAGAGAGAGATATATAGCGAGAGAAAGAAACAGAGAGGGAGACTGAGTGAGAGAGAACCACAGAGAGAGAGAGACACAGACGAAGAGACAGAGTGAGATAGAGAGACGGAGAGAGACAGAGAGTGGGAGTGTGAGAGACAGAGAGAGTGAGAAACAGAGAGACAGAGAAAGCGGAAGAGAAGTAGAAACAGGGCAAGAGAGGGAGAGAGAGACAGAGAGAGCGTGACAGAGAGAGTGAGGGACGTAGAGGGATAGAAACAGAGGAAAGAGAGACGGAGTGAGAGACATAGTAAGAGAGATTAAGAGACTGAAAGAGAGTGAAAGTCAGAGCTTGAGAGACAGAGATTGATAGAGACAGAGAGAGAGAGAAATTCAGGGAGAGTGTGTGGCTGAGAGATATAGAGGCAGAGAGACAGAGAGGGGTAGAGAGTGAGAGACAAGGAGAGAGTAAGAGATACGGAGACAGAGAGAGAGCGAGAGAAAGAGAGAGAGACGGACAGAGACAGATAAATAGACAGAGAGGGAGAAAAAGTGATAGAGGGAGAGAATCAGACAGAGAGACAGATATAACGAGAGAGAGTGAGAGATAGTGATAGAGAGAATGAGAGAGAGAGACTAAGAGACAGAGACAGAGACGGAGAGGGAAACTGAGTGACTGGTGGAGACAAATATAGAGAAAGAGACTGAGAGAGTGAGATATAGAGAGCCAGGGAGCAACAGAGAGATGGAGAGAGATAGAGACAGATAGAGGGAGAGACAGAGAGTTAGTGATTGAGAGACAGAGAGAGGGAAACGGATATTGAGAGATACAGAGATTGAGAGAGATAGAGACAGATAGATCGAGACAGTCAGAGAGAGAGCCAGAGATCCATAGATAGAGAGAAACAGAGAGAAAGAGAGCGAGTGGGAGAGAGATAGACAAAGAGAGACAGACAGAGAGGGCGCGAGAGACAGAGAGAGTGGGAGACTGATAGAGAGAGTGACAGACGGAGTATGAGACAGAGAATGAGAGAGAGACAGAGAGAGAGAGACAGTATGATAGAGAGGGGAAACCGAGAAAGAGGTATACAGAGAAAGAGAGAGAGTGTGATACAGAGAGAGCGACACACAGAGAGAGTCGGAGAGAGACAGAGAGCGAGGGACAGTGAGAGGGAGAGAGAGACAGATAGAGAGAAAGTGACAGAGAGATAGAGACAGACAACGAGAGATAGAAATTCATAGAGCGAGACAGACAGAGAGAGAGAGAGAGACAGAGAGAGAGAATCAGAGAGAGATGGATAGAGAGAGACAGAGAGGGAGCGAGCGACATTGTGAGAGATTGAGAGAGAGATAGACAGACAGAGAGACTGAGATAAACTGAGAGACAGTGAGTGCGAGAGAGACAGAGAGTGAGAGACAGAGAGAGACAGAGAGAGTGAGAGGGAGAGAAAGGGAGAGACAGGCAGCGAGAGAGAAGGAGTTAGAGAGACACAGAAATACAGAGAGGGAGACAATGAGAGAGATTGAGAGGGTGTGAGAGAGAGCGAGCGAGAGAAAGAGTGCGATAGAGAGAGAAACAGAATGTGAAGCACATATGCAGAGAGAGACAGAGTGAGATAGAGACAGAGAGGGAGATAGAGTGAGGGGGATAGAGGAGAGAGAGATAGAGACGGTGAGGGAGAGAGAGACGGAGAGAGAGTGAGAGGAAGAAACAGAGAGAGAGACCGATAGAGAAAGAGACCTAGGGAGAGAGAAACAGAGACACGGAGAAGGACAGAGAGAGAGAGAGAGAGACAAAGAGACATAGTGAGTGAGTGAGAGTGAGACTGATAGGCAGAGACAGAGGGGGTGAGAGACAGGGGGAGAGAGAGACTGAGAGAGAGACAGAGATCGAGGGACAGAGAGAAGGAGAGAGAGACAGATAGAGAGATAGTGACAGAGAGATAGAGACAAACAACGAGAGATAGAAATTCATATAGGCAGGGAGACAGAGAGAGAGAGACAGAGAGAGTGAGAGAGAGAGGGTGAGACAGAGAGCGAGAGAGAAAGAGTGAGAGTCACAGAGAGAGAGAGGGACAGTGAGACAGAGAAAGAGAGAGATATAAAGACAGAGAGAGAGTGTGTCTGAGACTGAGAGAGATATATACAGAGAGGGAGATAGGGGGAGGGTATGAGAGAGTGAGAGAGAGGACGAGAGAGAGCGAGAGCGATAGAGAGTGTTAGAGAGACAGAGAGAGTGTGTGACAGAAAGAGAGAGAGAGACAGATAGAGGGGGACAGCGAGAAACAGAGAGAGAGAGTGAGAGAGAGAGAGAGACAAAGAGAATGAGATAGACAGAGAGAGAGACATAGACTGAGGGACGGATACAGAGATAGAGAGAGAGAGAGTGAGAGACACAGAAACAGAGATAGTTATAGAGAGGTACAGATAGAGAGAGACAGAGATTGCGAGACAGTGATAGAGATTGAGAGGGAAAATGAGAGACAGAGGGAGGAAGACAAAGAGAGAGGCAGAGACAGACAGAGCGAGAGATACATAGACAGAAGGACAGATACAGTGTTAGAGAGATCGATTGAGAGAGTGACACGGAGAGAGAGAGAGACATGGAGAGAGGGACAGAGAGAGAGAGACAGAGACAGAGATTGAGAAAGACAGAGAAAGAGAGTGACAAGGTGTGTGAGAGTGAGGGAGAGACATAGTTATAGAAAGAGAGAGATAGAGATAGAGAAGGCGATAGATAGAGAGACAGATTGAGAGAGAGACAGAGGGCGATAGAGAAGCTGAGCGAGAATCGGATGCAGAGGGACAGAGAGATAGAGAGAGAAACAGAGACAGAGAGAGAGACAGAGAGAGTGATAGAGACAGATAGAGCGAGAGAGACTGAGAGAGAGACAGAGAGAGAGATAGCGTGAAAGACCGAGAGAGTGAGAGATAGAGACAGATAGAACGAGAGGATCATAGAATTAGAGAGAGAGTCAGAGAGATAGAGAGACAGAAAGAGAGAGAGAGAGTGAGACGGAGTGAGTCGGAGAGAGACAGATAGAGACATAGAGATACAGAGATAGCCAGAGAGTCAGAGTGAGACGGAGAAAGACAGATAGCGACAGAGAGAAACAGGGAAAGGGAGAGAGACAGAGAGAGACAGAGGGAGCGACAGAGCGAGAGGGATAGATGGAGAGCGAGCAATGTAGAGAGTGAGAGAGAGAGAGAGAGAGACAGAGAGAGATATAGAGACAAGGAGAGTGACCGAGAGAGAGGCAGAGAGTGAGAGATACAGATTAAGAGAGATACAGAGATAGACTGAGTGACAGAGAGAGAGACATAGAGAAAAATAGACGGAGAGAGAGGGACTTTAGTCGAGAGAGAGTCAGAGATTGAGAGAAAGAGCGAGAGAGAGAGAGAGAGAGAGACAGAGAAATAGGGTTGGAGAGAGAGATTGAGACAGTGAGAGAGAGAGAGGAGAATAGAGAGTGAGAGAGTCAAGGAGAGAGATTGAGAGACAGAGAACGCGAGTCAGAGAGGGAGATAGAGTAACAGAGTGGGAAAGAGAGAGATACAGAGAATGTGTCAGAGAGAGTGTTAAACAGACAAAGAGTGGGGGACAAAGAGAGATAGGGAGAGAGATAGACAGAGAAATGGAGATAATGATAGAGAGAGACAAGAAGAGAGAGTGCGAAAGATGGAGAGAGAGTCAGGGAGAGAGTGATAAAGAGAGAGAAAGAATAGGAGGGACGGAGAGAAAGAGAGTGAAACTGTGAGATAGAGGGAGACGGAGATGGAGATAGACAGAGAAATAGAGATACTGATAGAGAGAAACTTCGAGAGAGACAGAAAGAGAGACAGAAAGATAGGGAGACAGAGAGAGGGAGAGACATAGAGAGTGAAATATAGGGAGACTGAGAGAGACAGAGTGAAAGAGCGACAGAATAGGGCAGAAGGAGACTGAGAGAGAGACAGAGAGAGAGATAGCGAGAAAGATAGACAGTGACAGAGAGAGAAAGAGACATTGAGAGAGAGAGGGACAGAGAAAGAGACAGAGAAAGAGACATAGGACAGATAGAGCGAGAGTGACAGAGAGAGATACACAGATGAAGCGAGACCGAGAGAGATAGATATAGACAGACGAAGAGATTGAGGGACAGTTTGAGAGAGAGACATAGCGAGATAGACATAGATAGAAGGAGAGACGCAGATATGGACAGAGAGAGACAGAGAGAGTCAGAGAGACAGAAATAGATAGATTGACAGAGAGAGACAGAGAGAGGTACAGTGGGAGAGGGACGGAGAGAGAGAAAAACTGAAGGAGAGTCATAGACAGAGAGAAAGGAGATGGATATGGGGGGGTCAGCGAGATAGAGTGACAGTGAGAGGTAGGTGGAAATAGAGAGAGATATATGGAGACAGAGATAGATCGAGACTGAGAGAGTGAGCGAGACAGAGAGATATATATCGAGAGTGAGGAAGACATATGGAGAGAGGGGAAATGAGAGTGAGAGACGGAGAGAGCGACAGAGATTGAGATATCGAGTCACAGAGAGAGAGACAGAGAGAAAAAGCGTGAGAGAGAAAGACAGAGAGAGAAGGACAGTGAGAGAAAGACAGAGAAAGTGAGAGATAGTTACATATAACGAGAGAGACTGTGAGAGAGGGAGATAGACAGAGAAAGACATACACAGGGAGAGAAAGAGATAGGGAGTGATAGAGGGAGAGAGACAGAGGGAGACTGAGAGAGAGAAGGATAGAGACAGGCAGAGAGAGAGAGACAGATAAAGAGAGTGAGAGACAGAGAGAAAGACAGAGATTGATATCGAGAAAGACAAAGAGAGAGATAGACAAAGAGGGAGACAGAGAGGGAGAGCTAGAGAAAGAGAGAGATATATAAAGTAAGAGATAGAAAGACAGATAGAAAGAGAGAATCATAAAGCGAGAGAGACTGAGAGAGCGAGACATATTTAGAGAGAGAGAATGACAGAGAGAGAGACTCAGATAGGGGTTCAGAGATAGAGAAAAATGGATAGAAACAGAGAGACAGAGAGCAAGAGAGATTGAGATACAGAGATAGGGAGACCGAGAAAAAGAGAGACACATGAAGATGTAGACAGAGAGAGAGAGACAGAGAGGGATAGATACAGGGAGAGATAGAGACGGAGAGAGAGAGAGGGGGCAGAAATAGAGAGACAGTGAGGGAGAGAGAGAGTTTGAAATAGAGTGAGAGACAGAGAGAGAGGGAGACAGTGAGAGAGAGAAACAGAGATAGAGAGAGTCAGAGATTGAGAGCGAGAGAGAAAGAGAGAGACAGACAGAGAGTTAAAGACAGATAAAGAGAGATATTGATAGAGAGAGACAGGGAGAGAAAGAGTGAGAGAGGGAAAGAAAATGAGAATAAGGGGGAGACAGACAGACATAGAGGGTGAGATAGAGAGAGATAGAGCAAGATAGAGGGAGATAAATATAGAGATAGACGTTTAAACAGAGAGACAGAAATACAGCAAGAAAAACAGAGAGATAAAGACAGATAGAGAGATGGGCAGAGAGAGAGACAGAGATCGAGAAACAGAGAGACAGCGAGACAGAGAGAGACATAGAGATACAGAGAGGGACATAGAGAGACAGATAGAGAGAAAGGGAGACAGAATGTGACAGAGAGAGACAGAGAGGAAGGGAGTGAGACAGAGAGATAGAGAGTATTAGTGAGAGATAGATATAGATAGACAGAGAGCGTGTGAGTGACAGATAGAAAGAGAGACAAAGAGAGAGAAACAGAGTGAGAGTGAGACATTGAGAGAGAGAGAGACCGAGGGAGGTAGACTGAGAAATAGAGAAACAGAGAGAGACAGAGAGAGAGAAATTGAGAGAGTGACAGAGCGAGAGGGCCGGAGAGAGATAGAGACACAGAGGGAAAGGGACGGAGAGAGAGAGAGAGAAAGAGACGGAAACAGAGAAAGAGAGAGAGAGAGAGAGAGAGAGAGAGAGAGAGACGGAGATAGAGCGCTGGCGAGACAGAGAGTGACGGTGAGAGACAGATCGAAAGAAAGAGAGTGAGAGACAGAGAGATAGAGCGACAGAGATATAGCGAAACAGAGTGAGAGTGATTGAGACAGCGAGAGAGAGAATGAGATTGAGAGAGACATAGAGAGATAGAGAAAACGAGGTAGGGGGACGGAGAGAGAAAGAGAGACAGAGAGAACGAGTCACACAGCGAGAGAGAGACAGAGAGATTAACCGTGAGAGAGAAAGACAGAGGGAGAGAGAGAAAAGGGTGTGAGTGAAAGATGGAGAAAGAGAGAGATGGCTACAGATGGAGTGAGAGAGATTGTGAGAAAGAGATAGATAGGGAGAGAGATACACAGCGGGAGAGAGAGATAGAGAGAGATAGAGCAAGAGAGACAGAGAGTGTGAGAGAGAGAAATATAGAGAGAGCCAGAGAGAGAAACAGATTGCGAGAGAGAGAGAGAGGGATAGATAGAAGAATGGAGACGGACAGAGAAAGACAGGGAGAGAGTTAAAGAGAGAGAGGGGCTGGATGAGAGAGACACAGAGGGTGATAGATTGAGAGACATAGACAGAAAGAGAGATAGGGTGAGACAGATAGGGAGAGAGACAGACGGAGAGAGAGACAGAGAGAGAGACAGAGAAGAACAGTGAGATATAGACAGAATGATAGATGGCGAGGCAGAGAAAGAGAATCAGATCGCGAGAGATTCTGAGAGAGAAACAGTGAGAAGAAGAGAGAGAGATTGATAGATTGAGAAAGGCAGAGAGAGGGACAGAGAGAAATAGAAAGTGAGACAGTGAGACAGAGAGTGAGAGACAATTGAAAAGGCAGAAAGAAAGAGAGACAGAAACAGATATGGAGACAGAGAGAGAGAAACAGATAGAGATAGAGAGATGTAGAGAGACAGAGATTGAGAGAGAGACAGAGAGAGGTAGATGTAGAGAGTGAGAGAGAGAGAGGGAGGGACAGAGAGAGAGGCAGAGAGCGATAGAGAGACAGAGAGTGACAGCGAAGGAAAGAGTGAGGTAGTGATACAGACAGAGAGATTCAGAGAGATAGAGAGGTAGGGAGAGAGACAGAGAAAGAGAGGTAGTGAAACAGACGGAGAGATTCATAGAGATAGACGGAGACACAGAGAGGGAGAGAAACAGAGATTGAGAGAGATAAAGGGAGAAAGAATGTGAGAATGAGAAATAGACGGAGAGAGATAGCGCGAGAGACAGAGAGAGAAAACTAGAGACAGAGAGAGAGTTAGATAGAGAGAGCGGCACAGAGGTTGAAGTAGAGAGAGAGAGAGAGAGAGAGAGAGAGAGAGAGAGAGAGACAGAGACAGACAGAGATAGAGAGATAGGTAGAGAGAGGGAGAGAGTGACAGAGCGAGAGAGATAGGCAGAGAGAGAGAGTGAGGGAAAGAGAGCAGAGTGAGAGCGGGAGAGAGTGAGAGACATAAAGAGAGACAGAGTGAGTGAGAGAAAGATAGAGGGAGACGATGAGACAGATACCGAGATAGATAGAGAGATACAGATAGAATGAGAGAGGGATTGAGACAGAGAGAGAGACAGAGAGGTAGAGAGATAGTGAGGCAGAGAGATAGAAGGACACAGAGAGAGATAATTTGAGAGAGAGAGTGAGAGTGAGTGAAAGACAGAGACAGACAGAGAGAGAGACAGAGAGCGTTAGAGAGACAGGAGGAGATAGAGATACAGAGAAAGAGACATAGTGAGAAAGAGGGCATGACAGAGAGAGACAGAGAGATAGATGGAGACAGAGAGAAAGGCAGAGGGAGAAAGGCTCATGGAGAGCGAGAGAGAGAGGTACAGAGAAACGGAGAGAGAGATAGAGAGAGACAGATAGAAGGAGAGGTAGACAGAGAGAGAGGGAGAGCGAGGGTGAAAAAGAATGAGTAAGAATGACAGAGTGAGTGAGAGTGAGAGATAGAGAGAGAGTGACGGAGAGAAAGACAGAGAGAGCGGCAGTAAGAGAGAGATATACAGAGAGAGATAGACAGAGAGAGAGCCAGACAGAGAGATACAGAGAAAGTGACAGAGAGTGAGTGACAGGGAGAGGGAAAGACAGAGCGATAGAGTGACAGCGAGACAACTTTAGATAGCGAAAGAGAGAAACAGGTAGAGGCAGACAGACAGAGAGAGAGGCAGGGAGAGAGAGTGAAAGAGATAGAGAGAGATAGAGCGAGTCGGAGCGAGAGAGAGACAGAAGGAGAAAGAGACAAACAGAGAGAGAGAAATAGTGAGACAGAGAGCGATACTGAGAGATAGAGCGATGCAGAGAGAGAATCAGAGAGATAGAGAAACAGGGATAGAGACAGTGAGAGAGATGGAGATACAGGGACAGAGCGTGGGAGAGTGAGAGCGAGATAGATAGAGAGAAACAGAGAGAAATAGAGAGAGATTGAGAGACAGAGACAGATAGAGCGGGAGTGAGATAGATTGACAGTGAGTGAGATACAGTTAGACATAGAGATACAGGGGGAGAGAGATACAGATAAGGAGATACAGAAAGACAGAGAGAGAGACAGTGTGATTGAAAGAGACATAGAGCGAGAGAGACGATAGAGACAGAGAGAGACAGAGAGAGAAACCGGGAGATATATATATATATAGACAGAGAGAGAGTGTTAGAGAGAGAGAGAGTAACAGAGAGACAGACAGAGACAGGGAGAGAGCCACATATACAATGAGAGAAAGAAACAGAGTTAGAGAGAATGTCAGTGTGAGAGAGATTCATAGAGAGAGAGTCAGAGAAAGAGATACAAAATGGCAGTGAGAGAGTTAGTGACAGAGAGATAGAGACAGACAGAGAGAGAGACAGCGAGAGAGACAGAGAGCGAGAGTGAGAGAAAAAGACAGAGAGACAGAGTAAATGTCAGAGAGAGACAGATACAGAGAGAGAGTGAGAGAGTGATAGAGACTGAGAGAGACCGAGACAGAGATATAGGGAGACGGAGATAGAGAAAGAGAGAGAGAGAGAGAAAGTGACAGGGAGGGAAAGACTGACGGAGAGAAGGAGAGATAGAGATAGAAATACAGAGAGGATGACAGACGGAAATAGTGAGGCAGAGATACAGAGAGAGAGAGAGAGAGAGAGATTGAGAGATATATAGCGAGTGAGAGACAGATAGAGTGAGAAAGAGATAGAGAGACAGAGAGAGAGATTGAGTGACAGAGAGAGAGAGAGGGTGAGAAATTGAGAGAGACAGAGGGAGAAACTGAGAAAGATAGTCAGAAACTAGATACAGATGGAGAGAGAATCAGAGATGGAGACAGAGAGAGATATATAGCGAGAGAAAGAAACAGAGAGGGAGACTGAGTGAGAGAGAACCACAGAGAGAGAGAGACACAGACGAAGAGACAGAGTGAGATAGAGAGACGGAGAGAGACAGAGAGTGGGAGTGTGAGAGACAGAGAGAGTGAGAAACAGAGAGACAGAGAAAGCGGAAGAGAAGTAGAAACAGGGCAAGAGAGGGAGAGAGAGACAGAGAGAGCGTGACAGAGAGAGTGAGGGACGTAGAGGGATAGAAACAGAGGAAAGAGAGACGGAGTGAGAGACATAGTAAGAGAGATTAAGAGACTGAAAGAGAGTGAAAGTCAGAGCTTGAGAGACAGAGATTGATAGAGACAGAGAGAGAGAGAAATTCAGGGAGAGTGTGTGGCTGAGAGATATAGAGGCAGAGAGACAGAGAGGGGTAGAGAGTGAGAGACAAGGAGAGAGTAAGAGATACGGAGACAGAGAGAGAGCGAGAGAAAGAGAGAGAGACGGACAGAGACAGATAAATAGACAGAGAGGGAGAAAAAGTGATAGAGGGAGAGAATCAGACAGAGAGACAGATATAACGAGAGAGAGTGAGAGATAGTGATAGAGAGAATGAGAGAGAGAGACTAAGAGACAGAGACAGAGACGGAGAGGGAAACTGAGTGACTGGTGGAGACAAATATAGAGAAAGAGACTGAGAGAGTGAGATATAGAGAGCCAGGGAGCAACAGAGAGATGGAGAGAGATAGAGACAGATAGAGGGAGAGACAGAGAGTTAGTGATTGAGAGACAGAGAGAGGGAAACGGATATTGAGAGATACAGAGATTGAGAGAGATAGAGACAGATAGATCGAGACAGTCAGAGAGAGAGCCAGAGATCCATAGATAGAGAGAAACAGAGAGAAAGAGAGCGAGTGGGAGAGAGATAGACAAAGAGAGACAGACAGAGAGGGCGCGAGAGACAGAGAGAGTGGGAGACTGATAGAGAGAGTGACAGACGGAGTATGAGACAGAGAATGAGAGAGAGACAGAGAGAGAGACAGTATGATAGAGAGGGGAAACCGAGAAAGAGGTATACAGAGAAAGAGAGAGAGTGTGATACAGAGAGAGCGACACACAGAGAGAGTCGGAGAGAGACAGAGAGCGAGGGACAGTGAGAGGGAGAGAGAGACAGATAGAGAGAAAGTGACAGAGAGATAGAGACAGACAACGAGAGATAGAAATTCATAGAGCGAGACAGACAGAGAGAGAGAGAGAGACAGAGAGAGAGAATCAGAGAGAGATGGATAGAGAGAGACAGAGAGGGAGCGAGCGACATTGTGAGAGATTGAGAGAGAGATGGACAGACAGAGAGACTGAGATAAACTGAGAGACAGTGAGTGCGAGAGAGACAGAGAGTGAGAGACAGAGAGAGACAGAGAGAGTGAGAGGGAGAGAAAGGGAGAGACAGGCAGCGAGAGAGAAGGAGTTAGAGAGACACAGAAATACAGAGAGGGAGACAATGAGAGAGATTGAGAGGGTGTGAGAGAGAGCGAGCGAGAGAAAGAGTGCGATAGAGAGAGAAACAGAATGTGAAGCACATATGCAGAGAGAGACAGAGTGAGATAGAGACAGAGAGGGAGATAGAGTGAGGGGGATAGAGGAGAGAGAGATAGAGACGGTGAGGGAGAGAGAGACGGAGAGAGAGTGAGAGGAAGAAACAGAGAGAGAGACCGATAGAGAAAGAGACCTAGGGAGTGAGAAACAGAGACACGGAGAAGGACAGAGAGAGAGAGAGAGTGAGACAAAGAGACATAGTGAGTGAGTGAGAGTGAGACTGATAGGCAGAGACAGAGGGGGTGAGAGACAGGGGGAGAGAGAGACTGAGAGAGAGACAGAGATCGAGGGACAGAGAGAAGGAGAGAGAGACAGATAGAGAGATGGTGACAGAGAGATAGAGACAAACAACGAGAGATAGAAATTCATATAGGCAGGGAGACAGAGAGAGAGAGACAGAGAGAGTGAGAGAGAGAGGGTGAGACAGAGAGCGAGAGAGAAAGAGTGAGAGTCACAGAGAGAGAGAGGGACAGTGAGACAGAGAAAGAGAGAGAGATATATAAAGACAGAGAGAGAGTGTGTCTGAGACTGAGAGAGATATATACAGAGAGGGAGATAGGGGGAGGGTATGAGAGAGTGAGAGAGAGGACGAGAGAGAGCGAGAGCGATAGAGAGTGTTAGAGAGACAGAGAGAGTGTGTGACAGAAAGAGAGAGAGAGACAGATAGAGGGGGACAGCGAGAAACAGAGAGAGAGAGTGAGAGAGAGAGAGAGACAAAGAGAATGAGATAGACAGAGAGAGAGACATAGACTGAGGGACGGATACAGAGATAGAGAGAGAGAGTGAGAGACACAGAAACAGAGATAGTTATAGAGAGGTACAGATAGAGAGAGACAGAGATTGCGAGACAGTGATAGAGATTGAGAGGGAAAATGAGAGACAGAGGGAGGAAGACAAAGAGAGAGGCAGAGACAGACAGAGCGAGAGATACATAGACAGAAGGACAGATACAGTGTTAGAGAGATCGATTGAGAGAGTGACACGGAGAGAGAGAGAGACATGGAGAGAGGGACAGAGAGAGAGAGACAGAGACAGAGATTGAGAAAGACAGAGAAAGAGAGTGACAAGGTGTGTGAGAGTGAGGGAGAGACATAGTTATAGAAAGAGAGAGATAGAGATAGAGAAGGCGATAGATAGAGAGACAGATTGAGAGAGAGACAGAGGGCGATAGAGAAGCTGAGCGAGAATCGGATGCAGAGGGACAGAGAGATAGAGAGAGAAACAGAGACAGAGAGAGAGACAGAGAGAGTGATAGAGACAGATAGAGCGAGAGAGACTGAGAGAGAGACAGAGAGAGAGATAGCGTGAAAGACCGAGAGAGTGAGAGATAGAGACAGATAGAACGAGAGGATCATAGAATTAGAGAGAGAGTCAGAGAGATAGAGAGACAGAAAGAGAGAGAGAGAGTGAGACGGAGTGAGTCGGAGAGAGACAGATAGAGACATAGAGATACAGAGATAGCCAGAGAGTCAGAGTGAGACGGAGAAAGACAGATAGCGACAGAGAGAAACAGGGAAAGGGAGAGAGACAGAGAGAGACAGAGGGAGCGACAGAGCGAGAGGGATAGATGGAGAGCGAGCAATGTAGAGAGTGAGAGAGAGAGAGAGAGAGACAGAGAGAGATATAGAGACAAGGAGAGTGACCGAGAGAGAGGCAGAGAGTGAGAGATACAGATTAAGAGAGATACAGAGATAGACTGAGTGACAGAGAGAGAGACATAGAGAAAAATAGACGGAGAGAGAGGGACGTTAGTCGAGAGAGAGTCAGAGATTGAGAGAAAGAGCGAGAGAGAGAGAGAGAGAGAGAGAGAGACAGAGAAATAGGGTTGGAGAGAGAGATTGAGACAGTGAGAGAGAGAGAGGAGAATAGAGAGTGAGAGAGTCAAGGAGAGAGATTGAGAGACAGAGAACGCGAGTCAGAGAGGGAGATAGAGTAACAGAGTGGGAAAGAGAGAGATACAGAGAATGTGTCAGAGAGAGTGTTAAACAGACAAAGAGTGGGGGACAAAGAGAGATAGGGAGAGAGATAGACAGAGAAATGGAGATAATGATAGAGAGAGACAAGAAGAGAGAGTGCGAAAGATGGAGAGAGAGTCAGGGAGAGAGTGATAAAGAGAGAGAAAGAATAGGAGGGACGGAGAGAAAGAGAGTGAAACTGTGAGATAGAGGGAGACGGAGATGGAGATAGACAGAGAAATAGAGATACTGATAGAGAGAAACTTCGAGAGAGACAGAAAGAGAGACAGAAAGATAGGGAGACAGAGAGAGGGAGAGACATAGAGAGTGAAATATAGGGAGACTGAGAGAGACAGAGTGAAAGAGCGACAGAATAGGGCAGAAGGAGACTGAGAGAGAGACAGAGAGAGAGATAGCGAGAAAGATAGACAGTGACAGAGAGAGAAAGAGACATTGAGAGAGAGAGGGACAGAGAAAGAGACAGAGAAAGAGACATAGGACAGATAGAGCGAGAGTGACAGAGAGAGATACACAGATGAAGCGAGACCGAGAGAGATAGATATAGACAGACGAAGAGATTGAGGGACAGTTTGAGAGAGAGACATAGCGAGATAGACATAGATAGAAGGAGAGACGCAGATATGGACAGAGAGAGACAGAGAGAGTCAGAGAGACAGAAATAGATAGATTGACAGAGAGAGACAGAGAGAGGTACAGTGGGAGAGGGACGGAGAGAGAGAAAAACTGAAGGAGAGTCATAGACAGAGAGAAAGGAGATGGATATGGGGGGGTCAGCGAGATAGAGTGACAGTGAGAGGTAGGTGGAAATAGAGAGAGATATATGGAGACAGAGATAGATCGAGACTGAGAGAGTGAGCGAGACAGAGAGATATATATCGAGAGTGAGGAAGACATATGGAGAGAGGGGAAATGAGAGTGAGAGACGGAGAGAGCGACAGAGATTGAGATATCGAGTCACAGAGAGAGAGACAGAGAGAAAAAGCGTGAGAGAGAAAGACAGAGAGAGAAGGACAGTGAGAGAAAGACAGAGAAAGTGAGAGATAGTTACATATAACGAGAGAGACTGTGAGAGAGGGAGATAGACAGAGAAAGACATACACAGGGAGAGAAAGAGATAGGGAGTGATAGAGGGAGAGAGACAGAGGGAGACTGAGAGAGAGAAGGATAGAGACAGGCAGAGAGAGAGAGACAGATAAAGAGAGTGAGAGACAGAGAGAAAGACAGAGATTGATATCGAGAAAGACAAAGAGAGAGATAGACAAAGAGGGAGACAGAGAGGGAGAGCTAGAGAAAGAGAGAGATATATAAAGTAAGAGATAGAAAGACAGATAGAAAGAGAGAATCATAAAGCGAGAGAGACTGAGAGAGCGAGACATATTTAGAGAGAGAGAATGACAGAGAGAGAGACTCAGATAGGGGTTCAGAGATAGAGAAAAATGGATAGAAACAGAGAGACAGAGAGCAAGAGAGATTGAGATACAGAGATAGGGAGACCGAGAAAAAGAGAGACACATGAAGATGTAGACAGAGAGAGAGAGACAGAGAGGGATAGATACAGGGAGAGATAGAGACGGAGAGAGAGAGAGGGGGCAGAAATAGAGAGACAGTGAGGGAGAGAGAGAGTTTGAAATAGAGTGAGAGACAGAGAGAGAGGGAGACAGTGAGAGAGAGAAACAGAGATAGAGAGAGTCAGAGATTGAGAGCGAGAGAGAAAGAGAGAGACAGAGAGAGAGTTAAAGACAGATAAAGAGAGATATTGATAGAGAGAGACAGGGAGAGAAAGAGTGAGAGAGGGAAAGAAAATGAGAATAAGGGGGAGACAGACAGACATAGAGGGTGAGATAGAGAGAGATAGAGCAAGATAGAGGGAGATAAATATAGATATAGACGTTTAAACAGAGAGACAGAAATACAGCAAGAAAAACAGAGAGATAAAGACAGATAGAGAGATGGGCAGAGAGAGAGACAGAGATCGAGAAACAGAGAGACAGCGAGACAGAGAGAGACATAGAGATACAGAGAGGGACATAGAGAGACAGATAGAGAGAAAGGGAGACAGAATGTGACAGAGAGAGACAGAGAGGAAGGGAGTGAGACAGAGAGATAGAGAGTATTAGTGAGAGATAGATATAGATAGACAGAGAGCGTGTGAGTGACAGATAGAAAGAGAGACAAAGAGAGAGAAACAGAGTGAGAGTGAGACATTGAGAGAGAGAGAGACCGAGGGAGGTAGACTGAGAAATAGAGAAACAGAGAGAGACAGAGAGAGAGAAATTGAGAGAGTGACAGAGCGAGAGGGCCGGAGAGAGATAGAGACACAGAGGGAAAGGGACGGAGAGAGAGAGAGAGAAAGAGACGGAAACAGAGAAAGAGAGAGAGAGAGAGAGAGAGAGAGAGAGAGACGGAGATAGAGCGCTGGCGAGACAGAGAGTGACGGTGAGAGACAGATCGAAAGAAAGAGAGTGAGAGACAGAGAGATAGAGCGACAGAGATATAGCGAAACAGAGTGAGAGTGATTGAGACAGCGAGAGAGAGAATGAGATTGAGAGAGACATAGAGAGATAGAGAAAACGAGGTAGGGGGACGGAGAGAGAAAGAGAGACAGAGAGAACGAGTCACACAGCGAGAGAGAGACAGAGAGATTAACCGTGAGAGAGAAAGACAGAGGGAGAGAGAGAAAAGGGTGTGAGTGAAAGATGGAGAAAGAGAGAGATGGCTACAGATGGAGTGAGAGAGATTGTGAGAAAGAGATAGATAGGGAGAGAGATACACAGCGGGAGAGAGAGATAGAGAGAGATAGAGCAAGAGAGACAGAGAGTGTGAGAGAGAGAAATATAGAGAGAGCCAGAGAGAGAAACAGATTGCGAGAGAGAGAGAGAGGGATAGATAGAAGAATGGAGACGGACAGAGAAAGACAGGGAGAGAGTTAAAGAGAGAGAGGGGCTGGATGAGAGAGACACAGAGGGTGATAGATTGAGAGACATAGACAGAAAGAGAGATAGGGTGAGACAGATAGGGAGAGAGACAGACGGAGAGAGAGACAGAGAGAGAGACAGAGAAGAACAGTGAGATATAGACAGAATGATAGATGGCGAGGCAGAGAAAGAGAATCAGATCGCGAGAGATTCTGAGAGAGAAACAGTGAGAAGGAGAGAGAGAGATTGATAGATTGAGAAAGGCAGAGAGAGGGACAGAGAGAAATAGAAAGTGAGACAGTGAGACAGAGAGTGAGAGACAATTGAAAAGGCAGAAAGAAAGAGAGACAGAAACAGATATGGAGACAGAGAGAGAGAAACAGATAGAGATAGAGAGATGTAGAGAGACAGAGATTGAGAGAGAGACAGAGAGAGGTAGATGTAGAGAGTGAGAGAGAGAGGGAGGGACAGAGAGAGAGGCAGAGAGAGATAGTGATACAGAGAGGGAGATAGACACAGAGATATTGAGACAGACTGCGAGAGTGAGACAGAAAGCGAGAGTAATTGTGAGAGAGAGTGACAGAAATAGAGACAGATAGAGAGAGAGAGTCACATAGGGAAATACAGGGAAAGAATGTGGCAGAGAGTGACAGTCATGAATTGAGAGTGAGAGAGAGAGCGATAGATACCGAGATAGAGAGATAGAGGGAGACATAGTGAGAGAAAGAGAGAAACAGACAGATATAAAATAAGCGACAGAATGTTAGAGTGACAGAGAGATGGATAGACTGAGAGAGGGCGAGACATAGAGAGAGAAAGGGAGACGTAGATAGAAAACGTGAGAATGAGACAGATATATAATAAGCGAGCAGGAGTTAGATTGACAGAGAAAGCGTTCGAGTGAGAGAGAGAGAGATAGAGTTAGAGAAAGCGAGAGAGAGGCAGAGAAAGTGAGAGTCAGAGAGGGAGAGAGAGAGAGAGAGAGAAAGACAGAGAGCGTGTCAGCAAGAGAGAGCGAGAGAGAGAGAGATATGGAGAGAGAGAAAGAGTCAGAGTAATAGAGATATAGACAGAGAGAGAGACATAGAGAGAGAGAATCAGAGAGAGAGAAACAGAGAGCGAGAGATAGACAGAGTGAGAGAGAGAGAGTGACAGAGTGACCGAGACAGAGAGAGAGAGAGAGACAGAGAGAGATACAAAGAGAGAGAGACAGGGAGAGACAGAGAGGTAGAGTGAGACATTGAGAGAGATAGACAGGAAGGGAGAGAGACAGAGAGAGACGGAGGGAGATAGAGACAGAGAGCGATAGACAAATAGAGCGAAACAAAGGGAGAGAGAGACAGAAAGAGAATGAGAGACTGTGAGTGAGATACAAAGTGAGAAAGAGCGAGAGAGTGTGAGAGATAAATGGTGACAGTGAGAGAAAACAGATAGAGAGAGACATTGATAGAGAAAGACCGAGAGAGAGAGGGAGATCGACAGATAGAGTTACAGAGATAGAGACAGAGATGGAGAAAGAGAGATGGAAAGAGTGATAGCGTGATATAGAGAGACAGAGAGGAGAGAGAAATAGAGAGAGAAAAATACGGAGACAGAGAAAGAGAGTGACAGGAAGAGAGAGACCGAGAGAGAGAAAGAATGTGTGAGAGACATACAGAGTGGAAGAGAGACAGAGAGTGAAATAGAGAGAGATTTACAGAGAGAGAGAGAGACAAAGTTACAGATATAGAGAGAGCCAGATAGAGAGGGACAGAGAGAGAGACATGGAGAGTGAGAGTCAGAGAAATGGAGAATAAAACAGAGAGAGATACGTGGAGAGAGAGACTCAGATAGAGAGAGACAGAGAGCGAGCGATAGACGAAGAGAGATAGAGAGAGAGACAATGAGAGACTGAGATAGAGAGAGAGAGGGCGATATAATCATAAAGCGAGACAGGGAGAGAGATACAAAGGGAGACAGAGAGACAGTGAGTGAGTCAGAGTGTGAGAGAGAGAGAGTGAGAGAAAGAGCGAGAGATGAATGTTGACTGAGAGAGAAAAGCAGATAGAGAGAGAGAGATAGACAGAGATAGAGAGAGACCGCGAGAGAGAGGGAGGTCGACAGTTAGAGACACAGAGATAAAGACAGAGATAGACAGAGAAAAGAGAGGGAGAGGGTGATAGATCGATAGAGAGAGACGGAGAGGAGAGAAACAGATAGAGAGAGAGTCAGAGGGAGAGAGACACAAAAAAAGATAGAGAGATAGAGAATGAGAGATAGAGACAGAGTGAAAGAGATTCAGAGAGAAAGGAGACAGAGAAAGAGAGATAGACAGAGAAGGAGGTAGAGATACAGAGAGATAGTCAGTGAGAGAGTCAAATGGAGGAGATACAGAGAGATGGAGACAGAGAGGGAGATAGGGAGAGATACTGAGAGGGAGAGACACAGGGAGAGAGAGGGACGAAATGGAGAGAGCGAGAGAAAGAAATTCAAAGAGGCTGATGGAGAGAATGATTGAGAGACAGAGAGAGAGACATAGAGAGCGAGAGCGACAGAGATAGACACAGACTGAGACTCTGAGAGAGAGAGAGTGACACAGAGAAAGAGAGACACAGAGAGGTGGAGACGCAGAGGGTGAAAATGACAGAAAGAGATCCAGAGAGAGGGAGAGACAGAGAGAGATGGTGATTGAGAGAGAGACAGAGAGATAGAGTTAGGCGGAGAGAAATAGTGACAGATTGAGAGAGACAGATTGAGATACAGAAAGAGAGAGAGAGAGTGAGATAGTCTGGGAGAGGGAGAAAAGGACAGAGAGATAGAGACAGAGAGATTGAAATTATGAGAGAGAACGTGAGAAGGACAGATAGAGATAGACAGAGAGGGAGAGAGACAGAGAGAGACAGATATATAGAGAGACAGAGAGAGAGAGATAAATAGTGTGACAGATAGAGAGACAGGGAGAGAGACAGAGGGAGGGAGAGAGACAGATAGATAGAGAGACAGACACAGAGAGCCAGATAATGACGTGGATAGAAAGAGCGTGAGAGAGAGACATAGACAGAAAGAGAGACAGAGAGAGATATAGAAAGAAAGAGAGAGTCAAAGAGAGGGACAGCTAGAGAGAGAGAGACAGGAGATTGAGCGACAGAGAGAGAGAGATCAGAGAGCGACAGCCACAGAGAGAGTGTGACAGTGAGAGAGGAGACAGTGAGGGAGACAGAAGAGAAATAGACAGAGGGAGAAAGAGAAAAGACGAGAGAGTGACAAAGAGAGAGACGGAGAGAAAGTGAGAGACAGAGAGAGACTGTGAGAGAGACAGAGAGAGAGAAATAGAGAGAGAGAGAGAGAGAGAGGCAGAGAAAGTGAGAGTGATCGAGGAAGAGATAATAATGAGAGATAGAGGCACAGATAGAGAGGGATTGACGGAGACAGGTAGGAAGAGACAGAGGGAGAGAGCGATGGAGAAACAGTGAGAGAGAGTGAGAGAGAGATAGGGACTGGGAGACAGAAAGAGAGAGACAGAGAGAGAGACAGAGAGAGAAAGACGGAGAGAGACACAGAGAGAGAGCTAGAGAAATTGTGTGACTGATAGAGAGACAGGGAAAGAGGGAGGGTCAGTGAGAGACAGACAGAGAAAGAAAGAAGTAGAGAGAGAGAAGAAATGATATAGGGAGACCGATAGAGAGACAAAGTGAGAGGGAGACTAATAGAGAGACACAGATAGAGAGAGATACAGGGAAAGAGAAATAGACAGTGGGAGAGAGACAGATAGAGCAAGAGATTAACAGAGGGAGACAGAGAGAGATATAGAAAGAAAGAGAGAGTCAAAGAGAGGGACAGCTAGAGAGAGAGAGACAGGAGATTGAGCGACAGAGAGAGAGAGATCAGAGAGCGACAGCCACAGAGAGAGTGTGACAGTGAGAGAGGAGACAGTGAGGGAGACAGAAGAGAAATAGACAGAGGGAGAAAGAGAAAAGACGAGAGAGTGACAAAGAGAGAGACGGAGAGAAAGTGAGAGACAGAGAGAGACTGTGAGAGAGACAGAGAGAGAGAAATAGAGAGAGAGAGAAAGAAAGAGAGAGAGAGAGAGAGAGAGAGAGAGAGAGAGGCAGAGAAAGTGAGAGTGATCGAGGAAGAGATAATAATGAGAGATAGAGGCACAGATAGAGAGGGATTGACGGAGACAGGTAGGAAGAGACAGAGGGAGAGAGCGATGGAGAAAAAGTGAGAGAGAGTGAGAGAGAGATAGGGACTGGGAGACAGAAAGAGAGAGACAGAGAGAGAGACAGAGAGAGAAAGACGGAGAGAGACACAGAGAGAGAGCTAGAGAAATTGTGTGACTGATAGAGAGACAGGGAAAGAGGGAGGGTCAGTGAGAGACAGACAGAGGAAGAGAGAAATAGAGAGAGAGAGAGAGAGAGAGAGAGAGAGAGAGAGACAGAGAAAGTGAGAGTGATCGAGGAAGAGATAATAATGAGAGATAGAGGCACAGATAGAGAGGGATTGACGGAGACAGGTAGGAAGAGACAGGGGGAGAGAGCGATGGAGAAACAGTGAGAGAGAGTGAGAGAGAGATAGGGACTGAGAGACAGAGAGAGAGAGAGAGACAGAGAGAGAGAATCAGAGAGAGAGAAACAGAGAGCGAGAGATAGACAGAGTGAGAGAGAGAGTGACAGAGTGACCGAGACAGAGAGAGAGAGAGAGAGACAGAGAGAGATACAAAGAGAGAGAGACAGGGAGAGACAGAGAGGTAGAGTGAGACATTGAGAGAGATAGACAGAGAGGGAGAGAGACAGAGAGAGATAGATAAATAGTGTGACAGATAGAGAGACAGGGAGAGAGACAGAGGGAGGGAGAGAGACAGATAGATAGAGAGACAGACACAGAGAGCCAGATAATGACGTGGATAGAAAGAGCGTGAGAGAGAGACATAGACAGAAAGAGAGACAGAGAGAGATATAGAAAGAAAGAGAGAGTCAAAGAGAGGGACAGCTAGAGAGAGAGAGACAGGAGATTGAGCGACAGAGAGAGAGAGATCAGAGAGCGACAGCCACAGAGAGAGTGTGACAGTGAGAGAGGAGACAGTGAGGGAGACAGAAGAGAAATAGACAGAGGGAGAAAGAGAAAAGACGAGAGAGTGACAAAGAGAGAGACGGAGAGAAAGTGAGAGACAGAGAGAGACTGTGAGAGAGACAGAGAGAGAGAAATAGAGAGAGAGAGAGAGAGAGAGAGAGAGAGAGAGAGAGAGAGAGACAGAGAGAGAGGCAGAGAAAGTGAGACTGATCGAGGAAGAGATAATAATGAGAGATAGAGGCACAGATAGAGAGGGATTGACGGAGACAGGTAGGAAGAGACAGAGGGAGAGAGCGATGGAGAAACAGTGAGAGAGAGTGAGAGAGAGATAGGGACTGAGAGACAGAGAGAGAGAGAGACAGAGAGAGAGAATCAGAGAGAGAGAAACAGAGAGCGAGAGATAGACAGAGTGAGAGAGAGAGTGACAGAGTGACCGAGACAGAGAGAGAGAGAGAGAGACAGAGAGAGATACAAAGAGAGAGAGACAGGGAGAGACAGAGAGGTAGAGTGAGACATTGAGAGAGATAGACGGGAAGGGAGAGAGACAGAGAGAGACGGAGGGAGATAGAGACAGAGAGCGATAGACAAATAGAGCGAAACAGAGGGAGAGAGAGACAGAAAGAGAATGAGAGACTGTGAGTGAGATACAAAGTGAGAAAGAGCGAGAGAGTGTGAGAGATAAATGGTGACAGTGAGAGAAAACAGATAGAGAGAGACATTGATAGAGAAAGACCGAGAGAGAGAGGGAGATCGACAGATAGAGTTACAGAGATAGAGACAGAGATGGAGAAAGAGAGATGGAAAGAGTGATAGCGTGATATAGAGAGACAGAGAGGAGAGAGAAATAGAGAGAGAAAAATACGGAGACAGAGAAAGAGAGTGACAGGAAGAGAGAGACCGAGAGAGAGAAAGAATGTGTGAGAGACATACAGAGTGGAAGAGAGACAGAGAGTGAAATAGAGAGAGATTTACAGAGAGAGAGAGAGACAAAGTTACAGATATAGAGAGAGCCAGATAGAGAGGGACAGAGAGAGAGACATGGAGAGTGAGAGTCAGAGAAATGGAGAATAAAACAGAGAGAGATACGTGGAGAGAGAGACTCAGATAGAGAGAGACAGAGAGCGAGCGATAGACGAAGAGAGATAGAGAGAGAGACAATGAGAGACTGAGATAGAGAGAGAGAGGGCGATATAATCATAAAGCGAGACAGGGAGAGAGATACAAAGGGAGACAGAGAGACAGTGAGTGAGTCAGAGTGTGAGAGAGAGAGAGTGAGAGAAAGAGCGAGAGATGAATGTTGACTGAGAGAGAAAAGCAGATAGAGAGAGAGAGATAGACAGAGATAGAGAGAGACCGCGAGAGAGAGGGAGGTCGACAGTTAGAGACACAGAGATAAAGACAGAGATAGACAGAGAAAAGAGAGGGAGAGGGTGATAGATCGATAGAGAGAGACGGAGAGGAGAGAAACAGATAGAGAGAGAGTCAGAGGGAGAGAGACACAAAAAAAGATAGAGAGATAGAGAATGAGAGATAGAGACAGAGTGAAAGAGATTCAGAGAGAAAGGAGACAGAGAAAGAGAGATAGACAGAGAAGGAGGTAGAGATACAGAGAGATAGTCAGTGAGAGAGTCAAATGGAGGAGATACAGAGAGATGGAGACAGAGAGGGAGATAGGGAGAGATACTGAGAGGGAGAGACACAGGGAGAGAGAGGGACGAAATGGAGAGAGCGAGAGAAAGAAATTCAAAGAGGCTGATGGAGAGAATGATTGAGAGACAGAGAGAGAGACATAGAGAGCGAGAGCGACAGAGATAGAGACAGACTGAGACTCTGAGAGAGAGAGAGTGACACAGAGAAAGAGAGACACAGAGAGGTGGAGACGCAGAGGGTGAAAATGACAGAAAGAGATCCAGAGAGAGGGAGAGACAGAGAGAGATGGTGATTGAGAGAGAGACAGAGAGATAGAGTTAGGCGGAGAGAAATAGTGACAGATTGAGAGAGACAGATTGAGATACAGAAAGAGAGAGAGAGAGTGAGATAGTCTGGGAGAGGGAGAAAAGGACAGAGAGATAGAGACAGAGAGATTGAAATTATGAGAGAGAACGTGAGAAGGACAGATAGAGATAGACAGAGAGGGAGAGAGACAGAGAGAGACAGATATATAGAGAGACAGAGAGAGAGAGATAAATAGTGTGACAGATAGAGAGACAGGGAGAGAGACAGAGGGAGGGAGAGAGACAGATAGATAGAGAGACAGACACAGAGAGCCAGATAATGACGTGGATAGAAAGAGCGTGAGAGAGAGACATAGACAGAAAGAGAGACAGAGAGAGATATAGAAAGAAAGAGAGAGTCAAAGAGAGGGACAGCTAGAGAGAGAGAGACAGGAGATTGAGCGACAGAGAGAGAGAGATCAGAGAGCGACAGCCACAGAGAGAGTGTGACAGTGAGAGAGGAGACAGTGAGGGAGACAGAAGAGAAATAGACAGAGGGAGAAAGAGAAAAGACGAGAGAGTGACAAAGAGAGAGACGGAGAGAAAGTGAGAGACAGAGAGCGACTGTGAGAGAGACAGAGAGAGAGAAATAGAGAGAGAGAGAGAGAGAGAGAGAGAGAGAGAGAGAGAGACAGAGAGAGAGGCAGAGAAAGTGAGAGTGATCGAGGAAGAGATAATAATGAGAGATAGAGGCACAGATAGAGAGGGATTGACGGAGACAGGTAGGAAGAGACAGAGGGAGAGAGCGATGGAGAAACAGTGAGAGAGAGTGAGAGAGAGATAGGGACTGGGAGACAGAAAGAGAGAGACAGAGAGAGAGACAGAGAGAGAAAGACGGAGAGAGACACAGAGAGAGAGCTAGAGAAATTGTGTGACTGATAGAGAGACAGGGAAAGAGGGAGGGTCAGTGAGAGACAGACAGAGAAAGAAAGAAGTAGAGAGAGAGAAGAAATGATATAGGGAGACCGATAGAGAGACAAAGTGAGAGGGAGACTAATAGAGAGACACAGATAGAGAGAGATACAGGGAAAGAGAAATAGACAGTGGGAGAGAGACAGATAGAGCAAGAGATTAACAGAGGGAGACAGAGAGAGATATAGAAAGAAAGAGAGAGTCAAAGAGAGGGACAGCTAGAGAGAGAGAGACAGGAGATTGAGCGACAGAGAGAGAGAGATCAGAGAGCGACAGCCACAGAGAGAGTGTGACAGTGAGAGAGGAGACAGTGAGGGAGACAGAAGAGAAATAGACAGAGGGAGAAAGAGAAAAGACGAGAGAGTGACAAAGAGAGAGACGGAGAGAAAGTGAGAGACAGAGAGAGACTGTGAGAGAGACAGAGAGAGAGAAATAGAGAGAGAGAGAAAGAAAGAGAGAGAGAGAGAGAGAGAGAGAGAGAGAGAGGCAGAGAAAGTGAGAGTGATCGAGGAAGAGATAATAATGAGAGATAGAGGCACAGATAGAGAGGGATTGACGGAGACAGGTAGGAAGAGACAGAGGGAGAGAGCGATGGAGAAAAAGTGAGAGAGAGTGAGAGAGAGATAGGGACTGGGAGACAGAAAGAGAGAGACAGAGAGAGAGACAGAGAGAGAAAGACGGAGAGAGACACAGAGAGAGAGCTAGAGAAATTGTGTGACTGATAGAGAGACAGGGAAAGAGGGAGGGTCAGTGAGAGACAGACAGAGGAAGAGAGAAATAGAGAGAGAGAGAGAGAGAGAGAGAGAGAGAGAGAGAGACAGAGAAAGTGAGAGTGATCGAGGAAGAGATAATAATGAGAGATAGAGGCACAGATAGAGAGGGATTGACGGAGACAGGTAGGAAGAGACAGGGGGAGAGAGCGATGGAGAAACAGTGAGAGAGAGTGAGAGAGAGATAGGGACTGAGAGACAGAGAGAGAGAGAGAGACAGAGAGAGAGAATCAGAGAGAGAGAAACAGAGAGCGAGAGATAGACAGAGTGAGAGAGAGAGTGACAGAGTGACCGAGACAGAGAGAGAGAGAGAGAGACAGAGAGAGATACAAAGAGAGAGAGACAGGGAGAGACAGAGAGGTAGAGTGAGACATTGAGAGAGATAGACAGAGAGGGAGAGAGACAGAGAGAGATAGATAAATAGTGTGACAGATAGAGAGACAGGGAGAGAGACAGAGGGAGGGAGAGAGACAGATAGATAGAGAGACAGACACAGAGAGCCAGATAATGACGTGGATAGAAAGAGCGTGAGAGAGAGACATAGACAGAAAGAGAGACAGAGAGAGATATAGAAAGAAAGAGAGAGTCAAAGAGAGGGACAGCTAGAGAGAGAGAGACAGGAGATTGAGCGACAGAGAGAGAGAGATCAGAGAGCGACAGCCACAGAGAGAGTGTGACAGTGAGAGAGGAGACAGTGAGGGAGACAGAAGAGAAATAGACAGAGGGAGAAAGAGAAAAGACGAGAGAGTGACAAAGAGAGAGACGGAGAGAAAGTGAGAGACAGAGAGAGACTGTGAGAGAGACAGAGAGAGAGAAATAGAGAGAGAGAGAGGCAGAGAAAGTGAGAGTGATCGAGGAAGAGATAATAATGAGAGATAGAGGCACAGATAGAGAGGGATTGACGGAGACAGGTAGGAAGAGACAGAGGGAGAGAGCGATGGAGAAACAGTGAGAGAGAGTGAGAGAGAGATAGGGACTGGGAGACAGAAAGAGAGAGACAGGGAGAGAGACAGAGAGAGAAAGACGGAGAGAGACACAGAGAGAGAGCTAGAGAAATTGTGTGAGTGATAGAGAGACAGGGAAAGAGGGAGGGTCAGTGAGAGACAGACAGAGAAAGAAAGAAGTAGAGAGAGAGAAGAAATGATATAGGGAGACCGATAGAGAGACAAAGTGAGAGGGAGACTAATAGAGAGACACAGATAGAGAGAGATACAGGGAAAGAGAAATAGACAGTGGGAGAGAGACAGATAGAGCAAGAGATTAACAGAGGGAGACAGAGAGAGAAAGAGAAAGAGATAGAGAGTATACGAGTGACAGAGGGAGATAAAGAGATAGAGAGAGAAACAGAGAGATAGGCACGGATGAGGAGAGAAAGTCAGTGAGAGACAGAGAGAGAGAATGACAGGGAGAGGGAGAGATTGAGACAGAAATAGAGGAAGATAGAGAGAGAGAGGGAAGGAGAAAGTTGAGAGAGAGAGAGAGACAGATAGAGAGTGAGAGCGAGAGACAGAGTGCAATAGAGAGACAGAGAGAGACAGAGTGTGTGAGAAAAAGAGAAAGCGAGAGACTGGGAGAAAGAGCGAGAGAGTTAGAGAGAGACAGAGAGAGACAGCGATCGAGAGATAGCGTTAGAGACACAGCGAAATAGAGAGACAGAGGGAAATAGAGCGAGAGAGGTAGAGAAAGAGAAAAACAGAGAGCGAGACAGAGATATAAAGACAGAGATAGAGAGAACGACAAAGAGATACGGAGAGAGACGAAAAGAGAGGGGGAGAAATTCAAGGAGAGGGACAGGAAGTTTGTGAGACGGAGTGAGAGAGAGAGAGAGACATAGAAAGAGAGACAGAGAGAGAGACACAGATAGAGACAGAGAGATATATACAGATATAGAGAGAGAGACAGGAAGAGAGAGACAGAGAGAGATACACAGAGAGGGAGCGTGATTGAGTTATATATATATAGAGAGAGAAATAGAAAGAGACAAATAGCGAGACAGATAGGGAGATACGGATGAAAGAGAGACAGAGAGAGAGAGAGAGAGATAGAGAGACTGAGACAGAAAGAGAGAGAGAGACAGAGACAGAGATACAGAGAGAAAGTGAGACAGTATCAAAGAGAGTGAAACGGAGTGAGATATTGACACAGAGAGAGAGATAGAGAGAGATTGAGAATGACTGACATAAATAGAGAGAGAGCGAGAGCGAGCGAGATAGAAAGATAGAGAAAGAGAGGGAGACAGACAGAGAAAGAGAGACCGAGAAGAAGACAGAGAGATTATGGGAAAGATTGAAAGCGAGGGAGATAAATAGAGAGAGAGAGAGAAAGAGAGAGAGATATAGAGAGGGACAGACAGAGAGACAGAGAGGGAGAGACGGAGAGAGCGAGAGTAACAGAGAGAGACAGCTAGAGAGGGAGTGACAGAAAGAGTGAAACAGAGATGCAGAGAGAAACATAAAGACTGAGATTGAGAGAAAGACAGAGAGAGAGACAGAGAGGGAGATACGGAGTGATAGAGAGATACGGGTAGAGAGACGGAGATTGAGAGAGAGTGAGCGATCAAGAGAAGGAAAGAAAGCGGGAGATAGAGAGATACAGAGAATGAGAGAGTGAGATAGATAGATGGAGAAGGAGAGAGAGAGAGAGAGAGAGAGAGAGAGAGAGCGAGGAGACAGAGAGAAAGAGATGGAGAGAGAGAGACAGAGAGAGAGAGTGAGAGCGGGAAAAAGTGTGTGTGTGACAGAGAGGGAGACAGACAGACAGTGAGCGTGAGAGACTGAGAGTTTGAGAAACAGAGAGACAGAGAGAGATAATGCGAGAAAGAAACAGATGAAGAGAGAGAGATAGAGACAGTGAGAGGGCGAATGACTGGGAGACACAGATAGAGTAAGAGACAGAAAGAGAGAGAGAGGCAGATAGAGAGAAAGTCGGAGAGAGTGAGACAGAGAGAGAGAACGACATAGAGAGAGACAGAGAGAGGGAGAGGTAGAGAGAGAAAGACAGAGAGAGAGACAGAGGGAAAGAGACAGAAATAGAGATATAGAGAGATAGATAGAGACAAACAGGCAGGGAGAGAGACAGAGAGAGCGAGTCAGAGAGACGTAGTGACAGAGATATTCGGAGAGAGAGAGAATGAGCGAGGGTTATTGATACACAGTGAGAGAGACACAGAGAGTTTCAGAGAGAGAGACATAAAGAGAGAGTGTGGGACAGTATGAGAGAAACATTGAACGAGAGGGACAGAGAGAGAGGTAGACAGAGATAGAGACAGAGAGAGAGACAAAGCGAGTTAAAGACAGAGAGAGATAAAGAGCGAGCGAGTTAGAGGGACAGAGAGAGGTACAGAGAGAGAGTGTGTGAGAGAGAGGGAGAAAGAGAGAGAAATAGAGAGAGACAGGTGAGAGATAGGGACAGATAAAGAGAGAGATAGATAGAGACGGTGAGCGAGAGATTGCGGGACACAGGCAGATAGAGATTGGGACAGAAAGATAGTCAGAGAGAGGAGACAGAGAGAGAGAGACAGAGGGAGAGAGAGACGGGTAGAGACAGAAAGATACACATAGTGAGTGAGACAGAATGAGGGTGTGAGCCAGAGAGAGATAGAGTGAGCGAGAGAGAGATACAGACAGAGAGATAGTGAGAGAGTGAGTGCAAGATAGACAGAGAACGAGACACAATTGGAGAGAGACTGAGATATAGGGATGGAGATAGAGAAGGCGCGAGACAGAGATATTGAGTGAGACTGAGTGAGAGAGAAAGAGACATAAATATATAGAAAAATATATGGAGAGTGAAATTCAGAGATGGAGATTGATAGATAGAGGGAAAATTCAGAGACAGAGAGGTAGAGAAATAGAGAGAGAGAGTCAGAGAGAGAGTGTGTGATAGTTAGCGCGAGAGAGAGAGACAGAGATAGCAGGAAGGAGACAGAGTGAGAAAGAGAGAGAGCGAAAAAAAGTGAAAGGGAGACAGATAAATGAAGACACAGAAAGAAAGGGAGACAAAGAGGGAGAGAGAGCGAGAGAACGAGACAGAGAGCGAGAGATTCAGAGATAGAGTCTGACGTGAATAGAGATATACAGAGAGAGTTAGAGAGTCAGAGATAAATAGCGACAGAGAGAGAGAAAGCGAGACAAAGATAGATGCAGAAAGAGAGAGCGACGGTGAGATAAAGCGAGACAGGGAGAGAGACAGAAAGAGTAGGAGAAACAAAGAGTAAGAGACAGATAGAGAGGGAGACACAGAGTTAGAGGGAGACAGAGAGAGACAGATAGTGAGAGAGAGGGTAGGAGAGTGAGACAGAAATAGAGAGACAGATAGAGACAGACAGAGATAGACAACGAGGGAAAGACCGGGTGAGAGAGAGACAGAGAGAAAGACAGAGTGATAGAGGCGAAGAGATAGAGATGGCGAGAGAGGGAGAAAGACAGAGAAAAAAAGAGACAGAGGGAGACAGAGAGAGAGTGACATAGAGAGAGAGAGACATAGAGAGAGGGAGTTAAAGAAAGAGACAGAGCGAGAGAGAGTGAGAGGGAGACAGATAGATAAAGAGACAGAAAGAGAGAGAGACAGAGAGAGAGAGTATGTGAGGGATATTGTGAGACAGAGAGAGAATGCAGATAGAAAGTGACAGAGAGTGAGAACCAGACAGTTAGAGAGAGACAGAAAGTGAGTGGGACAGACAGAGAGACAGAGTGTGTCAGAGACAGAGTGAGAATGAGGGAGGACAGAGGGAGACAGTGAGAAACAGATAGATAGAGAGTGAGACAGGTACGCGGAAATTGAGTGAGAGTGAGAGAGATACAGAGAGTGAGACAGACAGAGCGAATGAGACTGAGTGAGAGAGAGAGCTAGACAAACAGGGCGAGAGAGACAGTGAGAGTGATAGAGATTCTGACAGAGAGACAGAGACAGAGAGAGAGAGACATATAGCGCGGTGGAGACAGAGAGAGAGATATTGAAACCCAGATTGAGATAGGGTCAGAGAGAGAGAATGACAGATAGATAGATAGAGACAGAGAGTGAGAGAGCGAGAGCAAAAGAGGGAGAAAGAAAGAAACAGAGAGAGAAAGGGAGACAGTGCGAGAGAAAGAGAGAGAGTGAGACAGAGAGAGATAGACGGCGTCAGATAAAGTGAGATAGTTAGACAGAAAGAAAGAATCGGACAGGATTAGAGAGAGTCAGAAAGACAGAGATTGTGAAAGAGAGAGAGTGTGTGAGAGGGAGATAGATGGATAGAGACACAGTGAGATTGACAGAGAGAGAGACAGGGAGAAAGAGATAGATAGAGAGAGAAAGAAGGATATAGAGAGAGAGATAAATAATGACAGAGAGAGAGGGAGAGAGAGAGACGTAGGAAGAGAGAGAGGCAGAGAGAGTGAGATAGTGAGACAGAGGCATAGAGAGAGACAGAGAGTGTGAGGGTTGGAGAGAGTGAGAGAGACAGATACAGAGAGTGAGAGATAGAGAGAGATAGAGAGAGGGACAGAGAGATAGAGTCAGGGAAAGAGGGACTGAGAGAGAGAGTGATAGACACAGAGAAATTGGGATTTATTTATAGAGAAAGAGAAGGAGACAGAGATAGAGAGTGGGAGATAGAAAAAGACAGATAGAGAGACACAGAGAGTTAGACAGAGATAGACAGAGAGAGAGAGACAGATATAGAAAGAGACTGAGAGAGAGCGACAAAGAGTGAGAGATACATAGAGAGAGAGACAGGATGTGAGCGAGAGAGAGACAGAGAGCGGGTGAGATTGAGAGAGTGAATATTACATATAGGGTGACACAGAGAGAGAGACAGAGAGAAAGAGAGAGACAGAGAGAGAGGGAATCACGGGGAGAGAGAGAGAGTCAGAGATGAATAAAGACGTAGAGAGAGAGACAGAGAGGGATGCAGAGAGAGAGAAAGCGACAGTGAGATAAACCGAGACAGGGAGAGAGATATATATGGAGAGAGACAGAATGAGTGAGGGAAACAGAGAGTGAGAGACAGATAGAGAGGGAGACAGAGAATTAGAGAGAGACAGATAGAGAGAGAGAGGGAGGGAGAGAGAGACAGAAATGTGAGACAGATAGAGACAGACAGAGACAGACATTGAGCGATTGACAGAGTGGGAGAGAGAGACCGAGAGAGAGACAGAGTGAAAGAGACGAACAGAGAGAGACAGCGAGAGAGGCAGAAAGACAGAGAGAAAAAGAGAGACGGAGAGAGACAGAGAGAGAGTGACATAGAGATAGATAGAGACAGTGAGAGAGAAACAGAGATAGGGAGACAGAGTGAGTGAGAGACAGACACAGACAGTGGGGAAGAGATAGTGAGAGAGAGATTGAGAGATGGAGACTGATAGAAAGACAGAGAGGGAGGTAGATAGATACATAGCGACCGAGGCAGAGTTAGGGACAAACAGAGAGAGAGCCAGAGAGAGATAGCCAGAGAGAGAGAAAGAAAGAGTCAGAGAGAGACAGTGATGGAGAGACAAAGAGCGAGAGAGACAGCGACTGTGAGAGAGACAGCGAGAGAGCAGAGAGAGACTGAACGAGAGAGAGGGACAGAGAGAGAGAGTCACAGAGCGAGAGTGACAGACATAAAAAGAGACGAAAGGAGGGAGACAGAGAGATAGTGGCAGACAGTGAGAGAGAGTGAGTTATAATGAGAGAGAGAGAGACAGAGTGAGTGAGAGAGATAGAGGGAGAGAGACAGAGTGAGATTGAGAGATATACAGGGAAAGAGAGAGAGTGTCAGTGAGATATATATATATATGGAGAGACAGAGAGAGAGACAGAGAGTGATATACAGTGTGCGAGAGAGAAGGAGAGAAAATGAGAGAGAGTCAGAGAGCGAGTGGGACAGACATAGAGAGAGACAGAGACAGAGGGACAGTGTGATGGAGACAGTGTGCGAGAGAGAGAGACAGAGAGAAAGAAAGCAAGACAGAGGGAGATGGACAGAGTAAGGGAGAGAAAAATAGATAGAGACAGATATTGAGATAGACGGAGAGAGATAGAGAGAGACAATGAGAAAGAAAGAGATAGAGATTCAGAGAGAATGAGACAGTGGGAGATGGAGAGAGAGTATTAGAGGGGAAGAGACAGAGAGTCAGAAGGAGTGAGACAGAGAACAAGAGAGAGAGAGAAACAAGGAGTGAGAGGGAGCGACAGGAGTGAAGGAGGGTGACAGAGAATGTAACGGAGAGAGTGAGAGACAGAAAGAAATACGCAGAGAGAGACAGATTTAGAGAGAGGCAGAGGGAGAGAGACAGTGCGAGAGAGACAGAGAGAGAGAGGCAGAGAGATATAGGGAGCGGGAGAGAGAGTGTAACAGAGAGAGAGAGACAGAAGGAGAGTGAGAGAAAGAGAGACAGAGAAAGAGACACAGACAGAGAGAGAGCGAGACAGATAGAGAATGTGTGGGAGTGTGGGGGAATGACAAGCAGAAAGCGACAGCGGGAGAGAGATAGATACAGATTGAGAGAGAGCGACAGTGGTCGAGTGCGTAACAGATAGAGAGACACCGAGTGTGTCAGAGAGAGAGAAAGATAGAGACGGACAGAGAGAGGCAGAGGGAGAGAGAAAGAGACAGCGAGATATAGAAATAGAGATACAGAAAGAGATACAGTGAAAGAAGTAGACAGAGAATGATATAGTGAGACGGAGATAGAAGTAGACAGAGAGGGGTAGATGAAGCTGGGAAGAGAGAGAGACTGGGAGACGGAGAGAGACAGAGCGACAGAGGGAGAGAGAGACAGAGACAGTGACGGAGAGAGAGAAAGATAGTGAGAAAGAGAGAGTGAGGCAGAGAGAGAGACTTTCATAGAGAGAGCCAGATAGAGAGACTGACAAAAATATTGAGAGAGGAACACAAAGAGAGTGAGAGACGGAGATAGAGAGACAGATAGGTTAATAGAGGCATATAGTTACACAGCGTAAGAGTCAGAGATAGAGAGACTGAGAAAAAGAGAGTGACAGAGTGAGAGGCATAGAGAGAGGGAGACAGAGATAGGGAGAAAGATAGAGAGAGACAGAGTAAGAGAGAGACAGATAAATTGAGGGAGGAACAGCGAGAGTGAAACAGGGAAAGAGTGAGAGACAGAGAGATAGAGAGACAGAGAGACAGAGGGAGAGAGAAAGAGAGAGTGAGAGACGGAGAGAGAGATAGGCAGAGAGAGACAGATATAGTCGGAGACAGAGGAAGAGAGAGACAGTGCGGGAGAGCCAGAGAGAGAGAGGCAGAGAGATATAGGGAGCAAGAGAGGGACTGATTGTGACGGGGAGAGAGATAGAGGGAGATTGAGAGAGAAAGAGAGAGACACAGAGAATGTGTGAGAATTTGGGAGAGATACAGGGAGAGAGAGAGACAAGCAGAGAGCGACAGCTAGAGAGTGAGAGATAGATACAGATTGAGAGAGAGCGACAGGGGGCGAGTGAGAAACAGATAACGAGATACAGGGTGAGTCAGAGGGAGAGAAAGATAGACACAGACAGAGAGAGACAGAGAGAGATAGAGACAGCGAGATAGAGAAATAGAGAGATAGCGAGGGATGCAGAGAGAGAGAGAGAAAGAGAGTGGCAGAGGGAGAGAGACGGAGATAGAAAGAGACAGAGAGGGATAGAGAGAGCGTATTAGAGATGGAAATACAGAGAGTCAGAGAGAGTGAGAGAGCGCTAGAGAGAGAGGGATGACGAGAGAAAGAGACGGAGAGATACAGATAAAGAGAGGGACAGTGAAGGAGATTTTAACACACAGAGAGAGTGTGTGTGAAAGACAGAAAAAGAGAGAATGTTTGAGAGTGTGAGAGAGAGAGACAGGGACAGAGAGACAATCAGAGAGCGACAGCGAGAGAGAGATAGAGAAACAAAGAGACGGAGAGAATTTCAGGGAGAGAGAGACAGATAAGGGGAGAATGACAAAGAGAGAGACATAGAGAGAGAGACAGAGTGAATGACAGTGAAAGAGACAGAGAATGAGGTAGACAGTGGGGGAGTGAGAGACAAAGAGAGCGAGGTGGAAACAGATAAAGACACAGAATTATATATAAACGGAGAGAGACATAAATAGAGAGAGCCAGAGAGGGAGACTGACAATAAGACTGAGAGATGGAGAGAGGAACACAAAGCGAGTGAGAGACGGAGCCAGAGAGACAGATAGGTTGATGGAGTCAGTTTTACACAACGTGAGAGTCAGAGATAGAGAGACAGAGAGAGACAGAGTTAGAGACAGAGAGAGAGGGAGACAGAGAGAGAGAAAGATAGAGAGAGCCAGAGTGAGAGAGAGACAGATAAAGTGAGGGAGAAACAGCGAGAGTGAGACAGGGAGAGAGTGGTAGATAGAGAGATAGAGAGAGAGAGAGACAAAGAGAGAGAGTGACAGGTTGAGGGAGACAAAATGAAAGACACACAGAGAACGGGAGACAAAAAGTGAGAGAGAAAGACAGGGCGACAGAGCGAGAGCGAGATAGGCAAAGGGAGAGAAGCAGAGCGAGAGAATGACAGATAGAGAGAAAGAGAGTACGAGTGTGACAGAGAGAGAGACAGAGAGAGAGACAGAGAAATGGAGATAGGAACGGAGATAGAGACAGAGAGGGAGACAGATAGAGAAACAGTGAGAGGCACACAGTGAGAGAGAGAAGCAGATAGAGATACATATATAGAGAGAGAGAGACAGTCTGAGAGACAGACAGAGAGTGAGAAAGATTCTGAGAGAGATACAGAGAGAGAGAGACTGAGAGAGACAAAGTGAGAGAGATTCAGAGAGATTTAGAGAGATTGAAAGTGAAAGTGACAAAGAATGACACGGAGACAGAAGAACACAGGGAGAAACTTAGATAGAGACAGAGAGAGTGACTGAGAGAGAGAGAGTAAGTGAAAGGGAGAGAGACATAGCGACACAGAGTGAGAGAGAGATATAGAGAGAGACATACAGACAGAGACATGGGGAGAGAGAGCGACAGAAAGAGAGAGACAGCGAGAGAGGTGATAGAGACAGAGAAATTGAAAATGAGTTAGCGAGAGAGAGAGAGCGAGAGAGAGAGAGAGAGCGAGAAAGAGAGAGACAAACAGAGAGACTTTGAGAGAGAGATTGAGTGAGATAAAGAGAGAGAGAGAGAGAGAGAGAGAGAGAGAGAGAGGAACAGAGAGCGAGAGACATGGTGAGAGAGAGACAGAAATGGAGAGAGAGAGAGAGAGAGAGAGACACAACGAGAGAGACTGCGAAAGGGATAGAGATAGAAAGAGATGTACGGAGAGAGATAGAAAGGCAGAAAGAAAGAGAGACAGAAAGAGAAACAGAGAGAAAGACAGAGAGAGAGGGAAGGACACAGATTGAAAGAGAGTCAGAGAGAGACAGAGAGTGAGAGAGGTAGAGAGACAGTTGGAGACACGGAGAGGTAGAAAGAGATAAAAAGAGACGGGAAGATAAAGAAAGCCGGAGAGAGAAAGAGAGAAAGAGAGACAGAGAGAGAGAAGCAGACACTGAGAGACAGAGAGAGAGCGAGGGAGAGCGAGAGAGAAGAATTGAGAGAGATAGAGAGGGAGAGACAAAGAGAGAGAGACATACAGAGACAGGTATAGAGAGACAGGGACTGAGAGAAAGACTGAGTGTGAGACAGAGACAGCGAGCAATAGAGTGTGATAAATAGACGGAGATAGAAAGAGAGAGAGAGATAAATAGAGATAGATAGAAAGAGGCAGTGACAGAGATGCAGAGAGAGAGAGACATACTGATAGAGATTCAGAAAGTGAGAGGCAGATAGAGAGAGACAGATAGAGAGAGAGTCAGAGAGAAATGGAGACAGAGAGAGAGAGCGACAGAGAGAGAGAGCCATAGAATGTGAGAATGACAGAGAGATAGAGGGTGTGAGGGTGAGAGTCAGAGAGAAAGAGATGGTAGAGAAGGAGAGAGACAAATAGAAAGACAGAGAGAGATATTGAGTGAGATAGAGAGTGAGAGAGACAGAGAGAAAAAGAGAGAGCGACAGATAGAGAGAGACAGAGAGCGAGAGAGGGAGAGAGAGGGAGACACAGAGTGGTAGAAAGATAAAGAGAGAGACAGAATGAGAGAGAGATCCATATAGACGGACAGGGAGGGAGATAGAGACTGAGAGAGAAAGAGACAGAGAGCGATAGAAAGCTAGCGAGACAGACAGAGTGAGAGAGAGAGAGAGACAGAAAAAGAGTCAGATAGATTGAGTGACAGAGAGCGAGTGAGAGAGACAGAGGGAGAGGGAGACGGAGAGCAATACAGAGAGTGGGTGAAAGATAGAGATGGAGAGGCAGGGATAGTCGGAGAGAGAGAGGGAGATAGAGAGAGAGACAGAGAAAGCGAGACAGAGAGAGAGATTGAGACAGACAGGAGAGCGGTTGTATAGAGAGAGTGAGGGAGAGTGAGATAGAGAGAGAGTGAGAGTTAGAGTGTGAGGAGACAGCGATAGAGAGTGAATGAGAGAGATATACAGAGAGAGAGAGATTATCGGATAGAGAGATAGACATTGAGGGAGAGTCAGAAAGAGAGAGAATGGGGCATATAGAGAGAGTCAGACAGAGAGAGAGCGAGACAGCGAGAGAGACATGGAGAGTGAGGGAGTGACAGAGTGAGCGAGTGAGAGAGAGCGACAGAGAGATAGCGGGACGGAGAAAAAGAGGTAGACTGTGAGAGAGAAACAGAGAGAGAGAGAGATAAACAGAGAGAGGAAGAGACAGTGCGAGAGAGAGAGAGAGAGAGAGAGAGAGAGAGAGACAGATATAGAGACAGAGAGAGGGATACAGCCAGAGAGAGTTAGAGATTGATAGAGAGAGAGTGAGAGAAACAGGGCGAAAGAGGGAGACACAGAGATAGAGAGTAAGAGAGAGAGAGACACAGAGCGAGAGGGAGAAAGCGAAAGAGTATGACAGAGACTGATGTAGAGAGATATAGTGACAGGAGAGATAGGGAGATAGAGGGGGCGAGAGAGGGTAAGCGAAAGAGAGAGCGATAGGGAGACAGATAGAGAGAGAAAGAGATAAAACAGGTACAGAGAGAGTGAGAGACAGAGAGAGAACGAGAGATTGAGATACAGAGAGAGACACCGAGATATAAAGAGAGAGAGAGAGAGACAAAGAGAAAGACTGAGACTGAGGGAGCGAGAACGAGACAGAGAGATGGAAAGAGACAGGGTGAGAGACAAAGACAGAGACATAGAGAAAGAGAGCGTGAGAGCGAGACCGAAACAGAGATAGAGAGAGATGGAGATAGATAGAGAGCGAGTGAGAGAGTGGGAGGCAGAGGTAGAGAGAGACTGACACAGAGAGTGAGAGAGACAGAGAGAGATACAGAAACAGATTGAGAGAGAGTGATGGAGAGGGAGAGAGAGAGGGCGACAGAGATATAGCGGGACGGAGCGAAAAAGGTAGACTGTGAGAGTGAGAGAGAGAAACAGAGAGAGAAAGAGACAGAGCGGGGAAGAGACAGAGGGAGAGACAGAGAGTGATAGACAGAGAGAGAAAGAAATAGAGAGCGATACAGAAAGAGAGAGAGAGGGAAACAGACAGAGTTAAAGCGAGAGAAACAGAATGAGACAGAATGAGAGAGAGAGCGATGGAGCGAAAGAGACACAGTGATTGAGAGAGAGGGACGGAGAGCGTGAGAGAGACAGAGAGAGTTACTGAGACTGAGAGAGCGAGAAGGAGACAGAGAGAAAGAGTGAGAGATACAGAGCGAGATAGAGAGAGAGAGAGAGAGAGACAGAGGGAGAGCCTGAGAGGGACAGGGAGGTAGAGAGGGAAGGGTAGAGAGATAGTGAGCGAGGGAGAGAGAGGGAGGCAGAGATAGAGAGAGACTGACACAGATAGTGAGAGAGTTGGAGAGAGAGTCAGAGATAGACAGAGAACGAGAGACAGGGAGGGAGAAAGAGAGGGAGAGAGACAGAGATAGAGACAGTTAGATTGAGTGACCGAGAGCGAGAGACAGAGAGAGAGAGAGAGGGATACAGAACCGGAGTGAGAGAGAGAGAGAATGATGGTCAGGGGGAGAGACACGGAGAGAGACAGAGACAGAGAGAGTGACAGAAAGAGAGATACAGATAGAGATAGACAGAGAGAGATACAGATACATATAGTCGGAGAGAGACAGTGCAGAGAGAGTTAGTGCACAGAGAGTGAAGGATAGTGAGAGAGTGACAGAGAGAGGGTGAGACAGAGTTAGAGAGACAAAGAAAGAGAGACAGATAGAGTGAGATAGACAGACAATGAGAGAGAAATAGAGATATAGAGAAAGAGAATGACAGAGAGATAGTGAGAGATAGGGAGAAAGAGAGAGATTGGCTTGGGGGATAGAGGCAGATTGAGAGTGAGACGGAGAGAGAGGGAGACATAGAGGAGTGAGAGAGAGTGAGATAGACAGAGAGACAGAGCGAGAGATAGAGAGCGAGATATTGCAAGATACTTAGAGAGAGAGACACGGAGAGAAAGACCGAGATAAATTTTGACAGAGAGAGAGAGACAGAGAGAGACGGAGAGAGCGATACATGGTGAGAGACAGTAACAGACAGCGAGAGAGCGAGAGTGGGAGAGAGAAAGAGCGCAAGCGAGAGAGACAGAGAGAGAGATCGGCAAAGATTGAGAGACAGGAAAGAGAGATAGAGAGAGATATATAGAGATAGAGAGAAAGAGTGAGATGATAGAGAGATAGACAGAGAGAGAGACAGTGAAAGAAAAACTGAGTGAGAGATAGTAAGCGAGCGAGAGATACGTAGAGAGAGAAACGTAGGGAGAGATAGAGAAAGATATAGAGAGAGTTAGAGAGAGAGAGAGCGAGAGACAGATAGACAAAGAGAGGTAGAAAGACAGTGAAAGATACTGACGCAGAGATATACAGAGAGTACAAGAATGATAGAGACAGAAAGAGAGGCAGAGAGGAAAGCGGGATGGCGAGAGAGCGAGAGCGAGAGAGAGAGAAAGAGTTGGAGAGATACATAGAGAGTGACAGACAGATAGTGAGAGATTGATTGAGACAGAGAGAGAGAGAGAAAGAGAGAGAAAGAGAGAGAGTTAGTGAGAGAGCGAGAGAGATACATAGAGCGAGAGAGACAGAGAGAATGTCTGAGCCTCAGAGATCGAGAACGATACAGACAGAAATACAGAGAGAGAGACACAAAGAGACAGAAAGAGAGGGAGCTTGGGAGAGAGAGACAGAAAGAGATATAAAATGAGATTCGGTGAGAGATAGTGAGTGAGTGAGAGAGAAGGAGTAAGAGGTAGAGAGAGACTGACGCAGATAGTGAGAGAGAGAGATAAACAGAGAGAGACAGAGAAAGAGACACAGAGAAACAGAGATAGAGATAGAGAGATTGAGTGACCGAGATCGAGAGACAAAGAGGGAGTCAGAGATAGAAAGAGACAGATAGAGAGAGGAAGTGAGAGATTGCGAGCGAGAGAGAGAAACAGAGAAAGAGAGAGACAGAGAGAGACAGAGAGAGATCGAGAGAGGTTGAGAGAGAGACAGACAGAGACAGCGACACAGAGAGAGAGCGAGACAGAGATTTGGGGAGTGAGAGCGCGCGAGAGAGAGAGAGGGAAAGACAGACGGAGAGTAAGAGACAGAGAGAGAGAGAGAGTGAGACAGAGAGAGAGGAAGACGGGGATTGAGAGACAGAGAAAGTGACAGAGAGAGAAAGAGTGACAGAGATATGGAGACAGAGAGAGATAGAGACAATGATAGATAAAGAAGGAGAGACCGAGAGAGAGGGGGTGAGAGAGAGAGACACAAAGCGATAGAGACAGAGAGAGAGTCAGTCAGAGAGGGACGGAAAGAGATAGAGGCAGTGGGAGAGAGAGAGACAGAAAGAGACAGACAGACAGACAGACAGAGTGAGAGAGAAATAGAAAGAGAGAGAGAGAGAGAGAGACAGAGAGGAGAGACAGAGAAAGGGACACGGAGGGAGAGCGAGAATGAAGAAGAAAGAGTCGGTGAGGGAAAAGAGAGATAGAGGGCGAGAGAAAGAAAGAGAGCGAGACAGTCAAATAGAGAGGCAGAGAGAAAGAGAGAGACAGAAAGATAGACAGAGTGAGTTCGATATCAAGAGAGAGAGAGAGAGACAGAGAGAGATAGAGACAGAGAGTGAGAGACATTGAGAGATAGCAAGAGAGTGAGAGAGATTGAGAGAGTGAGAGATAAGGAGACGGATTGAAATGGAGAGACAGAGAGAGACATAGACAGAGTGAGATACATAGAGAGAGAGAGAGTGAGTGATACAGGAAGAGAGAGCGACACCGGGAGAGAGAGACAGATAGCAATAGGGCGATACGGAGAAAGATAGAGAGTCAGATAGAGATAAATATAAAGAGAGATACAAACTGGGACAGAGAGAGATTGAGTGAGATAGAGGGATTGAGATAGAGAGAGAGCGAGCGAGAGAGATAATGCGAGTGTCAGAGAGGGAGACAGAGTGAAAGAATGAGACTGAGAGAATGAGAGACAGAGAGATAGGGGGAGAGAGTGAGATACAGGGAGATTGTTAGAGACATAATGACAAAGACTTCGAGGGAGTAAGAGCAGGTAGAGAGGGACAGATAGAGAGAGAGACAGACAGAGACAGAGAGAGAGACAGAGAGAGAGAGATAGAGTGAGAGTGAGATTGAGAGCGACAGAGATATAGACAGAGAGAGATGGACAGATGTAGAGAGAGAGACAGAGTGATAGATAGAGTAATAGGGATAGAAGGTGACAGAGAGAGATAAAGAGATAGAGAGACTGAGAGACAGGGAGACAGAGAGAGACACGGCGAGGGGGACTGATAGAAATAGAGACAGTGAGTTATAGAGAGAGGGACGGAGAGAGAGCGAGACAGAGAAGGAGAGAGATATAGAGAGAGAACGTGAGACTGAGATAGAGATACGGAGAGAGATGGAGAGACAGAGAGCGAGATAGGCAAAATGAGAGAGACAGAACGAGAGACTGAAAGAGAGAGAGACAGAGCGAGAGAGACAGAGAGAGAGAGGGACAGAATGGACAGAGATAGTGAGAGAGAGAAAGATAGAGAGAGGGACAGAGAGAGAAACAGAGAGAGCGAGAAAAAGAGACAGAGAAAGAGTCAGAGAGTCAGAGAGAGAGAGAGTCAGAGAGAGAGAGAGTCACAGAGAGAGAGTCAGAGAGAGAGAGTAAGAGAAAGGTAGAGACAGTTAGAGAAAGAGACAGAGAGAGAGACACTGAGAGAGACAGAGAGAGAGTGAGAATGTCTGAGGTAGTGAGGCAGAAAGAGAGATAAGGAGAGGGAGATGGAGAGTGACAGAGGGAAAATGAGACAGAGAGATAGGAATAGAGCAAGAGATAGACAGGTATGTAAAGCGCCAGGGTGACAGACAGGTAAGGAGGGAGACAGAGAGAGATAGAAAGACACTGAGTCTGTGAAACGAAATGAAGACAGAGGGAGAGAGCTAGAGAGACGGATTGAAAGAGGAATTGTGAGAGACGGAGACAGAGAAACAGGAGAGAGAGATAGAGATATCGAGGAACAGGCAGATACAGAGAGACAAAAAGATATTAGGAAAGGAGACAGATAAATGGAAACAGAGATATAGAGAGAAAGACGGCGAAAGAGAGAGTGAGAGAGATACAGAGTGAGATTGAGTGACCGAGAGAAAGAGAAACAGAGAGGGACAGAGAGAAGGAGACAGAGAGAGAAATAAATTGAGAGTGAATGAGTGACGGAGAAAGAGAGTCCTAAAAAGAAAGAGGGAAAGACAGCGAGAGAGAGAGACAGTGAGGGAGAGCGAGAGGCAGAGATAAAGAGAGACACGGGGAGAGAGAGACAGAGTGAGAGACGGGGAGAGACAGAGAGTGATCCAGAGAAGGAGAGTGTGAGAGAGAGACAGGTAGGGCGAGAGACAAGGAGAGAGACAGAGAGAGAGACACAGAGTGAAGGAGACGGCGAAAGGGAAAGTGTCAGAGAGAGAGTGTACAGAGAAACAGAGACACGGAGAGAGAGACACACAGATAGAGAGACAGAGACAAAGAGAGAATGGGACAGATATAGAGAGAGAGTGAGACAGAGATAGGGAGAGTGACGGCAGATAAAAAGAGACAGATAATGAATGACAGAGAGAGAGACAGAGACGTAGAGAGAGACAGAGAAAGAGAGGGAGACAGAGAAGGAGAGTGACACGGAGAAAGAGACATGGATAGAGAGACTGTTAAACAGAGATAGAGTGTGACAACGAGAGAGAGACGTAGAGAGAGAGGGACAGGGAGAGAGAGAGACAGATTGAGATAGATATGAAGCAGAGACAGAGATTGACACAGACAGAGTGAGATTCCGAGGAAGCGAGAGAGTGAGAGAGTGAGAACGAGAGAATGGGATATAGGGATTGAGAGAGAGAGACAGAGAGGAAGAGGGTGAGATATAGTCAGGGAGTGAGAGACAGAGAGGGAGACACGGAGAGCAAAAGAGTGACAAAGAGCGAGCGAGAGTCAGAGAGGGGGAGAGACAGTGAGAGAGACAGAGACAGAGTCAGAGAGAGAAAGATAGAGAGAGACAGAGAGTGAGAGAGACGGAGAGAGAGACAGAGAGAGTAAGAGAAATACAGCGAGGGAGAGACAAAGAGAGAGAGACAGGGAGAGAGACAGAGAGGGAGACATCGAGTGACAGACAGAGTGAGACGGAGAGAGACACTGATAGAGAGAGAGAGAGATAGACCCGGCGAGAGAGATAGTGCAGAGAGAGACAGATAGAGAGTGACAGAGAGAGCCAAAAACAGAGAGAGGGAGAGAGTCAAAGAGAGAGAGCGAGAGGGAGAGAGTGAGAGAGGAAGTACGAAGTGAGAGACAGAGGAGAGTGAGACAGAAAAAGAGAGAGATAGAGGGAGAGATCGCGAGCGACAGAGAGAGTCATAGACAGATAGAAAGTGTGTGAGAGAGAGATTGAGATACAGAGAGATATAGAGACAGCGAGAGAGCGACAGAATGAGCTGAAGAGACTGAGAGAGAGGCAGGGAGAGAGAGACATAAAGAGAGATACAGAGAGGGAGAGATACAGAGAGAGTGAAAGCCAGAGATAGAGACAGAGAGGAAGAGACAGAGATAGAGAGACATATAAAAATGGAGAGAGAGAATTAGAGAGAGAGACAGACAGAGAGTGTGAGAGACGGAGAGAGAGAGACAGGGAGAGAGACAGACAGAGATGGATAGAGAGAAAGAGAGAGTGTGTGAGAGAGAGAATTTGATAGAGAGAGACAGAGGGATGGAGAGATAGATAGAATGAAACAGGAGAGACAATAATTGTGAAAGAGGGAGATACACATAGAGAGAGACACGTGCGGGACGAAGAGAGACACAGAGAAAGAGACAGAGAGTAATGGACAGATATAGAGAGAGACGAAGTACGAGAGAGACACAGTGAGGATGATGGAGACAGAGAGATATATATAGAGAGAAAGAGAGACACAGACAGGGAGAGAGAGAGACAGAGACGGAGAGACATATATAGAGGGAGACGGAGACAGAAAGACAGAGAAATTGGAGAGAGACAGCGAGAGTGTGAGTGAGATAGATAGATAGAGAGAGAGGAAGGGAGAGACAGAGATTGCGAGAAGGTGACAGTGAGAGAGACACAGAGAATGCGAGAGGGAGAGACAGATGGAGAGACAGAGAAAGGAGAAAAAGAGAGAGAGTGAAACAGAAAGAGCGATAGAGACAGAGAGGGAGTGAGTCAGAGGGAGAGAGAGAGAGTCAGAGGAGATTGAGACACAGAGCAAGAGAGGGAGTTAGACATTGAGAGAGGGACAGAGATAGAGAGACAGGGAGAGAGAGAGAGACAGAGAGAAAGAGACAGAGGTAGAGCGAGAGAGAGAGAGAGAGAGAGAGAGAGAGACAGAGCGTGAGAAAAAGAGTGTGTGAGAGATAGAGAATGACAGAGAGAAAGTGAGATATATCGAGAGAAATACAGTAAGAGAGAGGCAGAAGGAGAGACAGAGTGAGGGGGAAACAGAGAGAAATAGACAGACAAGGTGAGAGTGAGAGCGAGAGTGACGGAGAAGAGAGTGCGACAGAAATCGGAGGAAAAAGAAGTAGCAAGAAATAGAGAGAGAAATAGAGACGGAGAGATAAGGAGAGAGAGAGCCAGAGAGAGATACAGAGGGAGAGGGAAAGAGAGAGAGACAGAGAGATAGTGAAACAGAGAGAGAGACAGAGACAGAGAGCGAGAGACAGAGAGAGAGACAGAGAGAGAGAGAGGGAACCAGAAAGTGAGATAGAGAGAGAGAATGCGAGAGACAACGGGAGACATCGACAGATATAGAGAGATAGAGAGAGATATGTACAGAGAGGGACAGAGAGATAAATTGGCAGACAGAGATAGAGCAAGAGAGACAGAGACAGAGAGAGAGACAGAGAGAGAGTGAAATTCGGAGAGAGAGAGAGAGAGAGAGAGAGAGAGAGAGACCGAGAGAGAGAGAGAAACAGAGATCGAGAGGTAGAGAGAGAGAGAGAGAGAGGCAGATAGGAAGAGAAACGGAGAGAGAGTTACAGAGAGAGAGAGAAATGGAAGGCAAGAATGAAGCAGAGAGAATTTGAGAGATAAAGATAGGTATAGAGAAAGAGTGAGACAGAGAGAGGTTGAGAGACATCGGAAGATAGACGCACAAATAGAGAGAGGCAGACAGAGTGAGAGAGAGAGAAACAGGAAGAGAGACAGACAAAAATAGAAAAATATAGAATGAGATTTAGAGACAGCGAGACATAGAGAGAGACAGAGTTGGAGAGAGACAGAGTGAGAGTGTGAATTAGAGAGACGGAGATAGAGAGGGATACAGAGAGAGTCAGACAGAGAGAGGAAATAAGAGACAGAGATATATAAAGAGACAGTTGGAGAGAGACATAGAGAGATACAGGGAGAGAGAGTGACAGACAGAGAGAGAGACAGAGATAGATAGGGAGACATAGAGAGATAGACCCAAACAGAGAGAGAGGCAGAGAGTGTGAGAGAGAGCGCGTAAAACAGTGAGAGAGACAAATACAGAAAGAGAGAGGGTGAGTCAGAGAGAGAGAGACAGAGATCGATACAGAGACAGAGAGAGAGACAGTGATAGAGAGAGAATAAGAGAGACAGATATATATAGAGGGAAAGAGAGAGTTAGACAGAGAGAAAGAGAATTAGAGAGACAGAGATAGAGACAGAGACAGAGAGAGACAGTAATAGAGAGAGAATAAGAGAGACATATATATATATAGAGAGAGAAAGAGAGTCAGAGAGAGAGAAAGAGAATTAGATAGACAGAGATAGAGATAGAGTCAGAGAGAGTGACAGACGGATAGACAGAGTTAGACTGAGAGGAATAGAGACAGAGAGAGAGAGCGAGTGATAGAGACAGAGATAGAGACAGAGAGAGGGACAGATAGAGTGTGTCAGAGAACGATAGAGACAGAGTGAGAGATGCAGAGGTGAGAGCCAGAGAGAGACAGTGAGAAAGGGTTACGGAGAGAAAGATAGAAAGAGACAGATTGTGTGAGACAGAGAGAGAGAGACAAAGAATGTGAGACATGGATAGGGAGACAGAGAGAGAGAAAGGCAAAGTATGAGAGACAGGAGAGAGAGATAGGGAGATAGAGAGAGAGATAGAAAGAGCGAGCGAGATGATAGAGAGAGAGAGAGACAGAGAGCGACAGAGGGAGGGAGGCCGATAGACAAAGAGTGATCGAGAGAGATACAGAGAGTGAAAGAGACAGAGAGCGGGAGAGCAAGAGAAACCGAGAGAGAGAGAATGAGAGAGAGACAGAGAGAACGAGAGAGAGATTCACGGAGAGAGAGAGAGAGAGCGAGGGAGAGCGAGAGTGAGAATGACAGAGAGAAAGAATGAGAGAGAAAGAGAGAGATAGAGATTGATGGAAAGTGCGACACAGAGATAGAGAGAGAGCGCGATTGAGAGAGAGTTAAAGAGAAATGGAGGCATGGAGAGACCGAAAGAGACAGAGAGAGATAGGGTGAGAGACAGAGCGAGAGAGACAGAGAGAGAGATAGATTGTCAGAGAGAGAGAGATACAGAGAAAGAAAGAGACAGAGATTGGGAGTGACAGATAGAGAGTGTGACAGAGATAGAGAGACAGAGATTGAGAGACAGAAACAGAAAGAGAGACAGACAGCGACAGAGAGAAGGAGAGAGAGACAGAGAGCGACCATGACAGAGACAGAGACAGGGAGAGAGAGCCAGAAATTGAGGGACACAGACTGAGAGAGAGACAGAGAGATATAGAGAGACAGAGGGCGAGAGGGACTGAGAGAGAGATAGAAAGAGAGAGATATAGATCGAGTTTCATAGAGGGAGACAGAGAGCGAGGCAGTGAGAGTGAGAGAGACAGACAGAGAGAGAGAAAGAGCGAGAGATTGAGAGAGCGACAGAGGGAGAGATACAGAGAGCGAGAGACAGAGCGAGAGAGACAGAGAGAGTGAGACACAGGGAAAGAGACACAGGGAGAGAGTGAGAATGACTGTGATAGAGAGACAGGGAGAGAGAGGAAGATAGAGAGAGAGAGAGAGAGAGAGAGAGAGAGAGAGAGAGAGACAGAGGTCGAGAGAGAGAGAGAGAGATAGAAACAAAGCGAGAGATAGACAGAGATACAGAGACGGAGAGTGAGAGACAGGTAGATAGAGATAGACAGAGAGAGGGACACAGAGAGTGACAGAGAGAGAGAGTCAGACATTGCGAGACACAGATTGAGAGAGAGACAGAGAGATAGAGAAACAGAGAGCGAGAGGCACTGAAAGGGAGATAGAAAGAGAGAAATATAGATCGAGTTTCATGGAGGGAGACAGAGAGCGAGGCAGTGAGAGTGAGAGAGACAGACAGAGAGAGAGAAAAAGCGAGAGATTGAGAGAGCGACAGAGGGAGAGTGACAGAGAGTGAGAGAAAGACAGAAAGACAGAGTGTTAGAGAGAGAGAGATACAGAGAGAGAGAGTCAGAGGGAGACCGCGAGAGGGTCAGAGAGTTAGACGGATAGAGAGAGAGACATAGGGAGAGACAGAGACAGAGAGAGTGAGTATGACAGAGATAAATTGAGACGGGCATAAAGCGAGAAAGAGGGAGACAGACAGTCAGAGAAGGAGAGATTGATGGAGAGAGAGAGATAGACGGAGAGAGTGAAAGACAGCTGGAGAAAGAGAGAAAGACATAGGGAGAGAGAGAGAGAGACAAAGCAAGGGAGACAGAGAGAATGAAAGACAGCGAGAGAGTGACAGAGATATAGAGACAGAGATTGGAAGTCAGATAGAAAGAGAGAGAGACAGAAATTGAGAGGCACAGATTGAAAGAGAAACAAAGAGATATAGACAGACAGAGAGCAGGAGAGACTGAGAGGGAAAGAAAGAGCGCGAGAGAGACAGAGTGTCAGAGAGAGAGACAGATATGTAGGGACAGAGATCAAGTGACAGTTAGAGAGAGACAGAGAGCGACGGAGACAGAGACGGAGACAAATAGAGAGAGAGACAGAGAGAGAGAGAGGTACAGAGGGAGTGGGACAGTGATAGTGAGAGAGACTGAGAGAGAGGGAGACAAGGGGAAGGAAAATGACAGAGTAAGAGAGACTGAGAGAGATAGACGGAGAGAGTGAGTGACACAGCGGGAGAGAGATAGATGGAGAGAGACAGACAGAGTGATGGAGGGAGACAGACAGATAGAAACATAGTGAGAGAGACAGAAAGAGAAGAGGAGACAGAGAGAGAGACAGAAAGTGAGACATAGAAAAAGAGGAGGAGGAGGAGAGAGAGAGAGGGAGAGACTAAAGGAGAGAGCGATAGAGGGACACAGATAGAGAGGAAGAGTCAGAGGGAGAGACAGACAGAGAGAGAGACAGAGAGATAGAGTGAGACAGAGATAGAAATAGACAGAGAGAGATAGAGAGACAGAGAGAAATCGACAAAGAGAGAGAGAGCGAGAGAGGGACAGAGACAGAGAGACAGTGAGCGAGGGAGATTGAGAGTGAAAGAGAGTGATTGTGATACAGATGGTGAGAGACAGATAGAGGGGAGAGAGATTGATAGGGGTTAATGGACAGAGAGAGAGGCAGAGAGCGAGGGAGATTGAGAGAGAGCGAGAGTGGGTGAGAGAGAGTGAGGGAGATTGAGACAGAAACAGGGAGAGAGAGAGAGACAGAGAAAGAGAAACAGACCGATAGAGAGACAGATATAGAGAGAGTGTGTGAAAGAGATTCAGAGAGAGAGACAGAAAGAGCATGATAGAGAGTCAGATAGAGAGAGACAGAAATTGAGGGAGTTACAGAGAGACAGAAAGTGAGAGACAGCGACAGAGAGGGAGACACAATAGAGGGAGAGAGAGAGAGAGACAGAGCCAGATAGAGAGAGATAGACAACGAGATACAGGGAAACTGAGTGAGAGTGTGTCAGAGAGAGATAGAAAGAGAGGGTGAGAGAGAAATTGAGAGACAGAGAGAGAGACAGATAGGAGAGAGTGAGAGAGAGAGAGAGAGAAAGACAGAGATGAGAGAGAGAGAAAGTGACAGACAGACAGACAGAGATAGAGCTAAAGATATAGAGACAGAGAGAGATACAGTGTGGGAGTGTCAGAGAGAGAGAAGCAGATAAAGAGAGAGGGAGACTGAGAGAATGAGCGAGATATATACAAAGTTAGAGAGAGACGGAGAGAGAAATAGAGAGAGAGAGTGAGAGTGAGAGGAGAATCAGAGAGAGACAGACAGTGAGAGAGAGAAAGAGAGACAGTTAGAGAGAGGCAGAGAGATGGATTCAGAGATATTGAGATATATATAAATGTAGAGAAAGAGAGGGGGAGACAGAGCGAGACAGAGAGAGGACGACAAGGAGAGAGGCAGAGAGTGAGAGCGAGAAAGATAGCGAGAGGCAGAGATAAATTGAGAGACAGAGCGAACGAGTGTGACAGAGAGAGAGAGTGACAGAGTGAGAGAAACTGAGAGGGATGGAGAGAGAGAGTGAGAGACGTAGAGAGAGAGACAGACAGAGAGACAGAGGGCGAGGGTTGGAGAGAGAAAGATCGAGACCGGGAGAGTGAATCTGAGGAATAGAGACACAGGGACTTAGAGAGAGAGAGAGGCGCAGTGAGAGAGGGAGTGATGGAGATAGAGATAGAAGGAGACAGAGCGAGAGATAGAATGAGAGAGTGAGTGTTTCAGAGAGAGGGATACTGAGAAAGACAGAGAGAGAGACTGTGAATGTGAGAGTGAGAGACAGAATAAGAAAGTGAGGTAGAGAGAGCGTGTGAGATAGAGAGCGGGAGGGAATGTGAAATACAGAGAGAAAGATGCAGAGAGAGAGACTTAGAGAGAGATATTAGGAGAGAGAGAGGCAGAGAGAGAGTGGCAGTGAGGGAGAGAGACAAATGGAAAAGTATAGAAAGGTGAACAGTCATAAAATGACAAAGGGAGAGAGAGACAGAGAGAAATAGACAGAGAGAGAGAGACAGAGGGAGATAGAGAGACAGAGAGAAAGTGAGACGGGGTTAGAGAGCATGATGGAGACGGAGAGAGATATGGACGGAGATATACAGTGAGAAAGACGGGGGGTAAGAGGGAGAGAGACAGTTTGAGAGAGAGAGAGAATGTGTGACAGAGAGAGATTGACAGAGAGAGAAGGAGAGAGAGAAAGGGAGGGAGAGAAACAGACAGAGCGAGAGAGTGACAGAGAGAGAGACGGAAAGCGAGAGAGATTGAGAAGGAGAGAATGAGGGAGCGAGAGGAAGAGAGAGTGAGAGTCATAGAAAAAGAGACAGTGACAGAATGAAAAAAAGAGACAGATAGAGAGACAAGAGAGGGAGAGATTATGGAAGAAAGAGACAGAGATAGAGATACACATAGAGAGATAGACACGAGGGACGGTAAGAGAGACAGAGAGAATGAGGCAGTGAGAGAGCAAGTGAGTGAGTGAGAGAGAGTGAAAGTGCGAGACAGAGAGAGTATGATAGAGATTTGGATAGAGAGAGACAGAAATTGAGGGAGTTACAGAGAGAGATAGACAGAGAGACAGTGAGAGAGATTGAGAGAGAGAGAAACAGAGATAGGGATTGAGAGACAGAGAGAGGGGGAGAAACAGAGAGTGACAGGGAAATTAAGAGCGAAATGCAGAGAGACAGAAAGTGAGAGACAGCGACAGAGAGAGAGACACAATAGAGGGAGAGAGAGACAGAGCCAGATAGGGAAAGATAGACAAAGAGATACAGGGAAACTGAGTGAGAATGTGTCAGAGAGAGATAGAGAGAGAGTGTGAGAGAGAGAGCAGAGAGAGAGAGAGAGAGCAGAGAGTGAGAGAGAGAGAAAATGACAGACAGACAGACAGAGAGAGTGACAGAGCCAAAGATATAGAGACTGAGAGAGAGAGGCAGAGAGAAAGAGAGACACAGAGAATGTGAGCAACACATAGAGAAATACACAGTGTGAGAGAGAGATTGAGAGAGACAGAAACAGAGAGTGTGATTGAGAGAGACAGGGATGACGAGAGAACAAGTGAGCGTGGGGGAGATACAGAGAGAGCGAGAGCGAGAGAGAGAACGAGTGAAAGTAAGAGAGAGAGAGAGACAGAGCAAGATAGACAGAGAGAGATACGGAAATATTAGAAGAGACATAGAGATAGACAGAGAGAGAACGACAGAGAGAGAGAGGCAGAGAGCGAGAGATAGACAGAGAGAGAGATAGGCAGAGAAAAATGGAGAGACAGACTGTGTGATACAGAGAGAGAGAGTGAGAGAGAGTTTGTGATAGAGACAGAGATAGAGAGACGAAGATGAAGATAGAAAGAAAGAGAGAAAGAGACAAAGTTCGTGTGAGACAGAGAGAGAGATACAGAGGGAGATATACCGATAGTGAGAGAGATTGAGATAGCGAGATGGACAGAGAGAGAGAGACAGAGAGATAGAGAGACAAAGTGAGAGCGGGAGATATACAGAGTGAGGGTGACATAGAGAGATAGAGAGACAGAGAGATAGTTAGAGATAGAGAGAGAGAGAGGGAGTATGTGAGAGAGACTGAGTAAGAGATAGAGACAGAGAGAGTGAGAGCCAGTGAGAGAGACAGAGAGGGAAAGGGGGAGAGACAGAGAGAGAGAGAGACAGAGGGATACAGAGGGTAAGACCGAGAGAGAGATAGAGCGAAGGATATAGAGACTGGTAGAGAGAGAGAAACAGATATAGAGTGACACAGAGGGAGAGAGAGAGACAGAGAGGGAGACAGATAAGCAGACATACCGAGTGAGAGAAAGGGAGACAGAGAGGCAGTGCCAGAGAGAGTTGGACAGAGACAGATTGAGATATACAGAGAGAGAGACAGGGATATAGAGAGATATATACAGTGAGAGGGAGACAGAGAGAGAGAGCGAGAGAGTTAGAAAGATGGAGACAGACAAAGAGAGACGGACACATAGACAGTGTGTTATAGAGGCAGAGAGAGAGACAGGGAGAGAGAGATCGAGAGAAAACGGAGGAGAGAGAGAACTAGAAAGAGAGAGACAGATAGAGAGTGAGAGAGATTGAGAGAGAGACAGAAAAGTCTGAGAGACAGACAATGTTATAGATAATACAGAGAGAAAGAGACAGATAGAGAGACACGGATAGAGAGTGGAAGAAAGAGAGAGGACAAATATAATGAGAGGAGAAAGAGAGACAAAGAGACAGGGAGAGAGAGGCAGACAGAGAAAGAGAGAGAGCAAGAAACGGAGAGAGAGAGAGAGAGAAATAGAGGGGGAGACAGAGAGGGACAGAAAGACTGAGAGACAGAGAGAGAGATAGATAGAGAGTGCGAGAGAGAGTTAGAACGAGACAGAGACCGACAAATACAAAGAGAGAGAAAAATTTAGAGAGGGAGACAGAGAGAAAAACAGAGAGTGAGACAGATATAGAGAGAGACAGAAACAGAGAGAGAGAGTCAGAGTGAGAGTGGTAGTGTGTGATTGGAGAAGGAGCGATTAAGAGACAGAGAAAGACAGAGAGAGAGATACAGAGAGTGACAGTGAGAGAGTCAGAGTGAAACAGAGAATGAAAGATACAGAGAGAGAGAAAGAATTAGAGAGAAATACAGAGAGATAGACAGATTGAGATTGATAGATAGAGAGAGACAGAGAGAGACAGAGATATAAAGAGGGAGAGAGAGAGCCAGAAAGAGAGAGACAGATAAAGAGTGACAGAGAGAGACAGAGAGAGAGAGAAACAAAGAGAGATATAGATAATGACAGAGAGAAACAGCGAGAGAGAGATAGACAGAAAGATAGCTAGACGGAGAGAAACAGAGAGAGAGAGAACTACAGTCCGAGAGAGTGAGAAAGAGAGAAACAGCGAGTGAATGAGATAGAGATAGAGAGAGAAAGAGATAGAGATAGAGAGACAGAGAGAAATAGACTGAGAGAGAGAGAGAAAGAGAGACAGAGAGAGAGATAAAGAGACTGAAAGATAGAGGGCGTGAGAGAGGGAGACAAAGGGAGCGAGACAAAGAGAGAAAGGGAGGGATTGAGAGAGAGAGAGATGGAGAGCGAGAGAAAGAGTGACGAAGTCAAAGGCAGAGAGAGAGAAACAGAGCGAGGGAGAGAATGACAAAGATACACAGGGGAAGAGAGAGACAGAGAGAGAGACAGACGGAGAGAGAGAGAGAGAGTTACATAGATAGACGGAGAAACAGGGAGAGAGTGTGAGATACAGAGAGAGACAGAGACAGTGAGACACAGAGAGAGTAAGAGAGAAACTGAGGGTGTGGGGCAGAGATTGAGAGAGGGCAGAGAAAGATGGACAGAGTGAGGAAGAGACAAGAAGAGATAGATCGCTAGAGAGAGAGACAGAGAGATTGAGATAGATAGAGGGAGAGACAGAGAGAGAGGGTGCTAGAGAGTGAGGCAGAGATAGAGAAAGAGGGCGAGTTAGAGAGATAGAGAGAAACATAAAGAGAGGGATAAAAAAGAGAATGAGAGAGACAGAGAAAGTGAGACAGAGAGAGAGAGAGACAGAAAGAGCGACAGTCAGAGAGCGGGAGACGGATAGAGAGATAGAGACAGAGAGCGAGATAGAAAGACTGAGACAGAGAAAGAGAGACAGAGAGATAGAAATAGAAAGGGAGAGACAGGGAGATATACAGAGAGAGAATCAGCGACGTTTTGAGACAGAGAGGGAGATAGCGAGAGATATCTAGAGACAGATAGAAATAGTGAGACAGTGAGAGAGTGAAACAGAGAGAGAGAGACGGAGAGGAAAAATGAGAGACAGAGAGAGAGATTTACATTGAGACGTTAAGAGTGAGTGAGGGAGAGACAGAGAGGGTGAGAGAAACAGAGAGGGAGAGAGAGAGTTAGATCGAGAGACAGAAACTGAGAGAGAGGGTGAGAGAAGGAGACATAGGGAGTTAGAGAGACAGAAAGAAAGGGATGGATTGAGAAATAGAGAGAGACAGAGCGAGAGTGAGTGTGAGAGAGAAACAGGGACAAAAAGAGAGAGAGAAACAGACAGAGCGAGAGGGACAGAGAGACGTAGATAGTGCCAGAAACAGAGAGAGAGAGTGTAAGACATACAGAGAGAGACAGAGTGAGTGAGACAGATAGAGGGAGAGACAGAGAGAGAGGGTGCTAGAGAGTGAGACAGAGATAGAGAGAGAGGGCGAGACAGAGAGAGAGAGACAAATAGAGAGAGGGACAGAAAGAGAGAATGAGTGAGAGAGCGGTAGGGAGACAGAGAAAGTGAGACAGAGAGAGACAGGCAAAGAGAACGAGAGCCAGAGAGCGGGAGACGGATAGATAGATAGAGGCAGGGAGCAAGATAGAGAGACTGAGACAGAGAAAGAGTGAGACAGAGGGAGACAGAAAGATAGAGATAGAGAGAAAGAGACAGAGACAGATACAGAGAGATAATCAGAGACATTTTGAGACAGAGAGAGAGATAGCGAGAAATATCTAGAGATAGAGAGAAATAGTGAAACAGAGAGAGAGGGAGACAGAGAGAGAGACAGAGAGAAAAATTGAGAGAGAGATTTACAGTGAGATGTACAGAGTGAGTTAGGAAGGAAGAGACTGAGATAGAGAGCGAGAAAGACCGAGAGACAGAGAGAGGGTCAGAAAGAGAGAGACAGAGAGGGAGCGAGACAGACGGTGAGGGAGAGAGACGGAGAGACACAGAGAGAGTGCGGAGAGGGAGACAGTGAGTGATAGAGACACAGAGATAGGGAAATTGCGAGAGTGATTTAGAGATTGTGAGATTAAGAGTTATGGGGAGATACTTAGAGAGATAGAAAGAGAGATATGGACAGAGACATTTAAACAGAGTGAGATAGAGAGGGACAGACTAGGAGAGGGCCAGATTGAGATTGCGAGACAGAAAGAGAGAAAGAGAGAGTGAGTGAGAGTAAGAAAGTTAGAGAGAGAGAGACAGAGACAGATACAGAGAGTAAGAGATGGAGAGAGAAGCAGTGAGAGAGACAAATAGAGAGCGAGAGTTTGAGAAAGAGGGAGACAGAGATTTAGAGAGAGAGATTGAGAGAGAGAGAGACAAAAAGAGAGACAGAGAGAAAGGGATGGATTGAGCGATCGAGAGAGACAGAGAGAGGTAATGAAAGAGAGGGAGGAAGAGAGACAGAGGAAGTGAGACAGCGAGAGAGACAGACAGGGAAAGAACGATTCAGAGAGCGAGAGACGGATAAATAGATAGAGACAGAGAGCGAGATAGAGAGACTGAGACGTAGAGAGAGTGAGACAGAGGGAGAGAGACTTATAGATAGAGATAGAGAGGAATAGACTGAGAGCGATACAGAGAGAGAGAGACACAGAGAGAGCGATACGGAGAAATTCAGAGAGTGAGACAGAGAGATAGACAGATATTGAGGAAGACCGAGACAGCGTGAGAGCGAGAGATAGACAGCGAATGTTTGAGACCGATAGGGAGAGAGCGAGATGGATAGAGAGAGATTGTGATTGAAAGAGAAAGAGACAGAGATAGGGAGAGTGTGTGTGAGAGAGAGAAGAAAGAGAGGCACAGAGATAGAGATATAAAGAGAGTTAAACCGAGGGAGAGAGAGACAGAAAGAGAATGAGAGACAGAGATAGAGTCAGAGAGTCAGAGTGAGATAGAGACAGAGAGTGAGAGAGACTGCGAGAGAGAGACAGATAGAGAGAGAGTCGGTTAGAGAGGGTCTCAGATTGAGAGGGAGTCGGAGAGAGTGAGAGACAGAGAGTTAGCGAGACAGAGAGAGAAATAGAGTCTTGGAGAGCGAGAGAGTCAGAGAGAGTGAGACGGAAATTGAGAGAGATTAATGGAGAGAGAGAGAGAGACAGATAGAGAGAGACAAATAGATAGAGACAGAGGCAGAATTAGATAAGCAGCGAGAGAGACAGAGAGATGGATAGAGAGAGACAGAGAGGGTGAGAGAGACGGAGAGACTGAGAGAGTTAGAGATTGAGTGACAGAGGGAGAGAGCGAGAGAGGAAGAGAGAAAGAGAGAGAAAGAGAAAGAAAGTGAGAGACAGATAGAGAGAGTGAGAGAGAGAGCGAGACCGAGAGATAGAGTGAGACATAGATATAGTGAAAAAAGTGAGAGAATGAGAGTGAGTGATATAAAGCTAGGGAGAGAGAGAGAGACAGAGTGAGAGAGACAGAGAGAGTGATATAGAGCAAAAGAATTAGAGGCTAAGAGAAAGAGATAGACAGACGGAGAGAGAGACAGATAGAGGGAGGTATATATAGAAAGAGTTACAGTGCGAGAGTTTTGTGAGCAATAGAGAGACAGATATAGAGAGCGAGAGACAGAGGGAGACAGAGAGTCCGATAGAGGAAGAGAGAGAGATAGGGAGACCGAAGGAGTGCGAGCGACACAGAGAGAGATAGAGACAAAGAGAGGGAGAGAGAGAGACATAAAGAATGAGAGAGACAGTCAGAGAGAAAGAGACAGAAAAGCAGAAACAGATCGAGTGGGAGGCATAGGTAGTTACAGAGAGAGTTAGAGAGAGAGAGAACGATGGAGACAGATAGATAGAAAGACAGAGCGATAGGGAGTGAATGGGGGAGAATGACAGTGTGAGGGAGTGTGGGAGAGAGAGATGTGACAGAGAGATAGACAGAGATAGAGAGAGAGACTGAGAGAGTTTGAGTTTGAGTGAGAGAAGGAGAGAACGAGAGAAAAAGAGTGACATAGAGAGAAAGTGAGAGTGAGAGATAGAAAGCTAGGGAGAGAGAGATAGAGACTGAGAGAGAGGGAGACAGATTGAGAGATCGAGAGAGAGACAGAGAAATAGAGATACATGAAGAGAGAGAAACATGAAGAGAGAGAAACATGGAGAGAGAGTAAGAGTGAGAAAGAGACAGAGAGAGTGAGAGACAGACAGAGAGGGGGGAGTGAGAGACAGAGAGAGAGCGAGATCGAGTTACAGAGAGACAGAGAGAGAGGTATAGTGACAAACAGAGTGTGACTGAGAGTGAGAGAGACAAATAGATAGAGACAGATGCAGAATTAGATAAGCAGCAAGAGAGACAGAGAGAGGGATAGAGAGAGACGGAGAGAGTGAGAGAGACGGAGAGACTGAGAGAGTTAGAGATTGAGTGACAGAGGGAGAGAGCAAGAGAGGAAGAGAGAAAGAGAGAGAAAGAGAAAGAGAGTGAGAGACAGATAGAGAGAGTGAGAGAGAGAGCGAGACCGAGAGATAGAGTGAGACATAGATATAGTGAAAAAAGTGAGAGAAGGAGAGTGAGTGATATAAAGCTAGGGAGAGAGTGAGAGTGAGAAAGACAGAGAGAGACATAGAGAGAGCGAGAGACATAAAGACAGAGACAGAGAGAGTGATATTGAGCGAAAGAATTAGTGGCTAAGAGAAAGCGATAGACAGACGGAGAGAGAGACAGAGGGAGAGATATATATAGAGAGAGAGAGAGTCACAGTGCGAGAGTGTCTGGGAGAGATAGATATAGACAGCGAGAAACAGAGGGAGACAAGGAGACTGATAGAGAGAGACAGAGAGATAGAGAGCAAGAGAGAGCGAGTGACACAGAGAGAGAGATAGAGACAGAGAGAGGGAGAGAGGGAAAGACAGGGAGAAAATTGACATCGAGGAAGAGAGTGAGAGAGAGAATGTGACTGAGAGAGAGAAAGAGAGAGAGAATTTCGAAGATAGAGAAATAGAGAGTCAGAGAGAGAGAAATTGTGTGAGAAACAGTGGGAGGTAGAGAGAAACTGAGAGAGAGAGGGACAGAGAGAGCGAGACAGAGACAGGGAGAGATAGAGACGGATAAAGAGAGAGACAAAGAGAGAGAGAGCGAGAAAGAGAGAGACAGAGAGAGAGACAGAGAGAGACAGTGTGAGACGGATAGAGAGAGAGTGTGAGTGAGAGAGAGAGAGAGACAGAGGTATAGTGAGTGTGTGAGAGGGAGAGGGACACAGAGAGAGATACAGAGAGAGAGAGAGAGAGAGAGAGAGAGAGAGAGAGACAGAATGATAGATATACCGAGGGTGAGAGAGACAGCGAGAGTGTGAGAGACATAGAGAGAGAGAGTGAGATAGATAGATAGATAGATAGATAGATAGATAGATAGATAGATAGATAGATAGATAGATAAAGATAGAGGGAGAGAGAGAGCGAGAGACAGAGAGAGAGAGGGACACAGAGAGAGAGACAGTGAGATGCAGAGAGAGAGAGAGACAGCGGGAGAGAAACAGATAGAGAGAGAGACAGAGAGAGATGTAGATTCTTGAATATCGAGAGAAACAGAGAAAGAGGGACAGAAATAGAGAGAGGGAAAGATAGAAAGTAGCAGATAGAGAGTGTGGGATAGAGATAGAGAGGGAGGCAGAAAGAGATAGTCAGCGAAAGAAGCAAAGACAGAGTGAGGTTTAGGTTGAGAGAATGATAGAGTGACAGAGAGAGAGGGAAAGCTTGTGAGAGAGAGAGAGAGAGAGCGAGAGAGTGAATGTGAGAGTGATAGAGAGAGATTGACCGAGGGAGATATAGAGAGGGAGATAGAGACAGATAGATAGAGAGACAGAGAGAGACAGAGAGAGTGACAGAGAGAGTGACAGAGAGAGAGAAAGTGAGAGAGATAGACAGATCGAGAGGGATACACAGAGAGAGATCGAGAGAAACAGAGACAGAGAGAGACAGAGTGAGAGAGACTGACAGAGAGACTGAGAGAGCGAGATTGAGTGAGAGAGGGAGAGAGCGAGGGAGAAAGAGTGACAGAGAGAGAAATAGACAGAGAGTTAGAGACAGATAGAGTGAGTGAGGGCGAGAGAGTGCAAGAGACAGAGAGAGACAGAGACAGAGTGAGAGACGCAGGGAGAGGCAGATAAAGAGGGATACAGAGACAGAGAAACAGAGATAGAGTGAGGGAGAGATTCAGGGAGATTGAGAGTCTGAAACGGAGAGAGAGACAGAGAGAGACAGAGACACAGATACAGTGAGAGAGTTTGCTAGACAGAGAGAAAGAGTTATAGAATGTGTGAGAGAGAGAGAATGAGATAGAGAGACAGATAAATGGCGGAAGATATTCAGAGAGAAGGAGGCAGAGAAATACTGAAAAAGAGGGACAAAGTGAGAGAGAGACAGAGGGAGAAAGAGAAAGATAGAGATAGAGAGAAACCCAGAGGAAGAGACAGATATAGTGAGAGGCCGGGAGATAGAGACAGAGAGTAATTGAGAGAGAGAGAAACGGAGAGAGAGAGAGATACAAAGAAATACAGAGAGTCAGAGAGAGAGACACAGAGAGACATATAGACAGATAGAACGAGAGAGACAGGGGGGCAGAGACAGAGAGATAGAGAGGCATATAGAGAAATATGTAGAGACAGTTAGAGCGAGAGGTTCACAGAGAATGAGACAGATAGAGAGACAGAGATTGAGAGAGAGTGAGAGAGAAACAGAAAGTGAAAGAGAGATGCAGCGAGAGACATAGGGAGAGAGGAAAAGAGTGAGACAGAGAGAGACAGAGAGAGAGACAGAATGAGAGATAGAGTGAGCGAGAGACAGACAGAGAGAGACAGAGTGACAGAGAGGGAGAGACGGAGAGAATTTCAGAGAGAGAGACAGAGAGAAAGACATATAGATTGAGAAAGCAACACAGAGAACGACAGAGAGAGAGACAGTGAGAGACAGAGCGGCGGACAGAGAGAAAGACAGACAGACAGACAGATAGACAGAGAATCACCGATAGTGATACACAGAGAAAGACAGAGAAGGACAGAGGGAGTGAGAAACAGAGAGAGATACCGAGAGAGAGACAGAGAGAGAGAGACAGAGATAGAGAGACAGGGGGAGAGGGGGGAGAGAGTCGGACAGAGAGAGAGAGGCAGAATGAGAGATAGAGTGAGCGAAAGAAAGACAGAGAGAGAGAGAGTGACAGAGAGGGAGACAGAGAGAGTGTGAGAGACAGAGAAACAGGGCGAGAGCGAGAGAGACAGAGTGAGAGACAGAGGGAGAGAGACAACGATAGTGAGACATGGTGAGGGAGATAGGAAGGGAGAGAGAAAGAGTGGCAGATGGAGACAGAGGGAGAAAGAGACAGAGAAATACTGAGAGGTCAACGAGAGAGTGAAACAGACAGATAATGAGAGAGACAGAGTGAAAGAGACAGCAAGAGAGAGAGCGAGTCGGGGAGGGAGAGAGAGATGGATACGGATAGAAAGAAACAGGGAGAAGTATAGATAGGTAGAACAAAGAGACAGAGTGAGAGAGTGACAGATGGGGAGAGAGACATATTGAGAGAGACAGAGAGATGAAGAAGATAGAAAGAGAGGCAGAGAGAGAGATTGACAGAAAGAGAGACAGGGAGAGAGATCGAGAGACAGAGAGAGATAGAGACAGATATAGCGAGAGAGACAGAGCGAGGGTGGGAGACTGAGGGAGAGAGAGACATAGGAAGAAACAGATGGACATGAAAGAGCGAGAGAAACAGACTGAGATATATTGTGAGAGGACAAAAAGAGAGAAACAGACAGATAGTGGGAGAGACATAGAGGGATTCAGATAGAGATAAAGACATAGATTCAGAGGGACAGGGTGAGAGAGAGACAGCGAGACAGAGGGAGAGATACAATGTGATACAGAGACAGAGAGAGATTGAGTCAGAGAATGTAAGAGATTGAGAGATAGAGAGTGAAAGAGAGAGATATGGAGACAGATAGAACGGGAGAGTCAGCGGGAGAGAGACAGAGAGTGAGGGACACAGATAGAGAAATATATAGAGACAATTAGAGCGAGAGATCCACAGAGAGAAAGAGAGCCAAAGAGAGGTTGAAACAGAAATAGAGGGAAGCAGAGATAGAGGGAAATATAGATACATAGTGATACAGAGAGAGACAGAGAATGAGAGAGAGCGAGACGGAGAGAGACAGAGAGTGACAGAAAAAGACAAAGAGTGAGAGATAGTGTGAAAGAGTGCGACTGTTAGAGAGACAGTCTGATAAACACAGAGAGAGAGACAGAGAGTGAGAGAGAGGTAGAGACATAAAAGAGCGGGACGGAAATTGAGAGAGAGACAGAGAGTGAGGGACAGAGCTAGTGCGAGAGAGCTAGAGAGAGAGAAAAAAAGAGAGAAAGTGTGAGACAGAGAGTTTGAGAGAAACAGAGAGATTCATAGTGAACGAGAGAGATAGAGACCGAGAGAAACAGGGCAAACGAGAGAGAGAGAGTTAGACAGAGAGAGTGTGAGAGAGAGACAGAGAGAACGACAGAGAGATTTGAGACAGAGAGAGAGTCAGAGAGAGAAATAATGAGAGACAGAGAGAGACAGAGTGACAGAGAGGGAGGGACGGAGAGAATTTCAGAGAGAGAGACAGAGAGAAAGACATGTAGATTGAGATAGCAAAACAGAGAGCGACAGAGAGAAAGACAGTGAGAGACAGAGCGATATACAGAGAGAAAGACAGACAGAGAATCACCGACAGTGATACACAGTGGGAGAGAGGGAGAGAGAGAGATAGATACAGATAGAGATACAGAGAGAGAGGCAGAGAGAGAGACAGAGATAGAGAGACAGAAAGAGATGAAGACAGAGAGATTGAGTCAAAGAGAGTGAGAGACAGGGAGAGAGAGAGGGTAGAAAGTCGGACAGAGAGAAAGAGACAGAGAGATAGAGACAGACAGAGGGATAGACAGAGATATGGAAAGAGGAAGAGATAGAGAAAGACCGAGAAATTGAGATAGGGTGAGACAGAGACAGGGAGATATTGAGAGAACAACGAGAGAGAGACACACATATAGTGAGAGAGAGAGAGAGACAGAGAGAGATTCATGATGATAGACAAAGGGAGAGAGACAGAGATTTAGAGAGACAGAGAGAGAGACATATAGAAACAAAGAGTCACAGAGAGAGAGACAGACAGACAGCAAGACAGAGAGAGAGACAGAGAGAGGATATATAGAGGGACAGAGAAAAAGACAAAGAGAGACAGAAGCAGAGGGAGAGTGAGAGACAGAGATAGAGAGAGACGAAGAGAGAAAGAAAGAGCGAGATATGGAGACAGAGAGGCAGAGAGATAGAGAGACAGAGAGAGAGACAGAGAGAGAGATACAGAAAGAGCGTGGGAGACAGAGGTAGAGAGGGTGAGACGTAGAGAGAAAGATAGAGAGAGACAGAGATGTAAATACGAGGAGAGAGATAGATAGTGAGACAGTGAGAGAGGGTCAGAGATAGAGAGAGATCAGTGAGAGAGAAAAATATATATAGTGAAACAGAGAGTTATTCTGAGAGAGAGCGACACAGAGGGAGAGATAGCAACTGAGAGGGAGAGAGTCAGAGGGAAACAGACGGAGATATCACGAGAGACAGAGTGGGAGAGACAGAGAGTGTTATAGAGACTTATAGAACGAGAGAGACAGAGAGTGAGAGAGAAAGAGAATTGTATAGAGACCATTATAGCGAGAGATCCACAGAGGGAGAAAGATAGAGATAGGTAGCAACAGAGAGAGAGAGACACAGACAGAGAGATAGATACAGAGAGAGAGACAGAGAAAGATAGAGAGAGAAATACGGATACAAGCAGATACAGAGAGTGACAGAGAGAGACAGAGGAGACAGAGAGAGAAAGAGTGAAAGAAAGAGACAAAGAGTGAGAGATAAAGCGAATGAGTGAGACAGACAGAGAGACAGGGAGAGACACAGAGAGAGAGAGATAGGCAGAGAAATACTGAGAGAGAGAGAGAGAGACAGAGAGAGAGTTTTTCAGAGATAATTACAGCGAGAGATTCACAGAGAGAGAGAAAGCCAGAGATAGGTAGCAATAGAGAGAAAGACGCAGAGAGAAACAGAGCGAGCGAGAGTGAGAGAGATAAATACATAGAGAGAGAGACAGAGAGAGATAGAGACAGAAATATAGATGCAGACAGATACAGGGTGAGACAGAGAGACAGAGAGAGACATAGAGTGACAGAGAGAGTCGAAGAGTGAGAGATAGTGTGAGAGAGTGAGACAAATAGAAAGACAGGGAGAGAGACAGGGAGAGTGAGAGAGAGAGGGAGAGACAGAGTGAGAAAGATAAAGAGAGAGAGTGAGACAGAGAGAGGTAGAGACAGAGAGAGAGACATAGAGGGAAACAGAGCGAGCGAGAGTGAGTGAGAGTCAGAGTGAGAGAGACAAAGATTAGTAGAGCGAGAGAGACAGAGAGAGGGAGAGAGACAGACAGGGAGAGTGACAGATAGAGAGAGAAACAGAGACAGGTAGAGCGATGGAGACGGAGAGAGACAGAGAGATTTAGACCAAGAGAGAGAAAGAGGGAATGATTGTAAGACAGAGAGAAACAGAGCCACAGAGGGAGAGAGAGAGTGAGAGTGTCAGAGAGAGGGAGGAAGAGAGAGAGGCGGCGAACGAGACACAGAGAGATACAGAGAGAGACAGAGAGGGGCAGACCGACAGACAGAGAGATACAAAGAGACAGAGAGAGAACGACAGATAGAGAGACATAGAGAGTGAAAGAGAGAGAGACAGAGTAAGAAAGACAGATAGAGAGAAACAGAATGAGAGACAGATAGAGAGAGATCTATAGAGAGAGTCAGAGGGAGAGAGATAGGGCGTCAGAGAGAGAGAGGGTGAGACAGAGAGAGTGAGACAGAGGCAGAGTGAGAGACTGAGGGAGAGAAGGAGGTATGTATAGAGAGCGAGTGAGAGAGAAATAGAGATATACAGATAGAGACAGGGAGAGAGCCAGAGAGACAGAGTGATTAAGAGAGAGAGAGTGAGAGAGAGTGAGAGAGAGGAAAAGAGAGAGAAAGAGCGATATTTGGAGACTGGTCCCAGGAGAGACAGAGGGATTTTGATCGGCCAAAGAGAGAGAGACAGAAAGCTATAGAGTGGTAGTCAGAGAGAGATATTCAGTTAGAGAAATAGACATAGATTGAGAAGGACAGCAAGACAGAGACGGCGAGAGATAGGGACAAAGGAGAGAGAGCGAGAAAGACAAGAACAGAGGGAGAGATGGACGCAGATAGAATGTAGTAGACAGTGACAGAGAGGTACACAGATAGAGAGATACAGAGATAGAGTGTGTGTGTAACAGAGTGACAAAGAGAGAGAGACAGCGACAGGGAGAGAGACAGAGAGATAGACAGTGGGAGAGAGCGACAGAGAATGAGGGACGGAGAGAGAGAGGGAGATAGACATAGAGAGAGACAGAGACAGAACGAGTCAGCACGCGCGCGCGAGAGAGAGAGAGAGAGACAGAATTTGAGAGACAGAGAGAGAGAGAGTCAAAGAAAAAGTGAGAGATAGAGAGAAATTTAATAGAGGTAGAGAGACAGAGAAAGATAGATAGCGAGAGCGAGATATTGAGAGAAAAACAAGGAGAGATAGAGCGAGACAGAGTGAGAGAGAGAGAGACAGATAGAGCGATAGGGACACAGAGAGATAGAGTGACAGCCAGATAGAAGGAGAGATATAGAGGGAGAGACGGAGAGTGACAGAGAGAGACAGAGAGAGAGGGCGAGAGAGACATAGATAGAGAGAGACAGATAGAGACATAGATAGAGAGAGACAGACAGAGAGAGAGTCAGAGAGAGAGAGACAACGAGAGAGGGGCGGACAGAGAAGGAAACTGATAGAGACAGAGCAGAGAGAGACAGACGGAGTGAGAGGGACGTAGAGAGTGAGAGACAGTGAAAGATAAAGAGGTAGCGAGTGAGATAGAGAGAGAGACAGAGAAAGTGCGAGACAGATAGAGAGAGTGAAAAAGGCAAAGCGAGAAACAGAGAGAGAGAGACATAAAGAGGGGGACATAAAGCGATGGACGGAAAAAAAAATAAACAGGGAGAGCGATACACAGATTGAGAGAAAGTCAGCGAGGGAGACAGAGGGAGGGAGAGAGAGAGATTAAGAGGGACAGTGAGACAGAGAGACAGAGAGAGACAAAGCGGTACACAGAGAAACAGGGAGAGACAGTGAGAGACTGAGCGGGATAGAGAGGGTCAGAGATGGACAGAGAGACAGAGAGAAAGGGTGAGAGAGGGAGAGACAGAAAGAGAGAGAGAGACTGAGACTGAGAGATACAGAGAGAGAGAGATGGAGAGAGAGGGAGAGAGACAGAGAGAGAGACTGATAGAGAGAATTAGAGACAAAGAGATAGAGGCAGATAGAGAGAGAGAGGGAGAGTTACTTAGACAGAGAGATCGACTGAGACAGAGAGGGAGTGAGAAGGAGAGGGAGAATGAAGGAGAGAGAGACAGATAGACAGTTACAGAGAGAGCGAGAGAGACAGAGAGTTAGAGAGAAAGCCAGAAAGAGAGAGGCAGATACAGAGAGAATGACAGATAGAGGGAGGGTCAGAGAGAGTGAGACAAAGCGAGAGAGAGAGAGAGAGGCAGGTACAGAGATAGATAGAGACAGAGAGATAGAGAGAAACAGAGCGAGAGAGAGAGACACAGAGAGACATAGGGAGAGATAATGACGGAGAGCAAGAGACTGTGAGAGAAAGGAAGAGAGATAGAGAGAGAGCCAGAGAGAGCGTGAGACAGAGAGAGTTTAGAGATAGAGAGACAAACAGGGAGTGAGAGTGACAGATAGAGAGAGAGGCTGACGGATAGAGAGAAACAGAGTGAAAGAGAGAGAGAATCTAGGAAAGAGACAGGAAGATCGAGACAGAGAGATAGATAGAAACAGAGAGATCGAGATAGAGAGAGGAAGATCGAGAGAGACAGAGAGAGTGACAGAGTGAGAGAGGCAGCGAGTTAGAGCGAGAGAGATAGGGAGAGAGAGAAACAGATAGAGAGAGAGACAAACGAAGATAGTAAGAGAGAGAGACAGAAATAAAAAGAGAGAGACAGAGATAGAGAGGGTGACCGGCGAGAGAGAGAGAGACAGAGATGGAGAAAGTGACAGGGAGAGAGGGACGTGGTAGACAGAGAGACAGTGAGAGTGACAGAGAAAGTTATAGAGAGACAAAGATAGAAAGACGGAGACAGAGAGAGTCAGAGAGAGTGAGAGTCAGAGAGAGAGAGGGAGAGAGACAGTGACAGAGCGAGAGAGAGAGAGAGAGAGAGAAAGACAGAGAGATTGAGAGATAGAGAGCGACAAAGAGAGAGTGTTAGACAGTGAGAGAGATTGACAGATATAGACAGAGACAGAGAGAGACAGAGAGAGACAGGTAGAGACAGAATGATACAGAGTGACAGAGGGATACAGAAATAGAGAGATACAAAAGTTGACAGAGAGATCCAGATAATGCGAGAGAGTGAGAGACAGATAGAGACAGAGAGTGAGAGAGGGAGAGAATCAGGGAAAGGGAGACAGAGAGTTCGAGGGAGAGAGAGATAGAAACAGAGAGATAGCGACAGAGAGAGATAGATCGAGAGAGACACAGATTGAAAGATTGAGAGAGAGAGAGAGACAGAGAGAGAGTGACAGAGGGAGAGAGAGTCAGAGAGAGAGAGGCATATTGAGGGCGATATAGACAGAGAGAGAGAGAGATAAATGGTGAGAGCAAGAGACGGGGAAATATAGATTGAGAGACTGAGAGAGAGTGAGACAGAGGCAGAGAGTGAGACAGAGAGAGACAGAGAGAGAGATAGAGAAACACTGAGAGAGAGTATGACAGTTAGTGACAGAGTCAGAGGGAGACAGACAGAGACAGATAGAAACAGAATTACACAGTGTGATGGAGTGATAAAGAAATAGTCATGAAGATACAGAAAGTGACAGAGAGAGACAGAGAGTGAAAGAGAGAGAGAATCAGGGAAAGAGAGACAGAGAGATCGAGACAAAGAGATAGATAGAGACAGAGGGATCGAGTTAGAGAGAGACAGATCGAGAGAGACAGAGTGAGTGACAGGTTGAGAGACGGACGGAGAGGGTGTGACAGAGGGATAGAGAAAGACAGAGAGAGTGACAGAGAATGAGGGACGGAGATAGAGAGAGAGTGAGAGAGAGAGAGAGAGAGAGAGAGCAGAGAAAACAGACATTGAGAGAGACAGAGACAGAACGAGTCGGAGCGAGAGAGAGAGAGAGAGAGACAGAATGTGTGAGAGAGAAAGAGAGAGAGATAGAATCAGAGAGAGAGAGAGTGGCAGAGAGAGCTTCAGATAGAGAAATATAGAGACACACAGAGACAGGGAGTGACAGAAAGACGGGGAGTTACAGAAAGAATCTGAGAGACAGAGCGAGACAGAGAGAGAGTGACATGCAGAGTAAGAAAGACATAGAGAGAGACATATAAAGTGAGACAGATAGAGAGAAAGACAGAGAGAGAGAAAGAGACAGAGAGTGTTAGAGAATGATAAATAGATGGACAGAGAGAGAGACACTGAGATAGAGAGACAGAGAGACAGAATGAGAGAGAGATAGAGACTAAGATACGGAGAGTGATAGAAAGAGAGAGGCAGGTAGAGAGACAGAGGGTCAGAAAGAGAGCAAGAGAGTGAGGGAGACAGAGATACGAAGACAGAGAGAGAATCTAATTGGAGGACAGAGATAGAGTCACGGAGAGAGAAAGAATAGGAGAGCGAGAGACAATGAGAGAGAGAGACAGGGACATTGATACACAGAGAGCGAGGTAGACCGAGAGAGAGAAAAACGTAGAGAGAGGGTCAGAGAGACTGACAGCATTAGAGAGAGAGAGACAGAGAGTGAAAGAGAGAGACAGATAGATACAGAGATAAGCAGAGATATACAGAGGGAATCAGAGAGAGACGGAGAGAGAGATTGACATAGTGAGACAGTGAGAGAAATGGAGGAAGACATTGAGAGGGAGACAGAGAGAGAAACAGACAGAGAGAGCGACAGCGAGAGAGAGAGAGAGAGAAAGACAGATAGAGAGAGACAGAGAGAGGCAGTGAGACTGAAAGACAGAGAGAGAGTGACAAAGATATAGCGAGAGACAGAAAGTGAGACAGAGACAGAGATCGAGCGTCAGATATAGAGAGTTAGATGCAAAGAGAGGTACGCTTAGAGAGTGAGTAAGTGACACAGACAGACAGAGAGAGAGACAGAGAGATAGAGAGAGATAGAGAGAGACAGAGAGTGAGAGACGGAGATAGAAATAGAGAGACAAAGATAGAGGGAGACAGGGAGAGAGAGGTAGAGTGAGAGAGAGTGACGGAAAGAGAGATGCAGATATAGAGTGAGACAGAGTGAGAGATACAGTGAGAGAAATAGAGAGGGACAGATAGACCGATATCGAGAATGGCAGAAAGATAGAAAGAGCGCGAGAGAGACAAGATAGAGATGTAGAGAGAGCGCTAGAGAGAGAGATAGAGAAATAAAGACAGAGAGACAGTGTGTGGGAGAGAGACAGCTAGAAATAGAGACTGAGAGAGACAGAGTGGGAGAAAGATAGAGAGAGTCAGAGAGAGAGATACAGGGAGAGAGAAGGAGAGAGAAAGGAATGGGGAGATCGAGACATAGAGAGAGTTTTAGAGGTACAGAGAGATTGAGAGAGACAGAGAAAGGGAGGCAGGGAGAGAGAGAGAGAGACAGCGAGAGAAAGAGTGAGACAGAGAAACAGAGAGACAGAGATAGAGAGTGTGACACAGAAAGAATGAGACAGAGAGCGAGACAGTGAGATATAGAGAGACACCGAGTGATAGAGACACAGCAGGAGAAAGAGACAGAGAGTGACAGAGATAGAGAGAGACAGAGAGCGAGATTGACATTGAGAGATAGAGACTGAGAGGGAGAGACAGAGAGAGAGATTCAGAGAGAGACAGAGAGAGATAGATAGAGACAGAGAGCGAGACGGAGAGATTGAGAGAGAGGTGGAGACATAGAAAGACAAACAGATGGAGAGAGGGAGAAAGAGAGAGTCATAGAGAGGGAGAGAGGGAGAGTGACATTTAAAAACGCAGAGGGTGAGACACGGATAGATGGAGAAAGTGAGAGGGAGAGAGCGATAGATAGATAGAGACAGAGAGAGACAGTGAGCAAGGAGAGACAGAAAGAGAGGGAAATACAGAGAGCGACAGGGACAGACTGGGAGAGAGAAAGAGTGAGAGGGAGCCAGAGAAAGTGACAGACAGAAACAGGGTGAGAGAGATACAGAGAGTGAGAGTTAGAGAGAGAGGAAGCAGTGTGAGTGAGAGAGACAGACGGAGAGAGACAGGGAGATACATAGAGCGAGATTGAGTGAGAGAGAGGGACAGAGCTAGAGAGAGACAGATGGAAAGAGACAGAGAGAAGGAGAGGGAGAATGACAGAGAGTGACAGAGACAGACTGAGAGGGAGACAGTGAGAAAAAACGAGAGTGATAGACTGAGGGAGGGAGAGAATGTAAGAGGCAGAGAGAGAGAATGACAGACATTGAGAGTGATGGAGAGAGACAGAGAAATAGAGAGATATAAACAGAGAAAGACAGGAAGAGAGGGACAGAGATAGAGAAAGAGATAAACAAAGCGAGAGAGATAAAAAAATAAAGAGAGACAGAGTGACATATATACTGAGAGATAGAAACAAAGACATAGAGAGAGAGACAGAAAGGGGGAGACAGAGCGCGAGAGAGAGACACACATAGACACACAGAGAGAGATATTATGTGGCACAGGGAGACAGAGGTATTGAGAGACAGAGAGAGAGTTAGGCAGGGAAAAAGACAGAGACAGAGACAGAGTGAAAGAAACAGAGAAATAGAAAGAGTGAGAGAACCAGAGAAAGAAAAAATAAGAGCGAGAGATAGACAGAGAGAATGGTATTGAGACTGCGAGCGAGAGACAGAGTGTGAGATAAGGAGATAGAGATAGAGAGAGACCGAGAGAGATAGAGAAACAGAGGTGGAGAGAGATAAAGTGGAAGAGAGGGGCAGAGCGAGGGAGAGACAGAGAGATATAGGCAAAGACAGAGAGAGACAGATAGAGAGAGATACAGAGAGAGAACAGAGAGAGAGACAGAGAGAGTGTGAGAGACATAGAGAATCAGAGATTGATGGACAGATAGAGAGAGATTGGGAGACATAGTGAGAGAGAGAAACATAGAGAGAGAGAGAAACAGAAATATATAACGAGGCAGCAGGGTGATAGAGAGTCATAGAGAGAGAGAGGTGCAGAGAGGGACACTGATACAGAGAGAGAGTTAGGCAGATAGACAGAGACGGGGATAGAGAAAGACATAGTTAGAGAGAGACAGAGAGGGAGGGAGACAGTGAAAGACAAGGAGACAGAGAGAGAGAGAGTAAGGGAGGGAGTGATTGACAGAGAGAGAGCGTGAGATGCAGAGAGTGAGAGAGAGAGAGAACGAGAGAGACAGAGAGAAAATAATAGAAAGAGATACAGAGATGGATAGAAAGAGACAGAGAAATAGGTAGCGAGGGAGAAAAAGAGAACGAGAGTGTCAGAGATACAGATGCATATGGAGAAAGGGAAAGATAGAGAGATAGATAGAGAGAGACAGACAGAGAGAAAGAGAGAGACAGATTGAGATAGAGAGAGAGACAGAGAGAGAGACAGATAGAGAGACTGACAAAGAGAGAGTGAGACAGAGTGACAGAGAGAGAGAAAGACAGAGAGAGAGAGAATGACAGAAAGAGAGGGAGAGAGATAGAGTTGTAGAGACAGAGAGTGAGAGCGAGAGAGATAGAGAGACAGTGAGAGAGAGAGGCAGAGAGATAGATGCAGAGATAAGGAGACAGAGAGAGATAAACAGCGAGAGAGACAGAAGGGGAGTGAGACAGAGTGAGAGAGTGTGACCGATGCAGAGAGAGAGAGACGGAGACAGATAGCGTATCATATTGATCGAGACAGTGTGTGAGAGATACAGAGAAATAGAGATACAGAGAGAGACAGGGAGATAGAATTACAGAGAGAGAGAGAGACAGCGACAGAGAGACAGCGTCAGAGCGAGAGAGAATGAACGAAAGTGAGGGAGACAGACAGATAGAGAGACAGAGAGAGAGAGTGCGAGACAGAGAGAGATAGACATATCGAGATATATATACAGGGAGACAGAGAGAAAGTCAGATAGAGTGACAGAGATGGAGGAGGACAGGGAGACCTAGTTATATAGCGACAGATTGTTAGAGAGATTGAGAGAGAGAAAGAGAGCGAGAAAGAGATAGAGAGTCAGAGAGAGTTAGAGACAGAGACAGAGATACAAACTGAGAGAGAAAGAGAGAGAATGAGAGGGAGACAGTTTGAAAGAGAAGGAGTGAGAAGGCCACGAAGAACAAGAGAAAGAAATAGAGTGACAGGTTGAGAGACAGAGAGAGGAAGAGATGGACAGAGAGAGAGAGACAGAGAGAGAGACCGAGAGTCAGAGAGGGAGAGAGATTGAGAAAGAGACAGAGAGAGGGAGTCAGATAGAGAGAGACAGACAGAGACTAAGGGAGAGACAGAGAGATAGACAGAGAGAGAGAGAGCGAGGGCGACGGAGACAGAGACAGAGAGACAGAGAGACAGAGAGAAAGAGTGAGAGACGAAGAGAGAGAGAATTACAGAGTGAGATAGAATGACAGAGAGGGACAGAGATATAGAGACAGAGACAGAGAGAGAGGTGAATAGAGAGAGGAAAACAGCGGGAGAGACAGAGAGAGAAAGAGAGAAAGAGAGAGAGACAAATAAATAGAGAGATACACAGAGAGAAATGGAGACAGAATGAGAGAGATATACAGATTGAGATAAAGAGACAGAGAGAGACCGAGAGAGATAGAGAGAGACACAGATATAGAGGGACACAGTGGGAGAGTGTGTGAGAGCGAGAGGGCGAGATTGCGAGAGACAGAGTTTGAGAGACAGAGATAGAGAGGAGGAGATAGGTAGACATTGAGAGAGAGACAGAGAAAGATTGAGAGAGCGACATAGAGGGTGGTATTTACAGAGAGAGAGAGAGTCGGAGCGAGTGCGACAATGTGAGAGAGACAGAGATGGAAACAGAGAGAGTGAGAGAAGGATGTAAAGTGAGAGAGTGGAGGAGAGACAGAGAGAATGACGGTGAAACAGAGAAAGGGGAGAGACACAGAGAGATAATGACAGTATGAGCGAGGGACAGACAAAGAGATCGACCGGTATAGAGATCCAGGGAGGGAGAGACTCAGAGGGAGAGAGTAAGAGAGAGAGACAGAGAGAAAGATTCAGACAGAGAGACAGAGGGAGAGATTCAGAGAGAAAGGAAGAGATAGTCAGAACGAGAGAGAGGGACCGAAATTGAGAGCGACTGAGAGAGAGATAGTGAGAGACAGAGAGAGAGAGTCATTGTGAGAGAGAGACAGAAGGAAAGTGACAGGGAAAGAGAAACTGATAGAGGGAGAGAGATAGAGTGTCAGAAAGAGAGAGAATGACAGAAAGTGAAGGAGAGCGACAGGGAGAGAGAGAGAATGAGAGAGAGAGATTGAGACGAGCAGCCAGAGAGAAAAGAGAGAGAGAGAAATAGAGAGACAGGGAGAAATGTTTAAAGCGAAGGACAGATATAGAGAGACAGAGAGAGAGTGAGACATAGAGAGAGAAATACAGCGAAAGGGAGACAGAGAGAGCGACAGAGTGATCGTTATACAGATAAATAGTGACACTCAGAGACAGAGCGAGCGAGAGACAGAGAGAGAGGGTGACATAGAGAGCGATAAACAGAGAGTGCTAATATAGGATGTAGAGCAAAAATTTTCAATGAAACAGAGTGAGAGATACAGAGGGAGAGAGACAGAGAGAGAGAGAGATACAGAATGATAGCGATAGGAAGGAACAGACGGAGTGAGATTGAGTGAGGAAGAGAGAGAGAGGAGAGATACAGAAAGAAAGTGAGAGACAGAGAAATAGATTGGGAGATACAGAGAGGGAGTGTGAGACAGAGAATGTGTGAGACAGATAGAGAGACGGAGAGAGAGCGAATCACAGAGAAAAAGACAGACAGAAAAAGCGAGAGAATGAGAGAGAGACAGAGCGAGACATACAGAGAGAGAGGCAGAGAGAGAGACAGTGTTCGAGACAGAGAGACAGATAGAGAGGGAGAAAGAGATAGACGGTGACGGACAGCGAGAGATACACCGAGAGAAATAGAGACCGAGAGAGATACAGAGTGAGATAGAGTGACAAAGAGAGACACAAAGAGAGAGGGAGACAGAAAGAACGAGTGAGAAAGAGAGAGAGATACAGAGTGTGAGAGACGGAGAGATAGGCAGAGAAAGATAAACAGACAGAGAGACAGAGAAAGAGAGACAAACACGGAAAGTATGAGAGAGAGAGACAGACAGAGAGGGAGTTGCAGAGAAAGAGGGTGAGAGACTGAGAAGGAAACGGTTTGAGAGAAACAGAGAGAGGGAGACGGAGAGAGTGAAAGAAAGAGGTAGAGTGACGGAGTGAGAGAGACAGAGAGAGAGAGTGAGAGACAGAGAAAGAGTGAGAGAGAGAGAGACAGAGAGACAGAGAGAGAGAGATTGAGAGTGAGTCAGTGAGAGAATTACAAAAATGGAGAGAGAGAGACCGGGAGTGAGAGAGAGGGACAGTTAGAGAGACAGAGGGGGAAACAGAGAGAGAGAGGTAGAGAGCTTCAGAGAAACTGGGAGATAGAGACCGAGCGAATGAGATAGACAGAGAGAGAGACAGCGGGGGCGACAGAGATAGAGAGACATCAAGTGTGAGATTGAACTACGGATTCAGAGAGACACAGAGACAAGGACAGGAGAGAGAAAGATTGAGAGAGATATTCGGTGTGAGATAGAGAGACAAAGAGATAGAGGGAGCCAGAGAGAGGGTGTGTGAGAGCTAGAGAGAAAGAGAGACAGAGTAAGAGAGAACGTGAGAGATATTGAGACCCTGAGAGTAAGACAGATTGCGGGAGATGGACAGAGTGAAAAGGAGCGAGAAGAAGAGAGAGAGAGGCACAGACAGATAGAGATAGAGAGAAAGATCCAGATAGAGGGAGAATGACAGAGAGATGAGTAGACACAGAGAGAGTGAGAAAAATAGTGAATGAACGAAAGAAGACAGAGAGACATACAGAGAGAGAGAGAGCAAGAGAAAGGCACGTAAAAAGCGACCGAGAGGTAGAACGACAGGGAGAGAGACAGAGAGGGAGAGGCAGTGTGTGTGAGAGAGAGAGAGAGGGAGTGAGAGACGTAAAAACAAAGATAGAGAGAGGGAGAGGGACACAGAGATATAAAAACAGAGAGAGAGAGTCAGAGAGAGAGCGATACAGAGAGAGATAGTGTGACAGAGAATGACAGTTAGAGAGAGAATGACGGAGAGAGATAGAAAGATTGAGACAGAGAGCGAAAGAGCGAGGGAGAGAGAGAGAGATAGAGTGAGACAGTGCGAGAGAGACGCAGAGAGAGAGACACAGATTTGGAGAGAGACAGAGAGAGAGAGACAGAAAGAGAAAGAGACAGGAAGAGAGTGAGACAGAGAGAAAGACAGAGAGAGACATAGAGAAAGACAGAGAGAAAGGGACAGAGATAGAGAGAGAAAGACAGAGAGACACAGTGAGCGAGAGAGTCGGCTAGAGAGAGAGTCAGAGAGACAGAGACAGAATGGGAGATCGATAGAGAGATACAGAGAAAGAGAGAGATAAAGGGAGAGGAAGAGAGACAGAGAGATAGAGAGACAGAAGAGATAGAGACAGAGAGATAGAGAGATATATATAGAGATAGAGAGAGACAAAGTGATGAAGAAAGAGGCAGGGAGGAGAGAGAGACAGAGAAAAATAGAGATAGAGTGTGAGAGAGAGATTAACAGAGAGAGAGTTACAAAGAGACAGAGAGACAGTGAGATAGAGATACAGAGGTAGACAACGACAGGGATAACGAGAAATAGAATGTCAGAGAGGGAGAGAGCGATAGAGAGAGACAGATAGTTAGAGAGACTGAGAGAGAGAGCGAGAAAGAGAGAGTCAGAGAGAGCGAGTGTGTGATAGAGATGCAGAGAGAGAGGGAGAGAGGGACAGAGACTGACAGATAGAGACAGAACGAGAGAGAAAGAGAGTGAGTGAGACGGGGAGAGAGTCAGAGAGAGAGAGACAGAGAGACAGAGTGAATGAGATAGTCAGCTTGAAAGAAAGGCAGAGAGAGACAGAGTGGGAGATAAATACAGAGATTCAGATAGAGAAAGAGATACAAAGAGAGAGGGACAGAGGGAGGAATGGAGAGTGAGAGCGACAGAGAGAGAGAGAGAGTCAGACAGAGAGTGATATACAGAGAGAGAAAGACACAGAGTGAGTGAGAGAGAGAGACAGAGAGATATAGAGAGAGACAGAGAGAGGGAGACAGTGAGAGAGAGACATCGAGAGATAGAATGAGACAGAGAGACAAAGAGACAGAGATAGAGAGTATGACAGCGAGAGAGAGAGTTAGACAGAGAGCGAGACAGAGAAATTTAGAGACACTGATAGATGGAGAGACAGAAATGGAGAGAGACAGATAGAGTCGGATATAGAGAGAGACAGAGAGCGAGAGTGATATTGAGAGATAAAGACAGAGAGAGAGACAGAGAGACATAGATATAGATATAGATATATAGAGAGAGACATAGAGATAGTTATATATAGAGAGAGACGAAGTGATTGAGAGGGAAGTGGAGACAGAGAGAGAGAAGCAGATGGTGAGAGAGAGAATTAGAGATTCAGAGAGAGGGAAAGAGAGAGTCAGAGAGAGAGAGAAGGAGAGCGACAGATCGAGACACAGAAAGAGGGAGACCTAGACAGATAGAGAAAGGGAGAGGGAGAAAGCGATAGATAGATATCGACAGAGAGATAGAGAAACTGAGACAGAGAGAGCGACAGGGAGCAAAAAGAGACAGAAAGAGAGAGAAATACAGAGAGCGACACGGACAGACAGGAGAGAATGACAGAGTGAGAGAGAGACAGAGAGAGACAGGGCGAGAGAGATACAGAGAGAGAGACAGAGAGATATCCAGATAGAGGGAGAATGACAGAGGGATAAATGGACACAGAGAGATTGAGAGAAACAGTGAATGATCGAGAGAAAGAGAGACAAAGAGAGATACAGAGTAAGACAGAGATAGACACGTAAAAATAGACAGAGGGATAGAGATGCAGAGTGAGAGATAGACAGAGAGAGATGGAGACCGAGAGATAGAGTGCCCGACAGAGAGAGAGAGAGAGAGAGAGAGAGAGACAGGGATCCAGAGAGAGAGAGGGAGAGAGATAGAGATATAAAGAAAGGGACGCAATGATGGAGAGAGAAAGTGAGTGAGACAGAGAGAGAGAGTCAGAGAGAGAGAGCCAGAGAGACAGGGTGTGAAAGAGATTTAGCTAAAGAGAGACGCAGAGAGGGAGACAGAGTGGGAGATAGATAAGGAGATTCAGAGCGAGAGAGAGAAAAACAGAGAGAGAGAGAGACAGAGAGAGGAATGGAGAGTGAGAGATATAGAGAGAGAGAGGCAGAGAAAGAGACAGAGAGACAGAGTGAAAGAGAGAGAGAGAGAGAGAGGGAGAGAAAATGACATAGAGTGAGAGAGAGTGAGAGCGAGACAGAGAGAGATGGAGACAGACAGAGAGACAGAGAAAGAATCAGAGAGTGAGTGTGACAGAGAGATAGAGATACAGAGAGTGAGAGAAATACAGAGTTAAGTAGAGGGACAGAGAGAGAGAGAGAAAGATATAGAGGGTCTGGGAGAGAATCGGAGAGAGAGAGATTGAGACAAATTCTGAGGGAGAGGGAGAGACAATCTGAGAATGAGGGAGCGAGAGAGACAGCGAGAGATGGAGAGAGATACAGAGAATAATAGTGAGAGAGAGGGACACAGAGGGTGAGAGAATGAGTTTGAGACACAGAGACAGAGACAGAGAGAGAGAAGCAGAGAGATATAGAGACGGAGAGAGCGATAAAGTTTGAGATAGTGAGAGAGAGAAGGAGCGAGAGCGAGTGAGATAGTGAGAGAGACATAGAGTGTGAGAGATTTAGAGAGAAAGAAGGAGAGAGATTCAGACGGAGGAGATACGGAGAGATTCAGACGGACAGAGATAGGGAGAGACATAGAGCGAGAGCGAGAAAGAAATAGAAACAGAGAGGGAGAGAATCAGAGGGAGAGTAACAAACCCAGAGAAAGAGAGGGAGAGAGTGAGAAAGAACGAGCGTGATAGACTGAGAGAGAGATTGAGATATAGACAAAGAGAAAGAGAGGGAGAGAGAGAGGGAGAGAGAGAGACAGAGGAAGAGAAATGCAGAGAGAGAGGCAGAGATAGCGAGAGACAAATAGAACGAGACAGGGAGAAAGAGAATGAGACGGAGTGTGGGAGAGAGACACAGACGGAGAATGATAAAGAGTGCGATAGAGACGTCGAGAGAGAGATAGAGAGAGTGTGAGATAGACAGAGATAGACAGCAAGAGAGAGAGGGAGAGACAGAGAGAGAGAGACAGGGAGAGTGACAGATAGAGCGAGAGAAAGAGAGAGACGGAGAAGGGGAGAGGCAGAGAGATGTAGAGACGGAGAGAGAGAGAGAGGGAGGGAGAGAGACAGAGAGCTAGAAGGAGACAGACAGAGAGAGACAGAGGGAGGGAATGACATAGAAAGAGAGAGAGAGTGAGAGAGAAAGTTGACAGAAATTGAGAGAGTGACAGAGAGAGTGAGAGTGTCAGAGAGAGAGACAGAGATAGATATAGACAGAGATAGTGAGAGGCAGAGAGCGACAGAAAGAGAGAGACAGAGAGAAAGAGAATGAGAAAGATACTCTGAGAGAGAGACAGACTGATAATGAGAGAGAGCGAGATTGACAGCGAGAGAGCGAGAGAGAAAGATAGTGCGTGAGAGAGAGAGAGACAAGGATAGTAAGAAAGAGTGAGAGACAGAAAGGGATAGAGACAGCGAGAGAGACACAGAGACTTATACAGAGAGAGAAAGGTAGAGAGATATTGAGTAGGAGAGAGAGAAACAGTGTGAGATAGACAGAGAGAGAGAAAAACAGAGATAGTGAGAGAGTCACAAAGTGTGAGGTATAGGTAGAGAAAGAGGGGGAGAGAGATTCAGAGGGCGGAGATACAGAGAGATTGAGAGAGCGATAGAGAGATAGAGTGACAGAGAGGGAGTGTCAGAGAGAGAGACAGAGAAGGAGAGAGAGAAAACGAGTGAGAGAGATAAATACGGAGAGAGAGAGATGGAGTGGCAGATATGATGAGAGAGAGGAACGGAGACATAGAGAGGGAGACAGAGAGAGAGAGACAGAGTGCGCGAGAGGGACATATATAGACAGAGAGAGTGTGGCAAAAAGAGAGACCGAGTGAGAGACAGAGAGATAGAGAGACAAATAGATAGAGAGAATGAGAGAGATAGAAACACAGAGAGATTGAAAGACAGACAGAGATAGGTTGACACAGTGGGAGACAGATTGAAAAACAGAGTTATGAGACTGATACAGGGAATGGGAGATCGACAGAGAGAGAACGAGAGAGAGAGACATGTATAGAGATAGAGAGAAGGAAAGACGCAGAGATAGAGAGACAGAGAGAGTGAGAGAGAGAGGCAGAGAGAGAGACAGAGTGTGTGAGAGAGAGAGATAGAGTGATAGAAGCATAGAGAGACAACCAGAGAGAGAGAGAGCGACAGAGACAGATAGAGACTGAGAGACAGAGAGAGAGGAAGAGTGATTAAGAGAGAGAGAGAGAGAGAGAGAGAGAAACTGATTGAGACAGAGAGCGAGATCGAGGTAGAGACAGAGTGAGATAGAGGCAGAGCGAGGAAGAGGCAGAGAAATATAGACAAAGAGAGAGAAACATAGAGAGAGATACTGAGAGAGGGAAAAAGAGTGAGAAAGAGAGACCGAGAGTGAGAGAGAGATAGAGGCATAGAGAGAAACATGGAGAGTGTGAGAAACATAGAGAGACAGCTAGTGAGGGACAGAGAGAAGGATTGGGAGACATAGCGAGAGAGAGAAACATAGAGAGAGAAACAGAGATATCGAGACAGACAGCAGGGTGATAAAGAGTCAGAAAGAGAGAGTGCTACAGAGAGAGTGACATATACAGAGAGAGAGATAGGCAGATATAGAGTCGGAGACAGAAAGACAGAGTGAGAGAGACAGAGAGGATGAGGGAAAGAGACAGAGAGAAAGTGAAGCAGAGATGAGGGAGAGAGAGAGACAGAGAGAAGCATAGACAGAGCTACAGAGATGGATAGACAGAAACAGGGAAATAAGTGAAGTGAGAGAGACAAAGAGAAGGAGCGTGTCAGGGATAGATATACATATGGAGATAGAGACAGAGAGAGATAGACAGAGAGAGAGAGAGAAAGAAAGAGAGAGGCAGATTGAGACAGAGAGAGAAAGACAGAGAGAGAGAGAGAGACAGAGAGAGAGAATCAGAGATTGCGAGTGACTGAGAGAGCGAGAGAGAGAGAGGGCGACGGAGAGAGAGAATCAGAGATTGCGAGTGACGGAGAGAGCGAGAGAAAGGGAGGCATACAGAGAGAGAGACAGTGAGTAATAAACGGAGAGAGACAGTTAAATAGGGACAGAGGTTGAAAGAAACAGAAAGAGAGAGAGAGAGACAGAGTAAGATGCAGAGAAATATTGAGAGACAGATAAATAGAGTAACAGAGGGAATTAGCCAGTTTGAGAGAGAGAGAGATAGAGAGAGGGACAGATATAAATATTGACAGATAGAGACTGAGAGACAGAGGGAGGGAATGAGTAAGAGATAGAGAGAGAGACGGAGAGAGTGACGGAGAGAGAGAGAAATACAGAGAGATAGCGATAGAATGAGATAGATGGAGTGAGATTGAGTGAGGGAGAGAGAGAGCGACAGAGAGAGTGAGAGATGGAGAGAGAAAGATCGAGACTCTCGGGGAGAGGCAGAGTCATGGATATACAGGGAGAGTATTACAGCGAGAGAGTGAGAAATAGAGAGAGAGACGGAGAGAGAGAGTCATAGTGAGATAGAGAGAGAGGGAGAAAGGGAAAGAGACACAGAGAGAGAGAGACCGAGAGATACACAGAGAGAGATACAAAGAGAGAGACAGATTGATCGTTATACAGAGAGATAGTGACACACAAAGTGAGAAAGAGAGACAGAAAAATGCGAGAGAGAGAGAGAGAGAGAAAAACAGAAAAATGCGAGAGGGAGAAAGAGGGAGAGAGAGCGAGAGAGACAGATGGGGAGAGAGACAGAGCGGGAGAGAGACAGAGAAAGGCAGAGAGAGACAGACTGGGAGAGAGAGAGAGAGAGAGAGAGAGAGAGAGAGAGAGAGAAAGGGACACAGAGAGAGAGACAGAGTCACAGAGAGAGACAGACAGAGAGAAAGAGTCAGAGAGGGTTAGAGAGAGAGAGAGACAAAACGGGAGAGAGATATAGAGTTAGAGAGACGGAGAGACAGAGAGACAGAGATCGGCTAACAGAGAGAGAGAGAGAGATTCAGAGAGATAGTGAGAGTGATAGAGAATGAGTGAGAAAGGGACAGAGAGAGAAGGGGACATAAAGAGAGGGAGGGAGACAGAGAAAGAGAAAGAGACAGAGAGAGAGTCAGGGGAAGGGAGATTGACAGGGAAAGAGAGAGAGTGAGAGACGGAGAGAGTGACGGAGAGAGAGAGAAATACAGAGAGATAGCGATAGAAAGAGATAGATGGAGTGAGATTGAGTGAGGGAGAGAGAGAGAGGCAGAGAAAGTGAGAAATGGAGAGAGAAAGATCGAGACTCTCGGGGAGAGGCAGAGTCATGGATATACAGGGAGAGTATTACAGCGAGTGAGAGAGATAAATAGAGAGAGAGAGAGACGGAGAGAGAGAGTCATAGTGAGATAGAGAGAGAGACAGACAGACAGACAGACAGACAGACAGAGAGTGTCAGGGAGAGGGAAACTGATAGGGAAAGAGAGACAGATAAAGATAGACTGAGAGAGAGACAGAGGGGGGCTGAGACAGAGAGCGAGAGAGAGAGAGACAGAAAGCGAAATGGAGGGTGAGGAACAGATAAAAGCAGACAGGGAGAGAGTAAGACATAGAAAGAGAGGGAGAGACAGAGTCAGAGAGAGAGAATGACAGCAAGTGAGGGAGAGAGACAGAGGTAGAGAGACAGAGAGATATAGAGCGAGGGAGACAGAGAGGGAGAGAGAGACAGAGGAGATAGAGACAGAAATAAGGAGATACAGAGAGAGATATACGGAGAGATAGAGAGACAAAGGAGATAGAAAGAGACAGAGAGGAGAGAGGGAGACAGAGAAAGAGAAAGAGAGAGAGCGAGTCAGAGGAAGGGAGATTGACAGGGAGAGAGAGAATGAGAGACGGAGAGAGTGACGGAGAGAGAGAGAAATACAAAGAGATAGCGATAGAACGGGACAGATGGAGTGAGATTGAGTGAGGGGGAGAAAGAAACAGAGATAGAGGGAGAGAGAGCGAGGGAATGAGTTAGTAACAAAGAATGTGAGAGAATGAGAGAGAGATAGGGGGACATTGAAAAATGGACAGTGCGAGAGAGACAAAGAGAGGGACACAGAATTGGAGAGGGACAGGGACAGAGAGACAGAAAGACACAGAGAACGAGAGAAGAAGAGAGATAGAAAGAGAGAGAGAGGGGCGGAGATATAGTGTCGGAGAGAGAGAGAGATAGAGATACAGAAACAGAGATTCAGAGAGAGAGACAGAGTGAGACAGAGAGGGATTGATAGAGAGACAGAGGGAGGGAGACAGTGAGATAGAGACAGCGAGAGATGGAGTGAGACAGATAAACAGAGAGACAGAGATAGAGAGTGTGACAGAGAGGGAGAGTGAGACAGATAGGGAGAGTGACATTGTGAGATAGAGACAGAGAGAGAGACAGAGAGAGAAAGAGATAAATAGAGAGAGAGTCAGAGTGAGAGACAGAGGGAGGAAAATGGAGAAAGAGAGAGGGACACAGAGATATAGAGACAGAGTGAGGGAGTGAGAGACAGAGTGAGACAGAGAGGGATTGATAGAGAGACGGAGGGAGAGAGACAGTGAGATAGAGACAGCGAGAGATAGAGTAAAACAGATAAACAGAGAAACAGAGATAGAGAGTATGACAGAGAGGGAGAGGGAGAAAGATAACAAGAGTGACATTGTGAGATAGAGACGGAGAGAGAGACCGAGAGAGAGAAAGAGAGAGAGAGAGACAGAGAGAGGAATGGAGAGAGGGAGATAAATAGAGAGAGAGAGACAGAGTGAGGGAGTCAGAGACAGAGAGTGATACAGAGAGAGAGAGGGAGAGAGAGATAGGAAGAGAGAGAGTCAGAGAGAGAGAGACAGAGAGACAGAGTGTGAGAGAGATTCAGCTAGAGAAAGAGGCAGAGAGGGAAGTGGTGGGAGATAGATAAGGAGATTCAGAGCGAGAGAGAGAAAAACAGAGAGAGAGACAGAGTGGGGAATAGAGAGAGAGAAACATGGAGATAGAGAGACAGATAGCGAGAGTGATTCGGAGAAATGGAGGGAAAGATACAGAGAATGAGAGAGAGATACAGAGAGTGATAAGCAGAGAGAGAGAGACATAGCGAGAGAGTGAAAGAGAGACAGAGAGAGGGAGACATATAGAAAGAGACAGAGAGAAAGGGAATGAGACAGAGGGTGGGAGAGAGACAGACTGAGAAGGAGATAGAGAGCCACAGAGACATCGAGAGGGGGAGTGTGGGAGAGAAAGAGATAGACAGTGAGAGAAAGAGAAAGAGAGCAGGAAACAGAGAGACAGACAGAAAAAGAGATAAATAGAGAGAGAGACAGAGTGAGAGACAGAGGGAGGGAGAGATAGAGAGGGACAGAGTGATGGAATGACATAAAGTGATAGAGAGAGAGTGAGAGCGAGCCAGGGATAGATGGAGACAGAGAGATAGAGAGAGACAGAGAGAGAGACTTTGGGAGGAAGATGGAGAGAGATAGAGAAGGACACAGAGATATAGAGACAGAGTGAGAGAGTCAGAGACAGAGAGCGATACCGAGAGGGGTAGTTTGACAGAGAATGACAGTTAGAGAGTGAATGACGGAGAGAGATCTGGAGAGTGAGTCAGAGAGAGAGAGAGAGTGAGACATTGGAAAAGGGATAGTGCGAGAGAGACAAAGAGAGGGACACAGAATTGGAGAGGGACAGGGACAGAGAGACAGAAAGACACAGAGCACGAGAGAAGGAGACAGATAGAAAGAGAGAGAGAGGGGCGGAGATTTAGTGTCGGAGAGAGAGAGACATAGAGATACAGAAACAGAGAGGGAGAGAGAGACAGAAAGAGAGAGAGTCAGAGAGAGAGAGAGACAGAGAGACAGAGTGTGAGAGGGATTCAGCTAGAGAGAGAGGCAGCGAGAGAGACAGAGTGGGAGATAGATAAGGAGATTCAGAGCGAGAGAGGGAAAAACAGAGAGAAAGAGAGACAGAGAGAGGAATGGAGAGAAAGAGAGAGGCATAGAGATAGAGAGTCAGAAAGAGAGACAGAGTGAGACAGAGAGGGATTGATAGAGAGACAGAAGGAGAGAGACAGTGAGATAGAGACAGCGAGAGATAGAGTGAGACAGATAAACAGAGAGACAGAGATAGAGAGTGTGACAGAGAGGGAGAGTGAGAAAGATAACAAGAGTGACATTGTGAGATAGAGACGGAGTGAGTGACAGAGAGAGAGAAAGAGATAGAGACAGACAGACAGTGACAGAGACATATAGAGAGAGACAGGTAGCGAGAGAGATACGGAGAAATAGAGAGAAAGATACAGAGAGTGAGAGAGAGATATAGAGAGTGATAAGCAGAGAGAGAGACATAGCGAGAGAGTGAAAGAGCGACAGAGGCAGGGAGACGAATAGAAAGAGACAGAGAGAAAGAGAATGAGACAGAGGGTGGGAGAGAGGCACAGACTAAGAAGGAGATAGAGAGCCATAGAGACATCGAGAGGGGGAGTGTGGGAGAGAAAGAGATAGACAGTGAGAGAAAGAGAAAGAGAGCAGGAAACAGAGAGAGAGACAGAAAAAGAGATAAATAGAGAGAGAGACAGAGTGAGAGACAGAGGGAGGGAGTGGTAGAGAGAGACAGAGAGAGGGAATGACATAAAGTGATAGAGAGAGAGTGAGAGCGAGCCAGAGATAGATGGAGACAGAGAGATAGAGAGAGACGGAGAGAGAGACATAGGGACGAAAATGGTGAGAGAGAGAGGAACACAGAGATATAGAGACAGAGTGAGGGAGTCACAGACAGAGAGTGATACAGAGAGAGAGGGAGAGAGAGAGTCAGAAAGAGAGAGAGTCAGAGAGAGAGAGACAGAGAGACAGAGTGTGAGAGGGATTCAGCTAGAGAGAGAGGCAGCGAGAGAGGCGGAGTGGGAGATAGATAAGGAGATTCAGAGCGAGAGAGGGAAAAACAGAGAGAAAAAGAGACAGAGAGAGGAATGGAGAGAAAGAGAGAAGCATAGAGTTAGGGAGTCAGAAAGAGAGACAGAGTGAGACGGTGAGGGATTGATAGAGAGACAGAAGGAGAGAGACAGTGAGATAGAGACAGCGAGAGATAGAGTGAGACAGATAAACAGAGAGACAGAGATAGAGAGTGTGACAGAGAGGGAGAGTGAGAAAGATAACAAGAGTGACATTGTGAGATAGAGACGGAGAGAGAGACAGAGAGAGAGAAAGAGACAGAGACAGACAGACAGTGAGAGAGACATATAGAGAGAGACAGGTAGCGAGAGAGTTACGGAGAAATAGAGAGAAAGATACAGAGAGTGAGAGAGAGATATAGAGAGTGATAAGCAGAGAGAGAGACATAGCGAGAGAGTGAAAGAGCGACAGAGGCAGGGAGACATATAGAAAGAGACAGAGAGAAAGAGAATGAGACAGAGGGTGGGAGAGAGACACAGACTGAGAAGGAGAGAGAGAGCCATAGAGACATCGAGAGGGAGAGTGTGGGAGAGAAAGAGATAGACAGTGAGAGAGAGAGAGCAGGAGACAGAGAAAGATATAAATAGAGAGAGAGACAGAGTGAGAGACAGAGTGAGGGAGAGATACAAAGAGTGACAGTTAGAGAGACAGAGATGGAGAACGAGATAGATTGAGACAGATTCAAAGACGCTTAGAGACAGAAAGAGAGAGACAACGAGATAGAGAGAGAGAGAGACGGAGAAATTCAGAGAGAGACAGAGAGAAAGTGATTCAGTGAGAGAGAGAGAGACAGAGTAAGAGACAGAGTGAAAGTGACTCAGTGAGAGAGAGGAGACAAAGAGGGAGACATAAAGTGAGACAGGGAGAGAGAGATAGAGGCAGAGAGAAAGACAGAGAAATAGAAAGCGACTGATAGAGGGAGAATGCGATAGATACAGAGGGAGACGGAAAGAGACAGAGAGAGACAGTGAGGGAGACAGACAGAGAGAGCGATAGTGACAAAAATAGTAATGACAGAGTGCCAGAGAGAGAGACAGAGGTATAGACAAAGAGTGATAGAGGGAGACCGAGAGAGATACAGAGAGAGAGACAGAGAGGGATACAGAGAGAGCAACAGAGATAATGACAGCGATAGACAGAGCGAGGGAGACATAGAAGGAGGCAGTGTGAGAGACAGAGAGAGAGAAAAAGAGAGAGAGATGCAGAGAAATAGAATGTGAGTGATAGAGGGAGACAGACAGAGATGCAGAAAGAGAGACAGAGAGTGATACAGAGAGAAATTGAATCAGCGTTAGAGAGAGTCACAGAGGCAGAGCAAGGATATATAGATAGACATTTACGTGGTCGGAGAGAGACAGTTTGAGATAGAGAGAGGGAGACAGATGGAGACAGGAAAGACACATAGTGAGAGACAGAGGGAGAATCAGAGAGACAGGCAGAGAGACAGAGACAGAGATAGAGACAGAGAGAGACAAAGATAGAGAGCGAAGTAGATGGAGACAGTTATAGAGACATTGAGAGACAGAGAGAGAGAGAGAGACGGAGAGAGAGACATTGAGATAGAGATACAGAGAAAGGGAGACAGCGAGGGAGGCAGAGAGATAGCGATAGAGACAGAAAAACAAATGTCAGTTTGACAGGTAGAGAGACAGATGAATAGTCAAAGAGTGATAGCGGGAGACCGAGAGATATACAGAGAGAGAGAGAGACAGAGAGGGATACAGAGAGAGCAACAGAGGTAATGACAGAGAAAGACAGAGCGAGAGACATAGAGGGAGACAGGGAAAATGACAGAGAGATAGACAGAGAGAGAGGGAGAGAGAGCCAGAGAGAGACAGTGAGAGAGCAGGGGTCAGAGAGGAAGTCAAAATGAGAGACTGAAAGAGAGAAAAGGAGAGACAGAGAGAGAGTGGGTCAGTGGGAGAGAGACAGAGATGGAGACAGAAATGTAGACATAGAGGGAAAGATGGGGACAGACAGAGAGACAGAGAAATAGACATCGAGTGATAGAGGGAGACAGAGAGAGTTACATAGTGACGGACAGAGAGAGTGACAGAGAGAAACGGCGAGAGAGATACAGAGATGGAGAGGCAGAAATTTAGAGAGAAAGGCAGATACAGAGGGAGAGGCAGAGAGAGAAATAGAGGGAGAGACAGAGAGACAGGGGCTGAGAAATATACAGTGAGTGATAGAGGGAGACAGAGCGAGATACTGAGTGACAGACAGAGAGAGTGACAGAGAGGGTGACAGAGAGAGAGAGAGATGGAGAAACGGAAATAGAGACGGAAAGAGAGATACAGAGGGAGAGGCAGAGAGAGAAACAGAGAGTGAGACAGACAGAGAGAGAGACGGAGGCGGAAAAGTGAGACAGATATAGAGAGGGATATAAAGACAGAGAGAATCAGAGATAGACAGAGACAGAAACAGATAGAGATACAGCGAGAGAGACAGAGAGAGGGGGCGAGAGAGAGAAAGAGAGAGACAGAGAGACAGAGAGATTGCCTGAAGTAGATACAGATTGACAGACAGGGAGAAAGACAGACAGAGAGACAGACAGAGAGAGCGATAGTGATAGAAAAAATAATTACAAGGGGACAGAGAGTGGGACAGATGGATAGACGAAGAGTGATAGAGGGAGACCGAGAGAGATACAGAGAGGGAGACAGAGAGAGATACAGAGAGCGAGACAGAGAAAATGACAGAGATAGACAGAGCGAGAGAGACATAGAGGGAGACAGGGCGAGTGACAGAGAGAGAGGCAGAGAGAGAGAGACAGTTCGAGAGACAGAGAGAGAACCAGAGTGATACAGTGGGATAGAGAGTGGGTCAGGGTGGCAGTCATAGTGAGGGACTGAGAGAGAGACAAAGGGAGACACAGAGATGGAGACAGATAGAGAGACAGAGAGAGAGAGAGTGAGTAAGTGACAGAGAGAGAGAGAGAGAGAGAGAGAGACAGACAGACAGACAGACAGACAGACAGACAGACAGACAGACAGACAGACAGACAGAGAGGGAGACAGAAATTGAGTGAGAGTGAGAGAGATTCAGAGAGATAGATGGAGATAAATAGACAGTGATTGATGGATGGAGACAGATAGAGATACGGAGAGAGACACAGAGTAAGACATAGAGGGAGAGACAGAGAGGGAGACAGAACCTGAGACAGAGAGAGTGAGACAGAGAGAGAATCAGAGAGAGACGGAGAGAGACGGAGATAGAGACAGAGAGAGACACAGGGACAGGGCGACCGAGAGTGACAGCGAGAGAGGCAGTGAGAGACAGAAAGTGACAGAGATTGAGACAGAGAGACAGCGAGTTAGACAGAGTTAAAGACAGAGAGGGAGACAAAATGAAATTGAGTCAGTGAGAGTCAGAGTCAGATTGACAGGGCGAGGATAGAGTGAGTGACATATAGGTGATCGGAGAAAAACAGTTTGAGGTAGAGAGAGCGAGACTGAGAGAGAGACAGATTGAGAGACAGAGATAGTGAGTCATTGAGAGAGAGACAGTGAGAGAGAAAGAGAATGAGACAGAGGGTGGGAGAGAGACACAGACTGAGAAGGAGAGAGAGAGCCATAGAGACATCGAGAGGGAGAGTGTGGGAGAGAAAGAGATAGAGGGAATGACATAAATTGATAGAGAGAGAGAGTGAGAGCGAACCAGAGATAGATGGAGACAGAGAGTTAGAGAGAGACGGAGAGAGAGACATAGGGACGAAAACGGAGAGAGAGAGAGGGAGAGAGAGAGGGACACAGAGATATAGAGACAGTGTGAGGGAGTCACAGACAGAGAGTGATGCAGAGAGAGAGGGAGAGGGAGAGAGAGGTAGGAAGAGAGAGAGTCAGAAAGAGATAGACAGAGAGACATTGTGTAAGAGAGACTCAGCTAGAGAGAGAGGAAGAGAGAGACGGAGTGGGTGATAGATAAGGAGATTCAGAGCGAGAGAGGGAAAAACAGAGAGAAAGAGAGACAGAGAGAGGAATGGAGAGAAAGAGAGAGGCATAGAGATAGAGAGTCAGAAAGAGAGACAGAGTGAGAGAGAGGGACTGATAGAGAGACAGAGGGAGAGAGACAGTGAGATAGAGACAGCGAGAGATAGAGTGAGACAGATAAACAGAGAGACAGATAGAGAGTATGACAGAGAGGGAGATTGAGAAAGATAACAAGAGTGACATTGTGAGATAGAGACGGAGAGAGAGACAGAGAGAGAGAAAGAGACAGAGACAGACAGACAGTGAGAGAGACATATAGAGAGAGACAGATAGCGAGAGACAGATAGCGAGAGAGATTCGGAGAAATGGAGGGAAAGATACAGAGAATGAGAGAGAGGTACAGAGAGTGATAAGCAGACAGAGAGAGACATAGCGAGAGAGTGAAAGCGAGACAGAGGCAGGGAGACGAATAGAAAGAGACAGAGAGAAAGAGAATGAGACAGAGAGTGGGAATGAGACACAGGCTGAGAAGGAGGCAGAGAGCCACAGAGACGTCGAGAGGGGGAGTGTGGGAGAGAAAGAGATAGACCGTGAGAGAGAGAGATAGAGAGACAGGGAGAGACAGAGAGAAAGACAGAGAGAGAAAGAGATAAATAGAGAGAGACAGAGTGAGAGACAGAGGGAGAGAGAGATAGAGAGGGACAGAGTGATGGAATGACATAAAGTGATAGAGAGAGAGTGAGAGCGAGCCAGGGATAGATGGAGACAGAGAGATAGAGAGAGACAGAGAGAGAGACTTTGGGAGGAAGATGGAGAGAGATAGAGAAGGACACAGAGATATAGAGACAGAGTGAGAGAGTCAGAGACAGAGAGCGATACCGAGAGGGGTAGTTTGACAGAGAATGACAGTTAGAGAGTGAATGACGGAGAGAGATCTGGAGAGTGAGTCAGAGAGAGAGAGAGAGTGAGACATTGGAAAAGGGATAGTGCGAGAGAGACAAAGAGAGGGACACAGAATTGGAGAGGGACAGGGACAGAGAGACAGAAAGACACAGAGCACGAGAGAAGGAGACAGATAGAAAGAGAGAGAGAGGGGCGGAGATTTAGTGTCGGAGAGAGAGAGACATAGAGATACAGAAACAGAGAGGGAGAGAGAGACAGAAAGAGAGAGAGTCAGAGAGAGAGAGAGACAGAGAGACAGAGTGTGAGAGGGATTCAGCTAGAGAGAGAGGCAGCGAGAGAGACAGAGTGGGAGATAGATAAGGAGATTCAGAGCGAGAGAGGGAAAAACAGAGAGAAAGAGAGACAGAGAGAGGAATGGAGAGAAAGAGAGAGGCATAGAGATAGAGAGTCAGAAAGAGAGACAGAGTGAGACAGAGAGGGATTGATAGAGAGACAGAAGGAGAGAGACAGTGAGATAGAGACAGCGAGAGATAGAGTGAGACAGATAAACAGAGAGACAGAGATAGAGAGTGTGACAGAGAGGGAGAGTGAGAAAGATAACAAGAGTGACATTGTGAGATAGAGACGGAGTGAGTGACAGAGAGAGAGAAAGAGATAGAGACAGACAGACAGTGACAGAGACATATAGAGAGAGACAGGTAGCGAGAGAGATACGGAGAAATAGAGAGAAAGATACAGAGAGTGAGAGAGAGATATAGAGAGTGATAAGCAGAGAGAGAGACATAGCGAGAGAGTGAAAGAGCGACAGAGGCAGGGAGACGAATAGAAAGAGACAGAGAGAAGCAGAATGAGACAGAGGGTGGGAGAGAGGCACAGACTAAGAAGGAGATAGAGAGCCATAGAGACATCGAGAGGGGGAGTGTGGGAGAGAAAGAGATAGACATTGAGCGAGAGAGAGAGAGAGGTGGAGAGGGAGAGACAGACAGAGAGAGAGACAGAGAATTAGAGATGCAGAGAGATGTGAAGACGGAGAGTGAGAGAGACCGAGAGAGAGAGAGGCAGATTGAAAGAGAGAGAGAGAGACAGAGAGAGAAAATGACATAGATTGAGAGACAGAGTGAGAGCGAGACAGAGAGAGATGGAGACAGAGAGTGAGAGAAATACAGAGTTATGTTGAGGGTCAGAGAGAGAGACAAATATATAGAGGGACTGAAAGAGAATTGCAGAGAGAGAATGAGATAAAATCTGGGAGAGAGAGAGAGAGAGACAATCTGAGAATGAGGGAGCGAGAGAGACAGCGAGAGATGGAGAGAGATACAGAGAATAATAGTGAGAGAGAGGGACACAGAGGGTGAGAGAATGAGTTTGAGACACAGAGACAGAGACAGAGAGAGAGAAGCAGAGAGATATAGAGACGGAGAGAGCGATAAAGTTTGAGATAGTGAGAGAGAGAAGGAGCGAGAGCGAGTGAGATAGTGAGAGAGACATAGAGTGTGAGAGATTTAGAGAGAAAGAAGGAGAGAGATTCAGACGGAGGAGATACGGAGAGATTCAGACGGACAGAGATAGGGAGAGACATAGAGCGAGAGCGAGAAAGAAATAGAAACAGAGAGGAAGAGAATCAGAGGGAGAGTAACAAACCCAGAGAAAGAGAGGGAGAGAGTGAGAAAGAACGAGCGTGATAGACTGAGAGAGAGATTGAGATATAGACAAAGAGAAAGAGAGGGAGAGAGAGAGGGAGAGAGAGAGAGACAGAGGAAGAGAAATGCAGAGAGAGAGAGGCAGAGATAGCGAGAGACAAATAGAACGAGACAGGGAGAAAGAGAATGAGACGGAGTGTGGGAGAGAGACACAGACGGAGAATGATAAAGAGTGCGATAGAGACGTCGAGAGAGAGATAGAGAGAGTGTGAGATAGACAGAGATAGACAGCAAGAGAGAGAGGGAGAGACAGAGAGAGAGAGACAGGGAGAGTGACAGATAGAGCGAGAGAAAGAGAGAGACGGAGAAGGGGAGAGGCAGAGAGATGTAGAGACGGAGAGAGAGAGAGAGGGAGGGAGAGAGACAGAGAGCTAGAAGGAGACAGACAGAGAGAGACAGAGGGAGGGAATGACATAGAAAGAGAGAGAGAGTGAGAGAGAAAGTTGACAGAAATTGAGAGAGTGACAGAGAGAGTGAGAGTGTCAGAGAGAGAGACAGAGATAGATATAGACAGAGATAGTGAGAGGCAGAGAGCGACAGAAAGAGAGAGACAGAGAGAAAGAGAATGAGAAAGATACTCTGAGAGAGAGACAGACTGATAATGAGAGAGAGCGAGATTGACAGCGAGAGAGCGAGAGAGAAAGATAGTGCGTGAGAGAGAGAGAGAGACAAGGATAGTAAGAAAGAGTGAGAGACAGAAAGGGATAGAGACAGCGAGAGAGACACAGAGACTTATACAGAGAGAGAAAGGTAGAGAGATATTGAGTAGGAGAGAGAGAAACAGTGTGAGATAGACAGAGAGAGAGAAAAACAGAGATAGTGAGAGAGTCACAAAGTGTGAGGTATAGGTAGAGAAAGAGGGGGAGAGAGATTCAGAGGGCGGAGATACAGAGAGATTGAGAGAGCGATAGAGAGATAGAGTGACAGAGAGGGAGTGTCAGAGAGAGAGACAGAGAAGGAGAGAGAGAAAACGAGAGAGATGGAGTGGCAGATATGATGAGAGAGAGGAACGGAGACATAGAGAGGGAGACAGAGAGAGAGACAGAGTGCGCGAGAGGGACATATATAGACAGAGAGAGTGTGGCAAAAAGAGAGACCGAGTGAGAGACAGAGAGATAGAGAGACAAATAGATAGAGAGAATGAGAGAGATAGAAACACAGAGAGATTGAAAGACAGACAGAGATAGGTTGACACAGTGGGAGACAGATTGAAAAACAGAGTTATGAGACTGATACAGGGAATGGGAGATCGACAGAGAGAGAATGAGAGAGAGAGAGACATGTATAGAGATAGAGAGAAGGAAAGACGCAGAGATAGAGAGACAGAGAGAGTGAGAGAGAGAGGCAGAGAGAGAGACAGAGTGTGTGAGAGAGAGAGAGAGAGAGAGAGAGTGATAGAAGCATAGAGAGACAACCAGAGAGAGAGAGCGACAGAGACAGATAGAGACTGAGAGACAGAGAGAGAGGAAGAGTGATTAAGAGAGAGAGAGAGAGAGAGAGAGAGAGAGAAATTGATTGAGACAGAGAGCGAGATCGAGGTAGAGACAGAGTGAGATAGAGGCAGAGCGAGGAAGAGGCAGAGAAATATAGACAAAGAGAGAGAAACATAGAGAGAGATACTGAGAGAGGGAAAAAGAGTGAGAAAGAGAGACCGAGAGTGAGAGAGAGATAGAGGCATAGAGAGAAACATGGAGAGTGTGAGAAACATAGAGAGACAGCTAGTGAGGGACAGAGAGAAGGATTGGGAGACATAGCGAGAGAGAGAAACATAGAAAGAGAAACAGAGATATCGAGACAGACAGCAGGGTGATAAAGAGTCAGAAAGAGAGAGTGCTACAGAGAGAGTGACATATACAGAGAGAGAGATAGGCAGATATAGAGTCGGAGACAGAAAGACAGAGTGAGAGAGACAGAGAGGATGAGGGAAAGAGACAGAGAGAAAGTGAAGCAGAGATGAGGGAGAGAGAGAGACAGAGAGAAGCATAGACAGAGCTACAGAGATGGATAGACAGAAACAGGGAAATAAGTGAAGTGAGAGAGACAAAGAGAAGGAGCGTGTCAGGGATAGATATACATATGGAGATAGAGACAGAGAGAGATAGACAGAGAGAGAGAGAGAGAGACAGAGAGAGAGAATCAGAGATTGCGAGTGACTGAGAGAGCGAGAGAGAGAGAGGGCGACGGAGAGAGAGAATCAGAGATTGCGAGTGGCGGAGAGAGCGAGAGAAAGGGAGGCATACAGAGAGAGAGACAGTGAGTAATAAACGGAGAGAGACAGTTAAATAGGGACAGAGGTTGAAAGAAACAGAAAGAGAGAGAGAGAGAGACAGAGTAAGATGCAGAGAAATATTGAGAGACAGATAAATAGAGTAACAGAGGGAATTAGCCAGTTTGAGAGAGAGAGAGATAGAGAGAGGGACAGATATAAATATTGACAGATAGAGACTGAGAGACAGAGGGAGGGAATGAGTAAGAGATAGAGAGAGAGGGAGAGAGGGAAAGAGACACAGAGAGAGAGAGACCGAGAGATACACAGAGAGAGATACAAAGAGAGAGACAGATTGATCGTTATACAGAGAGATAGTGACACACAAAGTGAGAAAGAGAGACAGAAAAATGCGAGAGAGAGAGAGAGAGAAAAACAGAAAAATGCGAGAGGGAGAAAGAGGGAGAGAGAGCGAGAGAGACAGATGAGGAGAGAGACAGAGCGGGAGAGAGACAGGGAAAGGCAGAGAGAGACAGACTGGGAGGGAGAGAGAGAGAGAGAGAGAGAAAGGGACACAGACAGAGAGACAGAGTCACAGAGAGAGACAGACAGAGAGAAAGAGTCAGAGAGGGTTAGAGAGAGAGAGAGACAAAACGGGAGAGAGATATAGAGTTAGAGAGACGGAGAGACAGAGAGACAGAGATCGGCTAACAGAGAGAGAGAGAGAGCGAGATTCAGAGAGATAGTGAGAGTGATAGAGAATGAGTGAGAAAGGGACAGAGAGAGAAGGGGACATAAAGAGAGGGAGGAAGACAGAGAAAGAGAAAGAGACAGATAGAGAGTCAGGGGAAGGGAGATTGACAGGGAAAAAGAGAGAGTGAGAGACGGAGAGAGTGACGGAGAGAGAGAGAAATACAGAGAGATAGCGATAGAAAGAGATAGATGGAGTGAGATTGAGTGAGGGAGAGAGAGAGAGGCAGAGAAAGTGAGAAATGGAGAGAGAAAGATCGAGACTCTCGGGGAGAGGCAGAGTCATGGATATACAGGGAGAGTATTACAGCGAGAGAGAGAGAAATAGAGAGAGAGAGAGACGGAGAGAGAGAGTCATAGTGAGATAGAGAGAGAGGGAGAAAGGGAAAGAGACACAGAGAGAGAGAGACCGAGAGATACACAGAGAGAGATACAAAGAGAGAGACAGATTGATCGTTATACAGAGAGATAGTGACACACAAAGTGAGAAAGAGAGACAGAAAAATGCGAGAGAGAGAGAGAGAGAGAGAGAAAAACAGAAAAATGCGAGAGGGAGAAAGAGGGAGAGAGAGCGAGAGAGACAGATGAGGAGAGAGACAGAGCGGGAGAGAGACAGGGAAAGGCAGAGAGAGACAGACTGGGAGAGAGAGAGAGAGAGAGAGAGAGAGAGAGAGAGTGAGAGAGAAAGGGACACAGAGAGAGAGACAGAGTCACAGAGAGAGACAGACAGAGAGAAAGAGTCAGAGAGGGTTAGAGAGAGAGAGACAAAACGGGAGAGAGATATAGAGTTAGAGAGACGGAGAGACAGAGAGACAGAGATCGGCTAACAGAGAGAGAGAGAGAGAGCGAGATTCAGAGAGATAGTGAGAGTGATAGAGAATGAGTGAGAAAGGGACAGAGAGAGAAGGGGACATAAAGAGAGGGAGGGAGACAGAGAAAGAGAAAGAGACAGAGAGAGAGTCAGGGGAAGGGAGATTGACAGGGAAAAAGAGAGAGTGAGAGACGGAGAGAGTGACGGAGAGAGAGAGAAATACAGAGAGATAGCGATAGAAAGAGATAGATGGAGTGAGATTGAGTGAGGGAGAGAGAGAGAGGCAGAGAAAGTGAGAAATGGAGAGAGAAAGATCGAGACTCTCGGGGAGAGGCAGAGTCATGGATATACAGGGAGAGTATTACAGCGAGTGAGAGAGATAAATAGAGAGAGAGAGAGAGACGGAGAGAGAGAGTCATAGTGAGATAGAGAGAGAGAGAGTGTCAGGGAGAGGGAAACTGATAGGGAAAGAGAGACAGATAAAGATAGACTGAGAGAGAGACAGAGGGGGGCTGAGACAGAGAGCGAGAGAGAGCGAGACAGAAAGCGAAATGGAGGGTGAGGAACAGATAAAAGCAGACAGGGAGAGAGTGAGACATAGAAAGTGAGAGTGAGAGAGAAAAACAGAGAGAGAGAGACAGAGTCAGAGAGAGAGAATGACAGAAAGTGAGAGAGAGAGAGAGAGACAGAAGTAGAGAGACAGAGAGGTATAGATCGAGGGAGACAGAGAGGGAGAGAGAGACAGAGGAGATAGAGGCAGAGATATGGAGATACAGAGAGAGATATACGGAGAGATAGAGAGACAAAGGAGATAGAAAGAGACAGAGAGGAGAGAGTGAGACAGAGAAAAAGAGATATAATTGGAAAGATATCGACAGATAGAGAGAGACAGAGAGATACAGAGAGACAGTGTGACATTGAGATAGATAGGCAGGGATAGAGAAGGAATGAGTTAACGATAAAGAGACTGACAGAGAGAGTGAGAGACAGAGTGATAGAGAGACAGAGAGTTAGAGAGACTGTGGGAGAGAGCGAGACAGGGAGAGAAAGATTCGGAGAGAGGAAGTCAGAGAGAGTGAGATACAGAGAGAGGGAAACAGAGTGAGAGAGTGAGAGAGATCCAGAGAGTTAGCGATTGGTACGGACAGACGTAGTCAGATTGACTGATGGAGAGAGAGAGAGATACAGAGATGTAGAGAGAGGGGGGAGGCAGCGACAGACAGAGATAGTGAGAGATGGTGAGAGAGAGAGGGAAACCGAGAAACATAGGGAGAGGCAGAGTCAGGAATAGACAGAGAGAGAATGACAGAGAGAGGGACAGACAGAGTGATAGAGAGAGACGGAGAGAGAAAGAGATAAATAGAGGCAGAGATAGAGATAGAGAGCGGGAGAGAAAAAGAGAGACAGAGTCAGAGAGAGAGTGAGACAGAGATATAAATAGAGGGAGAGGAGAGAGAGAGGGAGAGAGAGGCAGAGAATTAGAGACAGAGAGAGTGGGACATGGAGTGAGAGTTACATATATAGAGAGAGACAGAGGGAATTCAAGAGAGAGACAGAGAGAGAGAGAGAGAAAGAGAGAAAGAGAGAAATAGACAGAGAGAGACAGAGACCGAGAGATAAAGACGCAGAGAGATAAAGAAATGGAGATATAGAGAGAGACGGATAGAGAGAGCAATGTAGAGAGAGAGATCGAGACACTGAGAGAAAGGCAGAGTCAGGGACAGACAGAGAGAGAATGTCAGAGAGAGGGATAAATAGAGAGAGACACAGAGAGAGAGAAATAGATAGTGACAGATGGAGAGATAAACAGAGAGAATTTGAGACAGAGAGAGAGAGATACAGAGTGAGATAGAAAGACAGAGAGAGACACGGAGAAAGATGGAGACAGAGAGAGAGCGAGTGAGAGTGAGAGAGAGAGAGGCAGAGTGTGAGAGACGGAGAGATAAGCAGAGAGAGATAGACCGACTGAAAGACAGAGAAAGAGAGAAAGACAGGGAAAGAGTGAGAGAGAGACAGACAGAGAATTAGTTACAGAGGGAAAGAGAGAGAGACTGAGAGAGAGGCAATTTGAGAAAGACAGAGAGAGGGAGACAGAGAGAGGGAGAGTAATAGATAGAGTGAAAGAGTGAGAGAGACAGAGAGAGGGACACATTGAGAGAAATAGAGACAGAGCGAGAGAGACAGAGAGGGTGACAGACAGAGAGAGAGTGAGAGAGAGACAGATAGAGAGAAAGATTGAGAGTGAGACAGACAGAGGGAGAGAGAGGGAGAACGACATATATACAGAGAGATAGAGACCGAGAGATAGAGATAGACAGAAAGAGATCGAGAGAGCGAGTGCGACAGAGATATAGAGACAAAGAGAAAGAGACTGAGCGACAAAATGAGAGAGAGAGAGTCAGAGAGAGAGCGACCGAGAGAGTTAGAGGGAGAGAAAAAGAGATAGATAGAAACGGATTGAAAGAGACAGAGAGTGAGAGACGAAGAGTGAGAGAATGCCAGAGGGAATTTTTATGACAGAGAGAGAGAGACAGAGATTGAGAGGAGACAGATAGAGAGAGATGACTGGAGTGAGAGAGACAGAGGGAGAGAGATACAGAGTGAGATAGAGAGACAGATAGAGAGAGACTCAGAGACAGAGAGAGACAGAGAGCGAGTGCGAGTGGGAGAGAGATACACAGAGAGAATTGGAGACAGAGAAAGAGAGAGGAAGAGATGGATAGACAGAGACAGAGGCAGAGAAAGAGAGACAGAGAAAGAGTGAGAGAGAGAGAGAGAGAGAGACAGAGAGGGAGTTACAGAGAGAGACAGAGAGAGACGGAGCGGGAAGGACAGTGTGAGAGAGACAGAGATAGAGACAAAGATGAGGAGAGAAAAAGATATGGTGCCAGAGCGAGAGAGACCTTCGGAAGAGAGAGGTAGACAAAGAGAGAAACAGACGGAGAGACAGAGAGAAGGAGAGGGAGAAATAGTGAGATGCAGGAGAGAAGGAGAGAGAGAAATAGTGAGATGCAGGAGAGAGTGACAGAGAGAGCGACATGGAGAGTGGGAGATTGAGGGTGAAACAGAGAGTAGGAAAGAGAGAAAGAGAGACAGAGAGAGATTCAGAGAGAGACAGAGAGATAGAGAGGGATATATAGAGAGAGTGAGCGAGACGAAGAGATTTAGCGAAAGGTGGAGACAGAAAGAGAGAGAGAGAGAGAGAGAGAGAGAGAGAGAGAGAGACAGAGAGTCAGAGAGAGGGCGAATGTCAGAAATTGAGGGAGAGAGAATGAGATACAGAGATAGAGAGAGAGAGCGAGATGGAGAAAGAGAAAGACAGAAGATATGGAGAGAGAGATAGAGAGACAGATGGAGGTATAAAGATAGCGAGGAAGAGAGAGAGAAACAAAGGGAGATAGAAAGAGACAGAGAGGGGAAAGAGTGACAGAGAAAAGGAGAGATAGAATGACGGAGAGAGAGATTGACAGATAGAGAGAGACGGAGAGATTGAGAGAAAAGTGGAGACAGAGAAAAAAACAGATGGTGAGAGAGAGGAAGAGAGAGTCAGAGGGAGAGAGAGGGAGAGCGACAGTTAGAGACACAGAGAGAAAGACATATATAGATAGAGAAAAAGAGAGGGAGAGAGCAATAGATAGATAGAGACAGAGAAAGAAAGCCCAAGGCAGAGGAAAAGGCAGAGAGCAAGAGAGAGACAGAAAGAGAGGGAAATCCAGAGAGCGACGGCGACAGACAGGGAGAGACACAGAGAGGGAGACAGAGGGAGAGATTCAGAGAGAGAGAAAGACAGGGTGAGAGAGAGACAGAGAGAGAGACAGAGGGAGAGAAAAATAGAGATAGAGAGATAGAGACAATGAGATGGAGAGAAAGCCAGAATGAGCGAGATTCAGATAGAGAGAGACAGAGAGACAGAAAGAGGGAGATAGACAGAGAGAAACAGAGAGGGAAACGGAGAGACAGATATTTACACAGAGGGAGAGATTGAGATCGATAGAGACAGATTGAGGTAGACAGAATTAGGGAAACAGAGATAGAGAAAGGTAAACGGAGAGACAGTGATCGAGGAATACAGACAAACAGAGAGAGGTTGAGAGAGAGAGCTGGAAAAAAGAAAGAGAGAGAGAGAGAGAAACAGAGTGAGAGAGAAACAGAGAAGAAGACAGATTTGTAGGGAGAGAAGGGGACAGAGAGGGATAGAGAGAAAGATGGAGAGAGACAGAGACAGATAGAAAGAGATGGAGATAGAGATGTTGAGAGATAGAGATAGAGAGAGTGAGGGAGGGAGAGAGAGAGAGACAAAGATAGATAGATACAGAGAGAGAAACAGAGATAGCTGGAGACAGATAGAACGTGACAGAGATAAAGAGAATGAGACAGAGTGTGGGAGAAAGACACAGACTGAGAATGAGAGAGAATGCGAGAGAGACTACGAGAGAGAGATAGAGTGTAAGAGTGACAGAGATAGACGGCGAGAGAGAGAGAGAGAGAGACAAAGAGGGAGACAGGTGGAGCGAAAGACAGAGAAAGACAGAGAAAGAGAGATCCAGAGAGATGTAGAGACGGAGAGAAAAACCTCGAAATAGAAATGGAGAGAGACAGAGAGACAGAGAGATAGAAACAGAGTGAGTGAGACTGAGATAGAGAGTGACAGAGCGAGAGTGAGACAGAGAGTGAGGAAGAGGGAGAAAGTGAGAGACAGGGAGAGGCACATGGAGAGAGATACAGAGATAGAGAGATTGAGACAGAGTAAAAGGTAGAGAGAGGGAGAGACAAAGAGAAGGAGAGTATACGGGATAGAGATACATATGGAGATAGAGACAGAGAGAGAGCTCGACAGAGAGGGAGAGACAGACAGATAGAATGAGAGAGACAGACTGAGACAGAGAGAGAAAAACAGAGAGAGACAGAGAGAGAAACTGACAGAGAGAGAGAGTGAGACAGAGTGACAGAGAGAAAGCCCGACAGAGAGAGAGACAGATAGAAAGATAGAGGGAGGTAGAGAGACAGGGAGATAAATACAGAGAGGGAGACAGAGAGAGAGACAGAGAGAGTGAGACAGAGTGACAGAGAGATAGGGAGCCATATAGAGAGAGACAGAGAAAGATGGAGAGAAAGCGAGAGAGAAAGACAGAGAGCGACAGAGAGAGAGAGGCACACAGAGTGAGAGACAGAGAAAGCGAGAGGGAGACAGAGAGATGGACGGAGAGAGACAGTGACATAGAAAATTGTCAGAGACAAAGAGACAGAGAGTTATAGAGAATCACAGATTGCGATTGACAGACAGCGAGAGAGAGAGGGAGGGATAAAGAGAGAGAGACAGTGAGTGATAAACAGAGAGAGACAGACAGACAGACAGAGAGAATCAGAGATTGCGAGTGACAGGGAGAGCAAGAGACAGTGAAGGAGGGTTACAGAGATAGAGAGAATGGCAGAAAGAGAAAAAGACAGTTAAAGAGAGACAGAGATGGAGAGAACCAGAAAGAGGGAGAGACAGAATAAGAGACAGAGAAATAGTGAGAGACATAGAAACTGAGAGACAGAGGGAAACAGCCAGTCTGAGAGAGAGGTAGAGAGAGATAGACAGAAAGGAGATAGAGAGATACACAAATAAAGAGATACAGAGAGAGAGAGACAGAGTGATCGTTATACAGACAGATTGTGACACAGAGAGAGAGATAGGCAGAAAATGCGAGAGAGACAGAGAGAGAAAGAGACAGATAGAGATAGTGAGAGAGAAGGAGATAGATAGTGACAGAGAGAGATACACAGAAAGATATAGAGACAGAGAGAAAGATACAGAGTGAGATAGAAAGACAGAGACTGGGGGTGATAAAGAGAGACACGGAGATAGAGGGAGACAGAGAGAGAGCGAGTGAGAGTGAGTGAGAGGCAGAGTGTGAGAGACGGAGAGATAGGCAGAGAGAGATAGGTAGACAGAGAGACAGAGGAAGAGAGAGAGACAGAGAAAGAGTGAGAGAGAGACAGACAGAGAGGGAGTTTCATAGAAGGAGAGAGAGACGGACCGAGCGAGACAGTGTGAGAGAGGCAGTGATAGAGACGGAGAGAGTGAGAGAATGCGAAAGTGTGCCAGAGTGAGAGAGACAAATGGAGAAATAGAGACAGAAAGAGAGAGATACAGAGTGAGATAGAAAGACAGACATAGACAGAGAAAGAAATAGAGAGACACGGATATAGTGGGAGACAGAGAGAGAGCGGGTGAGAGACAGAGATAGAGAGGGAAACATTGAGAGACAGAGAGAGAGAGACAGAGTGAGAGGAGGAGAGAGTTACAGATAGAGAGAGACAGTTAGACGAAGAGACAGGGTGAGAGACAGAAACAGAAAGACATTGAGTCAGACAGAGAGAGAGAGTTGAGACAGATGGAGTCAAAGTAAGAGCGATCAACAGAGAAAGAGAGAAAAATATGCAGAGAGAACAGAGACCGACAGAGAGAGATGCGGAGAGATAAAAAGACTGAGCAAAAGGGAGAGTCAGAGTGAGAGGGAGAAAGAGAGAGAGAGGGAGAGAGAGAAAGAGAAAGAGACAGAGAGAGAGCAGAGAGAGATAGACATAGAGAGAGTGTGAGAGACAGAGGGAGTGAGAGTTGGAGAGAGAGAGATTGAGACACTTAGAGAGAGGCAGATTCTGGGATGCACAAAGAAAGAATGACAGCGAGAGAGAGGGGGAGAGACAGAGATAGAGGAAGACAGAGTGTGAAAGAGATAAATAGAGAGAGACAGATAGGAATAGAGAGAGAAAGAGATGGATAGTGACAGAGAGGGGGAAACACAGAGAGAAATAGAGACAGAGAGAGATACAGATTGAGATAGAAAGACAGAGAGAGAGACCGAGAGTGATAATGAGAGACACGGATATAGAGGAAGACAGAGGGAGAGCAAGTGAGAGTGAGAGAGAGACAGATTGTGAGAGACGGAGAGATAGGCAGAGAGAGATAGGCAGACAGGGAAACAGAAAAAGAGAGAGAGACTGTGAGAGAATGAGAGAGACGGTTTGGAAGAGACAGAGAGAGGAAGATAGAGAGAGTGAGAGAAAGAGATAGTGTGACAGAGTGAGAGAGACAAACAGAGAGAGGGACACATTGAGAGAGATAGAGACAGTGCGAGAGAGAAAGAGAGGGTGAGAGTCAGAGAGAGTGAGAGAGAGACGGAGAGAGAGTGAGAGTGAGACATAGAGAAAGAGATAGAGAGGGAATGACAGAGAGAGACAGAGAGACAGAGAGAGAGGTAGAAAGGGTGAGAGAGCGACAGACAGAAAGAGTCAAAGAAAGACAGAGAGAGACAGAGACAGAGGGCGAGACGGAGAGAGAGATAGCGAGGGTGACAGTGATAGGGAGACAGAGAGAGTAAGAGAGTAGGCGACAAATTGAGAGACAGAGAGACAGTGAGAGAGAGAAAACTACCGAGAGAGAGAGTGAGAGAGAGATGGAAACAGAATGACGGAGACTGAGAGTGAGAGACGAAGAGAGAGAGAAAGACAGATGGAGATATAGCGACAGAGAGAGAGACAGTGATGGAGAGAGACAGGAGGAGTGAGAGACCGACAGAGAGAGTAAGGGAGAGAGACAGAGAGAGAGAGAGGGAGACAGAGGGAGACAATGACAGAGAGTGACAGAGAGAGAGACGGTGAGAGAGAGACAGAGACAGAGACAGAGACAGAGAGCGAGAGATAGGGTGACAGACAGACAGAGATTGAGAGAGAGCGATAGCGACAGAGAGAGAGAGACAGAGATATAGAGAGAGACACAGAGAGCGAGAGACAGAGAGAGAGACAGAGAGATAGCGAATAACAGAGAGAGAGAAACAGAGAGAGGGAGAGTTAGTCAGATAAAGATAGAGAGACAGAGAGAGAGGAGTGTGACAGATAGAGTGAAATAGACAGTGTGAGGGATAAGCAGAGATATTTAGACTCTGATAGAGAGAGACAAAGACAGAGAGAGGCAGATAGAGTGAGAAACAGAGAGAGAGAGAGAGACAGATATATAGATAGAGATAGATAGAGACAGAGAGAAAGAGATAGAGAAATTGAAAGATAGATGTATAGAGACAGAGAGATAGAGAAACAGAGAGAGAGACGGAGATATATATATAGAGAGGGAGAGATAGGGAGGGAAAGATATTTTGAGACTGAGAGAGACAGACAGACAGACGGAGAGAGATAGGTACAGAGAGAGAGGGAGAGAGAGACAGAGAGAGGGACGGAGAGAAAGAGAGCGATAGAGAGATAAATAGAGAGATAGAGAGAGACAAATGGAGAGAGACAGAGAGAGGGAGAGAAAGAAAGGGTCATAGAGAGCGAGTGAGATAAATAGAGAGAGATTCAGACACGGAGAGAGAGCTACAGAGAAAGAAATAGAGAGAGAAAAGTAGATCGAGAGACAGCGAGAGAGAGAGAGAGAGAAAAAGACAGACAGAGACATAGATGGACCGATGGAGAGAGACAGAGAGTTTGGGCGACATAAGGAGAGAGAGAGATACACAGAGATAATGTCAGAGAGTGAGAGGGAGACAGAGAGAGAGACAAAGATAGAGAGGCAGAGAGAGAGACATAGAGACAGACTCTCAGAGTGAGAGAGAGAGAGACAGAGAGATAAAGAGAGAAACAGAGAGCGAGACAGAGACAGAGAGATCCAGAGAGATAGACGTTGTGAGAGAGAGAGACAGAGATATAGAAATGGAGACAGTGTATGAGAGGGATACAGATACAGAGAGAAGGGGAGACAGAGAGAGAGAGAGGGAGAGCGAGATAGAGAGAGAGAGAGAGAGAGAGAGAGGAAGAAAGAGACAGAGAGTGTCAGAGATAGAGAGCGAAAGAGAGATTGAGACACAGAAAGAGAGAGAGAGCGACAGAGTAAGAGAGAGAATCAGAGAGAGAGAGAGGGGGGGGGGACTTTTAGAGAGAGACAGAGAGATAGAGTCAGATTGACAGACAGAAATTGAGAAAGTGGGAGAGAGAGAAATAGACAGAGAGAGGGAGGCTGATAAGGCGACATAGAGCTACGGATACAGAGAGAGACAGACATATAGTGTGAAAGAGAGAGACAGAGAGATTGAGAGAGAGAGAGAGACAGCGAGAGAGAGAGAGAGAGAGAGAGAGAGAGGAAGAAAGAGACAGAGAGTGTCAGAGATAGAGAGCGAAAGAGAGATTGAGGCACAGAAAGAGAGAGAGCGACAGAGTAAGAGAGAGAATCAGAGAGAGAGAGCGACAGACAGACAGACAGACAGACAGACAGACAGAGAGAGATACAGTGAGAGAGTAAGACAGATAGGGCAAAGCAGTTAGAGAGAATGTGTCAGAGAGTAAGAGAAACAAGGAGAGAGAGTGAGAAAGTGAGAGACAGAGATGTAGAGATACAGAGAGAGACATATAAATGTAGATTGAGAGAGAAACAGAGATACAGAGAGTGAGGCAAAGAGAGAGATACACAGAAACTGAGAGAGAAAGAGACAGAGAGAGAGAAAGAAATAGACAGGAAGTGTGACGGAGAATGAGAGAGAGAGTGGCAGATACATACGGAGAGAGACAGAGAACGAGAGGGACAGAGCGAGAGAGAAAGAAAGAGAGTCGAAAAGGACAGATAGAGAGAGAAGAGAGACAAAGAGACAAAGAGAGAAACAGATCGAGAAAGACAGAGAGCTTGATGGAGACAGAGGCAGTGAGAGTGACAGGGAGAGACACAGTGTTGCAGAGAGAGAGACATAGAGAGAGGGAGACAGAGAGATGAAGAGAGAGATAGAGAGAGAGACAGATAGATAGAGAGACAGAGTGAGCAGGGGGGAGAGTGACAGGGAGTGAGAAAGATACAGAAATAGAGTGATAGACGGACCTAGCGAGAGACATAGAGAGAGAGACGGAGATAGAGAAAGCGACGGATAAAGAAAAAGACAGAGAGTTAGAGAGGAATATTTTATAGATGGGGAGAGAGAGATACATAGAGAGAGAAAGAGAGAGATAAAAAGATAGACAGAGGGAGAGAGTGACAGGGAAATACAGAGAGAGAGCGAGACAGAGAGATAAAGAGTAAGACAGAGAGAGAGACGGAGATGGAGAGAGACGGAGAGAGAGAAAGCGACAGAGAAAGAGAGACATATAAATAGAGAGACAGAGAGAGAAATAGAGAGAAAGGTAGACATAGAGAGAGGGAGACGGAGAGCGAGAGTGAGTGACAAAGATGGAGAGAGTGACAAGGAGTGAAAGACAGACAGCGAGAGAGACAGAGAGGGAGAAATGGCGATAGAGAGACAGACGGAGTGAAAGAGAGAGAGAGACAGTGAGAGAGAGAGAGAGAGACAGAGAGAGAGTGTGTCAAAGGGAGATAGATACGCAGATAGAGTAAGAAATAGAGAAGGAGACGGAGTGGGAGTGAGGGACAAAGGTATAGCGAGAGACAGAGGGAGAGACAGAGAAACAGAAAGAGAGGCAGAATTGCAAACGGAGACAGCGTGAGAGATCAAGAGAAAGAGATAGACAGAAACAGAGAGAGACAGAGTGCGATACACAATAAGAGAGAAACATAGGATGAGACAGACAGAAAGAGAGAGAAAGAGAGATAGAGGGGCAGAGAAATAGAGAGACAGAGAGAAAGAAGCAGAAGGGGAGAGAGACAGAGAGAGATAGAAACTGAGAGAGAGATAGAGACAGAGAGAGAGAGAGAGAGAAAAAAGGAGATAGAGACAGAGTGGGAGACAGAGAGACAGAAATATAGTGAGAGTCAGAGGGAGAGCAAGACAGAGAGTGAGAGAGAGAGAGGGAGAGATAGACACAGGGAGAGTGGGACAGGAAGAAAGGGCGCGAGAGATATTGACATGAGGAGAGAGAGAGACATAAAGAGAGGGATGGCCAGATAGAGAGAGGGAGACAGAGAGAGAGAGATAGAGAAACAGAGAGAATGAGATGGATAGAGGTATGAAGAAAGAGAGTAAGAGAGAGATATTGAGCGAGAGAAAGAGTGAGAGAGTGAAACAGAGAGAGAGACAGATTGATGGAGAGACAGGTAAATATAAGTTGGGGAGAGAGTGAGACGGAGAAAGAGAGAGACAGAGAGAGATAAAGAGAGAGAAAGCGACAGAGATAGAGTTGAAAAGAGACAGAGAGATACATAGGGATAGACAGAAAAAGAGAGAAGGAGAGAGAGACATACAGAGAGAGATTTAAAGAGAGAGACAGAGAGAGATAGAGAAAGACAGAGAGAGAGATAGAGAAAGACAGAGAGAGAGACAGAGGGAGAGAGAGAAGGAGGGAGAGTCAGAGAGAGAGACAGAGAGTGAGAGAGAGATAGAGACAGAGAGAGAGTTAGACTGAGAGATTCAGAGATAAAGGATGACAGACAGTGACAAAGAGAGAGAGACAGTTCGTTTGTGAGAGAATGAGAGAGAGAGACAGGGAGAGGCAGGGTGAGAGGGAGTGAGAGAGTCACGCAGAGAGAAAGAGAAACGGGCAGAGAAATCGACAGAGAGAAATAGAGACAGAGAGAAAGACAGAGAAAGAGAGACAGAGAGAAATATATACAGATAGATAGTTACAAAGACAGAGAGATGGAAATAGAGACAGCGATAGACAAAGAGTGAGAGACAACGAGAGAAATAGAGACAGATAGATAAAGAGACTGTTATAGTTAGATACATTGAGATTGACAGACAGATAGAGAGAGACCGACAGGGAAATAAAGAGAGAGAGACAGAGAGAGACAGAGAGAAATATATACAGAGAGATAGTTACAATGACAGAAAGAGGGAGATAGAGAGAGCGATAGACAAAGAGTGAGAGACAACGAGAGAAATAGAGACAGAGAGATAAAGAGACCGTGATAGATAGAGACATTGAGAGATTGACAGACAGATAGAGAGAGACCGACAGCGAAACAAAGTGTGAGAGATAGAGAGAGACAGAGAGAGTGACAGAGAAAGAGAGAGACAGATGGAGACAGAGAGAGATATAGATACAGATAGAGAGAGAGACAGCGAGTCAGAGAGAGACAAATAGAGAGCAAGCGACAGAGAGCGAGAGAGACAGAGAGAGACAGGGAGGTGATGACAGAGAGAGAAAGAGAGAGAGAGTGAAGGAGACAGACAGAGGGTCAGAAAATATGAGAGAGAAAGACAGACAGGAAGAGAGAGAGACTGAGAGAGACAGGGGGAAAGAGACAGAGAGATTGATTGACGGTGAGAGATAGACAGAGGCAGAGAGATAGACAGAGACAAAGCGATAGACAGAGAGAAACAGTGAGAGACAGAGGGAGATAGAGATAGAGAGAGGGCGAGACAGAGAGAAATGGATTTAGACAGAAAGAGACAGGGAGTCAGAGAGTGAGAGAAAAACAGAGGGAGAGCGAGAGACATTGAGAGAGCCAGAGTGAAAGTGAGAGGGAGATACAGAAATTGAGAGAGAGACTTTGACAGTTAGTGCGACAGAGATAGAGTGAGAGACAGAAAGAGAGAGAGACAGATGGAGATGGAGAGAGACTGCGAGAGATATAAAGTGATTTAGATAGGGAGAGACAAAGCGAGGGAGGGAGAGACAGAGAGGGAAACAGAGGATGAGGAAGAAGTGGAGATATAGATTGACAGAGATACGTAGACATACAGAGAGAGAGACAGAGGGAGAAATTTGAGAGTCAGAGATAGAGAGGAACACACACACACACAGAGAGAGAGAGAGAGGGAGAGAGAGAGAGAAACAGAGACAGAGACAGAGATAGATGGAGAGTGAGAGAGAGAGAAACAGAAAAAGAAAGACAGATGGAGATAGACAGAGCTAGAGAGATATCCTGAGAGAGAGAGACAGATATAGAGAGAGAGTGATGGAGAGAGACAGAGAGAGCGTGAGAGAAGGACAAATATAGAGAGAGAAACAGAAAGAGAGTCATAGAGTGAGATAGACAGAGAGAGAGACAGAGAGATTCAGATAGAGAGTCTGAGAGAGATAGAAACAGGGACAAAGAGAGAAACGGGGAGAGAAAAAGCGAGAGACAGAGGGAGATAGAGACAGAGAACGAGATAGAGACACAGAGAGAGAGACAGAGAAAGAGAAACAGAAAGTCAGAGAGACTGAGAAAGAGGGAGAAACAGAGAGAGACAGAGAGAGAGACAGAGAGAAAGACAGAGAGAGAGAGATAGACAGAGAGACACAGTGAGAAAGAGAGAGAGATAGAGACAGAGAGAGGAAGAGACAGAGAGAAATAGAGTTAGACAGAGAGAGACAGGGAATCAGAGAGAGAGAGAGCGAAAAACAGGGAGAGAGGGAGAGACAGTGAGAGAAACAGAGTGACGATGAGCGGGAGAGACAGAGGTTCGGAGAGAGACTGTGAGAGTTAGAGCGACAGAGATAGAGAAACAGACAGAAAGAGAGAGAGACAGATGGAGATGGAGAGAGAGAGTGTGAGAGATATAGAGTGATTTAGATAAGGAAAGACAATGAAAGGAAGAGTGAGACAGAGAGAGAGTGATATAGAGGTTGAGACGAGAAATTGAGATATAGATTGACAGAGATAGGGAGACATACGGAGAGAGACAGTAAGAGAGAGAGAGACAGATAGAGAGGGAGATTGTGCTAGAGTGTGAGAGAGAGAGTAAGCGGGAGATAGATAGAGACAGAGAGGAAGATAGATTCAGAGAGCGATAGAGGGAGACAGAGAGCGACCGAGAGACAGAGAGAGCGATAGATACAGTGAGAGACAGATAGAGAGATAGACAAAGAGAGCGAGAGCGAGAGAGAGAGCCATAGAGAGAAATGGAGCGAGAGAGAGTGAGATAGGAAGAGAGACAGATAAAAAAGGATTGACAGAGAGAGAAATTTCAGAGTATGTGAGAGAGACTGAGATAGAGAGTGAGTCAGAGTGGATGAAAGACAGAGAAAGAGAGAGACAGAGAGAGATAGGGAGAGAGATAGTCAGAGAGAGACAGAGAGAGAGATGCAAGAAGAGAGAGAGTGAGACAGAGATATACAGAGAGATAGAGAGATAGAGAGAGAGACATAGATAGAGGTAGACGGATAAAAAGTGAAACAGGTATAGAGAGAGGGGCGGAGAGATAGAGTGAGATAGAGAGAGAGAGAGAAACAGATACATAGAGAGAGAAACAGAGAGAGAGAGAGAGGGACAGAGATGGAGAGAGACAGAGAATGAGAGAGACGGAGACATAGAGGGTGAGACAGATTGAGTGAGACAGACAGAAAGATAGACAGAGTGAGAGATAGCCAGAGATAGAGAGAGCGAAAGAGAGAATGACAGAGTGTGCGAGAGAGAGACTGAGATAAAGAGAGAGGGAAAGAGAAAGAAAGAAAGAAACAGAGAGCGATAGATAGACAGAGCGAGAGAGAGACAGTAAAATAAAGTCAGAGAGAGAGACAGAGAAAGATATATACAGAGAGAGAGACATAGCGAAAGACGGAGAGAGAGAGAGAGATACAGAGATGGACAGAGAGACAGAGAGAGAGATAGATAGAGTGAGACAGTTTGAGAGCGATAAATATAGCGACAGAGAGAGAAAGACAGAGGTAGAGTGAGAAAGAGACAGAGATAGAGTGAGTGACAGTGGAAGGTAGTCATAGAGAGAGAAATAGACAGATTGAGATAGAGACAGTGAGAGATAGAGACAGACAAAGAGAGAGTTAGACAGAGAGAGAGTGATACAGCGAGAGAGAGAGAGAAAGAGAGAGAGAGAGACAGAGTTTGTGAGAGACTTTGAGTCATAGAGCGACAGAGATTGAGAGACAAACACAAACAGAGATAGACAGATAGAGATAGAGAGAGAGTGAGAGAGACAGAGATAGAAATACAGAAATTTATAAAGAGAATTTTTGATATAGACTAAGAGGAATAGAGAGGCATACGGAGAGAAAGAATAAAAGAGAGAGAGAGACAGATAGAGAAAGATGGAGAGAAAGTGCTAAAAACAGAGAGAGAGGGATTCAGAGAGATAGATAGAGACAGACAGTAAGATAGAGATAGAGGGCAATAGATGGTGACAGAGAGCGAGCGAGCGAGCGAAAGAGACAGAGAGAGGGATAGTGAGAGAGAGAGACAGAGAGAGAGACAGAGGGTGATAAATAGAGATAGAGAGAGGAAGATGGAGAGCGAGGGACAGATTGAGATAGCGACAGTGAGAGAGAGAGACGGATATGGAAAGAGTTCGACAGATAGAGGGTGATACAGAGAGAGGGAAAAACAGAGAGGGAGTGAGCCAGAGATTGAAAGAGAGAGACTTTGAGAGATAAAGCGACAAAGATAGAGTGACACACAGAAAGAGAGAAGGACAGATAGAGATAGAGAGGGAGAGAGTGAGAGAGACCGATGGAATTACAGAGAGTTATAGAGAGAATTTGTGATTTAGACTGCGAGATATAGGGAGACATACACAGAGGGAGAGAGAATAAGAGAGAGAGAGAGAGAGAGAGAGAGGGAGAGGGAGAGACAGATGGAGACAGAGGGAGAGAAAGCGCTAGAGACATAGAGAGAGACAGAGAGTGAGTGAGAGAGAGACCGGTTAGAGAGGCAAAGATAGAGACACAACGAGAGAGTGAGAGAGAGATAAAGAGTGTGAGAGAGACAGAGAGAGAAAGTCAGATATAAAGGGAAAGAGGGAGATAGAGAGAGATACATAGATGGAGACAGAGACAATGTGTGAGAGAGAGAGAGAGAGAGAGTCAGAGAGAGATTGCGAGAGGCAGAGAGAGATAGAGCGACAGGAAGAGAGAGACTGAGGGAGAGAGAGAGACAGTGAGAGAGAGAGAGAGAGAGTTATAGAGAGTGATAGAGAGAAAAAGTGAGGGACAGAGTTAGAGAAATACAGAGAGAGAGAGAGATAAAGAGGCTGAGAGAGAGCGAGTGTCAGATAATGAGAGAGATACAGAGAGAGATAGAGACAGAGAGATGGGGATGGTGAGAGAGAGAGACATAGACAGAGACAGATAGAGAGACAGAGAGACAGGGAGAGAGAGACAGAGATGGAGACAGAGAGAGTGAGGCAGAATGAGTGGGAACGACAGAGAGACAGACAGTGAGAGATAGCCAGAGATAGAGAGAGATAGTGATAGAGAGAGTGACAGAGTGACAGAGAGGGACTGAGATAGAGAGAGAAACAAAGAGAAACAGAGAGAGAGATAGACAGAGCGAGAGAGGGACAGAGAGAGAAATAGAGAGACGGAGCAGAGGAAGATAGAGAGAGAGAAATAGAGAGACGAAGAGAGAGAGAGTGAGAGCGAGAGGGAGATAGGGAGAGAGAGACAAAGTCTGAGAGATTGAGAGGGAGACAGAGACAGAGAGAGTGACAGAAAGACAGAGAGATTCAGAGAGTGAGAGATATAGAGATGTAATCATATATATATAGAGAAAGACAGAGAGCGATTGTCAGACAGAGAGGTAGCGATACAGAGGGAAATAAAATATAACAGAGAGGGAGTGATACAGAGAGTCGGGGGATACTCTAAGAGATAGAACGACAGAGATAGAGAGACAAACAGAACGAGAGATAGACAGATAGATGTAGAGAGGGAGTGAGAGAGAGACAGATATATAGAGGGACAGAGAGAGAGTTTGCGAGCGAGAGACCGAGAGAGAGAGAGATAGAGAGAGAAAAATAGAGAGAATGAGAGAAAGCGTCCGAGAGAAAGACAAAGATAGAGAGAGATACACCGAGAGAGTGTGAGAGAGAGATAAAGGGTGTGAGAGAGTCGGAGAGGGAGTCAGATATAGAGGGAGACATAGATAGAGAGAGACGGTGAGAGAGACTGAGACAGTGATTGACTGAGAAAGGTACAGAAAGAGAAAGAGAAAGAGAGACAGAGTGAGAGGGAGAGTGAGAGAGAGACAGAGAGCGAGAGAGGGTGATCGAAATTGAGACAGAGAGAGATTTAGTGACATAGAGATAGAGAGAACGAGAGAGAGAGAGAGAGAGAGAGACAGAGTGTGAGAGCGACAGAGAGAGATACAGCGAGTGATGCTGACAGGCAGAGAGAGACAGAGATACAGAGACAGAGGTTGAGAGAGCGAGACAGTGAGAAAGAAAGAGAGAGAGAAAAGAGAGAGAGAGAGTGACACAGCGAGATGCAGAGTGAGTGAGACCGAAACAGAGAGTGACAGAGAGAGCGATGGAGAGACAGAGACAGAGACACAGAATGAGAGAGCGAGAGATAGAGGGACAGAGTGAGAGAGACAGTGAGATGGCGAGAGACAGATAGAGAGAGATATATAGCGAGAGAGATTGAGATAGAGAGAGACAGAGGGTCTAAGAGAGAGAGACATAGAGAGAGACAGAAAATGAGAGCGTGAGACAGAGATAGAGGGCGAGACAGAGAGGGATCCCGATAGAAATAGAGACAGAGAGAGTAAGAGTGGGACAGAGAGAGAGAATTTGTGAGAGAGAAAGACAGAGGGAGAGAGTGAGAGAGAGATATGCGGAGATAGAGAGAGACATAGAGAGATACAGAGAGAGATAGAGACAGAGAGAGTGAGCGTGAGCAGAGAGAGAGTGAGCGTGAGCAGAGAGAGAGTGACAGGGAGAGAGAGTGTGAGAGAGATTGCGTTAGGGAGAGAGACATAGTGAGAGAGAAATTCAGAGAGAGGGAGACAGACAGTGAGAGAAACACAGTGAGAAATTGACTGGGAGAGAGAGAAAAAAGAGGACGATACAGGGAGAGAGAGAGGCATAGAGTGTAAGAAAGTGAGATAAAGAGAGACGGAGAGACAGAGAGAGAGACATAGAGAGTGAGAGAGTGAGATAAAGAGAGACAGAGAGACAGAGAGTGGGAGACAGATACCGAGAGAGAAAGACAGAATGAAAGCGAGAGACAGAGATAGTGGGGCAGGCAGAGAACGATACAGAATGAGATAGAGACACATAGATTGAGAGTGGGACAGAGCGAGAAATCGAGGGATTTTGTGAGAGATAGAGAGAGAGAGAGACAGATAGGGAGATTCAGTTAGGGAGAGAGACAGGGTGAGAGAAATTCAGAAAGAGAAAGGCAGACAGTGAGGGAGACAGGAAGAAGGAGATAGTGTCAAAGAGAGAGAAAGAGACAGAGGGAGAGATATAAATGGAGAAAGAGAAAGATACATAGTGAGAGAGAAAGTAAACGAGAGCGATACAGAGAGAGAGAGAGAGAGAGAGAGACGGAGATTGAGAAAGTGAGACAGAATGAGAGCGAGACAGATAAAGAGAGGCAGACAGAGAGACATAGAGAAACAGAAGGGAGATAGAGATACAGAGAGCGAGATAGAGGTGCAGAGATAGAGAGACAGGGAGAGAGAGCGAGAGCGAGACAGAGAGAGAGCGACAGGAAGAGATATTCAGAAAGGGAGAGAGACAGAGTGAGAGAGAATTTCGAAGTGAGAGAGTGAGAGAGGTTGACAGATACAGAGAGAGAGAGGCAGATATGTTAAGCGACAGAAAGATAGACAGACTCAGATAGAAAGGCAGAGCGAGAGAGACATAGATAGAGACAGCGAGATTGAGATACAGGGAGAGGGAGAGAGAGATATAGAGAGAGAGATAGACAGAGAGGGATAGTGACAGAGAGAGAAATAACGTGAGAAAGAGAGACAGATGGAGATCGAGAGACGGAGGGCGAGAGAGATGCAGTGAGAGAGAGACAGAGACAGAGAGATAGACACAAGGAGGAGTTAACAATGAGTGAGATAATTTAGAGAGACATAAAGAGAGAGAGACATTGAGATAGAGACAAAGAGAGAGTGGTAGAGGGAGACAGATATAGAGAGGGAGATAGAGAGAAAGTTAGAGAGAAAGAAACTGAGAGAGAGAGAGTGAGAGAGATTTAGACAGAAAATGAGAGACCGAGAGAGATAGAGAGAGAGTGAGAGCCGGAGTTTATGTGATAGACAGCGAGACGGAGTGAGAGAGAGCTGGAGAGAGAGTGGCAGAGAGGGAGAGATTGAGAGAGAGAGAGGCAGAGATAGTGAGAGAGACAGAGAGAGCGAGAGAAACAGACAGGAACAGGTAGAGAGAGAGAGACAGAGGGAGATAAAGAGAGACAGAGAGGGACAGACTGGGAGAGAGACAGATAGAGAGTGACAGAGATGTAGAGAAAGACAGAGGAAGAGAGAGAGACAGAGAGTGAAATGGAGACAAAGCAAGAGAGGGATAGACATTCAGAGAGAGAGACACAGAGATACTGAGAGAGAGAGAGAGCGAGACGGAGTGATTGATAGTGTTACAGAGGGAGAGTGTGAGACAGCGGGAGAGAGAAAGAGAGAGAGATACAGAGTTGGAGAGATACAGAGTGAGAGATAGAGAGACAGAGCGAGGGAGACAGAGAGACAGAGAGAGACAGTGAGAAAGAGGAAGACAGAGAGAATGAGAGATATACAGAGAGAGAGAGAGAGACAGAAAGAGTGAGATACAGAAAGAGAGAAACAGAGAGACAGAGGCAGAGAGAGAGACAGTGAGAGAGAGAGACAGAGACAGAGACAGAGACATGGAGACAGAGAGAGAAAGAGAGACAGAGACATTGAGAGAGGCGGAGTGAGAGAGGGAGACAGAGAGTGGGAGGGACAGAGAGAAAGACATAGTGAGAAATAAAAAGAGAGAGAGGGAGAGAGAGAATGACAGATAAGGAGAGAGACGGAGAGTCAGAGAGAGTCAGAGAGAGGGAGAGAGTGTGAGATACAGAGAGCGAGAGAGAGAGAGAAAGAGAGAGTCAGAGACATAGAGAGAGAGCGAGACATAGTTAGAGAGACAGGAATAGGTATAGAGACATAGACAGCGAGAGGGACACAGAAATTGAGAGAGATATATAGACAGAATCAGAGAGATAGAAAGAGTCAGCGAGAAAGAGAGAGACAGAGCGAAAGAGATAGAGAGACAGAGTGAGAGGGACAGCGAGTGAGAGGGACAGCGAGTGAGAGTGGCGGAGAGTCAGAGAGAGAGAGCGAGAGAGGCAAAGAGAAATAGAAAGACAGGAAGAGAGAAACTGAGTGAGAGGGAGACAGTAAAAAGGAGGGAGTTATAGAGAGAAATAGAGAGGGCGAGTAAGTGACAGACAAATACAGAGAGAGAAAGACAGAGAGAGAAACAGGGAGAGTGAGATAGAGATACATTGGAAAAAAGAGTGACTGAGAGAGAGACAGAGAGAGTGACAGAGATAGAGAGTGAGACAGAGGGAGAGATACAAAGTGAGAGAGAGACAGAGAGAGAGGAAGAGAGAGAGAGAGGGACAGATAGACGGAGGGAGACAGACAGACAGAGGGAGAGAGACAGAGAGAGAAACAGAGACAGAGAGAGCCAGAGAGAGACAGAGAGTGAGTGAGAGATATTGATAGAGAAAACCAGAAATACTTAGCGAGAGACAGAAAAAGAGAGAGAGACTCAGAGATATTGAGAGAAATAGAGACAGAGATATAGATACAGAGAGAGTGAGACTCAGTGGGATAAACAGAGAGTGAGATTCAGAGAGAGACAGAGAGACAGAGATAAGCAGGAGATATAGAGAGACAAGTAGAAGAAGATCTAGAGACAGAGAGATTGAGAAAAACACAGAGAGAGAGAGACAAAGAGAGAGAGAGAGAGAGAGAGAGAGAGAGAGACAGAGAGAAAGACAGAGAGGGAGATAAAGAGAGAAAATGAGGGAGAGAGAGCGAGACAGGGAGAGACTTAGAGGGAGAGGGAGAGTGAGACTGAGAGAGAGAGAGAAATAAAGGGCGAGCGAGAAAGAGGGGCAGTGAGAGAGATACAGAGGGAGGGAGAGATAGACAGAGAAAGAGAGTGAGTTAGAGAGACAGATACAGAGATATATATATATACAGAGAGTGAGAGACAGAGACAGATAGAGACAGAGAGAGACAGAGACAGAGAGATAGAGGGAGTTAGAGAGAGATTATCAGAGAGATCGTGAGATACAGATGTGGCGAGAGAGACAAAGAGAGAGATAGACAGAGAGGGTTCGAGTGAAAGGGAGAGACAGACATAGATATAGAGACACAGAGTCAGAGAGCGAGCGACAGCGGGAGAGACTTAAAGAGAGAGGGTGAGAGAGACAGATAGTGATAGCTTCAGAAAGAGAGAGAGATGGAGAGAAATGGAGAGCGAGACAGTGAGAGACAGCGAGAGAGAGAGAGACATAGAGAGAGAGACAAAAGAGAGACACAGAGAGAGTAGACTGAGATATGCAGAGGGAGATAGAGAGACGGAGACAGAGCGATGGACAGAAAGATACGGAGTGATATGGAGGCAGAGAGAGAGACAGAGTGATAGAGATAATAGAGACAGAGAAGGAATGCTAGAGATAAAGAGAGAGAGACAGAATGTGGGAAACGGAGTTCGAGAAATACACAGAGAGACAGACAGAGAGATTGTTAGTAAGGTAGATAGACGGTGAGAGATATAGAGCGACAAAGAGAGAGACAGTGAGATAGAGATACGGGGATAGATAGAGGGACAGACATTAGCACATAGAAAGAGAGACAGAGGCAGAGCGAGGGAGAGACAGAGAGAGAGGCAGAGCGAGAGACATAGAGAGATATATAAAGCGAATGAGAGAGGGAGAGACAGAAAGACAATGAGAAACTGAGTCATAGGGAGAGAGAGAGAGAGACAGAGAGATAGATGGACAGAGCATGAGAGAGACAGAGAATGAGCGAGAGACAGAGAGAGACAGTTTGAGACACACAGAGAGAGGCAGAGGAAAGATAGAAAGGGAGACAAAGAGGGAGACCGACACAGAGAGAGAGACAGCTAAAGAAAGACTTAGACAGAGACAGAGATAGAGATTGAGAGAAAGATAGAGATATAGATATAGAGAGACAGAGGGAGAAAGCGAGGGAGAGGAAGAGTGTGAGAGAGATTAAGACGGAGAGGGAGAGTGTGTGCGAGAGAGAGAGAATAAGAGACGGAGATGCAGAGAAACGGACAGAGAGAGAGAGAGAAAGAGTGTGAGAGACAGAGAGATAGAGAAGGAGAGCGAGAATGTAAGAGATATAAAGAAAGGCAGTTAGAGAGTGAGAGAGAGACAGTCAGAGACAGAGAGACAGAGAAATAGTTTAACAGAGAGAGATAGTGAGACAGAAACAGATAGATACAGAGAGAGAGAAAGATAGACAGATGTAGATATGGAGACAGAGAACGAGAATGGGACAGGTAGTGAGAGTTATTGAGAGAGATTGAGTGACAGAGAGATTGAGAGATACAGAGAGATAGATGTTAGACAGAGATTGATACAGAGACAGCGAGAGATAGAATGAGAGAGATGCAGGTAGAGAGATACAGAGATAGTGAGAGTGACGAAGAAGGAGAGACAGAGAGAGAGCGAGAAGGGGGGGGAGACAGAGATAGGGAGAGACGGATAGAGATAGACAGAGAGACAGAGAGAGAGATTGAGATAGAGAGAGAGTGTGTGAGATGGTGTGAGAGAGACTGAGAGGGAGAGAGATAGTGAGAGAGGGAGCGAGAGAGAGAGAGACAGAGAAATGTAGAGGCAGAGAGAACGAGACAGAGATAGAGAAAGAGAGGGAGAGCGAGAATTACAGAAAGAGATAGAGAGAAACAGAAAGATAGACACACACACATAGAGAGTGCTTCAGAGAGATAGAGAAAGCGAGAGAGAGAGAACGAGAGAGAGAGAGTGACGGGGAGAGACAGTGGAGTGGAAGAGACAGTGAAAGAGACAGACGGAGAGAGAGACAGACAGATAGAATGACAGAGACATTGATATAGAGATCGACCGACAGAGAGAGAGTGACAGACAGACATAGAAATCCAGAGAGAGAAACAGAGAGATAGACGGAGAGAGAGAGACGGGAGATACAGTGAGAGAGATAGAGAGAGATTTATACCGATAGAGAGACAGAAAGAGAAAGAGTTAGAGAGAAAGAGTCTTATAGAGAGACAGAGAGAGACAGAGATAGAGAGAGTGAGGGAGCTACGGAGAGATTTAGAGAGAAACAGGGAGAGAGATTGAGAGAGACAGATAGATAGAGAGACAGAGAGGGAGACATAGAGAGAGAGACAGAGAGAGAGACACAGAGAGAGTCAGAGAGATAGACAGACAGAGACGGTAAGTGAGAGACATATATTGACAGAGAGATAGAGATAGGGACATAATGATAGTGAGACAGAGATAGATAGTGAGAGACAGATAGAGAGAAATGGAGAGGGAATATTAGAGAGAGACAGAGAGGAGAGAAACAGAGAGATAGGAAATGAAAGAGATAGGGAGAGGGAGAGAGAGAGACACAGATAGGGGCGGAGAAAGAGAGTGACAGAGAAAAAGAGACAAAAAGAATGAGAGCAACAAAGAAAGAACGAGAAAGATTCAGAGATAGAGAGATAGGAAGAAAGAGGAGGAATGATAGAGAGAGACAGAGAGGAGAGAGTGAGAGAGAGAGGAAGCAACAGAGAGTGAGAGAGAGAGAGTCAGAGAGAAACAGAGATTGAGGAGGAGAGATAAAGATATAGATTGAGTGCGAGTGAGAGGCAGAGAGAGGGAGAAAGCGAGACAGCGAGATTGAGAATGAGACAAAAAGAGAGGTAGAGACAGACATTTATTGAAAGTGCGATAAATAGATAGAGACAGTTACTGAGAAATAGAGAGGGAGTGATAGAGAGAGAGACAGCGAGTAGAGAGACAAAAAGAGAGGAAGAAACAGAAAGAGAGAGACACAGAGAGAGAGACAGAGAGTGAGCGACAGAAAGAGTGAGAGAAACATAGAGAGAGACAGAGAGACTGACCCAGAGAGAGATAGAGAGGGAGGCTGTGTGATAGAGAGAGAGACACGGAGAGAGAGATAGAGACAGAGAGACAGGGAATCAGAGAGAGATAGAGACCGAGAGAGAGATTCAGAGAGAGACAGAGAGACAGAGAGTGACAGAAAGAGTGAGAGAGAGGCAGTCAGAGGGCGAGAGTGAGCCAGAGACAGAGAGAATGAGAGAGTGGCAGTTAGATAGAGAGACTGAGAGAGACAGAGGGAGAAAGACAGAGAGAGAGGGAAACAGTGAGAGTGTGAGACAGAGAGAGAGATAGATAGAGAGTCAGAGAGAGACAGACGGAGACAGTACGAGAGAGACATAGACTGACAGAGAGATAGAGATAGAGACAGAAGCACAGTGAGATAGAGATACATAGAGCGAGAAAGAGAGTGAGAGACAGAAAGAATGAGAGGAACAGCGTCAGAGAGAGATACAGCGATAGAGAAACAGAGAGAGGCATAGATATTAAGGGAGAGTTACAGAAAGTGAGAGAGACAGACGGCTAGAGACTGAGAGAAGGAGTCAGCGAGAGAGAGAAATAAAGAGTGCGAGATAGAGGGAGACAGAGACAGAGAGATAGATTGACATAAAGAGGGAGAGAATTTGAAAGAGACAGGGATAGAGAGATGGAGAGAGAGAGAGTAAGAGGGAGAAAAACAGAGAGAGAGTGAGAGTGATATTGGTAGAGAGAGAGACAGAGAGAGAGAGACACAGAGTTTGAGGGGGACAGAGAGAGAGATAGAGACAGAGAGAAAGAGAAATACAGAGAGTGAGACAGAGATCACCCAAAAAATGGAAACAGATAAAGTCAGAGACACAGAGACAGACAGATAGATGTAGAGAGAAAGTCGGACAGTGAGAGTGAGTGAGATAGATAGAGAGAGAGACATATAGAATCAGAGTGTGATATAGCCAGAGATGGAGAAAGACAGGGAGAGAGTGAGAGCAGATTGAGAGGGAGACAGAGAGAAACATAGAGAGAGAGAGTGAGACTGCGATAAAGACAAAAATAGTGTTAGAGAAAGACAAAGAAATAGCGTCAGAGAGAGATACAGAGTGAGAGAGAGACAGAGAGATAGACAGAGAGACAGAGAGAGTGGGAGACAGAGAGACAAAGTGGAAGAGAGAGACAGAGAGAGACATAGACAGATGGGGAGTGAGAGACAGAGAGAGACAGGGAGAAAGACAGATAGTGAGAGAGAGACGGGGAGAAATAGAGGGACAGAGATAGATAGAGACAGAGAGAGAGAAAGACAGATAGAGATACAGAGAGGGGAGAGAGAGGAGAGATAGTGAGAGATAGAGAGACAGAGAGAGAGACACAGAGTGAAGGGTGACAGAGAAAGAGAGAGATAGAGTGATAGAGAGATACAGTGAAAGAATGTAAGAGGGATTGACAGAAACAGAGTTTGAGAAAGAGACTGAGTGAGACAGAGACGGAGAGAGAGCGTCAGAGATAGAGAGAGAGAGACAGAGAGCAATAAATAGTGAGACAGAAAGAGTTAGAGCCAGGGAGAGACAGAAAGTGAGATAGAGCGAGCGACAGAGAAGGCGAAAGAAAGAGATATCCAGAGAATCAGCGAGAGAGAGAGAGACAGATTGAGAGAGAGGGAGAGCTAAGGAGAGACAGAGATACGGGGAGAGAGACAGGTAGAGATACAAATACAGAGAGAGAGAGAGACAGAGAGTGAGAGAAATACATTGAGTGAGAAAGACAGAATGAGAGGGACAGAGAGATTGAGAGAGACAGAGAGATATAGAGAGGGACAGAGACAGAGAAATTGGGAGACCGATAGAGATAGAGAGACAGAAACAGTGAAGACAGTGCGTGAGAGAGACAGTGAGAGAGAGACTGAGAAATATTGTGAGAGAGAGTGTGTGAAAGAGAAACGGATAGATAGAGAGAGAGAGAAAGAGAGAGAGAGAGAGTGAGAGAGAGTGACAGATAGAAAGATACAGGGACAGAGGGAGAGAGAGAAAGAGAGACAGATAGAGACAGAGGGAGAGAGATACCGAGACAGAGAGTGACAGTGAGAGGGAGACCGAGAGACTGGCAGAGAGACAGAGACAGAAAGATATTGAGAGAAAAAGAAACAGAGGGATAGAGAGAGTGAGATAGAGACAGAAACGTGTGTAGAGTGAGAGAGATATTGAGAGAAAAAAGAGAGAGTGAGGGAGACAGAGACAGATGGAAACAGAGAAAGAGAGAAAGCGACAGACGGAGAGAAAGACAGAGAGAGGGACAAAGAGAGATAGCGACAGATAGATGGAGACAAAGAGAGAGAGTGAGGAAGACAGAGAGACACAGAGATACAGAGAGAGAGAAAGAGACAGAGAGAGATATACAGAGAGAGAGAGTGACAGATAGCGAGATAGGGAGTGATAGCGAGAAAGAGAAAGAGAGAGAGTGAGAGAGAGAGAGATAGACATGGAGTTATATAGACAGAGAGAGTGAGATAGAGACAGATAAATGGATAGACTGAGAGAGTGCGAGAGAGAGAGATTTAGAAAGATAGAGAAAGATAGTCAGAAGGATCGCGAGTGTAGCCGACAGTGTGACACACAAAAAGATAGAGTCAGAGAGAGACAGAGAGTGAGACAGAGTGTGAGAGACAGAGATAGACAGAGGGGAACAGAGATGGAGAGAGAGACAGTGAGGGAGAGAAAGATAGAAATAGATAGAAAGATAGAGATAGGGAGAAGCATATAGCGAAAAAGAGAGAGAGATAGAGACACAGAGATTGAGTGAGACAGAGGGGGATAGAGAGATACACCGACAGAGAGAGAAAGAGTCAGAGAGAGCGATAGAGAGAAAGCGAGATCGTAAGTCAAAGAGAGGGTGAGAGAGATATCTAGAGAGAGACGGAGCGAGAGAGAGACAGAGTGAGAGAGACAGGGAGAGAAAGACAGAGAGAGATAGAGACAGAGAGAGAGATTGAGATAGAGAGAGATATTCTTATAGGGAGAGAGACAAAGAGAGAGGGAGTCATAGAGAGAGGCAGATAGAGAGAGTAAGAGAGAGAGCGAGTTAGAGAGAGAGAGACTGAGAGATAGATTCAGAGATATTGATTGAGAAATTGTGAGAGTGGGATACAGAGTGAGAGCGAGAGTCATAGAGAGAAAGGCAGAGAGATACAGATAGAGAGAAATAGATAGAGGGTGACAAAGTGAGACATAGAGAGAGACAGAGATAGAGACTGATAGAGAGTGGCAGATAGAGAGAGACAGTTAGATTCAGAGAAGGAGAGAGTAAGAGTGAAAGAGGGAGAGACAGAGAGAGCGAGATAGAGACAGAGTGAAAGATAGTGGCAGAAAGAGAGTCGGAGAGAGGCAGAGAGAGACAGGTGAAGAGTCACAGAGAGAAATTCAGTGATAGAGAGAGAGATTGAGAGCGAAAGAGAGAGATTCAATGAGAGAGCTCGAGACAGAAAGAGATAAAGAGACAAAGAGAAAGAGATATATAGAGAGTGAGAGACAGAGAGAGAGAAACAGGGGGAGAGACAGAGAGAGACAGATATAGAGGAGGGAGTCAGATAGATAGAGAGAATCAGAGAGATAGAGAGAGTCAGAAAGTGAGAGACAGATTGAGGTAGAAACAGAGAAACAGAGAGAAAGGGAGATAGAGCGAGGGAGTGACAGAGAGAGATATACAGGGAGAGAGATAGAGGGAGAGAGAGATACAGAGAGAGACAGAGATGGAGAGAGAGAGAGAGACAGAGAGAGGGACTCAGAGAGAGCGAGAGAGACGAAGAGAGAGATACCGAGAGACAGAATGAGAGATACATTCAGATAGAGAAAGACAGATAGAGAGATAGGCATCGATAGAGCGAGAGACAGAGAGAGAGAATGATAGAGAGATGGACAGAGAGCGAGAGAGGGACAGAGGGATGGAGAGAGGGAGAGATTGAGAGAGAAAGAGAGAGAGATATATATATTGGAAGAGACACAGAGAAATATTGACAGACAGAGAGAGTTAGACAGAGAGTGTGATTGGGAGTGAGGGAGTGACAGAGAAAGAGACCTGGAAGTGAGAAAGACTCAGTCAGTGGGAGACGGAGAGGGTACGATATAGAGAGACAGAGAGTGAGTGAGAGGAGACAGAGGATGAGTGTGAGACAGCAAGATAGAGAGAAGTAGAAAAGGAGAGGCAGAGAGATTGAGTGATACAGCGAGACAGAGAGAGACAGAAACAATGAGAGACAGAGAGACAGTGAGGGAGAGCGATAGATTGATACAGACAGACAGAGAGAAGGAGACAAGAGAGAAGGAGAGACAGTGAGAGACACAGACAGAAAGAGAGAGATTGAGAGACAGAGTGCAAGATATAGACAGAGAGAGAGACAGAAAGATAGATAGTGACAGAGAGAGATACAGTGTGAGAGTGTGAGATACATAGGGCGACAGTGACACAGATGGAGAGACTGAGCGAGAGAGAGAGATAGAGAATTTCAGAGAAAAAGGGAGACAGAGTGAGAGAGTGAGAGAAAGAGAGAGTCAAAGGTAGCGAGATAGAGACAGAGAGCGAGAGAGAGGAAGAGAGAGTGAGAGACAGAGATAGAGAGACAGAGAGAGAATGATATTGAGAGAGGTAAAGAGAGAGAGGGAGACACAGTCGGTGATGTACAAAGAGAGAGAGACAGAATGATATACAGAGAGAGATAAACGGAGACAGAGATAGTGATAGATAGATACGGAGAGATATAGCGAGTCAGACAGTGAGAGACAGAGTGAGATACAGAGAGAGAGACAGAGAGAGATACAGAGAGAAAGAGATACGGACAGAGATAGACAGAAATAGAGAGAGAAACAGTGAGAGGGGGAGTCATGAGAGCGAGAAAGGGACAGAGATAGACACTGAGAGACAGAGAGAGATAGAGAAAGACATAAAGAGCGAGAGAGAGACAGAGAGAGCCGGAGACAGACAGAGAGAGAGGGACAGCAGGAAAGAAATTGAGCGAGAGCGAGACAGAGAAAGAGAGAGTGAGAGAGAGACAACTAGAGAGATAGACATAGATAGAGAGAGTCAGAGAGTGACATACAGAGAAAGGAAGGGACAGAGAAACAGAGTAAAAGGGAGACTGAGAGAGAAAAACATGGAGAGAACGAGAGACAGAGAGACTGAGAGTGACTGAGAGAGATTCAGAGAGAGAGAGTGAGAGAGGGAGAGATAGAAATATAAAGACAGATAAAGAGAGAGATATCGAGTCACGAGAGTTAGAGAGAGACAGAGATAGGGAGTGAGAGACAGAGAGAGAGATACAGAGAGAGATAAACAGAGACAGGAAGAGAGAGAGAGAGACAGAGAGAGAGTGACAGTGATAGGGAGACAGAACGTGAGGGAGAGACAGAGATATTGATTGAGAGATTGTTAGAGAGATACAGAGAGAGCTAGAGTCAGAAAGAGAGAGGCAGAGAGATACAGAGAGAGAGAAAGAGAGAGTGTGACAGAGAGAGATGGAGAGAGAAAGACAGAGATAGAGACTGATAGACGGAGGCAGATAGAGAGACAGATAGATTAAAAGGAGAGGAAAAGAAAGAAAGAGAGAGAGAGAGAGAGAGAGAGAGAGAGAGAGAGAGACAAAGAGAGCGAGATAGAGTCAGAGAGATAGAGAGAGTCAGAAAGAGAGTCAGAGAGAGAGACAGAGAGAGAGAGAGACAAAGATTGAGGGACAGAGAGAGAGACAGAAATATAGATGGTGACAGAGAGAGATACAGTGTGAGAGTGTGAGAGACATAGAGCGACAGGGACACAGATAGAGAGACTGAGCGAGATGGAGATAGAAAATTTCAGAGATATAGGGGGACGGAGTGAGAGAGCGATGGAGAGAGAGAGACAGAGGGAGAGAGACAGAGAGAGAGATTGAGAGACAGAGTGCGAGATTTAGATAGAAAGAGAGTGAAAGATAGATATATAGACAGAGAGAGCGAGGGATAGATAGGGGGAGAGGGTGAAACACATAGAGAGAGAGACATTGTGTGTGAGAGAGAGACAGTGAGAGAGAGAGAGAGACCGAGAGAGAGAGCTACAGAGAAAGAGAGAAAGAAAGAGAATTAGAGAGAGACAGAGATAGAGAGACAGGGAGAGAGACAGAGAATGAGATAGCGACAGAGGTAGAGAGAGCGAAAGACAGATAGAGAGAGCGTCAGAGCGAAAGAGAGAGAGACAGAAATTGCTAGTGTGACAGAGAGATAGTGAGAGACAGATGAACAGAGAGAGAGAGACAGAGAAAGTGAGAGTTTGAGAGAGACAGATAGAGAGAGAGTGAGTGAGTGAGAGAAATAGAGAAAGATACATAGAGAGAGAGTTAGGGGGAGTGAGGGACAGAGTGATAGAGAGACAGAGAGCGAGACAGACAGAGAGGAGAACAGAGAGAGGAAGACAGACAGAGAGATAGAAACACACAGAGGGAGAGTAAGAGAAAGAGACAGAGAGAAAGCCAGAGACAGAGATAAAGTCAGAGAGAGAGAAAGACAGAGAGTGGGAGGGCGACAGTGATAGAGAGAATGTGAGACAAAGAGAGATATGGGTACAGAGAGGTCGAGAGCGACAGAACTAGTGAGGGAGAGAGAGTGATGGAGAGAGTGAGAGAGACATAGAGAATGACAGAGAAACAGAGATAGAGAAAGATAGTGAGAGAGTGGGATACGTAGAGAGAGAGAGACAGAGTGAGATAAACTGAGAGAGAAAGAGATAGTGAGCGACAGAGAGAGTGAGAGACAGAGAGATAGAGAGGCAGCAAAAGAGAGAGAGACAGAAAGTGAGAGGGAGATACAGAGAGAGAGATAGCGAGAGATATAGAGTAACAGTGTGAGAGGGAGAGAGACAAAGAGATTGAGATACAGAGGGCGGGAGAGAGACAGATAGAGAAACAGAGAGGGAAAGACAGAGATTGATAGAAAGACAGAGATTGTGAGGGCGACAGAGATAGAGAGAATGAGACAAACAGAGAGAGAGACGAAGTGAGAGAGAGCGCAGAGCGAGAGAGAGAGAGAGAGAGAGAGAGAGAGAGAGACAGAAATGGGGAGTGTTTCAGAGAGATAGAGGGAGACAGAGAAACAGAAAGAGAGAGAGATTTACATAAAGAGAGGGAGAGATAGAGAGATACAGGGAGAGAGAGACAGAAAGAGAGAAACAGGGATAGAGAGGGAGATACAGAGAGAGAGATATTCATAGTTGGAGTGTGAGACAGATCGTGAGATACATAGTGAAAGAGTGAGATCCAGAGCGATTGAGAGAGAGAGATTGAAAGATAGGGAGAAATAGATGGAGAGTGACACAGATAGAGAGATAAAGAGACAGAGAGAGAATGAGAGAAAGCGACAGCGAGAGAAAGAGCGGGAGAGACATAAAGAGAGAAAAAATCAGAGATAAAACAAGACAATGAAATAGACACAGGGAGAGAGAGGGGGAGACAGAGAGAGTGAGAAACAGAGACAGAGACAGAGAGAGCAAGTGGCAGAGAAAGAAAGGGACAGAGAGGGAGTGTGAGACAGAGAGAGAGTTTGAGACAGATAGAGTGATACAAGGAGTGCAAGATAGATACTGAGAGAGAAAGACAGAGATAGAAAGACAAAGAGAGAGTGTCGGAGTGAGGGAAAAGCAGAGAGAGTGATTCGGAGGAGAGAGTGAGAGACAGAAGGAAATAGAAAGACATAGAGACAGAGACTTAGAGAGACAGATTGATAAAAAGAGAGAGAGAGTGTGTGTGTGAGAGATATATAGACAGAGAGAGAAAGGAAGACAGAGAGAGATAAAGACAGAGAGAGAGGCAGTGAGAGTGTGACAGTTTGAAATAGAGAGACAGAGATATAGAGGCAGAGATACAGAGATACAGAGATAGTGAGAGTGAGAATCAGAGAGATAGAGTGTCAGAGAGGGAGACAGAAGTGGAGAGAGAAATAGAGAGAAATACTGAGAGGGATACACAGACAGAAGGGGCTATAGAGTGAGAAAGAGGGAGACAGAGAGAGACAGAGAGCGAGAGAGACAGAGAGAGATAGAGAGAGGGGGAGAGACAGAGAGATAGAAACACAGAGAGAGAGAGTAAGCGAGAGAGACAGAGAAAGAGGGAGAGACAGAGAGAGACAGACAGAGAGGGCGAGATAGACAGTTAAAGAGGGAGAGAGAGAGAGAGAGAGAGGGAAAGAGAGAGAGACTGACGGAGAGTGATAAGGAGCGACAGAGAGTGAGGGAGACAAAGAGAAATAGACAGATAGGGAGAGCGAGACAGAGACAGAGTGACAAAGATATAGGGAGACACAGGGCGAGAGCCAGACAGAGAGGGAGAGTCAGAGAGAGATAAAGACAGAGAGACAGCGGTAGTGACAGAGAGAGAGAAATAAATGTAGAGAGAGACAGTGAGAGGGAAAGAGACATAAAGAGAGCGACGGAGAGAGTCAGACAGTGACGGAGGGTCAGAGAGAAAGAAATACGGAGAATGATAGAGAGATTGAAAGAAAGAGAAAAATCAACGAAGACAGATAGAGAGAAAGACATAGAATTATAGAGAGACAGAGATTGACAGGGATTGAGGGAGACGGGGAGAGAGAGGTACAGAGATAGGGCGACAGAGAGAGAGCAGGAGATCCATGGAGAGAGAGAGTGACCGGGAGATAGAGAGAGACAGAGAAACAGAGAGAGATGTTGAGAGACAGAGAGAGAAAAAACTAGAGAGAGAGAGAGAGAGAGACAGAGAGATAGAGGGAGGGAGAGACAGAGAGAAAGAGAGCCAGAGACAGTGACACACACAGAGAGAAAGAGAGACAGAGATAGATAATGACAACGAGAGAGCGAATCGGAGAGTTAGAGAGAGATATATAGAGATAAGGAAATAGAGAGCATCAGAGAGAGGGACACACAGAGAGAGAGAGATACAGAGACAGAGAGAGACAGAGAAGGAGGGACAGAGAGAGAAGGACAGGGAGAGAGAGACACAGAGGAAGAGCGGGATACAGAAATGGAGAGAGACAGAGAGCGAGCGAGAGAGATTGAGAGAGGGATATATAGAGAGAGAGAGACAGAGAGAGGGAGAGAAACAGAGAGAGAGAGATTCAAAGACAGATAAAAATAGATAGAGAGAGAGAGATTCAAAGACAGAGAAAAATTGAGAGAGGGAGACTGAGAGAGAGAGAGAAACAAAGAGACAGTGACAGACAGAGAGAGAAACAGATACAGAAAGAAAGTGAGGGAGAGATTGACAGAGAAAGAGAAGAAGATAGGGGGGTGCAGGGGGAGACAAGGAGTAAGAGATTTAGAGATAGAGAGAGACACACAGAGAGAGACACAGAGTTTTTGAGAGAGTGAGAGCGAGAGCGACAAAGGGACTAATGGCGAGAGAGAAAGGGAGGCAGAGAAAGACACAGAGAAAATGAGACAGAGAGACAGATAGTGAGAGAAAGATTGATAGAGTGAGGGAGAGGAGGCAGAGAGAGTGAGATGAATACATAGAGCTAGAGAGTGACAGAGATAGAGGGAGACAGAGTGAGATCGAGACAGAGAGAGATAGAGAGAGAGAGACAGTGAGATAGAGAGAGATAGAGAGAGACTGACAAGGAGAGAGACAGAGTGAGAGTTAGAGAGAGACATAAAGAGAGAGTGAGATGGAGAGAAACGGGGAGTGAGAGCGAGAGACAGAGAGAGAGAGATGGAGGCAGAGATATGAAGACAGAGAGAATATGAGAGAGAGAGAAAGAGGGAGACACAGAGACACAGAGAGACGTCGAGGCAGACAGAGAGTGAGAGAGAGAGACTTACAGAGAGAGACAGAGACCGAGATAATGAGGTAGATAGAGAGATAGAAATACAGGAAGAGAGACAGAGAGAGATTGAGAGTGAGACAGAGAGAGACAGACAGAGACAGAGAGAGAGACAGGGAGGGAGAGAGAAACAGGGAAAGGAAGAAAGATACGGAGAGAGAGAGAGAGAGAGAGAGCGACAAAGAGAGAGATAGGGAGAGAGAGAGAGATAGAAGGAGTCAGAGAAATCGAGAGGAAAAGACAAAGAGAGAGATAGAGTCAGTGAGAATGAGAGATAAAGCGACAGAAAGAGACAGATAGAAACTGAGAGAGGTTGGGAGGGAGACAGAGAGAGAGGAGACAGGGAGAGTGAGGGACAGAGAGATAGAGAGAGACAGATTGAGACTGTGAGATTTAAAGTGCGAGAGAGAGAAACAGAGGGAGATTGATTGTGTGTGTGAGAGAAAGAGAGACAGAGATAGAATGACACAGGGTGTGAGGGAGAGTGACAGATAGACAGAGATAAAGAGGGACAGAGAGTCAAATAGAGAGAAAGACAGTTAGAAAGATGGAGTGATAGGGAAGCAGAGAGAGACAGATAGAGAGAGTGTGAGGGAGAGAGAAAGACAGAGAGAAAGAAAGAGATAAAGATAGAGACAGAGGGACAGTGAGACAGATATAAATAGTCAGAGGAAGGCGACAGAGAGAGAGCGGAGACAGTGAGAGTGACACATAGAGAGAGAGAGACAGAGTAGGACAGTGAGAGAAAGAGTGTGGCAGATAGAGACGGAGAGAGATTGAGTGAGTTAGAGAGAGATATGGATAGAAAGACACAGGGCGAGAAAGAGAGAGTGAAATATAGACAGAGAGTAATAGGGAGACAGAGAGAGACAGGGAGAGAGACAGTGAGAGAGAAAGAGTGAGAGAGAATCAGAGAGATAGAGAGAGACAGAGGGAGAGAGAAACAGAGACAGGGAGAGACATAGAGAGAGAGAGGGACTGATACAGTGAGAGAGAGAGACAGAGAGATTTTTAAAGGGAGAGAGAGTCAGTGAGAGTTAGAGTCAGAGAGTGAGGTAGTCAGAGAGAAAGTGAGTTACGTAGAGAGAAAGAGAGACAGAGAGAGACAGAGAGCGAGAGAAACAGAGAGAGCGAGCGAGTTACTGATGGAGTGTGAGAGACTGAGAGAGACAGAGGAGACAGAGATAGAGAGAGTGACATATATAGAGGAAGACATAGATAGAGAGACAGAGACGGAGCAGATGTGATAGATTGAGAAAGAGACAGAGAGAGAGAGACAGGGAGACAGAGTGTCAGCGAAAGCGAGAGCGAGAGACAGAGTGAGAGAGAGAGAGAGACAGAGTGTGAGATACAGATAGACAAAGAGAAAGTGAGACAGAGAGAGACAGAGAAAGACCGACAGAGAGAGAGTGTGATAGAGCGAGGGAGAGGAATTTTGTGGGAGATACACAGAGGGAGAGAGAGAGGGAGACAGACAGAGAGTGAGTGAGAGACAGAGAGAGCGGGAGACAGAGAGAGCGACAGAGGTAGAGTGACAGAGACAGAGATATGCAGGGAGAGAGACAGAAAGTCAGAGAGAGAGCGATAAAGAGAGATACATAGAGACAGAGAGATCGGGAGAGAGACAGAATGGGAGAGAAAGAGATAAAGAGATAAACGGAGAGAGAGAGAGAAACAGAGAGATAGAGACAGCTTGGGAGACAGAGAGAAACGCATAGAGAGAGAGCGAGTATCAGATAGAGACAGAATGATAAAGAATGAGTGGAACAGAGAGAGAGAAAAAGAAAGATAGAGACAGAGAGAGACAGAGGTAGAAAGAGAGAGAGAGTGAGAGAGGAGAGTGAGAGAGAGACAGAGACAGAGTAGGCGACAGTTGGCGGGAAACAGAGGGAAAGAGACAAACAGATAGAGACAGAAACAAAGAGAGAGGGGAGACAGTGAAATTGAGAGAGACAGAGAGAGCGATAGTGAGAGTCAGAAAGAGAGAGGGAGCCAGAGAGAGAGAAACAGATAGAGATAGAGACTGAGAGGGAGAGAAAGAGAGAAAAGGAGAGAGTCAGAGGCAGAAAGACAGAGAGCGGACATAGAGAAACAGATAGAGAGAGAGATACAAACAGAGACGGATTGAGACACAGTGAGAGAAAGAGAAAGAGGGAAAGAGAGAGCGAGTGAAAGAGACAGAGAGAAAGAGACAGAAATTGAGAGACAGGGATAGAGAGACCGTGAGGGATAGACAGAGATAGAGGGGGGAGACAGAGAGAGAGAGAGACAGAGAGAGCGGGGGAGAGGGGGAGACAGAGTGAGAGGGAGACAGATAGAGATTATGACAGAATATAAGAGAGAGGGAGATATGGAGAGGGAGAGAGTGAGAGAGTGTGAGAGACAGAGAGAGAGGGACAGAGAGGGAGAGTCAATAAATGTGAGAGAGAAAGAGAGAGGAGACAGAGAGAGAAACAGAAAGATGGAGAGACAGTTAAATAGAGAGAGACAGATAGAGGGAGAGATACGGATAGAGACGGAGAGCAATTGAGAGAGTGCGAGAGGGAGACCGTGGTATGGAGAGACAGGGTGAGAGAGAGTGAGAATCAGATAGAGAAAGAGACAGAGAAAGCGGGACAGGCAGTGAGACAGAGAGTGCAAGACAGAGACAGTGAGAGCGAGACGGAGATAGGGAGAGAGAAACACAGATAAAGAGAGAGATAGATATAGAGTGAGTGACAGAAAGAGCGAGACTGATATATAAAGAAATATACCGAGAGAGACAGAGAGAGTGAGAGAGTGAGAGAGAAAGAGTGACAGAGAGAGAATGAAACAGAGAGTGAGAGACGGAGAGCGAGACAGAGAGATGGAGAGACAGAGCGATAGAGACCGAGAGATAGACGAAGAGACAGGGAGAGACGGAGAGAGAAACAGTGAGAGAGCGAGATGCAGACACAGATAGAGAGACAGGCAGAGAGAAATACAGAGAGATAGAGAGAGAAAGAGCGACGGAAAGAGTGAGAGACAGAAAGAGAGTGAGAGACAGAGAAAGAAAGAGTGATGGACAGAGAGAGAGTGAGTGATTGTGGGTGAGAAAGACAGAGAGATACAGATAGTGAGAGGGAGCAACAGTGGCAGAGAAAGAGGCAGAGAAAGAGAGAGCCAGTGAGTGATAGAGGCAGAGGGAGAGAGAGAGGGTCAGGGAGAGAGAGTCAGAGAGAGAGACATAGAGACTGATAGAGGGAGACAGAAAGAGGGAGACAGGGAAGGAGATCGAGACAAAGAGAGAGGGGCACAGAGAAAAAGATAAATAGAGATAGAGAGACGGAGAGAGATAGAGAGAGTGAGACAGAGAGAGTGTTAGAGAGAGAGAGAGCGAGCGACAGAGAGAGAGAGTGAGTCAGACAGAGGAAAAGAGTCAGTGAGAGTGAGAGAGATTGAGAGGTAGACAGAATAAGAGGGAGGGACAGATAGAGAGTCTGCGAGAGGGACAGAGATACAAAGAGAGAGCGAGACAGAGCGAGAGAGTGAGACAGTTAGAGAGAGACAGAGAGGTAGAAAGAGAAAGGGAGTTAGAGAGAGAGGGGGACAGAGAGGAAGGAAGAAAGAGACGGATACAGAGAGAGACAGAGACAGAGAGATACAGCGAGAAAGATAGACAGAGAGGGAGAGAGAGAGATAGACAGAGATAGAGACAGACAGAAATAGTTGCAGAAAGAGAGAGAGATTGAGAAAGTGTGGGTGGGAGAGACATAGATAGATAGAGGCGGAGATAGAGAAAGACAGAGAGAGAGAAAGACAGAGCGAGAGAGAGTGATAGATTGAAAGAGAAACAGAGAGAGAGAGGCAAAAAGTGAGAGAGAGTCATAGTGAGACAGAGAGACAGAGAGAGAGGAAAAAAATTTAAGATAGACAGGGAGACGGAGAGAAAGTGAGACAGAGGGAGACAGTGAGAGACCGAGTGAAAGAGAGTGATAGAGAGAGATTGAGAGAGTCCGAGAGGGAGCGAGAGATTGACAGAGAGAGAGATACAGAGGGAGAAAATGAGACAGAAATGCAGAGAGCGAAAAGGAGAATCGGAGATATACAGGGGGAGGGAGACAATCGGGGAAAGAGACAGAGAGTGAGAGACAGAGAGAGAGAGAGAGAAAGAAAGAGAGATACAGCGTATCAGAGAGAGCGAGAGAGAGAGATACAGAAAGAGAGAGTGAGACAGAGAGAGACACAGAGAGATAAAGAAACAGATTGAGGGAGAGATAGAGAGAGATGGAGGCAGAGAAGGATCATGAGAGAAACAGAGAGAGAATGAGAGAGAGAGGGAGAGACAGGGAGAGTGACAGATGGAGGGTGACAGAGAGAAACAGAGAGAGCGAAAAAGATACCGAGAGAGAGTATGAGAGAGTAAGAGCGACAGAGAGACATAGAGATAGAGGGAGTGAGAGAGAGAGTGAGACGGAGTGTGAGGGACAGAGGCAGAGTGACAGAGAGGTAGATAGACGCGGACATAGACAGAGAGAGAGGAGACAGAGCGGGAGATAGTCATAGAGATAGAGAGGCAGTGAAATAGAGAGAGACAGGGAGAGATATAGAGACAAGATAGACAGAGAGAAAATGGAGAGTGACAGAGAGATACAGAGAGAGATAGAGAGAGATAGAGTGAGTGAGGGACAGAGAGAGATACAGATAGAGAGAAAAATATAGAGAGATAGACAGAGCGATTGTGAGACAGAGAAATAAAGAGAGACGGAGAAAGAAACAGAGAGAGTGATAGACAGACACTGAGTGTCAGACTGAGAGAGACAGACTGTACGAAAATAAGAGAGAGAGACGGAGAGAGGTAGACAGAGACAGAGCGATAGACAGACAGAGATATAGAGAGAGACAGATAGAGAGAGACGGAGACAGAGAAAGAGTGTGAGATATAGGGAGTCAGAAGGAGAGAGAGACAGAGGTATAGAGAAAGTTAGAGGGAGCAGATAGAGAGAGAGACAGAGAGAGATAAAAACAGAGAGAGAAAAAGGGAGAAAGAGCGAGACAAATGGTGACAGAGAGAGCGTGAGACGGATGGAGTAATAGAGCGACAGCGAGAGAGATAGAGAGACAGGAAGACAAATAGAGGGAGACAGAAAGAGAGAGAGGAGGAATGAGAGACATAGAGAGGGAGACCGAGTGATAGATAGAGAGAGATATACAGAGACTGAGTGAGATAGAGAGAGGGACAGAGAAATGTTATAGTGAGGGAGGGAGACAGCGACAGAGAGAGAGATTCAGACAAACAATTGAGTCACAGAGAGTGATAGAATGAGTGAGCGGGGTCAGAATAAGAGAGAAAGAGAGAGAAAACGTCTGAGAGTGGAAGAGAGAGACGGGGTGCGAGCGAGATAGAGCTAGAGAGAGACAATCAGAGAGAGAGATTCAGAGAGATAGAGAGAGAGACAGGGAGAGAGTGAAATTCAGTAAGAGAGTGAGAGACAGAGAGAGACAGAAAGGAGAGAGAGATATAGACAGAGAGAGAGATACAGAGAGAGACAGAGAGATAGAGGGAGAGAGGGAGAGGCAGAAGGAGATTGAGAGACAGAGAAATAGAGAGAGACAGAGGGTGAGAGAGAAAATGAGAGAGAGAGAGAAAGAGAGAGAGCAACAGAGAGAGAGATACAGAGAGAGAAATTGAGTCAGAGAGACAGAAGGAGAGAGACGGAGATATACAGGCAGAGAGTGTCAGAGAGTGAGAAAGAGAGAGACACAGAGAGAGAGACAGAGAGAGAGACAGAGAGAGATAGAGAGAAATAAAAATTATTCCAGAGAGATTGGGAGTGCGAGAGATAATCAGTGTTAGATAAACAGAGAGAGAGACAGACAGAAACAGAGAGTGGGAGAAACAGTTATAGAGAGAGAGAGAGACAGAGAGAAACGGAGGGAGAGCGAGATACTGATGTGGACAGCGAGAGAGAGCTTGAGAGAATCAGTGGGAGATAACTTGAGAGAGACAGAGAGAGAGAGAGACAGATTGAGAGATACATGTAGAGAAAACGAGACAGAGAGTGAGACAGAGAGATACAGATAGATAGAGAGTGAGAGGGGAGACAGAGAGAGCGAAAGACAGAGAGAGCAGGAGACGGATGGAGACAGAGGGAGAGAGATGCACAGAGATTATGAGAGAGTAAGTGAGTGAGAGAGAGAAAGGAAGAGAGAATGTTAGGTACAGATAGCCAGAGAGAAGGGGGAAATTAAGAGAGAGACAGAGAGGGAGATAGACAGGAAGAGAGAGACAGAGCGAAAGAGAGAGAGGAGACAGAGAGAAGGAGAGACAGAAAGATAGAGAGTTAGTGAAATTGAGAGAGAGAGAACTAGTGAGAGATTGAGAGAGAGAGAGACAGAGATAAAGAGAGAGCGTGCGAGAGAGAGCTACAGATAGAGTAAGGGACGGTGAGAGAAAGTGTGAGACAAAATGAGGGAGTGGGAGTTAGTGGGAGAGTCTGAGATAGGGAGAAAGTGACAGAGTGAGATCGAGATAGATCGAGAGAGAGATAGTTGGAGAGAGAGATTCAGAGAGATGGACAGAGAGACACAGAGAGATTGAAATTCAGTGGGGGAGTGAGAGACAGAGAGAGGGTGTACGAGAAAGAGAAAGAATTTCAGTGAGAGAGTGAAAGAGATAAAGACAGAGAGAAAGACAGTGAGAGAGAGAGATTGAAAGAGAGAGGGAGGGAGAGACAAAGAGAAGGAGACAGAGAGATAGAGAGGGACAGATATAGAGTGAACATGAGATAGAGGGAGACGGAGTGTGAGAGATACAGAGAGAGAGACTGAGAGAGAGTCAGAGAGAGAGAGAGAGACATCAAGTAAGTGAGACACAGAGAGACAGAGAGAAACCGAGTGCGTGAGAGAGTGAGAGAGAAGCAGAGGGAGACAGAAAAAAAAGAGATATTGAGAGAGAAAGAGAGACAGAGACGGAGTTACAGGGAAAGATAGTGAGAGACAGTGAAAGAGACAGAGAGAAAGTTACAGAGTTTGAGAGAAATTAAGAGAGAAGGAGGGAGTGACAGCGAGCTAGATAGACAGAGAGATAGATAGAGACATAGATAGAGAGAAACAGATAGAGAGTGGGCGATAGGTTGAGAGAGAGACCGGGAGAGACAGAGAGAGATTGAGAGAGAGACAGGTTGATGGAGGGAGACGGAGGCAGAGAGAGACACAGAGAGATAGACAGTGAGACAGAGAGAAAGTGAGACGAAGGGAGACGGATAAAGAGAGACACAGATTCAGGGAGAGAAACAGAGAGAGAAAAAATATAGAGAGATGGAGAAAGAGGGAGAGACAGAGAGTGAGAGCGAGAGAGACAGACAGAGAGAATCCTAGCGGGTGAAAGAGAAAGATTGAAAGAGAGAGAGAGACAGACAGACAGCGACATACAGAGAGAGAGAGAATGTGAGACACAGAAACAGAGAGAGAGGCGGAGATATATAGGGTGAGAGAATGTGAGTCAGTGAGAATGCGGGAGACACAGAGAGAAAGAGATGGAGATACAGAAAGGGAGGGAGAAAGGGAGAGAGACAGCGAGAAAGCGAGAGAGAGAGATGAGAGAGAGATGTAGACAGAGGGAGAGAAAGATACAGGGATAGAGAAAGAGAGAGTGATAAATATTGATAGTTGGAGACACAGGGAGGTGGTGAGTCAGGGAGAGATTGCCAGAGAGACAGAGAGAATATGAGACAAAGCGAGAGACATAGGGTGGGAGAGACAGCGAGAGAGAAAGAGAGTGAGACAGAGGGTGAGGCAGAGATGAACATAGAGAGAGAAACAGATAGAGAGCGGGAGACAGAGAGTGAGACTGAGAGTGAGACAGAGAGAAACAGAGGGAGGGAGAGAGAGCGACAGATGTAGAGAGCGATAAATGGCATGAGAGAATCAGTGAGAGATAAAGTGAGAGAGAGAGAGACAAAGATAAGTAGAGACAGAGAGACAGAGAAAAACAGAGAGAGAGGAAGAGAGAAACAGATAGTGAGAGGAAGACGGAGAAAGAGACAGAGAGAGAGAGATACAGAGAGAGAGAGAAAGCGAATGAGGGATGGAGACAGATTAAGAGAGAGCGAGTGCGAGACATAGACAGAGAGACAGAGAGAGACGGAGATATGCAGACAGATAGCGAGAGAGGAATATGAGATAGAGACAGAGAGAAGGAGATAGACAGAGAGAGATTTTCAGAGACTGGGACAGATAGAGAGACAGATTGGGAGAGAGATAGAGAGAGGCAGACGGTGAACGAAAGAATGAGAGAGAGACAGAGGGAGACATAGAGTGAGAGAGAGAGGCAAACAGCGAGAGAGAGAGAGAGAGACAGAAACAGAGAGACAGAGAGAGTGAGGGAGACAACGAGACAGGTAAGAGAGAGAAACAAAGAGAGAGAGACAGAGAGAGACAGAGAGAGAGAAACAGTGAGGGAGATATTCAGAGAGAGAGACAGATATCGAGACATAGTGATAGAGATAGAGATTGAGAGCGAGAGAGAGTGAGAGACAGAGACAGAGATATAGAGAGAGTTTGAGAGAGAGAGAAAAAAAGGAGACATGGAGAGAGAGACAGAAGCAGAGAGACAGAGAGGGAGATACCGAGAGACAGAGACAGAGAGTGAGACAGAGATAGAAAGAGAGAGAGAGGCTGAGAGGGAGGGAGAGACAGAGAGACTGACAAAATGACAGAGAGAAAGTGAGACGGAGCGATACAGATAGACACCGAGTGAGCTTGTGAGAAAGAGTGTAATTGAGGGAGGAGAGAGAGAGACAGAGAGACAAAGAGAGAGAGAGAGAGAGAGAGAGAGAGAGAGAGAAAGATTTCTAGAGAGACAGACGGAGAGATATAGAGAGTCAGAGAGAAAGAGAGTCTGAGAGATATAGAGAGACATATAAAGATAGAGATACAAAGAGAGACAGAGACTGAAAGATTGAACGACAGAGAGAGAGAGAGAGACAGACATAGAGACAGAGGGAGACAGAGAGATGTAGAGAGAGTATCAGATAGAGAGAGAGACAGTGAGCGAGAGGGATACAGAGATAGAAAGACTGAGTGAGATAGAGAGACAGAGACATAGAGAAATTGAGATAGAGATAGGCAGAGAGACAGAGAGAGAGACAGTGAAAGACATAGAGGGAGAGAGATAGGGAGAGGGACAGAGTGAGAGAGAGAGAGACAGAGAGAGATACAGGGAGAGAGAAATTTTGAGACAGAAAGAGTGACAGAGTGAGAGAGGTAAAGCGAGAGAATGAGAGACAGAGAAAAACAAAGACAAAAAGAGATAAAGAAAGAAACGGAAGGAAATTGAGAGAAAGGCAGAGAGAGATTGACCGCGAGGGAGAAAGACAGATAGTTGGAGAGCGAGACAGAGAGGGATTGACAGAGAGAGAGAAAGAGACGGAGAGAAGATGAGACAGATTATTAGAGAGAGAAATAGAGAGAGAAAGCGAGAGGCAGATAGAAAGGGATTGACAGAGAGAGATATAGAGAGATTAAGGCAGAGAGAGTGTGTGCGAGAGAGAGAGAGAGAGAGAGAGAGAGACAGAAAGATAGAGATAGACAGAGAGAGAGAGAAAGATATTGATAGAGGGAGACAGATGTAAAGAGACACAGAAATAGAACGAGAGAGAGAGTGGGAGTAAGATAGAGTGTCAGAGGGAGAGATTCAGACAAATAAAGAGAGATAGACTGAAAGAGATAGAGAGAGATCGAGGGAGGGAGATTGAGATAGCGAGACAGAGAGAGACAGATAGACAGATAGAGAGAGACAGATAGAGATTCAGACAGAGATACCGAGACAGGGTAAGAGAGATACAGAAAGAGAGTGAGCGGGAGACAGAATAAAAGAGAAAGAGAACCTGGAAGAGGGAGAGGGAGACAGAGACAGAGCGAGAGATAGCGAGAGAGAGAGAGAGAGAGAGAGAGAGCGAGGCAGTTAGAGAGAGATGGAAAGAGATAGAGAGAAACAGAGAGAGAAAGAGACAAAGAAATAGAGAGACAGAGAGACGGACATAGAGAGACAGATACGGAGGTAGATAATGAGACAAATAACGAGTCAGTTTCAGTGAGAGAGTGAGAGACAGAGAGAGAGAGAGAAACAGAGAGAGAGAGTGACCGAGGGGGAGAGACAGAGGGATTAAGATAGATAGACAGAGTGAGAGAGAGAAAGAAAGATAGAGATAAATACAGAGCAATAGAGAAATAGAGAGTTAGACAGAGAGAGACTGACAGAATGAGAGTGGGAGACAGAGAGAGTGACAAAGCCACAGAGAGAAAGAGGGAGTGACAGTGGGAGAGAGAGCGAGACAAAGAGATTGACACAGAGATTGACTGAGAAACTTTGAGAGATAGAGAGACAGAGAGAGATACAGACACAGAGAGAGAGACCGAGAGATATAGGGATAGTTAGAGATAGAGAGAGCGGCTACGAGAGTGAGGGACAGAGGGAGAGACAGAGAGAGAAATATATAGCGAGAGAGAGAGGGATAGAGAGAGACATAGACAGAGAGAGTGTGTGTGAGACAGAGAGAGAGTTAGAGATGGAGAGAGAGAGATAGGGAGACAGAGTGACCGAGAGAAGCACAGAGAGAGTCTGAGAAAGGGAGCGATAGACAGAGAGAGAGAGCGAGAGAGAGAGCGACAGAGAGAGACAGTTAGAGAGAGAGACATAGCGATAGAAAGAGAGTGATAGAGAGACAGATAGAGAGACAGGGAGAAAGAAAGACCGAGAGATTGATAGTGAGACTGAGAAATGGTGATTATCATTGAGAGAGTGATAGACAGAGAGAGAGAGACAGTGAGTGAGTGACAAATAGTGAGAGATAGATGGAGGCAGAGAGAAAATGATACAGAGAGAGGGGGGCAGAGAGGGAGAAAGAGAGACCGAGACGTTGAGAGACAGACATGGAGAGAGACAGTGACATCGAGAAAAACATAAAGATAGGGAGACGGAGAGACAGAGAGGGAGAAAGAGATACGAGATAGAAGTAGAGAAATAGAGTGAGAAATAAAGAGAGTGATATAGGGAGTGAGACATAGATAGGGAGAGATACATATAGATAGAGAGAGAGAATCAGAGAGAGACAGAGAGAGAGAGAGACAGCGAAAGGAGAGAGAGACAGGGAAGGAGAGAGACCGAGAGTGAGAGAGACAGAGAAAGAGAGATGGAGACAGAGAGACACCGAGAGACAGAGTGATTGAGAGTGATAGACTGATCGAGGGAGAGAAAGATAGATCGAGATAAATAGAGAGAGTGACAGATAGAGCGATAGACAGAGAAAGAGAGGTACAGAGAGAGAGAGAATGAGAGTGAAAGTCAGAGAGAGTGACAAATCCACAGATATAAAGTAAGAGAAACAGTGAGAGAAAGAGCGAGACAGAGAGAGTGACACAGAGAGTGAGTGAGAGACTTTGAGAGATAGAGAGACAGAAAGAGATACAGACGCAGAGAGAGAGACCGAGATTTAGGGACAGACAGAGAGAGAGAGGGATGCGGCTGCCGGAGTAATGGAGAGATGGAGAGAGGGAAAGAGAATTATATAGCGACAGAGAGGGACAGAGAGAGAGAAATACAGAGAGAGATAGAGACAGAGCTTGAGACGGATAGAGAGACAGAGTGAGAGACATAGTGGAAGACAAAGAGTGGTGAGTGAGAGAGAGAGAGAGAGACAGAGACAGCGAGAGCGAGTCTTTGAGATAGAGAAAGAGATAAAGAGAGTGAGAGATAATGTGAGAGCGAGTCAGACAGATACAGAGAAAGACAGATAGAGAGAAATAGAAGGAGCGAGAGAGATGTAGAGAGAGAGACAGAGAGCGAGAGAGAGATATATAGACAAAGAGAGACAGAGAGAGACACACACAGAAAGATAGTGACAGAGAGTCCCAGAGAGAGTGTGAGGCAGAGAAAGAGTTAGAGAGAGAGAGATAGCGACAGAGAGAGAAGATCAGACAGAAATATAGAGACACAGTTAGAGAGATACAGAAAAAGAGAGACAGAGTCTGGGAGAGGGAGCGAGAGGGAGCGAGAGACAGAGAGAGAGCGAGAGAGAGAGAGAGAGCGACAAAGAGAGACAGTTAGAGAGAGAGACAGAGAGAGAGAGGTAGACAGAGTGAGAGAGAGAGACAGAGAGAGCGAGACTGAGATAGGAAGGGACGGAGAAAGAGTGAGCCAGAAAGAGAGATTGATAGAGAGAATGAGAAATAATTATTTTCATTGGGAGAGTGAAAGACAGGGTGAGAGACAGTGAGTGAAAGAGAGATAGTGGGAGAGAGATGCAGAGAGAGAATGATGCAGAGGGAGAGAGAAGGACAGTGAGGGAGAGAGAGAGACAGAGAAACTGAAAGACAGACAGGCAGAGAGACGGAGACATCGAGAAAAACACATAGATAGGGAGAGAGCGCGACAGAGGGATAGATGGTGAAACAGAGAGAGTTAGAGAGAGAGAGCGCGACAGAAAGAGAGTGAGACAAAGAAAGAATGAGACAGAGAGAGAGAGTGAGATGTAGAGACTGAGGAATAGTGATTTTCATTGAGAGAGTGATAGACAGAGAAAGAAACAGTGAGTGAGTGACGGAGAGTGAGATAGATAGAGAGACAGATGTAGAGAGACAGAGTGAGATTGAGGGAGAGACAGAGTGAGAGAGAGTCAGAGAGAGAGAGATAAAGTTCGAGATAGAGAGTGACAGATAGGGAGAGTGAGTCACAGAGAGGTATAGAAAAAGAGAGTGCGACAGACAGAGAGAGATACAGAGAGGCTGACAGAGATACTGAGATATAGTGAGAGAGAGAGAGAGAGTGGGAGAGAGAGAGAGACGGAGATAGACACAGAGAGTGAGAGAGAGACTTTGAGAGATAGAGAGTCAGGGAGAGATACAGAAAGTGAGAGAGAGTGTCACAGCAAGAGAGTGTTAGGTAGAGAGAGAGAGAGAGGCAGATAGCGTGCGAGAAACAGAGAGTGAGAGACTGTGAGATATAGAGAAACAGAGATATAGAGAAACAGAAATAGAGAGAGAGAGAGAGAGACAGAGAAAGAGTGAGAGAGAGAGAGAGTTAGAAGGAGAGAGACAGAGAGAGACAGAGAGAGAGGGGCAGAGGGAGGGAGAGAGGGACAGAGTGAGAGCGAGAGAGATCGAGAGAGAAAGACGGAGAGAGATATAGACAGAGTGAGAGACAGAGGGAACGAGAATAACAAAGATAGATATTGCGACTGAGAGATAGTGATTGACAGTGAGAGAGTGAGAGACAGCGAGTGAGCAGATAGTGAGATACAGAGAGAGAGAGAGAGAGAGAGGGACCGAGGGTGAGAGACTGAGTGAGAGAGACAGAAAGACAGATGGAGGGAGAGAGAGGGGATAAATAGAGAGAGAGAACGAGTGACAGAGAGACAGATAATAAGTGAGAGATTCATTGGGACAGAAAGAGACAGAAAGAGAGACACACATATAGTGAGAGGGAAATTTCTGGAGATAGAGAGACAGAGAGAGATCAAGAGAGAGAGAGAGAGAGTCTGAGAGACGGAGCGAGAGACAGAGAAAGAGCGAGACAGAGCCACAGAGAGAGACAGTTAGATAGAGAGACAGACAGATAGAAAGAGACAGTTTGAGAGACAGAGGGAGAGAGGGACAGAGAGAGGTAGAGACAGAGCGGGTGAGACAGACAGAGAGACAGTGAGGGAGTGACAGAGTGTGAGAGAGGGAGAGAGGGAGAGAGGTAGAGAGACAGAGTGAGAGAGAGGGAGAGAGACAAATGACAGAGAGAGAGACAGAGTGAGAGAGAGATAAAGAGAGCGATGGAGAGTGACAAATAGAGAGTGAGTCAGCGAGTGATACGGACAGAGACAGATAGACAGACTGACAGAGAGACTGAGAGAAAGTGAGAGAGACAGAGTGAGCGGGACGCAGATAGTGAGAGAGAGACTTTGAGAGATAGAGATTCAGAGAGATATACAGAAAGTGAGAGAGAGAGTCACAGCGAGGGAGAGACAGACAGAGACATATAGAGAGAACTGGCGGCTGCAATAATGGGGAAGAGAGCGAGAGACGGAGAGGGATAGAGAGAGAGAATGACAGAGATATTGACAGACAGATAGAGAGAGTCAGATAGCGAGAGAGGAACATAGAGTGAGAGATTGTGAGATATGGAAAGTCGAAGAAGTAGAGAAAGAGAGATAAATAGAGAGCGAGAGCTGCAGAGAGAGAGTCAGACAGAGAAAAAGAGACGGGTTTGGAGAGACAGAGTGAGAGAGAGAGACAGTTAGAGAGAGACAGTTAGAGAGAGAGGCAGCGAGAGGGAGAGAGAAACGGAGAGAGAGCCAGAGAGATTGAGTGAGAGACAGTTAGAGAGATAGACAGAGAGACTGTGAGATGGTGATTTCCAGTGAGAGAGTGAGAGACAGCGAGAGAGCAGAGAGTGAGAGACAGAAAGAGAGGTACAGAGGGTGAGAGACTGAGTGAGAGAGAAAGAGACAGAGGAAGAGAGAGACAGAGAAGGCATTATTCGAGGGAGAGCGACAGAGAGACAGAGACAGATTGTGAGAGAGAGATGGTGAGAGAGTGAGAGAGAGAAAAAGTGACAGATAGTTGGTGAGAGAGAGAGAGAGAGAGAGAGAGAACGACTGCGATAATGAGGGAGAGAGGGACAGACAGACAAAGAATTTGTACAGAGAAAGAGAGAGGGACAGAGAGAGATACAGAGAAGGCGAGAGACAGAAAGAGAGAGATACAGAGTGGGAGAGTCTGTGAGGTATCGAGAGACAGAGACATAGAGAAAGTCAGATAGAGAGAGAGGCAGAGAGAGAGAGAACGAGAGAGACCGAAAGAGAGAGACATAGCGAGAGATATACAGAGAGACAGGGAGACATAGATAGATCGACAGAGGGACAGAGTTAAACAAAGCGAGAGAGAGTGAGAGAGAGACAGAGTAATAGAGTGAGAGATACAGATAGAGAGGTATTGATATTGATATTCACTGTGAGAGAGGGAGTGACAGAGATAGAGAGTGAGACAGAGAGAGAGACAGCGTGAGAGACACAGAGAGAGCGAGACAGCGAGCTATATTGAGAAAGAGAGTCAGAGAGTGAGAGAGACAGATTGAGATAAAGTGACAGAGTCATAAAGAGGGCGATACAAAGAGAGAGTGATTTCGTGAGAAAGAGACACAGAGAGAGACTGACAGACAAGAGATAGACGGAGATAGCGAGAGACAGATTGAGAGAGCGAGATTCAGCGAGCCAGAAAGAGAGAAAAATTCAGAGAGAGGTAGAGACTGAGAGAGAGACGGATAGAGAGACATAGTGGAAGACAAAGAGAGGGGAGTGGGACAGAGAGAGAGAGAGACAAAGACAGAGAGAGTGTAATTGAGATAGAGAGAGAAAGACAGAAAGAATGAGAGCGAACAAGAGATACAGTGGGAGACAGAGACAGATAAACAGATTGACAGATAGAGAGAAATAGAAGGTTATATATATATATATAGAGAGAGAGAGAGATATCGGCAGAGAGAAAGAGACAGGGAGAGAGAGACAGAGAGAGACAGACAGACAGAGACAGAAATTGATAGATGAAGAGAGAGTGTATTAGAGAGATAGAGACAGAGATAGAAACAGACATAGAGAGAGATAGAGTGGGAGAGAGACAGAGAGCGTGACAGAGAGACAGAAATAGAGATAGCGACAGAGAGATAAGGAGAGGGGAATAGAGAAACAGAGAGAGATAAACAGAGTGAGAGTGAGAGAGACAGAGAAAGAGACCGAGAGTGATAGATACTAAGAGAGAGATAGAAACAGTGGGTTAGATGACAGAGACAGAGATACAGATAGACAGAGACACCGAGAGGGAAGTGAGACAGAGAGTGAGAGACAGATACAGAGAGAGAGTGAGTGAGAGAGTGAGAGATAGAAACAGAGAAGGAGGTAGACAGAGAGAGTTAGAGATAGACAGGCAAACAGAGAGACAGGCAGAGAGAAACAGAATGAGAGTGAAAGTCAGAGAGGGTGACAAATCCACAGATAGAAAGAGAGTGACACAGAGTGAGTGGGAGACATTGAGAGATAGAGAGACAGGGAGAGATACAGACACAGAGCTAGAGACTGAGAGGTATATGGACTGATAGGGATAGAGAGAGGGCGGCTACGACAGTGAGGGAGAGACGGAGAGACAGAGAGAGAATTACATAGCGAGAGAGAGGAACAGTGAGAGAGTGAAAGGGACATAGATAAAGAGAGAGTGTGTGTGAAACAGAGAGAGAGTTAGAGAGAGAGAGCGACAGAGAGCGAGAGTCAGACTGCGATGGAGAGACAGAGTGAGAGATATACAGAGAGGGAGATAAGGAGACAGTTCAGTTCAGTTCAGTTCAGTTCAGTCTGCACATGACAGATAATGGCCACGGCCATTCGAGCGTCCAGAATTCCTTCGATGTTATGCACACCAGTTATGCACCCACCACTGCCGGGTGTATTTGATCGAATCGCATCTAAAACTGGAAGGGAAACGGAAAATCTCATCGTACATCAACTGCGAGAGACTATAGGCATCGTGAGCGTTCACTGAGGCAGTATGACAGTAGTGAGAGAGAGAGAAAGTCTGAGAGAGGGAGCGAGAAACAGAGAAAGAGCGAGAGAGAGCCACAGAGGGAGACAGTTAGGGAGAGAGAGACAGAGAGATAGAAAGAGAGAGTTTGAGAGACAGAGAGATGGATTGAGAGAGGGACGGAGAGAAAGAGAGGGAGACAGAGATGGCGACAAAGAGAGAGGGGTGGAGAGATAGGAAACAGAAAGAGAGAGACAGAGAGAGAGACTGACAGATTGAGAGAGCGAGATGGAGAGTGACAGAGAGAGAGAGAATGAGACAGAGAGAGATAGAGACAGAGCGTGAGACGGATAGAGAGACAGAGTGAAAGACATAGTGGAAGACAAAGAGAGGTGAGTGAGACAGAGAGAGAGACAGAGACAGAGAGAGCGAGTCAATGAGATAGAGAGAGAGACAGAGAGATAAAGAGAGAGATTGAGAGATAACGTGAGAGAGAGGGACAGATAAACAGATAGACAGATAGAGAGAAATAGGAGGAGAGAGAGATATGGAGAGAGAGACAGAGTACGAGAGAGAGATATATAGACAGACAGGGTGAAAGAGAGGGAGAGAGAGAGACAGAGAGAGGAGAGAGAGACAGAGAGAGAGGCAGAGACAGAGATTGATAGATGAAGAGAGAGTGTTAGAGAGAGAAACAGAGAGAGAGACAGACGGAGAGAGAGATAGAGTGACAGAGATACAGAGAGCGTGAGAGATAAACAGGTAAAGAGAGATAGCGACAGAGAGAGAGCGAGAGAGAGCTGGAGAAACAGAGAGAGAGAGAAACAGAGTGAGAGTGAGAGGGACGGAGAGAGAAAGAGACTGAGAGAGATAAATACCGAGAGAGAGAGAGTCAGAGAGACAGAGGACAGTGAGAGAGATAGAGATAGATAGAGAGATACCGAGAGGGGAGTGAGACAGAAAGCGAGAGAGAGATACAGAGTGAGAGACAGAGTGAGAAAGAGACAGACAGAGATAGAGAGAGACAGAGGAGGAGAGACAGAGAGAAAGAGAGACAGAGAAGTAGATAGATAGATATTGTGAGATATTGACAGACAAGTAGAGAGACAGATAGAGACAGAGAGTCAGGGAGAGACAGATAGATGGTAGGAGAGCGAGAGGTAGAGAGAGAGAAATGGATAGAGATAGATGTAGAGAAATAGAGTGAGAATGAAGGAGATTGACCAGAGAGTGAGACATAGATAGAGAGAGATGCATATAGTTAGAGAGAGAGAATCAAAGGGAGAGATAAATGAAGAGGCAGAGGTAGACAGTCAGACAGAGAGAGACAGAGATAGAGTGATATAGAGAGGAAGACAGAGAAAGAGACAGAGAGAGTGAGAGAGACAGAGAGAGAGATGGAGACAGAGAGAGACCGAAGGACTAAGAGAGAGTCAGAGTAAGAGACAGAGAGAGTGAGAGAAACAGAGAGACAGAGGCAGAGATATAGAGATAGACGGAGAAGCAGATACAGAAAGAGACATAGACAGACATAGTGAGAGAGGGAGACATAGAAATAAAGTTTCAGGAGAGAGAAGGAGTTGGAGAGAGAGACACAGAGAGAGGGGAGACATACATTGAGAGAGAGAGAGCGAGCGAGAAAGACAGCGAGAGTGAAAGGGACAGGGAGAGAGACAAAGAAAGAGGGAGACTGAGAGAGAGAGAGAGAGAGAGAGAGAGAGAGAGAGAGAGAGACAGAGAGAGACAGAGAGAGAGAAGCAGAGGGAGACAGAGAGTCAGGGAGAGACAGAGAGATGGTGGGAGAGAGAAACGGAGTGAGAGTGATAGGGATAGATATAGATACAGAGAGGGAGTGTGTGATAGAATGAGAGCGACAAAGAAAGTGAGACTTGAAAAGAGAAAGAGACATATAGATAGATACAAAGGAGAGAAACTTAGCGAGAGAGAGAGGGAAAGAGAAAGAGAAAGTGAGGGAGAGAGAGACAGAGATACAGAGTGGGAGACGGTGATAGACAGGGAGAAAGAGAGACAGAGAGAGAGATTTAGGGAAAGAGAGAGACAGAGAGAGAGAGACAGAGAGGGAGAGTGAGACTGAGAGAGAGAGAGACTGGTGGCGAGAGACAGAGACAGAGATACTGAGAGAGAGTGATAGTGAGAGAGCGAGATATATTCACAGACGGAGAGTGCAACAGAGACTGAGAGAGACAGAGAGAGAGAGAGAGTTGGAGAGGCAGAGACAGAGAACGAGTGAGACAGTGAGTGAGAGAGAGAGACAGTGGTTAAGAGATAGACATACATTGAGACAGAGAGAGTGAGGGAGACAGGGAGTGTGGGAGAGACAGAGATACAGAGGGCGAGACAGAGATAGACAGGCAGAGGGAAAGAGACAGAGAGAGAGATTGAGGGAGAGAGAGACAGAGGGAGAGAGAGAGACAGAGAGAGATACAGAGAGGGAGATAGAGAGAGAGACAGAGGCAGAGATATAGAGATAGACGGAGAAGCGGATACAGAAGGAGACATGGACAGACATAGTGAGAGAGGGAGACAGAGAGAGAGAGGGGAGACAGAGAGATAAAGTTTCAGGAGAGAGAAGGAGTTGGAGAGAGAGACACAGAGAGAGGGGAGACATACATTGAGAGAAAGAGAGAGCGAGAAAGACTGCGAGAGTGAGAGAGCAAGGGAGAGAGACAAAGAAAGAGAGAGACTGAGAGAGAGAGACAGAGACAGAGACAGAGAGAGAGAAGCAGAGGGAGACAGAGAGTCAGGGAGAGACAGAGAGATGGTGGGAGAGAGAAACGGAGTGAGAGTGATAGGGATAGATACATATACAGAGAGGGAGTGTGTGATAGAATGAGAGCGACAAAGAAAGTGAGACTTGAAAATAGAAAGAGACGTATAGATATAGACAGGGGAGGGAAACATAGCGAGAGAGAGAGAGAGCTTGAGGGAGAGAGCGACAGAGAGAGAGTGAGACTGAGAGAGAGAGGCAGGAAGAGAGAGACAGAGGTATTGAGAGAGAGTGATAGTGAGAGAGCGAGATTGATTATAGAAAGGGCGACAGAGAGGGAGATAGAGAGAGAGACAGAGGCAGAGATATAGAGATAGACGGAGAAGCGGATACAGAAGGAGACATGGACAGACATAGTGAGAGAGGGAGACAGAGAGAGAGGGGGGAAGACAGAGAGATAAAGTTTCAGGAGAGAGAAGGAGTTGGAGAGAGGGACACAGAGAGAGGGGAGACATACATTGAGAGAGAGAGAGAGCGAGAAAGACAGCGAGAGTGAGAGAGCAAGGGAGAGAGACAAAGAAAGAGAGAGACTGAGAGAGAGAGAGACAGAGACAGAGACAGAGAGAGAGAGACAGAGAGAGAGAAGCAGAGGGAGAGTGATAGGGATAGATATAGATACAGAGAGGGAGTATGTGATAAATTGAGAAGGGCAAAGGGAGTGAGACTTGAAAAGAGAAAGAGACATATAGATATAGACAGGGGAGAGAAACACAGCGAGAGAGAGAGAGAGCTTGAGGGAGAGAGCGACAGAGAGAGAGAGTGAGACTGAGAGAGAGACCGGTGGAGAGAGACAGAGACAGAGATATTGAGTGAGAGTGATAGTGAGAGAGCGAGATAGATTCACAGACGGAGAGTGCAACAGAGACTGAGAGAGACAGAGAGAGAGAGAGTTGGAGAGGCAGAGACAGAGAACGAGAAAGATCGCGAGTGAGAGAGAGAGACAGAAGTCGAGAGATAGGCAGAGATAGAGAAAGCAACATAGATTGAGAGAGACAGGGAGGACGAGAGACAGAAAGAGAGAGACAGAGAGAGAGACGGTGAGAGAAGGAGAGAGAGAGTGAGAGAGAGAGACAGAGGGAAAGACAGAGATGGAGAGAGACAGAGGGAGAGAGAGATAGACACAGACAGAGATAGAGCGACACGGAGTGAGACCGAGAGAGTGAGGGAGACAGAGAGTGTGAGAGAGACAGCGATACAGCGGGCGAGACAGAGATAGACAGGCAGAGGGAGAGAGACAGAGAGAGAGATTGAGGGAGAGAGAGACAGAGGGAGAGAGAGACAGAGAGACAGAGGCAGAGATATAGAGATAGACGGAGAAGCGGATACAGAAGGAGACATGGATAGACATAGTGAGAGAGGGAGACAGAGCGAGAGAGGGGAAGACAGAGAGATAAAGTTTCAGGAGAGAGAAGGAGTTGGAGAGAGAGACACAGAGAGAGGGGAGACATACATTGAGAGAGAGAGCGAGCGAGAAAGACAGCGAGAGTGAGAGAGCAAGGGAGAGAGACAAAGAAAGAGAGAGACTGAGAGAGAGAGAGAGATAGAGACAGAGAGAGAGAAGCAGAGGGAGACAGAGCGTCAGGGAGAGAGAAACGGAGTGAGAGTGATAGGGATAGATATAGATACAGAGAGGGAGTGTGTGATAGAATGTGAGCGACGAAGAGAGTGAGACTTGAAAAGAGAATGAGACGTATAGATAGAAACAGGGGAGAGAAACATAGCGAGAGAGGGAGAGAGCTTGAGGGAGAGAGCGACAGAGAGAGAGAGTGAGACTGAGAGAGAGAGGCAGGAAGAGAGAGACAGAGGTATTGAGAGACAGTGATAGTGAGAGAGCGAGATTGATTATAGAAAGGGCGACAGAGTGGGAGATAGAGAGAGACAGAGGCAGAGATATAGAGATAGACGGAGAAGCGGATACAGAAGGAGACATGGACAGACATAGTGAGAGAGGGAGACAGAGAGAGAGAGGGGAGACAGAGAGATAAAGTTTCAGGAGAGAGAAGGAGTTGGAGAGAGAGACACAGAGAGAGGGGAGACATACATTGAGAGAAAGAGAGAGCGAGGAAGACTGCGAGAGTGAGAGAGCAAGGGAGAGAGACAAAGAAAGAGAGAGACTGAGAGAGAGAGACAGAGACAGAGACAGAGAGAGAGAGACAGAGAGAGAGAAGCAGAGGGAGAGTGATAGGGATAGATATAGATACAGAGAGGGAGTATGTGATAAATTGAGAAGGGCAAAGGGAGTGAGACTTGAAAAGAGAAAGAGACATATAGATATAGACAGGGGAGAGAAACACAGCGAGAGAGAGAGAGAGAGCTTGAGGGAGAGAGCGACAGAGAGAGAGAGTGAGACTGAGAGAGAGAGACCGGTGGAGAGAGACAGAGACAGAGATATTGAGTGAGAGTGATGGTGAGAGAGCGAGATAGATTCACAGACGGAGAGTGCAACAGAAACTGAGAGAGACAGAGAGAGAGAGAGTTGGAGAGGCAGAGACAGAGAACGAGTGAGACAGTGAGTGAGAGAGAGACAGTGGTTAAGAGATAGACATACATTGAGACAGAGAGAGTGAGGGAGACAGGGAGTGTGGGAGAGACAGAGATACAGAGGGCGAGACAGAGATAGACAGGCAGAGGGAGAGAGACAGAGAGAGAGATTGAGGGAGAGAGAGACAGAGGGAGAGAGAGACAGAGAGAGATACAGAGAGGGAGATAGAGAGAGAGACAGAGGCAGAGATATAGAGATAGACGGAGAAGCGGATACAGAAGGAGACATGGACAGACATAGTGAGAGAGGGAGACAGAGAGAGAGAGGGGAGACAGAGAGATAAAGTTTCAGGAGAGAGAAGGAGTTGGAGAGAGAGACACAGAGAGAGGGGAGACATACATTGAGAGAAAGAGAGAGCGAGAAAGACAGCGAGAGTGAGAGAGCAAGGGAGAGAGACAAAGAAAGAGAGAGACTGAGAGAGAGAGAGAGAGAGAGATAGAGACAGAGAGAGAGAAGCAGAGGGAGACAGAGAGTCAGGGAGAGACAGAGAGATGGTGGGAGAGAGAAACGGAGTGAGAGTGATAGGGATAGATACATATACAGAGAGGGAGTGTGTGATAGAATGAGAGCGACAAAGAAAGTGAGACTTGAAAATAGAAAGAGACATAGATAGAGACAGGGGAGGGAAACACAGCGAGAGAGAGAGAGAGAGAGCTTGAGGGAGAGAGCGACAGAGAGAGAGAGTGAGACTGAGAGAGAGAGACCGGTGGAGAGAGACAGAGACAGAGATATTGAGAGAGAGTGATAGTGAGAGAGCGAGATAGATTCACAGACGGAGAGTGCAACAAAGACTGAGAGAGACAGGGAGAGCGAGATAGATTCACAGACAGAGAGTGCAACAGAGACTGAGAGAGACAGAGAGAGATATAGAGTTAGATAGGCAGAGACAGAGCGAGTGAGGGAGACAGAGAGTGTAAGAGAGACAGAGAGACAGAGGGCGAGACAGAGATAGACAGGCAGAGGGAGAGAGACAGAGAGAGAGTGAGGGAGAGAGAGACAGAGATAGACAAACAGAGATGGAGAGTGAGACTGAGAGTGAGAGAGAGTTTCGGAGAGAGAGCGAGAGTTATATAGGGAGTCTGAGAAAGTGACAGATAGTTTAATAAATGGACAGATATATAAATGGAGACACAGAGAGATAGAGAGAGTGACAGAGTTAGACAGAAAGAGAGACATAGAGAAAGCGGGAGTCATAAAGAGAGACAGAGAGAGAGAGAGAAGGAGAGACATAGAGACAGAGAGAGCGAGATACAAAGAGGTAGAACTAGAGAGGGAGAGATTGAGAGAGAGAGAGAGAGACAGAAGGAGAAAGCGTCAGAGAGATAGACAAAGAGAGAGGGAGAGACAGATAGGGAGAAAGACGGATAGAGAGAGAAAGACAGAGAGAGAGAGACAGAGGGAGAATCACAGAGGGAGAGAGACACAGATCGAGAGATACAGATAGAAAGAGATAGACACAGGGACAGAAAGAGCGATAGAGATTGAGACAGAGACAGAGAAGGAGGCAGAGGGTGTGACAGAGACAGAGTTACAGGGGGCGATACAGAGATAGACAAGTAGAAGGAGAGAGAGACAGAGAGAGAGAGACAGACAGAAAGGGAGAGACACATATCGAGAGAGACAGATAGAGAGGGAAAGCCTCAGGGAGAAAGACAGAGACAGAGAGAGTGCCAGAGACTGAGAGAGAGCGGCAGATAGAGAGAGTGACAGGTTGAGAGACAGAGAGAGAGTCCGGAAGTTAGAGAGATTCGGAGTGATAGAGAGCGAGAGACAGAGGGGGTTTGAGTGAGACAGAGAGAGGGTGAAATATTTGGAGACAGAGAAAGAGATATAGAGAAAGAAAGAGAGAGAAAGGGAGTGAGAGAGAGTGAGAGAGATAGCCAGAGAGATTCAGAGAGAGAGTGTGAGTGAGAGACTGAGAGAGATGGAAAGAGACAGCGAGAGAGGGAGACAGAGAGTGAAAGGGACAGGGAGAGCGAGAGATCCAGTGAGAGAAATGGATACAGAGATAGAGAGAGACAGGGAGAGAGAGACAGGGACAGAAATAGTGACAGCGAGAGAGAGAGAGAGAGAGCGAGAGAGAGAGAGAGAGAGAGAGAGATATAAAGAAAGAGGGAGAGATACAGGGAGTGATAGAGAGCGATAAAGAGAATGAGAGAGGGACAGAGACAGAGACAGAGAGAGAGCAACCGAGAGAGACACAGAGAGAGAGAGCAACAGAGAGAGAGACAGAGAGGGAGACAGAGAGAGAAAGGGAGAGAGGCAGATAGAGAGAGTGACAGACTGAGAGACAGAGAGACAGACGGAGAGCTAGAGAGAGTCGGAGCGATAGAGAGAGAGTGAGAGACAGAGCGGGATAGAGTGAGACAGAGAAGGAGACCGAGACAGATAGAGGTAGACAGAGAGAGTAAAATATATAGAGACAGAGAGAGAGAGATAAAGAGCAAGAAAGAGTGAGATAGGGACATAGGTTGTGAGTGACAGATAGGGGAGAGCGACAGAGAGTGAGAGAGTGAGAGCGAGAAAGAGAAACATTGAGCGAGATGGACGGACAGATACAGAGAGACCGGAAGAGTAGAGCGACAGAATGTGAGAGTGAGACAGAGAGAGAGGGCGATACATGGAGAGAGAAAGTCAGAGACAGAGGGAGACAGATAGATTGAGATAGACAGAAAAGGAAAGAGACAGAGGGAGACCAAGAATGTCAGAGGGTCAGAGAGAGACAGTGGGATGGAGGGAGAAAGATAGGCAGGCAGAGAGAGAGTGAGCGAGATAGATTCAGAGTGAGACATTGAGAAATTATTAGAGTGACAGAGACAGCGTCTTTAAGAGGTGGACATATGGAGAGTTAGAGCGAGAGAGACTCACATAGAGAGAGAGAAAATGAGAGGGATAAAGAGAGAGAGAGAGAGACAGTCAGACAGAGAAAGACAGAGATAGATAGAGAAACATAGACAGGGAGACAGAGAGAATGAGAGAGACAGAAAGTGAGAGAGAGAGAGAGAGGGAGCTGGGGACAGAGACAGAGATACAGAGGGAAAGAGATACAGAATGAGAGAGAGAGTCAGAGAGAGAGAGAGTTTGATAGAGATTGAGAGACAGAGAGAGAGACAGGGAGTGAGTGAGATTGAGAGGGACAGAGAAAGCGAGAGAGAGTGAGAAACAGAGAGAGAATGAGATAGACTGAGCGAGCGAGAGAGTGACGGATAGCTAGCGAGAGAGAGAGAGAGAGAGAAAGACAGAGATAGATGGAGAGAGTGCGAGCGAGAGCGGTAGAGAGAGCGACAGAGATAGTGACGGAGATAGAGAGACTGACAGGTAAAGAGAGAGAAAGATGCAGACAGAAATAGAGTCAAAGAGATAGAGCCAGAGAGAGAGATAGACAGAGAGAGATACAGAAGGAGAGTTCCATAGAGCGAGTGAGAGAGGCAGAGATTGAGAGAGAAAGAATGAGAATAAGAAAGAGAGTGACAGAAAGATCTAGCGAGCGATTGAGAAAGAGAGAGAGACACAGAGAGAGAGGGAGTGAGGGAGAGGGAGAAACAGATACAGAGAGTGTGAGAGAGACAGACAGAGAAAGAGAGACAGAGAAAGAGACGTTGACAGAGAAAGAGAGAGAGAGCGACACAGAGAAAAAGAGACAGATAGAGTGAGAGAGTCAGACGGATAGAGAATGAGAGAGAAAGTGGAAATGAGACAGAGAGCGAGACAGATATAGCGAGAGACAGATAGAGACAGGGTGAGAAAGAGAGAGAGGGAGCGCGATAGAGAAAGAAACGGAGAGAGAGACAGAGATAAAGAGACTGACAGAGAGAGAAACAGACAAAGGATAGAGAGACACAGAGAGAGATAGACCGAGGGAGACAGATATAGGGTGAGAACTAGAGATAAAAAGAGAGAGATAGAGACAGACTTTGAGACAGAAAGTGAGTGAGATGATGGGATCAAGAGAAAGGGAGAGAGACAGAGAGGGATAGCGAGGGAGTGAGATAGAGTGAGCGAGATAGCGAGAAATATTCAGAGAGTGTGAGTGAGAGACTGAGAGAGAGGGAAAGAGACAGCAAGAGAGGGAGACAGAGAGTGAAAGGGACAGAGAGAGCGAGGGAGCCAGTGAGAGAAATGGACACGGTGATAGAGAGAGGCAGGGCGAGAGAGACAGAGGCAAAAATTGTGAGAGCGAGAGAGAGAGAGAGATAAAGAAAGAGGGAGAGATACAAGGAGTGATAGTGAGCGATAAAGAGAATGAGAGAGGGACAGAGACAGAGACAGAGAGAGAGCAACAGGGAGAGACAGAGAGAGGGGGAGAGAAGTTGAGAGATAGACAGAAGTAGACAGAGCGACATAGATTGAGAGAGACAGAGAGAAAGAGAGACAGAGAGAGAGACAGAGAGGGAGAGATAGAAACAGACAGAGAGAGAGACACTGAGAGACAGAGATAGAGAGACAGATAGGGAGAGACCGAGAAAGTGAGACAGAGAGACAGAGAGACAGAGGGCGAGACAGAAATAGACAGGTAGAGAGAGAGAGAGTTAGAGAGAGAGAGAGAGAGAGAGAGAGAGAGAGAAGGCGAGAGAGAGAGAGACAGAGAGAGATACAGCTTGAGAGAGAGATTCAGGGAGAGAGTGTGATTGACAGACAGAAAAAGAGAGCGTAAGATACAGCGTGAGAGGGAGACTGAGGGTGAGAAGGACAGAGATAGACATTGACAGTGAGAGAAAGAGTGACAGAGATAGAGACGGAGACAGAGATAGTGAGAGAGAGAGAGCGTGATAGAGACAGAGACAGAGAGAGATAAAGGTAGTGAAAGAGAGCGACAGAGAGAATGAGAGAAAGACAGAGACAAAGACAGAGAGAGAAACGGAGAGAGAGACAGAGAGATAGACAGAGATAGGGAGAGTGTGAGAGAGAGACGGCGAGAGTGAGAGAGAGAGACAGAGAGACAGAGAGACAGAGAAAGAGACAGAGTGACCGAGGGACAGAAGGGGTGAGGGACAGTGATAGACAGACAGAGATAGATAGATAAACAGATTGAGACCGAGACCGAGAGAAATAGACGGATAGTTAGAAAGAGAGACAGAGAGACAGAAATAGAGACAGAGAGTGAGACGGAGACAGAGAGAGGGAGAGGGAGAGAGAGAAATTGACAGATACAGAGACAGAGAGAGAGAGACAGAGAGAGAGATTGTAAGGGAGCGTGAGAGAGAGAGTGAAGCAGAGAGAGAAAGACACAGAGAGAGGGACAGATGTAGATAAAAAGAGATGCAGAACGAGGTGAGGGAAACAGCGAGAGAGTGTATCACAGAGAGACAGAGTGACAGATCGAGATGGTGAGACACAAATACAGAGAATCAGAGATAGCGAGAGACAGAGAGTGCGAAGGAGAGAGAGACAAAAAGAGCAGGAGACAGAATGACAGTGAGACTCAGAGGGAGAGAGATTCAAAGAGAGACAGAGAAGGTGACAGAGAAAGTGAGAGAGACATGGTGAGAGAGATTCACATAGAGATAGAAAGACAGATATAGAGAGAAAGACAGAGGATAGCAACGAATGCCCAGAGAGAAAAGAAGTGTGAGAGAAAGAGAGACACAGAGAGTAAGACAGAGAGAGTGAAAGCGACAGAGAGAGTGACAAAGAGAGAGGGAGCGACAGAGAGGGAGAGAGATCGAGAGAGAGAGGGAGAGGGACAGAAAGAGAAAGAGGTAGACACAGAGAGAGAGAGTGAGAGTGAGAGATAAAGATAGAGAGAGAGAGACAGAGCGAGAGAGACAGAGACAGAGAGAGACAGAGACAGAGATAGAGAGAGACAGAGAGAGAGAGAGAGAGAGAGAGAGACAGACAGACAGACAGACAGACAGACAGACAGACAGAGTGGGAAAAACGGAGAGTTAGAGAGAGACGGAGCGATATAGAATGAGGGCGACATAGAGAGAGAGAGAGAGAGGGAGTGAGACCGAGCCAGAGAGAGACAGAGAGAGTGATTGACCAATACAGGGACAAGCGGAGATATAAACATAGAGAGAGAGAAAGTAAAATAGAGAGAGACGGAGAGAGAGACAGAGAGAGACAGACAAACAGAGCGGAGCGACAGTGAATGAGAAAGAGAGAGACAGTGCGGGAGACAGTGAGAGAGAGAGAGTCAGAGAGATAGAGAAACAGAGATAAAGACAAAGAGAGAGGGAAACATATGGAGGGAAAGACAGAGAGAGACAGCGAAAGTGAGAGATAGACAGAAAAATAGAGACACAGAGAGAGAGAGACCGAGAGATTAAGCGACAAAGTGAGTCAGAGAGACAGAGAGACACAAAGCGATGGACGGAGAGATAGATAGACAGAGAGACAGTGAATGAGATAGATTCAGAGAGAGACAGTGAGATATAGATAGAGTGACAGAGAAGACGAGTCATAGAGAGAGAGACAAATATAGAGAGCGAGAGAGAAACATAGAAAAAGAAAATGAGAGAGATAGAGAGAGAGACATTCAGACGGAGTGAGACAGAGATAGATAGATAGACATGGAGATAGAGACAGGGAATGAGTGAGATTGAGAGAGACAGAGAAAGCGAGAGAAAGAAAGATAAAGCGAGAGAAAGCGAGAGAGAGACAGAGGGAGACAGAGAGCGCGAAATAGAGAGCGGGGGATAGAGACGGAGATAGGGGGACTGACAGGTAGAGAGGGAGAAAGAAACAGATAGGAATGGAATCAGAGAGAGAGCCAGAGAGAGAGAGACAGAGAGAAATACCGAAGGAGAGTTCCAGAGTGCGAGTGGGAGAGGCAGAGACTGAAAAAGAGAGAATGAAAATAAGAGACTGAGTGACAGAGAGATCTAGAGAGCGATTGAGAAAATGATAGAGGGTTACAGAGAGAGTGAGTGAGTGAGACAGAGAAAAAGAGACACAAAGACAGGGAGAGAGACAGATAGAGGGAAAGAGAGAGAGAAAGAGAGACAGAGAACGAGAGGGAGACTGAGAAAAAGAGGGAGCGAGACATAGAGAGAGAGAAACAGATAGGGTGAGATAGTCAGAGAGAAGGATTGTGACAGAGAGAGAGTGTCAGTGAGACAGAGAGAGAGGGAGACAGATAAAGCGAGAGACAGATGGTGACATAGTGAGAATGATAGAGAGAGCGCGATAGAGAGAGACAGAGGGAGACACGGAGATAACGAGATTGACAGTTAGAGAGAGAGAGACAGACAGAGAGATAGAGAGACAGAGAGAGATAGACAGAGAGAGAGATACAGAAATAGAGAGAGAACTAGAGATAGAGAGGGAGATAAAGCGACAGACTTTGAGGCAGAACTTAAGAGGGATTGTGAGATTAAGAGAGAGAGAGAGAAACAGAGAGAGATAGAGAGAGAGTGAGAGTAAGAATGACAGAAATAGAGACAGAGAAAGAGACAGAGACCGAGATAGTTAGAGAGAGAGAGCGAGATGGAGAGAGAGTTACATTGATAGAGAGATAGCGAGAGAGAGAGAGAGAGAAGGGGACTTAGACAGAGTGTAACAGAGAGAGAAAGAGAGTCAGAGAGAGAGAGTGTGATTGAGAGACAGAAAGAAAGGGTAAGAGACAGCAAGCGAGGGAAACAGAGGGCGAGAGGGACAAAGAGAGCGAGATCAACAGTGAGAAAAAGAGTGACAGAGATCGATAGAGACAGAGAGAGACAGAGAAAGATAGATAGCAACAAAGAGAGATCCAGAGATAGACAGAGAGTTAGAGGGACAGAAACAGACAGAGAGATAAGGAGAGGGTGAGAGAGACAGAGGTTTAGAGATAGACAGAGATAGAGAGAGCGACTCAGATTAGGTTGGAAAAAGATCAGATGGACAGAGACAGAGAGAGAGACAGAGAGAGGGAGGTAGATACAGACAGAAAGAGAGAGACGGAGACAGAGAAAGAGATAGAGAGAGACAGATAGAGACAGAGAGACGGAAAGCGTGAGAGAGAGAGGGAGGGAGACAATTGGCGAGACGAAGATAGACTTTTAGAGAGAGACAGAGATAAAGAGAGAGGCAGGGAGAGAGAGACAGATATATATACAGAGAGAGATACTGAGAAAGAGAAAGAGAGAGAGAGAGATAGATGGGGAGAATCAGGGAGGGAATGTGATTGAGAGACATAGAGAGACAGAGATTGATAGGGACAGAGAGAGCGAGAGAGCCAGTGAGAGGAATAGACACAGAGATAGAGAGAGGCAGGGCGAGAGGGACAGAGGCAAAAATAGTGAGAGCGAGAGAAAGAGAGCGAGAGAGAGAGCGAGAGAGAGATAAAGAAAGAGGGAGAGATACAGGGAGTGATAGTGAGCGATAAAGAGAATGAGAGAGGGACAGAGACAGAGACAGAGAGAGAGCAACAGAGAGAGACAGAGAGAGAGGGAGAGAAGTTGAGAGATAGACAGAAGTAGACAGAGCGACATAGATTGAGAGAGACAGAGAGAAAAAGAGACAGAGAGAGAGAGGGCGAGACAGAGATAGACAAGTAGAGAGAGAGGGAGTTGAAGAGAGAGAGGGAGAGAGAGAGAGACAAGGCGAGAGAGAGACAGAGAGAGATACAGCTTGAGAGAGAGATTCAGGGAGAGAGTCTGATTGGGAGACAGAGAGAAGGAAAGACACAGCGAGAGAGGGAGACAGAGATTGAGCGAGACACAGAGAGCGGGAGAGACAGTGAGCGAATGAGGGACAGAGAGAGACAGATATAGGGTGAGAACTAGAGATGTAAAGAAAGAAATAGAGACAGACTTTGTGCAAGAACGTGAGTGAGATGGTGAGATTAAGATAAAAGGTGAGAAACAGAGAGAGATAGCGAGGGAGTGAGATAGAGTGAGAGAGATAGAGAGAGAAATATTCAGAACTTGTGAGTGAGAGACTGAGAGCGAGGGAAAGAGACAGCGAGGGAGGGAGACAGTGAGTGAGAGAGACAGAGAGAGCGAGAGAGACAGTGAGAGTAAAAGTGACAGAGATAGAGAGTGACAGAGATAGAGACAGAGAGATAGTGAGAGAGAGAGAGAGCGTGATAGAGGGAGAGACAGAGAGAGAGATAAAAGGAGTGAAAGAGAGCGATAAAGAGAATGAGAGAGAGACAGAAACAGAGACAGAGACAGAGAGATAGACAGAGATAGAGAGAGTCAAAGAGAGACGACGAGAGTGAGATAGAGAGAGAGAGACAAAGAGAGAGGGAGCGACAGATAGGGAGAGAGATAGAGAGAGAGACAGAGGTTTGGAGATAGACAGAGATAGAGAGAGCGACTCAGATTAGGTGAGAAAAAGATCAGATAGACAGAGACAGAGAGAGAGACAGAGAGAGGGAGGTAGATACAGACAGAGAGAGAGAGACGGAGACAGAGACAGAGATAGAGAGAGACAGATAGAGACAGAGAGACGGAGAGCGTGAGAGAGAGAGAGGGAGACAAAGGGCGAGACGGAGATAGACAATTAGAGAGAGAGACAGAGATAAAGAGAGAGGCAGGGAGAGAGAGAGACAGATATATATATACAGAGAGAGAGAGAGATACAGAGAAAGAGAAACAGAGAGAGAGATAGATGGGGAGAATCAGGGAGGGAGTGTGATTGAGAGACAGAGAGAGAGAGACAGAGGTTGATAGGGACAGAGAGAGAGACAGTGAGAGAAAGAGTGACAGAGATGGAGAGAGACTGAGGGTGAGATACACAGACACATATAGTGAGATAGAGAGGACGCGATAGAGAGAGACAGAGAGAGAGAATCAGGGAGTGATAGAAAGCGATAGAGTGAGAGAGACAGAGATAGACAGAGATACAGAGAGACAGTGGGCGAGACAGAGATAAACAATTAGAGATATAGACAAAGAAAGAGAGAGAGTGAGACAGAGAGATAGAGACGGTGTTAGGTAGTGAGACCTAGACAGAGATAGTGAGACACTTAGAGACAACGAGGTTGAGAGACTGATAAAGCGGGAGACACCGAAAAAGAGAGAGCTAGTGACAGAGAGAGACAGAGACAGAATGTCAGAGTGAGAGAGGCAGAGAGAGAAATACACGGAGAGAGAGACAGTGGGAGAGGGACACAGGGAGAAAATTAGTTAGAGAGAGTGATAGAGAGACGGTATAGAGATACAGATACAGATACAGAGAGAAAGACAAATGTGCTGATGCAGAGAGAGAAATACTGACTGATAGTGATAGAGACAAACAGATATAGAGTCAGAGAGAGGAAGAAATAGAGATAGAGGGACAGATATAGAGAGTGAGATACAGAGAGACAGAGAAAGAGACAGATAGAATGACAGATAGAGAGAGACACACAGAGAGAAAGAGAGAGAGAGGAATTGTGAGAGAGAGATGAACAGAGAGAAAGAGACGGAGAGAATGGCAGAGACAGTGAGAGACAGAAGGTGGGAGACAGATAGAGAGGAAACACAGGGAGTGAAAGACAGAGACAGAGAGACAGAGAAATAGAAACACATAGAGAGATGCATGGAAAGAGAGTGACAGAAGGATAGAGAGTGAGAGAAACAGAGAGAGAGAGAGAAATAGAGACAGAATTCGAGAGACGGAGAGAGCGAGAGACAGAGTCAGAGACAGAAAGAGACAGAGACATAGAGAAAGAGAGAGAAGAGAGAGAGAGAGAGAGACAGAGAGAGACAGAGAGAGATACAGATAGACAGCAACATTGTGAGAGTGAACTCGAGAGAGTGCGATAGAGACGAAAGCGACACAGAGGGAGATAGAGAGACTGAGAGAGAGAGAAAGAGAGAGAGAGTGAGAGAGAGAGGGCCAGAGAGAGACAGAGAGACAGATAGAGACAAGTATACAGAGATAGAGGGAGAGATAGGGAGACGGAGAGCGGGAGAGACAGAGATAGAGACAGACAGACAGAAAGATAGTGACAGATATAGAGATTGAGAGTGAGCGAAAGAGTCAGAGTGAGAGAGATACAGAGAGAGAGACAGAGAGATAGAGGGCGAGAGATATAGTGAAAGAGAGAAAGACACAGAGCGAGAAAGAGACAGAGAAAAGAGGGAGACGGAGAGAGAGACAGAGAGATCGTGGGAAATAGAGAGAGAGAGACAGTGATACAGACAGCGAGATAGAGATAGAGAGATAGAGAGACAGAGGTAGAGAGACAAAGATGACAATGAGAGAGAGATACAGAGAGAGAGAGTACGAGAGGGACAGGGAGACGGAGAGATATAGAAACAGAGATAGTGAGACAGCTAGAGGGAGAGAGATAAATAAAGAGACAGAGAGAGAGACGGAGAGAGGGAGAAAGATATTGAGCGAGTGAAAGAGCGAAAGACAGAGAGTGAGAGAGTTGTAGAGAGAAACAGAGAGAGGGAGAGACAGAGAGAGATAGAGAGACCGTGAGACGGAGAGAGACAGTGATAGAGAGAGGGAGACAGAGATAGACACAGAAAGACAGCGAGAGACAGAGAGAGAAACATAAAGAGAGAGAGAGGGAGAGAGAGACAGAGAGAGAGTGGCAGATACAGTTAGTGAGACAGAAAGATAGAGAGTGAGACAGAGAGAGACAGAGAGACATGGAGAGATAGAGACAGTGAGAGTCAAAGAGTGATGGGCAGATAGAGGTGGAGAAACATATAGAGTTAGACAGCGAGGGAGAGATTCAGATAGAGAGAGGGAGACAGAGAGAAAGAGGGAGAGACAGAGAGAGTGCTTCGGTGACAGAGAGAGAGACAGAGAGAGAGACAGAGACAGAGAAAGAGACAGTGAGACACAGGGAGAGTGAGATACAGAGAGAGAGAACCAGAGCGAGAGAGATATAGAGGAGAGAGGTATATAGAGGAGAGAGAGTGACAGAGAGAGATAGACAGATAGATAGTGACAGAGAAATAGAGAGAGTGGTAGAGAGAGAGGGCGAGAGAAAAGCAGGTACTGAGGGAGAGAGAGATAAAGAGAGAGAGATGCAATAGACAAACGGACAAATATACATAGTGACCGAGGGTGAGAGATAGACAGAGAAAGAGAGAAAGACAGCGAGAAAGGTAGAGACAGCGAAAGAGGGAGACAGATAGGGAGAGAAACAGAGAGAGGGGAAGGGAGACTGAGAAAGAAAGAATGACATATGAGAGAGGGAGATAGAAATAGAGAGATAGAGACAGAAAGAGACACTGAGACAGAGGAACTGAGAGCGAGACAGAGACAGAGAGATAGAGAGACAGAGATAGAGAGATAGAGATAGAGAGACAGAGAGAGAGTGACAGAGCGAGAGATTCACAGAGAGAGAGAGTGAGAGAGAACGAGAGAGAGAAGGAGACAGAGAGATAGAGACACAGAGAGAGGGAGACAGCTAGGGAGAGAGAGATAAATAAAGAGACAGAGAGAGAGAGACGGAGAGAGAGAGAAAGAGAGCGAGAGAGTGAAAGAGAGAGAGAAACAGAGAGTGAGAGTGATGCAGATAGAGAGTGCCAGAGAGAGAGACAGAGAGAGACAGAGAGACATAAAGGATAGACGGACAGAGAGAGAGACAATAAGAGAGGGAGAGTGAGCAAGAGTGAAAGAGAGAGTGAGAGACAGACGGAGCGAGAGGGAGGGAGAGTCAGAGATAGCGATAGAGATAGAGGGAGAGAGACGGAGAGATTGAAAGACAGAGATGGAGATTTGCAGTCATGGATAGAGAGACAGAGAGAAAGTGAGAGAGAGAGAGAGAGAGACAGAGACAGAAAGAGAGATTGAAAGACAGCGAGAGAGAGAGAGAGAGAGAGAAACAGATATAATGACAAATGGAGAGAGGGAGAGAGGGAGAGAGTGACAGAGAAATAGAGACTCAGAAATAGATAAACAGAGAGAGAGACAGATTGAGAGACTGAGAGGCAAATAGAGTGTGAGAGACAGAGTGTGAGAAGGAGACTGAGATACAGTGAGAGAGAGCGACAGAGAGAGATAGAGATGGTGAGAGTGAGAGAGAGACAGCGAGAGAGAGACAGAGAGAGAGAGAGATAGATAGAATGAGGGAGACAGACAGAGCGAGATTGACAGAGAGAGCGAGAGCGAAAGATAGAGATAGAGCGAAAGTCAGAGAGATGGAGAGAGAGAGAAAGTGATAGAGTTAGAGACAGAGAGAGAGAGAGACAGAGAGGGAAAGGGTGACAGAGTGTGAGAGAGACAGAGAGAGACAGTCAGAAAGAGAGCGAGGGAGAGAGTGAGAGAGAGAGAGACAGAGAGAGTTGGACAGAGTGAGTGAAAGGATGAGACATAAAATCGAGAAAGAGAGAGAGAAACGGAGACAGAGAGACAGAGAGAGACAGAGATAGAAAGAGAGACAGAATGAGAGTGAGAAACAGATGAAGAGATAGAGATGGAGTGAGACAGATGGAGAAATAGAAGCAGAGTATGAGGGATAGAGATACAGAGATAGAGAGAGACAGAGAGTGACAAATACAGAGAGAGAGAGAGTAAGGGAGAGACAGAGAGAGAGCTATACAGAGAGAGACAGTATGAGAGAGATACGGAGAGAGATAGTGTGTGTGTGAGAGAGAGAGACAGGGAGAGAGATAGAGAGTCAGACAGAGAGAGACAGAGAGAGACAGATAGGGAGAGACGTAGAGAAAGAGAAGGAGAGAAATAGAGACAGAGAGAGAGAGTTAGAGTGAGAGAAACAGAGAGAGAGATAGAGATGGAGAGAGGGAGAGAAACCGAGAGAGATTGACTGTGAGAGACACAGAGAGAGAGATAGACAGGTAGAGAGTGTTAGATTAAGAGAGACAGAGAGAGAGAGTGAGAAATAGACAGATAGTAGGAGAAGGAGAGAGATAGAGAGACAGATTTAGAGAGAGACAAAGAGAGAGAAATAGAGACAGAAAGAGTCCGAGGGACACGGAGATAGACAGGGACAGAGAGAAAAAGACAGGGAGATAGAGATAGAGATAGAGACAGAGAGAGGGACAGAGAGAGAGAGAGAGCGAGATTGACAGAGAGAGAGACAGAGAATGAGAGCAGATGAAGAGAGACTGCGTGAGAGAGAAATAGAGTGTGAGAGAGACAGATAGAGAGTGAGAGACAGAATTATATAGAGACAAATGGAGGGAGATTGAGTCAGAGAGAGTGAGAGATAGACAGAGAGATTTAGAGAAAAATATAGAGAGATAGAGACAAAGATATATAGAGACAGAGTGAGAGAGACAGACAGAGAGACAAATAGAGAGGGAGACAGAAAGACAGTGAGACATAGAGCGAGAAATAGAGAAAAAGCGACAGAGAAACACAGAGAGAGAGAAAAAGAAGTGAGAGATACAGAACGAGTGAGAGAGGCGGACAGAGAGAGATAGAGAGAGAAAAAAAGAGACAGAGAAAGCGACAGGAGAGAGAGAAAGACAGAGGCCGATAGAGAGGTAGAGAGGGACAGGGACTGAGAGAGAGACAGGGTGATAGAGAGAGACAGAGTTACAGAGAGATAGTCAGAGAGAGAGACAGGGAGAGAGTCAGAGAGATTGAGAGAGACAGAGAGAGTGATTAACAGAAAGTGAGAGACAGAGACAGAGTGAGATTGAGAGATAGAGAGACAGATGGAGAGAGAGAGAGACAGAGAGATAGAGAGATACAGATTGGGAGAGAGACAGCGGGATTGGGAGAGAAGTAGAGAAAGAGATTCGGAGAGACAGTAGGAGAGAGAGATTCAGAGCGAGAGGAAGAGGCATCGAGAGAGAGAGAGAGAGAGAGAGAGAGAGACAGAGAGAGCGACAGAAAGACTGAGAGAACCATATTGACAGATGGGAAGAGAGACAATAAGAGAAAGTATACAGAGATGGAGAGATAGTGAGAGGCAGAGAGAAAGAGAGGGCGAGAGGAAGAAAGACAGAGATAGGGAGAGAGAGAGAGAGAGAGAGAGAGACAGAGAGAGAGGGGGAGACAGAGTGTGTGAGAGCGACAGTGAGAGAGACAGAGAGAGATACATAGGTAGACAGAGAGACAGAGAAATAGCGACAGATTTAGAGAGAGAGACCTAGATAGATGGAGACAGAGATAGAGAATCGTATACAGAGAGAGAGGGAGAGTGAAACAGAGTGATGTTGACATAGAGAGATGGAGTCATAGAGGCACAGAGAGACACAGAGAGAGACAAAGAGAGACAGAGAGTGGGAGGGCAGATAGAGAGATAGTCAGAGAGAAAGACAATTTAAGTGAGAAACAGAGAGGTAGAAACAGAGAGAGAGAAAAAAAGACAGATTGAGACAGAGAGGGAGACAGAGATAGAATGAGAATCACAGAGAGAGACACAGAGAGATGAAGAGAGAGAGATTCAGAAACAGAAAAGGCGAGAGAGTGATAGAGAGAGACAGAAAGAGAGAGAGAGACAGAGAGGAGAGGAGACAAATTGACGGAGAGAGAGTGAGCGTGAGATAAATAGGGAGTCGGAGAGAGAGTGAGAGAGAGAATTGCCAGAGATAGCGACAGAAAGATCGATACACCGAGTGAGGGAGAAACAGAGTGAGAGAGACAGAGAGACAGAGAGAGATAAATGGAGGGAGATAGAGAAAGAGACAGTCCTAAAGGGAGAGATTGAGAGAGAGAGAGAGAGAGAGAGAGACAGAAAACAAGAGGGAGTGAGAGAGACAAAGCGAGAGAGACAGGGGGATAGAGATATTGAGTGAGACAGAGGGATATTGACAGATAGACAGAGAGCGAAATAGAGTTAGACATTCAGAAAGCGAGAGACAGATATCTGGAGAGAGAGGGGGGGGAGAGAGAAAGTGAGTGACAGAGTGAAAGTGTCAGAGAGAGAGACAGACAGATGGAGAGAGAGACAGTGATAGATAGAGAATGAGAAAGAGAGATTGACAGAGGCAGAGCGAACGAGAAAGAGAGGGAGACAGAGATAGGGAGACAGAGGGAGTGAGGGAGAGAGACAGAGACAGAGAGAGAGTGACAGACAGACAGACAGAGATGAAGACAGGGAGGAAGATATTGAGATGAGGAGACGGAGGGAGAAATAAAGAGTGACAATTAGAGAGCGACAGTTACTGAGATGGACATAGAGTGAGAGAAAGAGACAGAAGGAGATAAAGAGGGAGATAGACAGAGAGCGATATTCAGAGACAGAGAGAAACAGGAGAGAAAGACAGATAGAGAGAGAGACAATGATAGATAGAGAATGAGAGAGATAGATATAGACAGAGAACGGGAGAGAGAGTGACAGAGTGACAGTGTCAGAGAGAAAGACAGACAGTTCGGGAGAGAGACAGTGATAGATAGAGAATGAGAGGGAGAGAGAGAGACACAGAGACACAGAGAGAGTTACAGATAGACAGACAGAGAGGGAGACAGAGAGAATAATATTGAGAGGGAGAGAGACAGAGGGATAAAGAGAGAGCAACAGTGAGAGAGTGACAGTTAGTGAGATGGACAGTGAATGAGAGAAAGAGAGAGATGGAGACAGAGAGAGAGACATAAAGAGAGAATCAGAGATAGAGAAAGACAAGAGAGAGTGACAGATAGAGAGGGAAACAGGGACAGATAGAGACAGAGAGAGAGACAGAGAACGAGAAAGACGGCGAGAGAGACAGAGATAGGCGAGAGAAAGAGAGAGGTAGAGAAAAAGATATTGATAGAGAGAGATAGAGGGAGAGAGAAGGAGTGACAGTGAGAGAATGACAGTTAGGGAGAGAGAGATAGAGAGAGTGAGACAGAAATAGAGAAAGATAGAGAGAGATACAGAGAGAGATAGACGGGGAAAGACAGAGACAGAGGGAGACAGAGAGAGAGTGACAGAGAGAAAGAGAGACAGAGAAATAGACAGAGAGGGAGAGTCAGAGAGAGCGAAAGACAGAAAGAGAGATAGAGAGAGAGAGAGACAGAAATTTAGAGAGGGAGAGAGAAAGAGAGAGGTAGACAGAGTGAGATTGACAGAGACAGAGACAGAGCCGGGGAGCGTGAGAGACAGAGATATACATGGTAATAGAGAGTCGGAGACAGACAGACAGACAGAGATAGAGACAGAGAGAAAGAGACAGAATGGAGAGAATAAAGAGAGAGCGTCAGGGAGAGACAGATAGAAAAAGAAAGAGACGGAGATCGAGATAGAGGAAGAAAGAGAGAGACAAACGGAGAGAGAGAGAGAGAGAAAGAGAGAGAGATAGAGAGAGACAGATAGACAGAGATAGAGAGACAGAGAGAGAGACAGAGTGAGAGAGAGAGAGAGAGACAGAGATAGAGACAGAGAGACAGAGTTAGACATAGAGGTATACAGACAGAGATAGTGACAGATTGTGAGAGAACGAAGGAGAGAAAGTGTCGGAGAGAGCGTGAGATAGTGGTAGATACAGAGAATGAGAGAGACAGAGAGTGAGTGAGAGACAGATGTAGAGAGAGACAGAGAGAGATTCAGAGAGAGCGAGGGACAGTGAGTGTGACAGGGGGGAAGAGAGTGAGTGAGAGAAAGAGTGAATGAAAGAGAGAGTGAGAGAGTGAGAGAGACAAGAAAAGAGAGAGAGAGAGAGAGAAAGAGGATAGAGTGAGACAGAGATAGATAGAGACAAGAGTGAGTGAGAGAGAGACAGATAGAGAATTAGGGACAGAATGAGAGTGAGAGAGACAAAGAATGAAAGAGACAGAGAGAGAGAGACGGAGAGAGAAGTACAGATAGAGAGAGTGAAAGACAGTCTGATAGAGAGAGATAATGAGAGAGATTAGAGAGAGACAGAGATTGGGAGAGACAGGAGTGAATGTGAGAGATACAGAGATAGAGAGACAGATAGAGAGATATAGCGACATAGACAATGGGAGATAGACAGATATATGGAGAGAATGCTAAAGAGAGATTGAGCCAGGGAGAGAGACAAAGAGGGAGAGACAGAGAGAGAGAGACATAGTTTGAGAGAAAGCGAGTGAGAGAGAAACAGATAATGATAGAGACAGAGAGATAGAGACAGAGAAAATTACAGGGAGAGAGACAGGGAGAGAGGCAGAGAGATGGAGACAGAGGTTCAGAGAGGGAGCGAGACAGAGTGGGATAGAGACAGGGATAGTGAGAGAGTCAGAGAGAGAGAGACAGAGAGATACGTTGACAGAGATTGGGAGAGAGAGGGGTGGGAGACAGAGTGACAGAGAGACAGAGTTTTAGAGAGAGAGACAGTGATAGATAGAGAATGAGAAAGGGAGTGTTAGACAGAGACAGAGAGAACGAGAGTGAGAGAGGCAGCGAGGATGAGAGACAGAGAGCGAGTGATAGTCAGAGACAGAGACAGAGAAAAAGACAGAGAGAAAAGATATCGAGGGAAATAGAGACAGTGGGAAAGATAATAAATAACAGTGAGAGAATGACAGTGAGTGAGATAGACAAAGATAGAGAAAAAGGCTGACAGAGATACAGATAGAGTGAGATAGACGGAGAGAAAAATTCAGAGAGCGAGGGACAGGAGATAGATAGAGAGAGAGAGACAAAGAGAGAGACAGATTTTGCAAGAGCGACGGAGAGAGAGAGAGAGAGACAGAGATAGAGAAAGAGAGTGAGACAGGGAGAGAGATAGACGGAGAAAGAGATACAGAGAGATATAGACAGAGAGACAGAGAGTGCGGGAGAGCGAGTGTGACAGAGAGAGAGACAGAGATGGCGAGAAAGAATGAGAGACAGAGTTTTATAGAGACAGAGAGTGAGAGAGACACAGAGAGAGAGACAGAGAGAGAGTGAGACAGGGAGAGATACAGCGAGAGAGAGGCAGAGGGAGAAACAGAGAGATAGGAGACAGAAATTGAGGGAGAAACGGAACGTGAGATAGAGACAGAGTGAGAGAGATACTGAGACAGAGAGAGTCAGAGATTGAGAGAGACAGAGAGAGACATACGCAGAGAGTGAGAGAGACATTGATAAATGGAGAATGAGTGAGAGATAGAGAGAGACAGAAAGAACGAAAGATAGAGTGACAGAAAGAAAGAGACGGAGAGAGAGACAGAAATAAATTGTCAGAGAGAGAGAGAGACAGAGAGTGAGACAGAGAATAAGAAAGAGCGAGAGAGAGACAGTGAAAAAGATACTGAGAGTGAGATAGAGACAGAGGGAGATAGAAGGAGTGACAGTGAGAGAGTGACAGTTAGTGAGATAAACAGAGATAGAGATAGAAAGAGATAGAGACAGAGAGTGAGTGAGAGACAGAGAGAGAGTAACAGGGAGAGAGTGACGGAGAGAGAGAGTCAGAGAGAGCGAGAGAGTGGGAGAGACAGAGAGTGAGGAAGAGAGAAAGATACAAAGAGACAGTGAGGTAGAGACAGAAAGATAGAGAAACGTAATTGAATGAGACTGAAAGTGAGATAGAGACACATAGAGATAGACTGAGACAGCGAGACAGCCAGGGGTCGAGTGAGGAGTAGAGAGAGACATATTATTAGAGAGACGTAGACAGAGAGAGAAACAGAGAGAGAGCGAGATAGACAGAGATAGAAAGAATGAGGAGAGAGTGTGTGAGAGAGACGGATAGATAGATGGAGAGAGACATAGATCGATATAGATACAGAAAGATAGAGACAGACGGCGTGAGAGGGACAGAGAGTGAGAAAGGAAGAGAGAGAGAGACAGAGAGATAGACAGAGACAGAGAGAGAGGAGACACAGTGAGAGAGAGAGAGAGGGAGAGTCACAGTGAGGGAGAGAGACAGATAAATGGAGACTGAGAGAGAAAGACAGAGAAAAAGACGGAGAGATAGAGACAGAGGTAGAGAGAGACAGAGAGAGAGAGACAGATAGTGAGAGAGCGACGGAGATAGAGAGTCAGAGAGAGCGAGAGACAGTGAGAGAGACAGAGAGAGAGACAGAGAGAGAGAAACGGAGACGGAGAGGGAGAGGCAGAGAGATAGACAGAGACAGTGCAAGAGAGGAGACAGAGTGAGAGAGAGAGAGAGAGACGGAGATAGAGAGAGACAGATAGATGGAGAGGTACATACTGAGATAGCGACAGCGAGAGAGACAGAGCGAGCGAGAGACATTGAGTGATACAGAGAGAGGGAGTGAGAGAGAGAGAGACAGAGAGTGAGTGAGAAACAGAAAGAAAGAGAGTGAGAGAGATAGAGAGAGAAACAGAGAGAGAGCCATAGAGAGCGAGACAGAGAGAGGGAGAGTGAGAGTGACAGAGAGGGAGACAGAGAGAGAGATCTACAGAGAGAGAGACAGTGAGAGAGATGTTGAGATAGAAAGAGACAGCGAGTGCGAGAGAGATTGAGACGGGAAAGAATATGAGAGACAGGGGGAGACAGGGTTAGAGCGATAGAGGCAGAGATAAAAAGAGAGATACAGAGATAGAGAGATATACAGACAGAGACATACAGAGTGATAGACAGAGAGAGATACGGAGAGAGAGGGTCAGAAAGAGACAGAGACAGAGGTAGAGAGAGAATGACAGTGAGAGATTGACAATGAGTATGATAGAAAGAGGGAGATAGATAGAGAGACAGGGATTGAGAGATGGACAGAGAGGGAGATTCACTGGAAGCCAGAGACAGAGAGAGAGACAGGAGGGGACAGAGAGAGAGAGAGGGAGAGATTGGATTATACAGAGAGAGACAGAGAGAGAGAGAGACAGAGAGAGATATATAGAGACTGAGAGAAACAGAGAGAGTCAGAAAGAGAGAGAGTCAGAAACAGAGAGAGACACAGGGAGATTTAGAGACACAGAGAGAGAGATACACGGAGTGATAGGGGGGCAAAGAAAGGGGCAGTTAGAGAGAGAGAGAGTGAGAGAGAAAGAGAAATAGTCGAATATAGAGAGGTAGACAGAGAGTGAGCCACAGATAGAGAAAGCGAGTGAGCGAGTGTGAGAAGGAGAGATAGAAAGACAGAGATAGAAAAGAGAGAGAGAAGTAGAGACAGAGAAAGAGACAGAGAGTGAGAGAAAGTAAGAGAGACAGAACGAGAGAGAGACAGAGAGCGATTGAGAAAGAGAATGAGAGTGAGATAGAGAGTCAGAGAGAGTGACAGATAGACAGATATAGAGACAGAGAGTGAGATAGATTGAGAGAGACAGAGATAGAGACAGAGAGATGGGGAGACAGAGGGAGAGAGAGAAACAGAGAGGGAGAGAAAAAAAGAGAGAGAGACAGACAGAGAGAGACAGAGAGAGAGACATAGTGACAAAGAGAGTGGAAGGAGAGAGACAGACAGTGGGAGTCAAAGAGAGATGGACAGTGACCGAGATAGAGGGTGAGAGTCAGAGATAGAGAGAGACAGAGAGAGATACAGAGACAGGGAGAGAGCGTGACAGAGAGAGAGGGAGAGAAAGAGAAAGAGAGATAAACACACGGAGAGAGAGGCAGTGATAGAGAGAGCGACAGAGAGAGAGACAAAGCGGGAGAGAGATACAGAGAGAGAGATAGAAATAGATAAAAATGAGAGAGAGTGAGACAGAGAGAGGGACTGAGAAAGAGAGAGAGAGTCAGAGAGAGAGAGAGATAGAGAGAGAGAGTTAGGGAGAGATCGACAGAGGGAGAGAGATAGACAGATGGAAAGAGACAAAGGGAGCGAGGCATACAGCGACAGATAGAGAGATAGAGATGTAGGAAGAGACGGTGAGATAGACAGTGAATGAGACAAAATAGAGAGAGATAGAGAGAGAGAGAGAGAGAGAGATAGAAAGAGATTGGGAGAGAGAGAGAGAGACAGAGAGACAGAAAGGCAGAGATGTACAGACAGAGAGAGAGAAACAGAGAGCGAAGGAGCCGGATAAAGGGAGAGTGACAGAGAGTCAGACGGACAGGAACAGAGACAAAGAGAGAGGGATACAGAGAGGGACAGATATAGAGAGAGATAAGGAGGATGAGACAGAGAGATAGACAGAAACAGAGACATAAGAGAGAGACAGAGAGAAGCAGAGAGAGAGTTAGAGACAGCGTGAAAGAAGGACAGAGAGAGAGACAGAGAGAAAGAGAAAGAGAGATAGTCAGAGAGAGATTGAGACAGATGAAGAGAGACAGAGAGAGGGAGACAGAGAGACAGAGAGACAGATAATGAGAGTGAGAGACAGAGAGACACAGAGAGACAGATCGAGAGAGACAGTGAGAGAGAGAGAGAGACAGAAAGCGAGATATAAAGAGAGAGAGATACGGTGATGTGTGTGGAGAAACATAGAGACAGAGATTCAGAGCGAGAGAGACAGTGAGAGAATGCGTCAGAGACAGAGAGAGCGACAGGGAAAGAGACAGTGTGTGAGAGTCAGAGAGAGTGAGGTACAGAAAGCGATGGAGAGACAGAAAGATAGAGATTGACAGAGAAAGAGATACGGAGAGACTGAGAGAGAGATAGTGACAGAAATAGAGAGAAGCAGAGATAGAGAGAGACAGAAATTGTGTGAGATACAGAGAGAGATAGACAGAGAGAAGCAGACAGTCGGAGAGAGAGAGGGTCAGAGGGAGAGACACAGAGTGAGAGACAGAGAGAGACAGAGAGAGAGCGAGAGAGGGAGTGAAACGGAGTGAGAGAGAAAGAGAGAGAGAAGGGGGGTTGACAGAGTCAGAGAAAGAGAGAGACAGAGATCTGGAGAGAGTGGGAGAGAGTGAAAGATAGCGTCAGATATACAGAGAGCGAAAGAGAGTTCGATGTTCGGAGAGAGGAGAGAGTCGGTGAGATCTAGTACAGAGACTGAGTGAGAGAGCGACAGGGGGAGAGAGATAGACACAGAGAGAGACGCAGAGTTAGGGATTGAGACATGGGGAGAGAGACTGACAGATATAAAGACAGAGAAAGAGTCAGAGGGAGATAGTGGAACAGAGGGAGGGACAAATGGAGAGAGAGACAGAGGGAGAGAAAGAGACAGATTTTGAGAGAGAGGGGTAGATACTCAGTTAGAGAGAGAAAAAGAAAGAGAGAGTTTGTGTGTGACAGAGAGAGATAGAAAGAGAGAGATAGACAGAGCTAATGTGACAGATAGAGAGAGACAGAGAGAGAAAAAGAGATAGATAAAAAGCGTGAGAGAGAGAGGCAGAGAGAGAGAGACAGAGTGATAAATACAGATAAAAGGACGGTGAGAGAGAGATGGACAGAGGTTGAGAGAAGGATAGAGAGATAGAGAGACAGTAGAGAGAGAAATAGACAGAGAGCGATAGAGAGAGCAAGACATAGGGATTGCGACAGTCAGTGAGAGACAGACAGAGAGAGCGAGAGAGAGAGACAGAGAGAGAGTGACAGAAAAATTGAGGGAGACAGAGACAGACATAACGACAAAAAGAGAGACAGAGAGTGACAGAGACACAAATAGAGTGAGAGACAGAGGGAGACTGAGAGACAGAAGGAGAGAGAGACATATATATAGTCAGAAAGTGAGTGTGAGAGAGAGAAAGATACAGGGAAATAGACGAGAGGGAGCGAGCTCGAGAAAAACGGAGTGTGATAGAGAGAATGACGGAGAAAGGGAGACCGAGAGAGATTGAGAGACAGAAAAAGGTGGACAGAGGGAGACAGACAGAGAGAGTGAGAAGGAGACATAGGTAGAGAGAGTGACAGAGAGAGACAGTGAGAGAGATACACAGGAAAAGAGACAGTAAGAGAGAGACGGAGAGAGAGGGGGGAGATTTAGAGAGACAGAGAGAGAGACAGCGAGAGAGAGAGAGACAGCGAGAGAGTCAGAGATTGAGAGATAGAGATAGTGAGGCAGAGAGAGAGATTCAGAGGGAGAGAGAGACAGAGAGATATAGGGTGAGAGACATACAGAGAGAGATAGACAGAGAGCGAGAGTCAGAGAGAGATAGAGAAAGAGAGAGGCGTACCGAGAGAGAGTGTGAGAGTGAGAGAGAAAGAGAGAGTGATAAGGAGAGACAAAGTGAGAGAGACATACATAGAGAGAGAGTCAGGTAGGGAAAGAGAGAGAGACAGAGAGAGACATAGAAACTGCGAGAAAGATACAGAAAGAGAGGGACAGATAGAGCGAGAGACAGAGAAATAGATAGAGATAGTGAGAGAGAGAGAGAAAGGAACACAGGGTGAGGGACAGATAGAGGTAGATAGCGACAGAGTGAGAGCGAGAGAGAGAGATAGAGGGAGCGATTGGCAGAGGGAGTGAAAGAGGGATATACGTAGAGAGAGAGTTTGACAGAGCGAGAGTGAGGGAGAGAGAGATAGAGAGAGGGAGAGAGAGTGTGACAGATTGAAAGGGTGACAGAGACAGAGTGAGAGCGAGAGAGACAGAGAGAGATAATCAGAGAGTGATTGAGACACAGCGCGAGACAGAGTGCGAGATACAGGCAGAGAGAGATAGACAGCAAGAGATAGGGACAGAGAGAGGGACAGAGAGGGACATGGAGTGGGAGTGGGAGAGGAGAGAGATAGAGAGACATATAGTGAGTGAGAGATGGAGAGAGACAAACTGGGAGTGAGAGAGACAGAGAGAGATAGAGATGGAGAGAGAGACAGATAGAGAGAGACAGAAACAGAGAGGGACAGAGAGACAGAGGGAAAGAGATAGACAGAGATAGATAGAGACAGAGAGAAAAGGACATTGAGAGAGAGATTGATAATGAGAGAGAATGAGAGAGAGACAGAGAGACAGATATTGAGTGAGAGATGGAGAGAAACAAACAGAGAAGGAGAGATATAAAGTGAGACCGAGGGACTGTGAGAGGGAGAAAGGCGGAGAGAAAGAGAGACAGAGAGAGTTGAAGCGACAGATGGAGAGAGCCAGAGAGAGGGAGAGACAGAGAGAGACAGATAGAGAGAGAGAGATAGAGAGAGAGAGACAGAGAGAGAGCGACAGAGAGGGAGAGGCAGCGAGAGAGGGACATAGACAGATAGTGTGTGATTGAGTCTGACGGAGAGATAGAGAGTCAGATAGTGAGTGAGAGAGAGACAGAGTGAGAGAGAGACAGAGTGAGAGACAGACAGAGTGAGATAGAGAGAGATATATAGAGAGAAAGCGAGAGGGCGAGATAGACCGCGAGATGGAGAGAAACAGTGTCAGAGAGAGAGAGAGTCAGAGACAGAGAGAGGGAGAGATACAGACAGGGAGAGAGACAGAGAGAGAGTCAGGGAGAGATAGGCAGATAATTTCACGGACAGAGGAAAGGAAACAGGGAGAGAGAGTCAGAGATGGGAGAATATAATGAGAGAGAGACAGATAGAGAGAGAGAGGCAGAGAGAGTGAGAGAGTGAGAGTGAGCAAGAAAGTGAGAGAGACGGAGAGGCAGAGACAGAGACATTGAGAGAGATCAACATATAGATGGAGAGACCGAGAGTGAGAGAGAGAGAGCCAGCGAGAGTGAGAGAGTGAGAGTGAGCAAGAAGGAGAGGAGGGGACAAGCAGAGACAGAGACGTTGAGAGAGATCAACATATAGATAGAGAGAAACTGATAGAGAGATATAGAGGGACAGAGAAAATGAGAAAGGCAGAGATAGAGAGACTGACCGAGAGACAGAAAAGGCAGGAGAGAGAGGAAGCGAATGATACAGAGCGTGAGAGAGTGAGAGAAACAAGGAAAGTGAGATAGAGAGACAAATTGAGACAGCGAGAGAGACAGAGATGGAGGGATAGAGAGAGAGTGACAGTGAGAGAGAGGCAGAGAGAGTGAGAAAGATGTAGACGGTGAAAGATAGAGAGAGTGTGTGTCCGAGACAGAGAGAGAGTCAGACATAGAAATAGAAAGAGACAGAGAGACGGAGATAGACAGAATTAAAGAGATAGAGAGAGAGAGAAAGAGAGAGACAGAGAGAGACAGAGTGAGAGAGAGAGAGAGAAAAACAAACAGAGAGAGAGCAAAAGAGAGTGAGAGACAGAGAAACTGAAAGATATAGGGATACAGAGATAGAAATAAGGATGGACAGAAAATAGTAGGTAGACAGAGAGAGATAGAGAGAAAGAGAGGACAACGTGTGAGAGACAGAGAGAGAGACATAAATTGAGAGAAAGCGAGTGAGAGTGATATACAGAGAGATAGACAGAGTGTGAGACACAGAGTGACAGTGAGTGAGACAAAGAGATTGAGACAGAGATTCATAGTTAGATAGCGAGACAGATAGAGAGATACAGAGAGATTGAGATATTCATAGAGAGTGAGACAGAGAGAAACAGTGACAGATATTGAGAGAGAGGAGAGGGGAGAGAGTGTGACAAAGAGACAGAGGGTCAGAGAGAGATAGAGAGACAGAGGGAGAGGGACAGTGATAGATAGAGAATGAGAGAAAGAGAGATAGACAAAGACAGAGCGAATGAGGGAGAGACAGAGAGAGAAACACAGAGAGGGAGAGTAAGAGACAGAGGGAGAGAGAGACAGAAAAAGCGACAGAGAGAGAGACAGAGAGAAAGATATTGAGACAGAGTGAGACAGAGATATTCATAAAGATATACAGACAGGAGAGAGAGTCAGAGGGAGATAAAGACAGAGAGAGACAGAGAAAGAGACAGAGAGAGATACAGGTAGAAAGATATCAAGAGAGAGAGAGAGAAAGAGAGAGAGAGAGGGTGAGAGAATGAGCGACAATCAGAGAGTGACAGAAAGTGAGAGATAGGCAGAGAGAGATTCAGAGAGAGAGACAAGGAGAGAGAGAGATACTAGGAGGAAGAATCAGAGAGAGTGATAAAGTTGGAGAGAGAGAGAGTCAGAGAGAGCGAGAGACAGTGAGAGTTAGACAGGGAGAGAGAGAGAGGGACAGAAATTGAGATAGAAAGAGAGACATAGAGTGTGAGTGATAGAGACATAGAGGGCTCCAGTCAGCGAGAGAGACAGAGAGAGATAGAGAAACAGGGAGAGGGACAAAGAGAGTGAGAGGCAGACAGAGAGAAACAGAGAGAGTGAGCGTTTGTGACAGATGGGAGGAGAGGAGAGAAAAATATTGAGACAGAGTGAGACAGAAATATTCATAAAGATATACAGACAGGAGAGAGAGTCAGAAAAAGAGACCTAGAAAGAGAAACAGAGAGCGATGGCCATAGAGTGCGAGAGACAGAGAGAGAGTGAGAAAGACAGAGATACAGAGAGAGAGAGAAAGAGGGCGATCCACTGAGATAGAGACAGAGAGATACTGAGAGAGAGAGAGAGAGAGACAGAGAGAGAGATACAGAGAGAGAGAGTCAGAAAGAGCCAGAGAGAGGGAGAGAGAGAGTGACAGTGAGAGAGTGACAGTGAGAGAGTGACAGTGAGAGAGTGACAGTGAGTTTGATAGACAGAGAGTGATAGATCGAGAGACAGAGATTTAGAGATAGCCAGAAACAGATATTCACTGAAAGCAAGGGACAGAGAGAGATAGAGACAGGAAGAGAGAGACATAGAGAGAGAGAAACAGAGAGAGATGGCCATAGAGTGTGAGACTCATAGAGAAATAGTGAGAAGGACAGAGGGATAGAGAGAGAGACAGGGAGAGAGAGAGACAGGGAAACAGACAGAGAGTGAGTCAGAGAGTGTGAGTGACAGCGGGCGATGGAGAGACAGAGAGAGAGAGCGACAAGGATTTTGAGGAAGACAGAGAGAGAGACTGAGAGATAGAGATTGGCAGAGAGAGAGATACGGAGAGATTGAGAGAGAGCGTGACAGAGAGGTAGAGTTTCAGGGATAGATAGACAGAGAGAAGCAGACAGCCTGAGAGAGAAAGAGAGAGGGTCAGAGAGAAAGACACAGAGAGAGAGACAGATAGAAAGATACAGAGCGATGGAGAGAGTGTGAAACAGAGTGGGAGAGAAAGAGAGGGTGAGAGAGAGGGGGGAGAGTCTGAGAGATTAGGACAGATAGAGTGACAGAGGGAGAGATTTATCTATAGAGAGGGAACGAGAGAGTGAAACAGAGAAAGAGATGGCGACAGATAGACAGAGAGCAAAAGAGAGATTGTCATTCAGAGAGAGGATAGAGACTGTGGGGTGGAGGACAGAGAGTGAGTGAGAGAGCGACAGTGAGAGAGAGGCAGAGGGAGATAGAGAGCGAGACATAGGGGGAGAGACAGACAGAGAGATAGACAGTGAGAGAGAGACAGAGAGAGATAGAGAAACAGAGAGAGGGACAAAGAGAGTGAGAGACAGACAGAGAGAAACAGAGAGAGTGAGCGTTTGTGACAGAGGGAGAGGAGGAGAGGGTTAGACAGAGAGAGGGAGAAAGACAGATAGTGTGAGAGAGAGAGAGAGAGAGTTAGAGAGAGAGAGAGAGAGTTAGAGAGAGAGAGAGAGAGAGATAGGCACACATTTAGAGAGAGAGACAGAAAGAGAGAGTTTGTGTGTGACAGAGGGAGATAGAGAGAGAGTGTGTGTCGGATAGAGAGAAACAGAGCGGGATAGACAGAGTGAGATAAAGCGACAGAGAGATAGAGATAGAGAGAGAGAGTCAGAGAGACACTGACACAGAGAGAGAGATGTACAGTGAGCGAGAATTAAAGAGAGAGACAGAGACAGAGAGAGACAGAGATAATTTTAGCAAAAACATAGAGATAGAGATTCAAAGAGAGAGACAGAGAGAGAATGGGTCAGAGACAGAGAGAGCGACAGAGAGAGAGACAGAGAGTGAGACTCAGAGGGAGTGAGAGACAGAGGGCGATGAAGAGACAGAGAGAAAGAGAGCGACAAAGAGATGGAGGGACAAAGAGAGAGAGAAACAGAGACAGATAGAGAACGAGAGAGGTGGACAAAGGGAGAGAGAGACAGAGACAGAGAGAGTGACAGAGAGAGACAGAGACGGAGGGAGCGAGAGATAGAGAGAAACAGAAAGAGTGAGCGTGTGTGACAGGGAGAGAGGAAGAGACAGCCAGACAGAGAGAGAGTGACAGATAGAGAGAGAAAGAGACATAGAGAGAGAGGAAGATACAGAGAGAGATAAGGATACAGAGAGCAAGAGACAGTGAGAAAATGATAGACAGAGAGAGATCCATACACAGAGAGACAGACAGTGATAAATAAAGAAAGAGAGACGGAGGGACAGAGAGACAGAATTTGAGAGGGAGAGCAACATAGAGAGAGAGACACAGAGTGATAGATTTAGATAGAGAGACAGTGAGAGATAGATGGATGGAGATTGCGAGAGGGATGGAGAGATAGAGAGACAGAGATTTATTGAGAGTGAGAAAGTGAGTGAGAGAGATAAAGAGAGAGAATGATAGAGGGAAAGACAGAGAGAAATAGACAGAGAGAGTGATACAGAGAAAGAGACCTAAAACGTGAGAGAGAAAGAGACGGACATAGCGACAATGAGGAAGACAGAGAGAGACAGAGAAAGAAATAGAGTGAGAGAGACAGAGAGAGAGTGAGAGAGAGTGAGAGAGACCGAGAGACAGGGAGGGAGATAGAGAAGGAGTGAGAGTGACAGTGAGAGATACAGAGAGAGGAGAGAGAGAGAGAGCGAGAGCTAGACGGGGAGATACAGAGTGGGAGACAGAGGGAGATTACGCGAGAGACCGAGAGACAGATAGAGAGAGTGAGAGACAGAGACAGATAAAGAGAGACAGGGACAGGGAGGGAGAGACAGATTGAGAGAAAAAGAGAGACGAAGAGATAGAAATCGAGCGAGAGACAGAGAGAGGGACAAAGAGAGAGAGAGAAAGATAGAAACTGAGAGATTGAGAGAGAGACAGATATAGAGATATAGAGTTAGATAAAGGGAGTGAGACAAAGCCACAGACAGAGTTGGTAACTGAGGGAGAGAGGGACAGAGTGATATATCGAGACAGAGAGTGAGAGTGTGTAAAATAGAAGGGGAGAGAGAAAGTTAGAGAGACAGATAAAGGGAGAGACAGATAGAGAGAGAATCAGAGAGAGAGAGAGACAGATAGAGACAGACACGGAGACACAGAGACACAGAGTGATAGAGATACACAGACAGAGTGAGGCTGAGAGAGAGACAGAGAGAGTGACATAGAGAGAGAGAGACAGAGACAGTGAGAGAGAGTTAGATACAGAGAAAGAGAGACGGAGAGGGACACAGAATGATAGATATACACAGAGAGGGAGATACAGAGAGAGAGTGAGACTGAGAGAGAGATAGAGAGAGAGATAAAGAGAGACAGAGAGAGAGGCAGAGAGAGATGGAGAAAGTGAGAGATGTACAGAGAGACGGGTTGAGATTGAGAGATAGAAAGAGACAAAATGAGCGAGAGACACATAGAGAGAGAGTCAGGGAGAGATATAGAGATACAGAGAGAGACATTGATTCAGAGAGTAAGACATATATAGAGAGAGGAACCGATATAGCGAGAGACAGAGAAATAAATATAGTGAGGGAGAAATACACAGAAAAGGACAGATATAGAGAGATAGATAACGATAGAGTGAGAGAGAGATAGAAGGAGCGAGTGACAGAGAGAGTGAGAGAGAGTTTTTGACAGAGTGAGAGTGAGTAAGAGTGAGATAGAGGGAGACAGACAGAGAGTGACAGAGAGGAAGGGTGACTGAGAGAGAGTGAGATCGAGAGAGAGACAGGGAGAGGGAGATAATCAGAGATTGAGACAGAGAGAGTGAGCGAGATAGAATGTGGGAGACAGACGGAGAGAGAGATGGACAGCGAGAGTTAGGGACAGAGAGAGATGAACAGAGATAGATATGGCGTGAGAGTGAGAGAGAATGAAAAGGAGATAGAGTGACATGTAGTGACTGAGAGATGGCGGAAGACAAATAGCGAGGGAGAAATATAAAGTGACAGCGATGGACTGTGAGAGAGAGAAAGACAGAGAGAAAGAGGGACAGACAGAGTTGGAGCGACAGGTAGAGAGAGACAGAGAGAGGGAGGGACAGATAGAGACAGACAGCGAGAGAGATACTTGGAGAGAGAAAGTGTGATTGAGAATGAAAGAAAGATAGAGAGTCAGATAGTGAGTGAAAGAGAGAGAGAGGGAAACAGAGAGAGACAGAGAGAGAGACAACGTCAGAGAGGTATAGAGAGAACTAGAAAAAGAGAGAGAGGGAGTTAGACAGATAAATAGAGGGACAGAGATAGAGATACATAGAGAGAGATTCAGTGAGGAGAGAGAATGAAGAGGGAGAGTGATGGAGAGACAGATATATTAAAAGAGATAAACAGAGAGAGTGAGACAGAGAGCGTGAGTAGGAAAGAGAGAGAGAGCCAGAGAGACAGATGGAGAGAGATGGGCAGATAGATTGATAGATAGGGACAGAGAGAGAGATAGACAGCGAGAGAGAGACAAAGAGAAAGATACAAACAGAGAGTGAGACACAGAGCGAGCGAGAGTCATTGAGACAATGGGGAGTGAGAGACAAAGAGAGAGAGGCAGAGAGAGACAGAGAGAGAGATACAGAGAGAGAGAGAGGGAGAGAGAGTGACATGTAAATAGAGAAAGACAGCTTGAGAGAGCGACACAGAGAGATAGAAACAACGAGAGAGAGAGAGAGACAGATAGTGAGAGACATATAAAGAGAGATAGACAGAGAGAGAGAGAAACCGAGAGGGCGAGAGAGAAAGTGTGGGACAGTGACTGGGAGAGACAGAGAGGGGAGAGACAGAGAGAAAGAGAGAGAGAGAGACGGTGAGCGAGCAACAGAGGGAAAGAGACAGAGAGAGAGAGACAGAGAGGAAGAGAGACTGAGATAGAGCCACAGAGAACGAAAGAGAGAAAGATAGACAGAGAGACTGAGAGACAGAGGGAGAGAGTGAGACAGAGAGAGATATTGAGAGATTGACAAAGAGAGGGAGAGAGAGAATCATAGAGACAGGGAGAGATAGACAGTGAGATAGTGAGATCGGTAGATAGATTGGAAGACATAGAGAGAGAGACAAAGGAAATGAGAGAGAAACAGAGGAGAGAAATACAGTGGGAGAGAGAGAGAGAGACAGAGACAGAGAGACAGAGAGAGCGAGAGTTAGAGAGAGAGAGAGAGAGAGAGAGGGAGGGCGGGAGAGACGAAGAGAGAGTGTGAGTGAGAGGGACAGAAAGACTGAGAGATGCTGAGAGACAGAGACAGAGAGAGAGACCGCGAGAGAGAAACAGAGTGGGAGAGAAACAAAGAGAGAAAAACAGCGGGAGAGAGAGATACATCGAATTGGTGGGGAGTGAGAGACAGACAGAGAGTGACAGTTATGATGTGATATGATATGATGGTATATTTCTCGATCGTGGTCGAGACGCACGCGCAAGCGCATGATCATGGTGTACAACGTTAGTCAGAACAATGAACTATATAGTAATTTCAAGAAGGCGAGTCGGAAACGTGAGAAGCAAAACAGTATAGCTACAGATAGTTTGAATCGACCGAGGTGATAATGGTGTAAAGGAGTTCAGGAAACCCCATTCCATGCATTAGCATCCATGTTACAAACGACATTAATCATTCGTATGAACTATATTTGCTGGAATTCCGATTGTTTGTTTTATTTCTCTAAGCCTTTGTTACAAACCGGACTCCTACCGTTGCCTCGAGCGAGAGTCGCTCAGTTTGAACTTCGTTGTGACTGTATTTGGTAATCTTATCTTCTGTATCTAACCTTTGGCTGTAACCCAGCTGCAGTTGTTGATTTGTTTTCCAATTTGGAGCGAAAGAGCCCAGAAGGAACACTATTGAGGTTTGATTATTGTAAAATTAATTAATTTGTTGTATATAGTACCGTAGCTATTTGGAATCGACTTTGTTTTGAATTGTGTCGAAATTGGTTGCTACGCGTCGCTCGAACGTTCCGGTGGCTGGACTTTACAGTACTCAATATCCTTGGCAATTGCTGAGACATGAAATTACGCAGCAAATCGGCAAACCGTTCCGAATCAAAGGACAATACCCCGCAGGTGAACCAAACCCTTTTGCCCGTAGGTGTTGGTCATGTTTCTTGCTCAGGCTCTAGTATATCAGGTTGTTCTAGGGTTAGCTCGGTTTCCCATAGAGCTAGAGCTGATCTGTTGTTAGCCGAGTTGAAGGAGAAGCAGGTTGTAGAACAGTTAGAGTTAGATAAGCAACGTAAGCTGCTCCAGGTGAGGAATGAGACGGAAATGGCGAAACTGCGTTTGGCACTCGCTGAGGAAGAAGAAAATCTAGTCAACGGAGATGAAGTCAAGGGTGGAGTAATGGTCAGTGAACATCTTTCTCGTTACTTAGGTGATTGCCACGTGCAGAACGACGCACCACAAAAAACAAGCTTGGTTCCAATGGTGAAACCTGCAGCGGATTATCGTTTGGACTTGCCTAGGGTGGAACTGGAGTCATTCGCGGGCTGCTCGTCAACGTACTGGAGGTTTGTGAAACAGTTCGAATATTACGTCGAAGGTAGAGTTCGAGACGATGGACAGCGCTTACTTTATTTGATGCATTACTGCAAGGGACAAGCAAGGGATGCGATTGCCGAATGTGTTATGTTGCCTCCAACACTGGCATACAATAGGGCTAGGGAAATCCTAAAGGATCTGTATGGACAAGATCATGTAGTGGCTCGTTCACTGATTGACGGCTTGCTGCAAGGTTTAAAGCCTCTGGCAGAAGATTCGGATGCCCTGACCAAATTGTCGTTAAAAATGCTGAACTGCGAAGTTGCCCTCACGCAGATGAATTGCATGTCAGACCTCAACTCATTGCAGACTATGGAACGTATCACTCGAGTGCTACCAACGCGTCTCCAGGATTTGTGGGCTAGGACCGTTGATGATATTTTGGGAAGAGGAGTCGAACCGAGGTTCCAAGATCTGCAGCACCTAGTGTCCCGTGAGGCACGGATTGCTCGAAGTAGGTTTGGCAAACTTGCCGCCAATAGCAAGGCTCAGGGGTATTCGCGGTCATCCAGTTGGAGGAATTATGCACAAAACCCGCGTCCAGAAGCGACACGGTTCACGCCAAATCAGGGTAGTACTTTGTTGGTCGCAGCTAACAGGTGCTCGGTATGTAATGGAATACACACACTTGAGGAATGTCAGCGATTCCTGTCTCGTGATATACCCGGTCGTTGGGCATTGATCAAAGAAATCAAGGCTTGTTTTTCGTGTCTCAAATGTGGACATCTGTCCAGCAACTGTTCTGTTTCAAAACCATGTTCAACATCAGGTTGTTTGAAACGGCACCACCCTCTACTGCATGTTGCACAGAAGCAAGGTGCCGATCAAGTCACGCAAGATACAACACAAGGGCCGCAGCTGGATAAGCTGGGTACGGACAGTGCGAAAGGGCATGGGCAGTGGACCAATAATTGTGCGGCTACTCTTAGGCCAGAATGTCGGGTCAGTTTAGGTGTGCTACCAGTGCGAGTAGACGGACCGGGGGGCTCCGTGGAGACCTACGCTCTGCTGGACAGCGGGTCTGATGTGACTCTAATACAAAAGGACATTATGGAGCTGGTGGGCCTGAAGGCATCCCCGACCTCACTTTCGATTTCGACCGTAAATGGGACTACCACTTGGAATTCGGGAATAACGGAGCTGCGACTGAACTCATTGTCAGAGAATGATTTCGTGAATGTAGAGAGAGCATTTTGTGTTGATAGGTTACCAATCCAAGCAGTGCAGTACTGCACAGATGCGGACATTTTATCCTGGCCTCACCTACATTGCGTCCAAAGACGGAATCTGGAAGATTCGAGAGTGCGAATCCTGATAGGTGCCGACGTCCCAGAAGCACATTGGGCATTAGAGCAAAGATGCGGCAAAAGAAAACAGCCCTATGCTGTGCGGACGATTTTAGGATGGATTGTTCTTGGTCCGATAAACCAGGAACCACACTTTGCGAGAACAGTAAACTACATTGAGAGGGGAATCGATCCCTTAGCAGAACAGATCGATCGACTATACAACGCCGAATTCTGCGATGGGTGTGCGTCAGAAAACTCTCCTTCATTAGAGGACAAACAGGCCGTCGATATGGTTTCCAATGCCATAACCTGGTTGAACGGACACTATGAAGTTGCACTCCCGTGGAGGAATCCCGAAGTGAGACTTCCAAATAACTATATTGTGGCCAAAGAGAGATTGAACGGCCTGAGGAAAAGGTTTGCGCGTGACCCTGAATTCTTTGAAAAATACTCTACAATAATAGAGGGTTATGTGCGCAAGGGCCACGCCCAGTTAGTTCCCGATGTACAGCTAAAAATGGGTTTTGAGCCAAAGTGGTACTTACCACATCACGCAGTTACAAACCCTAAAAAGCCTAGCAAGTTGAGGGTGGTGTTTGACTGCGCGGCTGCATTCCAGGGACGCTCCTTGAATGATTACTTGCTACAGGGACCGGATACGACAGCAAGCTTAGTTGGAGTGTTGCTTCGTTTCCGAAAGGAATCTGTCGCGTTGGCTGCGGATATTGAAGAAATGTTCATGCAGGTTCGAGTGCCAACGAGAGACAAAGGAGCACTGAGGTTCCTGTGGTGGGAAAATGGTCGACTAGGTGGTAATCCTGTTGAATATCAGATGAATGCCCACCCTTTTGGTGCCACTTCCTCCCCATTTTGTGCAAATTTCGCGTTACGTCGCACGGCAAACGATTGGGGAGGACAGTATGAGGATTACGTCTCCACGGCCGTGTATAACAACTTCTATGTAGACGACTGTCTTGTTTCTTTGCCCACACCGGAGAATGCGAGAGTTTTCGCTATCCAGATGAGTGAGTTACTATCACGAGGCGGATTCCGGCTTCATAAGTGGGTGTGTAATCGTAAGGAGGTGCTGGATATTTTACCAAAATCTGAGCTCGCCCATCCCACTTTGGAAATAGATGATTGCGCGCCTGTGCCGGAGAGGACGTTGGGGTTAGAATGGAACGCAATAGAAGACACGTTCCAGTTTTCATTCTCAATACGCGAAAAACCTCAAACAAGGCGTGGCTTGTTGTCTATAGTATCATCCGTGTTCGACCCGCTAGGGTTGGTTTCACCTTTCATTCTGCCAGGCAAGGTGTTATTGCAATCACTGTGTCGCTTGAAGCTTGGTTGGGACGATCCAATTGGAGAAGGACCCCTACGATGCTGGAATGAGTGGTTAAGAAGTATGGAACAACTTTGCGCATTCAAAATTCAGCGTCCCATTATTAGAGGTAACTCGCTGAACGAAGGTGTGCAGCTTCATGTATTTTGTGACGCTTCTGAAGTTGGCTATGGGGTGGTGGCGTATTCCAGAATGGTTTCAAGGGACATAGCCCCCTACTGTGCCCTATTGTTCTCTAAGTCAAGGGTAGCTCCTCTGAAGACCATAACGATCCCGCGCTTGGAGTTAGCCGCAGCAAGACTGGCCGTTAGAGTTTCTCGGATGCTCATGGAAGAAACTGGAATCAAGTTTGGTAAGGCCTACTACTGGACGGACTCTGCTATAGTTTTGCATTACATAAACAACACTAAAACGAGATTTAGTACGTACGTTGCGAACCGTTTGGCTGAAATCCATCAGTGGTCGGAACCCTGGCAGTGGCGGCATGTCAGATCGGAGGCTAACCCCGCAGACTTGGCATCAAGAGGCACAACATCACCGAGTGATATCAGCTGCTGGTTCGAAGGTCCTAAATTCCTGATGGGCGATGAAACCTCATGGCCGACCTGGCCTACGGTTGATGCAGCACCACCAAACGTTGAGTTGAAGCAGCTTTCGAGTACAGTTCTCACAGTGTTGCGGGATACATGGTCGGACGCACTTCTAGCTAGGCACTCCAGTTGGTTTCACTTGCTGAAGTCGGTAGCGTGGTTAACCCGTTTTAAAATGTACGTTGCAGTCATGAGAGGCGGGCGCACGGATCTAGGATTGACAACTGGGCCGTTGAAGTTACACGACATTGCTAAAGCGGAGGAAAGTGTTATTATGATTGTACAAGCTAAGGTCTATGGCGAAGAGTTAAAATGGCTACGAGACAGGAGCAATAACCTATGCACTAACAAATCTCCGATGAACAGGACTCTATTAAAACTCGATCCAATTTTATTAAATGGAATTATTTGTGTTGGAGGACGACTGAACTACTCCAGTCAGCTTCGGGGTGTGAAACATCCGGTGATACTACCCAAGACTCACCCGATTACAGACTCGATAATCCGATGGTACCACGCGATGGAAGGACACGCAGGACCTTCTCAGTTACTCGCGGAACTTCGCAAAAAATTTTGGATTGTACAGGGGGGGGCTGCCGTCAAGCGAGTACTTGGAGGATGTTGGAAATGCCGGAAGCATTTGGCGGTTGTGGGCAAACAGATGATGGCTCCTCTACCAGCCATTAGAGTCCAACAAGGTTGGTTTCCGTTCAAGTACGTCGGAATAGATTACTTCGGCCCATTTGCGGTTAAACATGGGCGCAGCATGGAGAAACGATATGGATGCATCTTCACCTGTCTCCAGATGCGTGCGGTACATATTGAAGTTTCTTATTCTCTAAGCACGGATTCATTCATCATGACATTACTGCGTTTCATGTCGAGGAGAGGAGCACCGTCCGAGATTTTTAGTGATAACGGTACAAACTTTGTTGGGGCTCAAAGGGAATTGAAGAACCTAATGGAAAACTGGTCTAGTGATAAGATTGCCGATAGATTGTTGCAACGGGGCGTGCAGTGGCACTTCAATCCTCCACATGCTAGTCACCGTGGTGGCATATGGGAGATCATGGTGCGCTCGGTTAGAAGAGTACTTCTTTCAGTTTGTGACGAGCAGCCGATGACTGACGAAATACTGTTGACATTCCTCACGGAAAGTGAGCGGATAGTAAACGGACGACCGCTAGTGCCTTTGACCTCGGACTGTCGTGATCTGCCAGTACTCACGCCCAATGACCTGCTTATCCTGAGGGCGAACCCACGAGATATTCCGACGGATTCGTTGCGCGATAGAATGGTTCGTCAGTGGAGGCAGGCAAACTACCTAGCGTCTGTGTTTTGGAAGAGATGGATCAGGGAATATCTTCCACTATTACAACAGCGGCAGAAGTGGATAACTCGAGAACGCAATTTTAGATCGGGTGATGTAGTGCTCCTAGTTTCGGAGGTTTTGCCGCGTGGCCGGTGGCCGATAGGAGTAATCGAAAACATCTCAGTTTCGGACGATGGCTTGGTACGAACGGCAACAGTGCGAACTAATGAAGGATTAGTGCTCCGTGACATTAGAAAGATTTGTCTTATTGAGGGCGAACCGGACACTGGTGGTGTAAGTTCAGAGGCCAACTTTCCTCAAGTGGGAGGCGGGTCTTCGGATCTGCCGAACCGGGAGGGACCACTGAGAGTTGATCCACTTGTCCGACTGGGAGCTGCTATTGACGGTGACCAGTTTTAGGTATTGGGGAACCGTAGGGCGAGCCGATGCATGAGGCCGACCACACCTAGCGGTGCACGGGAAAAAATCCGGGTCGGATTTTGGGGGCCGGTGTAAAGGAGTTCAGGAAACCCCATTCCATGCATTAGCATCCATGTTACAAACGACATTAATCATTCGTATGAACTATATTTGCTGGAATTCCGATTGTTTGTTTTATTTCTCTAAGCCTTTGTTACAAACCGGACTCCTACCGTTGCCTCGAGCGAGAGTCGCTCAGTTTGAACTTCGTTGTGACTGTATTTGGTAATCTTATCTTCTGTATCTAACCTTTGGCTGTAACCCAGCTGCAGTTGTTGATTTGTTTTCCAATTTGGAGCGAAAGAGCCCAGAAGGAACACTATTGAGGTTTGATTATTGTAAAATTAATTAATTTGTTGTATATAGTACCGTAGCTATTTGGAATCGACTTTGTTTTGAATTGTGTCGAAATTGGTTGCTACGCGTCGCTCGAACGTTCCGGTGGCTGGACTTTACAAATGGTTTGCGCGGCAAATACGGTTTAGTTTCGAATTCGAGTCGGTTGGTGGTGGCCCGTGGAAATACAAAGTATGTCGTGGAAATATATCGCTAAGGATGCATTATAAACCAAAGTAGTGCAAGCTGTGGATAACGAAGGCCTACAGAAAGGGAGAGAGTGAGAGAGACAGAGAGATACAGAGATAGAGACCGATAAAGAAAGACGGAAAGTTCGAGAGAGAGACAGAAAGAAATGGAGAAAAACAAAGCGAGACAGAGAGGGAGACTGATAGAGAAAGACAGACAGAAAGAGACAGATAGAGAGAGAGAGACGCAAGGGGAGAGAGCAACTGAGAAATAGAGAGACACATTGAGAGAGCGAGAGAAAGAGACAGAGAGCGAGGGAGATGGAGGGAGAGAGAGAGAGAGAGACAGATAGGATCAGAGACAGCGAGAGAGGGCCATAGAGAGGAAGAGTGAGATTGAGAGAATAAAAAGTTAGAGAATCAGATATTGAGTGAGAGATAGAGATAGACCGAGAGAAAGCGAGATACTGAGAGATCGAGAGACACGGAGAGACAGAGTGAGAGAGAGAGAGAGAGAGACAAAGAGAGGGACAGAGCGAGTGCGAGACAGGTAGAGATGGACAGATAGAGAGTCAAAGGGAGGAAGAGAGAGATAGAGATGGACAGAGAGTGTGAGATCGAGAGAATCAGAGAGAGAGAAGCAGAGAAAGACTGAAAGAAAAATAGAGTGAAATATAGAGACAGTCAGAGAGAGAGAGAGTGAGGGAGAGAGATACACAGAGACAGAAGGAGACAGATAGACAGAGGGCGATAGAGAGAGAGAGACAGAGAGAGAGATTGCGACAACGAGAGAGAAAGAGATCGAGAGGATGACAGGCATAGAGGGAGAGAGAGAGAGAGTGAGAGACGGAGAGAGTGAGAGAGACATAGACAGAGAGACAGAGATGGAGAGGGGCAGAAACAAAGACAGAGTGTCACAGAGACAGAGACAGAGAGAAACAAGAGAGAGAGACAGCGAGAGAGACAGACAGAGAGGTAGAGACAGAGAGAGAGAGAGGGAGGGAGAGACATAAATTGTGTGACAGACAGAGAGAGACAGAAATAGATAGACAGAGAAATAGAAAGAGAGAGATAGAGAGACAGTGAGAGACAGAGAGAGATACAGAGAGACAGGGAGTAAAAGAGAGCGAGGGAGAGACATGAAGAGAGAGACAGATATACAGAGAGAGAGAGAGCGAACGAGAGAGGGAGACTTAATTTGTGAGACAGACAGAGAGAGGCAGAGAGAGATAGACAGACAGATAGAGAGAAGGAGAGATAGAGAGACAGAGAGAGAGCCAGTGAGAGAGAGACAGAGACAGAGATAGACCAAGACAGAGAGAGAGACATAGAGATAAAGAAACAGATGCAGTGAGACAGAGATAGACAAAGAGTGACAGAGAAAGTGAGAGAGAGAGAGAGAGAGAGAGAGACAGATACAGAGATATAGACCGACAGAGTGAGATGGATAGAGTTAGAGAGAGACAGAGAGAGAGACAGAGACAGAGAGTGAAAGAGTGAGAGAGATAAGGAGAGAAACACTGAGACGGAGAGAGAGAGATTGAGAGACAGACAGGGAGAAAGAGACAGAGAAAGAGAGAGATAGAGAAAGAGATAGAGAGAGACACAAAGAAATAGAGAGCGGGATAGACAAACATAGAGTGATATGGAGAAGGAGAGAGAAGAATATAGAGAGAAAATGAGACAGCGAGAGAGAGAAACAGTCAGAGAGAGAGACAGAGATAGACAGAGATAGAGAGAGAGAGAGAGAGAGAGAGAGGGAGAGAGATAAAGAGAGAGATAGTGAGACAGAGAGATAGACAGTGAGATTGATAGACAAACAGGGAGAGAGATATTGAGAGAGTGACAGAGACACAGATAAAAAGAAGGACTGAGATAGAGACAGAGAGAGAGAAACAGAGAGAGAGAGAGACAAAGAGAGAGAGAGTGACAGATAGAGAGAGACACAAAGAGAGAGAGAGTGAGACAGAGAGATAGATAATCACAGAAAGAGAGTGATAGAGACAGAAAGTGAGTGAGAAAAAGAGAAAGATTCAGAGATAGAGATAGAGACAGAGAGAGAGATAGACTCAGAGCGGGAGAGTCAGATATAAAGATAGTGTAACATATAGGGTGTGAGAGAGAGAGATAGACAGACAGAGAGAGAGACAGAGAGTGACACAGTGAGACATGGAAAGAAAGAGCGAGATAAAGAGAAACTTATAGAGAGTGAGATACAGAGAATGAGAGAAAGCGAGACAGAAAGAGAGAGACATAGAGAGAGAGTCAGAAAAGCAATAGACAGAGAGAGGGGAAGACAAGGATATAGAGACAGAGAGAAAGAGAGTGACAGATATATATAAAGAGAGAGAGACAGAGAGAGAGGGAGAGAGAAATAGAAAGGGACAGAGAGACAGAGAGAGCGACTGCGAGAGAAATGCAGAGATAGAGAGAGAGACAGAGAGATTGAGAGAGAGAGAGAGAGACAGATTGCGAGATCGACAGAGTGAGAGAGAAACAGAGCGAGAGAGAGATAGAGAGGGACAGAAAGATGCGGAGAGAATCTGAAAGAAAGAGAGACATAGATAAAGAGAGAGACAGACAGAGAAAGGGTCAGAGAGATAGTGAGGGAGAGAGAGGTAAAGTCAGAGACAGAGATACAGAGGGAGAGAATTTGGGAGGTTTATTGACAGATAGAGAGACGTGCACACAGAGAGAGAGAGAGAGAGAGAGACAAAGACAGACAGAGATAAAGAGAGAGAGACATAGAGAAACAGAAAGAGACACATTGATAGAGAGACAGAGAGAAAACGAGTGAGAGATAGAGAGAAATAGAGAGAGAGATTCAGAGTGAAAAATTGAGTGACTGAGATAGAGAGACAAAGATAGTGAGAGAGGGAGACAGAGAGACATATAGGGACAGAGAGATAGATTGAGACCGGAAAAGAGAGAGAGAGAGACAGTAACAGAGATAGAGACAGAGAGAGAGATTGACACATAGAGAGAGAGACAGCGAGAGAGCGTGTGTGACAGAGAGATAAAGAGAAAGAGAGACAGAGAGAGAGAGGGAGAGAGGGAGAGGGACAGAGAGTGAGAGAGGCAGATGGAGAGAGAAAGAGAAACAGAGAGCGAGCGTGACAGTGAGGGAGAGAGTCAGAGAGATAGAGAGACAGTGAAAGAGAGAGGCAGTTAGAGTGAGAGAGTGACAGATAGGTGGAGAAAGAGAAAGTGGGGGAGAGATAAATAGTGAGGGAGAGAATTTGTGTGAGAGAGAGTGAGAGATACAGGGAGAGAGAGACAGAGAGATAGGTGGTGACAGAGAGAGATTGAGACAGCCCGAGAGAGTAGAAGAGATAGATACATAGACAGAGCGAAAGAAAAAGAGAGAGAGAAAGAGAGGGAGTCAGAGAAAAAGAGAGGCAGAGAGAGGGAGAGGGAGACAGAGAGAGCGAGAGAGCAAAAGGGAGAGAGACAGAGGGACAGAGAGTCAGAGAGAGATAGAGGCAGAAAGAGAGACAGAGAGAGAGAGACTGGGAGAGAGGGAGTGAGCAGATTGAGAGAGAAAAGTGAGAGAGAGAGACAGCGTGATCGAGAGACAATGAGAGAGAGAGAGAGAGACGGAGATAGATGGAGACAGAAAGATAAAGCAACAGAGAGAGCGGTCGACAAAGAGAGAGAGATAGATGCAGATAGCGAGAGAGAGACAGAGAGAGCGAGATAGAAACAGAGAGAGAGAGAGGGAGGGAGAGACATAAGTTGTGTGACAGACAGAGAGAGACAGAAATAGATAGACAGAGAAATAGAAAGAGAGAGATAGAGAGACAGTGAGAGACAGAGAGAGATACAGAGAGACAGGGAGTAAAAGAGAGCGAGGGAGAGACATGAAGAGAGAGACAGATATACAGAGAGAGAGAGCGAACGAGAGAGGGAGACTTAATTTGTGAGACAGACAGAGAGAGGCAGAGAGAGATAGACAGACAGATAGAGAGAAGGAGAGATAGAGAGACAGAGAGAGAGAGCCAGTGAGAGAGAGACAGAGACAGAGATAGACCAAGACAGAAAGAGAGACATAGAGATAAAGAAACAGATGCAGTGAGACAGAGATAGACAAAGAGTGACAGAGAAAGTGAGAGAGAGAGAGAGAGACAGATACAGAGATATAGACCGACAGAGTGAGATGGATAGAGTTAGAGAGAGACAGAGAGAGAGACAGAGACAGAGAGTGAAAGAGTGAGAGAGATAAGGAGAGAAACACTGAGACGGAGAGAGAGAGATTGAGAGACAGACAGGGAGAAAGAGACAGAGAAAGAGAGAGATAGAGAAAGAGATAGAGAGAGACACAAAGAAATAGAGAGCGGGATAGACAAACATAGAGTGATATGGAGAAGGAGAGAGAAGAATATAGAGAGAAAATGAGACAGCGAGAGAGAGAAACAGTCAGAGAGAGAGACAGAGATAGACAGAGATAGAGAGAGAGAGAGAGAGGGAGAGAGATAAAGAGAGAGATAGTGAGACAGAGAGATAGACAGTGAGATTGATAGACAAACAGGGAGAGAGATATTGAGAGAGTGACAGAGACACAGATAAAAAGAAGGACTGAGAGAGATAGAGACAGAGAGGGAGGGAGACAGAGAGTGCGAGAAAAAAGAAGAGATTGAGAAACAGAGAGAAAGCCGGAGATATATATATAGAGAGAGAGATTCAGCAACAGAGTGAGAGACAGAGAGAGAGACGGAAAGATGGACAGAGCGAGAGCGAGAGAGAGATAGACACAGAGACAAAGAGAGAGAGAGACAGTGAGAGAGAGATACAGAAAGAGAGAGACATAAAGAAATAGAGAGCGAGATAGACAAACATAGAGAGATATAGAGAAAGAGACAGAGAGGTAAATAGAGTGAAAAAGAGACCGTTAGAGAGAGAAACAGTCAGAGAACGAGAGAGGCAGAGAGAGACAGAGAGTGAGAGAAAGTGAGAGAGAGATAGACAGAGACAAAGAGAGAGATGGCCAGATAGGGAGAGAGAGAGACAGATTGAGCTCGGAAGAGAGACAGGGTCAGATAGTTTGAGCCAGAGAGAGAGTCAGATGGAGAGGGTATTTGTTTGAGAGAGACAGAGAGAGACGGAGACAGAGAGATAGAAAATTAAAGAAACCGAGAGAGAGAAACAGAAAGAGCAAGTGATTGACTATGAGAAAGAGATACTGAGAGAGATGTAGACAGATAGGGAGAGAGAGAAACAGAGTGAGAGGTAGACAGAGAGAGAGAGACAGAGAGATAGTCAGCACGAGAGAGGAAAATAATATTATATAGTGAGAGCGAGAGAGAGATAGATAGATAGAGACTGAGACAGAGAGAGAGACAGAAAGACTGCGAGAAAGACAGTGAGAAGGAGAGAGCGAGAGAGAGATAGGAAGAGAGGGAGACAGAGAGTGACGGAGACAAAGGGTGACAGAGAGAGTGAGAGACAGAGAGAGCGACCGGAAGAGTGTGTAACAGAGAGAAGGAGTGAAAGACAGAGGGATAGACAGCGAGCGAGTGGGACACAGAGAAAGAGAGAGGGAGAGAGAGAGTGGGAGAGAGAGCGGGAGCGAGCGAGTCAGAGAGAGAGATAATCAGAGAGAAAGTGATAGAGACAGTGAGAGAAGGATAATAACAGACAGAGAGAGAGACAGAGAGAGAGATACAGAACGAGAGATAAAATGAGAGAAAAAGAGAGAGGCTGATAGGGAGAGAGACAGACAGGTAGACGGAAAGAGTGACAAATGGTGACAGGAAGAGAGAGAGAGAAAGATAGAAACCCACAGAGAGATTGATAGAGAAAGAAAGAGAGAGAGAGAGAGAGAGAGAGACAAAGGGAGAGTAAGAGACAGAGAGAGATTCCGAGACAGCGAGAGAGACACACATAAGGAGTCAGTGTTAGAGACAGAGAGAGAGACTGGGAGAGACAGAGAGAGTGAGGCAGACAGAGAGATATTGGGAGCGAATCAGAGGGATAAAGGGAGAATTAGACGGAGAGAGAGAGTGAGAGGGATATAGAGGCAGAGATTGAGACAGAGAGAGACAGATAGAGATAGAGAGAGAGAGAGAGAGAGAGAGAGAGAGAGAGAGACAGTGTGACTGAGATAGACATAGAGATAGATAGAGAGACGGAGAGAGGGACAGCGAGGGAGAGAGAAAGAGCGAGACAGAGACAGAGAGAAACAGATAGGGTGAGAGATACAGGGATAGAGACAGAGAGAGAGAGAGTGGCAGAGAGTGAGAGAGACAGAGTGAGATACACAGAGAGAGAGAATTACTGAACGAGAGATAGAGAGTTTGAGAGAGAGAGAGAGGAACAGAGAGAGAGACAGATGGAGAGAGAGACTGAGTGGTATAGAGAGAGACGAAGAGAGAGATGGAGTCAGAGGTGAAGATATAGACAGAGGGAGGGACGAAAGAGAGGGATATAGCGACAGAGAGAGAAAGACGGAGAGAGAGAGTCCAAGAAGTACAGAGAGACAGATATATGTTGAGACATAGAGAAAGAGATAAAGTGAGATTGGGATCAATAGGAAGAGAGACAGTGAGAGAGACAGAGATACAGACAATGAGAGAGAGAAGCAGATAGAAGGACAGAGAGATAGAGAGAGAGAGAGATAGTGAGAGAGACATAGAGAGACAGGGAGAGAGACAAATAGAGAGTGGGAGAGACAGAATGAGGGACACGAAGGGCGAGAGACAGAGAGAGAGACAGAAAGGAGACAGATGGAGAGAGACAGAGAGAGATAGACAGAAAGATAAAGAAACGTAGAGAGATAGAGTGGCAGAGAGATAAATAGGGAGAACGAGAGACAGAGTGAGAGTGTCAGACCGATAGAGAGAGAGACAGATAGAGAGAGCGAGACATGGAGAAATAGAAATAGTGATAGAAATAGAGCGAGTGAGCTAGAGAGAGAGTCAGAGACAGAGAGAGAGGGAGACAGAGAAACAGATACAGAGAGCGAGACAGAGAGAGAGGTAGGGATAGATACAGGGGGAAGGAGGGGGTGAGAGAGAGATTGATAGGCTGAAACAGAGTGATAGTCAGAGAGAGAGACAGATAGACGGAGGGAGAAATAGACAGAGAATAACAGAGCGAGAGATAGAGAGAGAGAGAGGGAGAGAGAGAGAGAGAGACAGAGAGAGAGACAGAGAGAGAGACAGAGAGAGACAGAGAGAGAGACAGAGAGAGACAGAGACAGAAACAGAGACAGAGACAGAGTTAGAGAGCGACCGACAAAGTGACAGACAGAGAAAGAGAGTGAGAATTACAGAGAGAGTGAGACAGAGTGGGAGAGAGACATAGAGAGAGAGGCAGAGATAGAGGCAGGGATAGAGAGATTGACGCAGAGAAAATGAGAGAGAAGGAGATAGAGTAGATGACGGACAGAGACAGAGAGAGACAGAGAGAGATTGAGAGAGATAAGGAGACAGAGACAGAGTGATACGAAGAAAGAGGGATACAGAAATATAGAAAGATACAGATGAGAGGGTGAGAGTGACAGAGAGTGGTTTAGATATGGAGAGATAGATACAGAGACGGCGAATGTGAGGTCGAGAGATAGAGCGTGACAGAGAGAGAGAGTGAGAGAGAAGAAGAGAGAGCGATAGTGTGAGTCATACAGAGCGGGAGAGGGACAGAGAATGCGAGACAGAGAGAGAGGGAAACAGAGAGAGTTAGAGAGACAGAGAGAGAAAAACAGAGAGAAAGAGACAGACAGACATAGAGTGAGAATTAGAGAGAGAAATACAGAGGAAGGGATAGAGATAGATAGAGAGAGGGAGGCAGATAATTAGTGAGACTGATTAAGAGAGGGATACGGAGACAGACAGAGAGTGAGAGAGACAGTAGTGATAAAGATAGAGACAGAGAGAGAGAAACAGAGAGAGAGAGACAAAGAGAGAGAGAGTGACAGATAGAGAGAGACACAAAGAGAGAGAGAGTGAGACAGAGAGATAGATAATCACAGAAAGAGAGTGATAGAGACAGAAAGTGAGTGAGAAAAAGAGAAAGATTCAGAGATAGAGATAGAGACAGAGAGAGAGATAGACTCAGAGCGGGAGAGTCAGATATAAAGATAGTGTAACATATAGGGTGTGAGAGAGAGAGATAGACAGACAGAGAGAGAGACAGAGAGTGACACAGTGAGACATGGAAAGAAAGAGCGAGATAAAGAGAAACGTATAGAGAGTGAGATACAGAGAATGAGAGAAAGCGAGACAGAAAGAGAGAGACATAGAGAGAGAGTCAGAAAAGCAATAGACAGAGAGAGGGGAAGACAAGGATATAGAGACAGAGAGAAAGAGAGTGACAGATATATATAAAGAGAGAGAGACAGAGAGAGAGGGAGAGAGAAATAGAAAGGGACAGAGAGACAGAGAGAGCGACTGCGAGAGAAATGCAGAGATAGAGAGAGAGACAGAGAGATTGAGAGAGAGAGAGAGAGACAGATTGCGAGATCGACAGAGTGAGAGAGAAACAGAGCGAGAGAGAGATAGAGAGGGACAGAAAGATGCGGAGAGAATCTGAAAGAAAGAGAGACATAGATAAAGAGAGAGACAGACAGAGAAAGGGTCAGAGAGATAGTGAGGGAGAGAGAGGTAAAGTCAGAGACAGAGATACAGAGGGAGAGAATTTGGGAGGTTTATTGACAGATAGAGAGACGTGCACACAGAGAGAGAGAGAGAGAGAGAGACAAAGACAGACAGAGATAAAGAGAGAGAGACATAGAGAAACAGAAAGAGACACATTGATAGAGAGACAGAGAGAAAACGAGTGAGAGATAGAGAGAAATAGAGAGAGAGATTCAGAGTGAAAAATTGAGTGACTGAGATAGAGAGACAAAGATAGTGAGAGAGGGAGACAGAGAGACATATAGGGACAGAGAGATAGATTGAGACCGGAAAAGAGAGAGAGAGAGACAGTAACAGAGATAGAGACAGAGAGAGAGATTGACACATAGAGAGAGAGACAGCGAGAGAGCGTGTGTGACAGAGAGATAAAGAGAAAGAGAGACAGAGAGAGAGAGGGAGAGAGGGAGAGGGACAGAGAGTGAGAGAGGCAGATGGAGAGAGAAAGAGAAACAGAGAGCGAGCGTGACAGTGAGGGAGAGAGTCAGAGATTGAGAGAAAAGAGTGAGATGCAGACGGAGAAGAAGAGACAGAGAAAGATAGACGGAGAGCAAGACAGAGAGAGAGAGACACAGAGAGAGTGACAGAGATAGAGAGTTAGATTTTGAGAGAGACAGACAGACAGAATGACAGAGATAGATAGATAGATAGATAGACATAAATAAAGAGCAAGAGACACAGAGAGAGAGGCAGAGAGAGAGAGTCAGAGAGATAGAGAGACAGAGAAATAGAGAGGCAGTTAAAGTGAGAGAGTGACAGATAGGTGGAGAAAGAGAAAGTGGGGGAGAGATAAATAGTGAGGGAGAGAATATGTGTGAGAGAGAGTGAGAGATACAGGGAGAGAGAGACAGAGAGATAGGTGGTGACAGAGAGAGATTGAGACAGCCCGAGAGAGTAGAAGAGATAGATACATAGACAGAGCTAAAGAGAAAGAGAGAGACAAAGAGAGGGAGTCAGAGAAAAAGAGAGGCAGAGAGAGGGAGAGGGAGACAGAGAGAGCGAGAGAGCAAAAGGGAGAGAGACAGAGGGACAGAGAGTCAGAGAGAGAGAGAGGCAGAAAGAGAGACAGAGAGAGAGAGACTGGGAGAGAGGGAGTGAGCAGATTGAGAGAGAAAAGTGAGAGAGAGAGACAGCGTGATCGAGAGACAATGAGAGAGAGAGAGACGGAGATAGATGGAGACAGAAAGATAAAGAGACAAAGAGAGCGGTCGACAAAGAGAGAGAGAGATAGATGCAGATAGCGAGAGAGAGACAGAGAGAGCGAGATAGAAACAGAGAGAGAGAGAGACAGACAGTCAGAGACAGAGTACACAGAGAGACACTGAGATAATCAGAGAGAGTGAAATAGACAGAGATATATTCCGAGAGATAGAAAGAGAGAACCGAAGAGTGAGGGAGAGAAAGAATCGGAGACCGAGAGAGAGACAGGGAGAGAGACAGTGAAAGTGAGAGACACAGTGAATGTGAAAGAGACAGAGAGAGATTGACAGATATATATAGACAGAGACATATTGAGAGGGAGACAGAGAAATTTAGAGGCAGAGAGAGGTTGAAAGATAGAGCGAGACAGAGAAAAATAGAGACAGATGGAGAGTTACGGATAGAGTGAGAGACAGAGAGAGACCGAGTGAGAGATGGAATGTTAGAGAAAGAGAGTGAGTGAGAGAGAGAGAGAGAGACAGGGAGACATACATATGGAGATAGAGTGACAGAGAGAGACTGGCAGAGTGTGAGAGGCAGATATAGACAAATATAGAGATAGAGAGAGAGATAAAGAAAGACAGAGGGTAAAAGATAGACGGAAAGAGACATAGAGAGACACGGAGAGCCTGAGAGTGACAGATAGAGAGAGACAGAAAGAGAGAGAGCGCGACGGAGACAGTGAGAGGGACAGAGAGAGAGAGATACAGAGAGAATGAGAGAAAGAGAAATAGAATACTACAGAGAGAGAGAGAGAGACAGAGAGAGCGAGAGACAAATAAAGAGATACAGAGACAGAGATACAGATAGATAGAGATACGTAGAGAGAGACAGACAGAGACAGAGAGAGTAAGACAGAGAGAGAGAAACAGAGAATAATAGCGAGTGAGGCAGAGAATAGACAGATGTAGACAGTGATGGAGTTAGAGACAGAGAAAGAACGAGACAGAGAGAGAGGGCCAATGAGACAGAGACAGATACAGTGAGAGAGAGAGTGAGAGATACAGACAGAGAGAGAGAGAGAGACAGAGCGAGAGAGAGCTACAGAAAGGAAGAGAGAGACAGAGTGATAGAAAGCGACAGAGAGAAATTGAGACACAGTGAGAGAGACAGAGAGAGAGAGAGAGACAGAGAGAGACGGAGACAGAGAGAGACATTGATTGAGAGAGTGATTTGTAGATATGGAGAGGGGGCGGAGAATGTTTGATGGAGAGAGTGAGAGATAAATACAGTGGGAGAGAGACAAAGAAAGACAAAGAGATATAAAGTGTGACAGAGAAAGAGGGAGAGAGAAATAGAGAGAAAGAGAGGTAGAAATAGAGAGACGGAGAGAGATAGTGAGAGTGTGAGAGTGAGAGAGAGATAAAGACAGAGAGTGATGGACATATAAAAAGACAGAGAAGGAGATGGAGAGATTGAGAGTCTGAGATAGATGGAGATAGTAAGAGAGAGAGAGAGTGAGAGACAAAAAGAGAGATATACAGAGAGAGATCGAGAGGCAGAGAGAGAGACACAGAGAGAGAGTGACAGAGATAGAGAGTTAGATTTTGAGAGAGACAGACAGACAGAATGACAGAGATAGATAGATAGATAGATAGATAGATAGATAGACATAAATAAAGAGCAAGAGACACAGAGAGAGAGGCAGAGAGAGAGAGAGTCAGAGAGATAGAGAGACAGAGAAAGAGAGAGGCAGTTAGAGAGAGAGAGTGACAGATAGGTGGAGAAAGAGAAAGTGGGGGAGAGATAAATAGTGAGGGAGAGAATATGTGTGAGAGAGAGTGAGAGATACAGGGAGAGAGAGAGACAGAGAGATAGGTGGTGACAGAGAGAGATTGAGACAGCCCGAGAGAGTAGAAGAGATAGATACATAGACAGAGCGAAAGAGAAAGAGAGAGAGAGATGGAGAGATTGAGAGTCTGAGATAGATAGAGATAGTGAGAGAGAGAGAGAGAGAAAGAGAGATATACAGAGAGAGATCGAGAGGCAGAGTGAGAGACACAGAGAGCGAGATAGACATACAGAGAGACAGAGAGACTGCGAGAGAGTGACAGATAAAGAGAGAGATAAAGGGAGACAGAGGTTGAAAGAGACAGATAGAGAGAGCGAGAGACACAGAGACAGATTGAGAGAGGGATAGAGACAGAGAGAGATAATGATAGAGACAGATAGATAGAGACAGATAAAAAGAGACGGTGAGTGATAGACAGAGGGAGAAGCAGAGGGTGAGAGACAGAATGTAAGAGTGACATAGAGAGATAAAGTGTGACAGAGAGGGAGAAACAGAGAGAGAGGGAGAGACAGCGAGAGGGGCATAGACAGTGACAGACAGAGATAGTAATAGAGAGAGTGAGAGAGAGACGGAGAGAGAGTGAGAGAGATTCGGAGTTACAGACACACACACAGACAGATACAGAGAGAGAGAGAGAGAAATAGAGAGACAGCGACAGAGAGAGAGAGGGATAGAGAGAGATTCACAGAGAGAGATTCAGAGAAAATGAGAGGCTGAGAGAGAGACAAACAGAGAGAGAGAGACAGAGAGAGAGGTTCAGAGAGAGAGATACAAGGAGCGAGAAAGACATAGAGAGAGAGATACACACAGAGAGAGAAAGAGATATAGCGGTTGACAGATAGAGACACAGAGATAGAGAGCCAGAGAAAGAGAGAGATAGAAAAGGAGAAAGAGATAGAGCGACAGAGAGATATTGAGCAGAGAGTGTGCGAGAGAGATAGAGACAGAGAGACAGAGAGAGATTGTGCGACACAGAGAGAGATATATAGACAGAGGGAGAGTGGGAGAGAGAGACAGAGAGAGAGATTGCGAGATTGTGAGAGAGAGAACGAGCCAGATAAAAGAAGAGTCAGACAGAGAGATAGAGGGAAAGATACAGCAAGATATAGAGATAGATAGAGACATAAAAACCAAGAGAGATAGAGAGATACAGAGAGGAAGTGAGAGGTAGAGAGACAGAGAAAGATAGAGACAGAGAGACAGAGCAAGACGGACAGTGTGACAAAGAGAGAGAAAGAGAGATAGCGGTTGACAGATAGTGACACAGAGAGAGAGCCAGAGAAAGTGAGAGATAGAAAAAGAGTAAGAAATAGAGAGACAGAGAGAGACTGAGCAGAGAGTGTGAGAAAGAGAGAGATAGAGACAGAGATAGACAGATAGAGAGAGAGAGTGACAGATGGAGAGAGAGTGAGAGAGTGATAGAAACTGAGAGAGGTGAAGAATGTGTGAGAGAGAGAGAGAGAGTTCGAGAAAGAGAGCGAGACGGAGAGCGACAGACAGAGATAGATAGGCAGAGAGAGAGTGAGAGACAGTCGGAAAGATACACAGATGGAGGCAGCAAGAGAAATAGAGAGGAAGAGTGAGAGAGAGACCGTTTGAGAGGAAGAGACAGAGAGAGAGGGAGACAGAGAGAGTGACAGCGAGAGAGAGACGTAGACAGTGTCAGATTGAGAGAGAGAGAGAGACAGGGAGAGAGACAGAGAGAGAGACAGAGAGGTAGAGAGAGCGACAGGGTGAGAGGGATAGACAGAGAATGTGAAACATAAACGGAGATGGAAAGAGAGAGTGAGACAGAGAGAAAGGGTGACCGAGAGAGAGAGAGAGAGAGAGAAAAAGAGAGAGCAAGTGAGCAGAGAGACGGAGATAATGAGAAAGAGGCAGAGGTAGAGAGACAGAGAGAGATTGATAGAGAGAGAGATAGAGATAGAAACAGAGATGGAGTGAGAGAGATGGGGAGAGAGAGAGAGAGACGGAGATAGAGACGGAAGTGAATAGAGTGAAAGAGAGAGAGAGAGAGAGAGAGAGAGAGAGAGAGAGAAAGATAGAGACAGAGAGAGACACAGACAGACAGAGAGAAAGACAAAGAGAGAGCGACAGAGAGAGAACGAGAGAGACGGAAAGACGGAGATTCAGACAGAGCGAGAGAAAGTGTGAGAGAGAGCCAGAGAAACAGATACAGAGAGAGAGACAGAGGGAGTGAAAGAAATATAGAATGAGCGAGAGACAGCGATATAGAGAGAGAGATACAAAGAGATGGTGAGAGTCTCAGAAAGAGAGAGACTGAGAGACAGTGATACTGAGAGAGAGAGAGTGAGAGAGAACGGGAGACCCATAGAGATTGTGAGAGGGAGACAGATAGAGAGAGACACAGAGAGCGGGATAGACATAGAGAGATAAAGGGAGACAGAGGGTGAGAGAGACAGATAGAGCGAGAGAGACAGAGACAGATTGAGAGAGAGAGAGACATAGAGAGTTAATGAGAGAGACAGATAGTTAGAGACAATTACAGTGAGACGGTGGGTGTGATACAGAATGTGAGAGTGACAGAGAGAGAATAAGTGTGACAGAGAGATGGAGAAACAGAGAGAGGGAGGGAGACAGAGAGAGATATAGAGAGTGACAGACAGAGATAGACATAGAGGGAGTGAGAGAGAGAGAGACAGAGAGATAGTCAGAGAGAGTCAGAGATACAGACAGACAAACAGAGAGATACAGAGAGAGAGAGAGAAAGAGAGAGACAGTGACAAAGAGGGAGATATACATAGGCAGATTGAGGGACTGAGAGATGGAGGAGAGGGATAGAGAAGCAGAGAGAGAGCAATGCAGATATAGACAGAGAGGGTTACCGAAAGAGAGAGTGATAGGGAAACAGGGATTTATAGAGCGACATAAAAAGAGAAGGAGACAGAGAGAGACACAGAGAGAGAGTCAGAAAGAAAGAGAAGCTGAGAGAGAAGCAGATAGAGAGAGAGAGCGAGAGAGGGAGACAGAGAGAGTGACAGAGAGAGATATACACATGTACATTGAGATAGTGAGAGATGGAGGAGAGAGACAGAGAGACAGAGAGAGCGAAATACAGATATAGACAGAGAGAGTTCTTGAGAGAGAGTGATAGGGAAACAGGGATTTATAGAGCGACATAAAAAGAGAAGGAGACAGAGAGAGACACAGAGAGAGAGTCAGAAAGAAAGAGAAGCTGAGAGAGAAGCAGATAGAGAGAGAGAGAGAGAGAGAGAGAGAGAGAGAGAGAGTGACAGAGAGAGATATACACATGTACATTGATATAGTGAGAGATGGAGGAGAGAGACAGAGAGACAGAGAGAGCGAAATACAGATATAGACAGAGAGAGTTCTTGAGAGAGAGTGATAGGGAAACAGGGATTTATAGAGAGATATGAAGAGAGATAGAGACAGAAAGAGAGAGACACAGAGAGAGGGAGAGAGACGGAGAAAAAGAGACACAGATAGATAGAGAGAGAGACAGAAAATAAGACAGAGTGTGAGAGACAGTGCGAGATACGGTCAGAGAATGAGTGAGACAAGGAGAGAGAGAGTGAGAGAGACAGAGTGGGAGACAGAAACAGAGAGACAGGGAGAGATAAATACAATGATTGAGATAGAGAGAGACAGAAAAAGTGAGTTGTACAGCGAGAGAGATACAGAGAGAGAGCGACAGGGCGACAGTGAGAGTGTGAAAGGGAAAGACAGAGAGAGAAAGTGAGAGTGAGTTACAGAGTGAGAGAGAAACAGACACAGTGAGACAGAGAGAGATGGAGAGAGTGAGACAGGGGGATCGAGACAAAGATAGAGAGACAGAAAGAGAGAGTGATATAGTGAGATAGACAGACAAAGAGTTAGAGACAGAGAGCGAGACAGTGAGAGAGACAGAGAGAGAGAGAGACGGAGTAAAAGGGAGATACAGATAGAGAGAGAAACAGTAAGCCATAAAGAAAGGGAGACACGGAGAGAGATACATTGATAGAGATAGGGAAAGAAGGAGAGAGAAAGAGTGAGAGGGAGAGAGGGAGAGAGAGATAGAGAGAGAAGGAGACAGAGAGAGAGACAGAAAGTGCGAGAGACATAGTGAGAGACAGAGAGTGTTTTGGAGAGGCAGATACAGAGAGTGACGGAGAGACAGATAAATATATTTCGAGAGAGAGAAAGAGTGAGAGCGAGAGAGATAGAGAGAGAGAGACTAGGAGAGAGAAAGAATTTGAGCGACAGAGATGTATATATATAGAGAGAAAAAGAGACAGAGATAATAATAGAGAAAGAGACAGAGAGAGAATGTACTTGGGAGAGAGAGAGAGCGACAGAGAGAGTGAGGGAGAAACAGAGAGAGAGAGTGAGAGTGAGTACAGAGAGAGTGTGAGACACAGAGAGAGAGACAGATTGAGAGTAGCAGAGATAGAGACACCGATAAAAAGAGACAGATAGAGAGAGGGATATAGAGAGAGACAAATCGAGGGAGATAAAGGGAGAGAGCGAGTGGGAGAGAGAGAGACTGAGACAGAGAGAGACGGGGAGAGAGCGATGCAGAGAGAGGCAGACAGAGGGAGAGAGAGACAAAGAGAGTGAGAGAGATATAGAGATAGAGCGAGCCAGAACGTAAGAGAGACAGCGAGAGAGAGAGAGAGAGAGAGAGAGAGAGACAGAGAGAGACAGAGACAGAGACAGAGACAGACATCGATTGGAAAAGCTAGATGGAAAGAGTTATAAAGAGAGAGACGGAGAACGAGGGGAGAAACAGAGAGATAGATACACAGAGAGGGAGACAGAGAGAGAGAAATAAAGCAAGAAAGAGATACAGAGAGACAGAGAGGGAGACAGAGGGAAAGATGGAGAGTGAGAAAGAGAGAGAGTTAAAGAGAGCCATAGACAGAGAGAGAGACAGGGAGAATGAGAGACAGACTGACAGACAGCTACAGTGTGAGAGAGACACAGAGACAGGGAGTGAGTGAAAGCGAGAGAGAAAGAGAGACAGCGAGAGAGAGAGAGCCAGAGATAGTGAAAAACAGAGAGAGAGACAATGAGAGAGAGACAGAGAGATATAGACTGAGAGAGAGAGAGACATAAAGAGAGAGACAGACGGAGAGAGGGAAAGAGAGATTGAGAGTGAGATATTGGAAGACATAGAGATAGAGCCACAGGGAGAGAGCGAGAGTGACGGAAGGAGAGTGAGAGATACAGATCGAGAAGCAGATTGAGATAGAGAGGCAGTGAGAGGGAGACAGAGAAAGAGAGTGAGGACAGAGTGAGTTTGTGACAGCGAGAGACAAAGAGAGAGTCAGAGAGAGTGGGAGACCGAGATAGAGAGAGACAGAGCGAGAGAGAGACAGAGAGAGAGACAGAGGGAGTCACAGAGAGAGAGAGAGGCAGAGACAGAGACAGATTGAGGGGTAGAGATACAGAGAGTGAGAGTTAGAGAGACAGAGAGAGAGATAGACAGACAGAGAGAGAGGGAGAGAGAGAAAAACATTCAGAGTGAGAGAAACAGAGAGTGAGAGAAAGAGAGACAGACAGAGAGAGAAAGAGAGACACAGAGAGAGAGACAGAGTGAGAGACAAAGGGAGAGTCAGGGAGAGTCAGGGAGACACTTAGAGTGAGAGCATGACACAGAGAGATAGAGAGACAGAGAAAATGAGAGAGAGAGAGAGACAGAGAGTGCTAGACAGACAGAGTGATAGTGCGGCGAAAGAGACAAAGAGACAGAGAAAGTGATGGGGAGTGTGACACAGAGAGAGAACGAGATAGTCAGAGAGAGAGTGAGACTGAGAGAGAGATAAAGATAGAGATAGACAAAGAGAGAGATAGACAGAGAGAGGCTGACAGAGAGAGCGAGAGATTGATAGAGAAAGACAAAGAGAGTCAGAGAGATTGAGTCAGAGAGGGAAAGAGACTGAGAGAGAGCGACAGAAATAGAGAGAGACAGATAGACTGAGAGGCAGAAAGATGGAGTCTGAGGGATAGAGTGAGAGAGAGATCGAATATAGAGAGAGAGACTTACAGAGGGAGCGAGACAGAGGGAGAGAGACAGAGAGAGATGGAGACAGAGAGAGAATGACAGAATGTGCGCGATAGAGACAGAGAGAGTGAGAGACAGAGAGAGACAGATCGACAGGGAGTGAGACAGAGAGAGTGATATTGATGGAGAGATAGCGATAGGAACAGAGACAAAGAGACAGAAATAGAGAGACACACAGATAGAGAGACATTGCGAGAGAGATACAGAGAGAGAGCGAGAAAAAGAGAGCGAGTCAGAGAGAGATTGAGTGAGAGAGTCAGAGAGAGTTTGTGTGACAGAGAGTGAGAGTGAGAGAGAAACAGGTAGAACAGAGAGGCAGAGAGAGAATGAGAGAGAGAGATATGTAGAGAGCGACTGAGAAAGAGAGAGAGCGACAGACAAAGAGAGAGACAGAGAGAGCGAGAGAGTCAGAAAGAGAGAGACAGAGAAGGGGGAAAGATAGACAGAGAGAGAGACAGAGTGGAAGAGATACACAGAGAGATCGAGAGTCACAGATATACAGAGAGCAAGAGAGAGATGGTAGAATCAGAGAGAGAAAGATTGACAGAGAGATATTGAAAGACAGAGAAACAAGTATATAGTGGGAGACAGAGAAAGAATGAAAGAGAGAGACAAAGAGTGTGTGAGAGTGAGAGAGAGATAGAGAGAGTGACAGAGATTGAGAGACAATGAGGGAGAATGACAGAGAGAGAGACAATCAGAGAGTGAGAGTGAGAGATTCAGAGGGAGAGCGCGTGACAGAGAGATGGAGAGAGAGAGACAGAGATAGATACTGAGAGGGATGTAGATATACGGACAGAGAAAGAGTTAGAGAGTGAGCGAGAGTGACAGTGATATTAAACGTCACATAGAGCGAGACATAGAGAGGAGTGACAGAGACAGAGAGACATAGAGAGAGAGACAGAAAGAGAGAGAAGCATAAAGAAACGGACACTGAAGGAGAGAGATAGACAGAGAAACATTTATTGAGTGTGACAGAGAGAGACACAGAGAGAGAGAGTGGGGAGAGAGAAAGAGAGAGACAGAGAATTAAATAGGGACAGAGAAACAGAGAGAGAGACAGTGAGAGAGAGTCAGACAGAGAAAGAGAAAGAGATAGAGGGAGGGAGAGCGCGAGACAGAGGGAGACAGAGAAAAACAGGAAGAAACAGTTAGAGCTAAAGAGAGAGACAGAGAGAGAGAGAGACAGAGCGAGAGGGAGAATCAGAGAAATAGACTGAGACAGAGTGAGAAACATTGAGAATGATAGACGGAGAGAGATAGAAGACAGAGACTGAGAGAGTGTGAATAGGAGAGAGTGAGACAGAGAGAGAGTTATATAGAGATAAAGGGTAAGAAGGATAGACAGAGAGTGATAGAGACAAGGAGTGAGAGAGACAAAGAGGGAGAGATTGAGAGAGAAAGAGAGTGACAGACAGTGAGAGATACACAGAGTGAGAGTGGGAGTGAAAGAAAGACAGATATATAGAGAGAAACAGAGAGTGAGAGAGCGCCAGAAAGAGAGAGGCAGATAGAGTGAGACAGAGAGAGTGAGACAGAGATAGATGGCGACAGAGAGAGAGAAAGACAAAGAGTGACAAAGAGAGGGAGACAGACAGAGAGCGATAGTGAGAGAGATAGAGCGAGATACAGAGCGAGAGAGAGAGAGACAATTTTTGAGGAGACTGAGAGAGACAGAGCGAGGGAGAGCGACAGAGAGTGAGAGACAGTCACAGATAGAGACAGAGCGAGGGTGAAACACTGGGATGATGGAGAGAAAAACAGACAGAAAGAAACAGATACAGAGAGAGAGAGGCAGAGAAAGAAATATAGAGAGGCAGAGAGAGAGTGAGAGACAGAGAGAGAGTGAAATACAGAGACAGAGAGAGAGAGAGAGAGAGCCATGGAGCGAGAGAGTGACTTATAACGACATAGAGAGAGAGACACAGAGACAGAGGAAGAGAGACAGACAGAGAGAGAGAGAGTGACAGGCAGACAGGGAGACAGCGGGAGGGAAAGAAAATGAGAGAGGGAGAATCCGAGAGACACAGAGTGATAGAGCCAGATATAAAGAGAGTATGAGACAGAGATTGGGAGATAGAGACAGAGAGAGAGGTCCAGAGATAGGAGACAGAAGGAAAGAGAGATAGAGACAGAGAGAGTGAGAGAGGGAGAGGGAGAGAGAGGGAGAGACAGAAAGCGACAGCTTTACAGAGATAGAGAGATACAGAAATAGAGAGAGACAAAAGGAGAGAGAGGGAGCGAGAGAGAGGGACAGGGAGAATCCGAGAGAGAGAGATAGACAGAGGGAGAGAGATATAGACAAAGATAGAGGGACAGTTTGAGAAAAAGAGAGATGGCGAGAAAGAGACCCAGAGCGACAGTTTTAGAGAGTGACAGAGAGTGAGAGAGAGAGAGAGACAGACGTACAGACAGAGAAAGAGAGACACAGGGTGAGTGAGCGACAGAGAGAGAGACCGAGAGAGAGTCAGAGAGGGATGGTTAGAGACAGAGATAGAGAGACAGATTGAGAGAGAGTGAGAGAGATGAAGACAGTGCGAGACAGAGAGAGAGGCAGACGTAGATAGACAGAGAGAGTATCAGAGAGTTAGAGATGGAGAGGCTGAAAGAGATGTTGTGAGAGAGAGAAAGGGGGAGGGAGAGACAGGGAGAGAGAGATACAAGGAGAGTGTCAGAGAGAGAGAGAGTGACAGAGAAAAAAGAGACAGAGACAGAAAGAGAGATAGACAGGGAGAGAGTGAGACAGAGATAGAGAGATAGACAGAGAGACGGAGACAAAGAGATAGCGAGAGAGAGAGAGAGAGATACGGTGATAAAGATACGGATGGATGGAGCTAGCAGAAAGAGAGGGAGACATAGACAGTGGAACAGAGAAAGAATCACAGATGGAGAGAGATAGAGAGAGAGCGAGAGAGAGATATAGAGAGACAGAGAGAGAGTGAGATATACAGCGGGAGAGATGTAGACAGATATAGTGAGTGAGAGATTGACAGAAAGAGATACAGAGAGAGAGAGAGACATAGAGATAGAGTGAGAGACAGAGACAGAAATAGAGAGAGAGAGAGAATGAGAGTGAGAGAGAGCGAGAGAGAGCAACAGCTAGTGGGGGAGACAGAGACAGAGAGAGCTTGAGTGTCAGAGAGAGAGATAGAGAGAGAAAGAGACAGAGCGAGAAACAGGGAGACAGCGATAGTGACCGAGAGGCAGAGAGAGCGAGAGAAACAGAGAGAGCTAGAGAGAGACAGATTTTGGGAGACAGTGAGAAAGGTTCAGAGGGAGCGAGATACATACAGAGAGAGAGAGTGAGAGAGAGAGACAGATAATAAAAGAGAGACAGAGAGACAGGGTCAGAGACAGAGAGAGAGTCAGAGTGAGAGAGAGGGTCAGAGAGAGAGACAGAAAGAAAGAGGGAGAAAGAGAGGGAGAGACAGAGAGAGAGTCAGAGAGGGAGAGATTCAGAGAGAGCGAGAGAAGGAGAGAGACAGAGAGAGTGAGAGTGAAACAGAGAGAGATATAGATAGAGAGGGGGAAATATAGAGATACAGATAGAGAGAGACAGAAAGCCAGAGAGACAGAGAGAGACACAGAGTGAGAGACAGAGACATAGAGAGAGAGAGAGAGTGGGAGACAGCGATTGTGAGAGAGGCCGTGATCGAGAGAGATGGACAGGGAGAGAGACAGAGAGAGAAAGATAGACAGAGAGAGCGAAAGTGATAATCAAATAGAGCGAGTAAGACAGGGAGAAGGTGAGAGAGACTAAGAGCGAGAGATAACGAGAAATAGAAAGAGAGAGTGACAGATAGAGAGAGACAGAGAGAGTGAGACACAGATAGAGATAGCCAGAGCGATACAGACAGAGAGAGACAGAGAGGGAGAGAGAGGATTGACAGAGACAGAGAGACAAAGATAGTTATATTCTGAGAGAGAGACTGACATAGAGATTGAGAGGGACACAGAGAGAGACGGAGAGGGGGAGGGCGGGAGGAAGAGATAGAGGCAGCGAGAGAGAGAAAGTGAGAGGCAGAGTGAAAGACTGAGTGTCAGAAAGTTGGGGAGACAGAGAGAGAGAGCAGATAGTGACAGAGAGATTGAGAGACAAAGAGACAGAGAGACACAGAGGGAGAAAGGGGGAGAGAGTCAGGGAGATAGAGAGTCAGTGGGAGCGAGAGAGATTGAGAGTGAGAGAGAGACAGAGAGAATGAGGGAGAGACAGAGAGAGAGAGACAGAGAGCGATAGACATAGAAATAGAGTGACTGAGAGAGGGAGAAAGACAGAGAGAGTGAGATACAGAGAGAGAGACACAGAGAGAGACAGAGAGAGGGAGACAGGGAGAGAGGGAGACAGAGAGAGTCAGGCAGATGGAGAGAGTGGGAGAGAGAGAGAGAGATAGAGAGAGAGAGAGATAGAGAGAGAGAGAGAGAGAGAGAGAGAGAGGGAGAGAGACAGAGAGAGACAGAGATTGAGAGAAAGAGAAATAGAGAGACAGACACAGAGATAGAGAGAGAGACAGTGAGAATGAGAGATTGACAGAGATAAAGAGAGACTCAGAGAGATATACAGAGAAAGAGAGACAGAGGGAGCGAGAGAGAGGCAGCGAGAGATAGATACAGCGGAAGAGATACAGACAGACAGAGAGAGACAGAGATTGAGAGAAACAGAGATATAAAGAGAATGAGAGTGGGAGGGAGAGATAGAGAGACAGACAGAAAGAGAGATTGACGGAGAGAGAGTGTTAGTGGGAGACAGAAAGAGAGACAGAAAGACAAATAGAGGGTGAGACAGCTAGAGATAGACAGAGAGAGGGTGAGTCAGAGAGAGATAAATAGAGAGAGAGAGTGACAGTTTGTGAGAGACAGAGGGAGAGAGATTCAGAGATAGCGAGATAGAGAGAGAAAGAGACAGTGAGATAGAGAGCGAGAGAGAGGCAGAGAGAGAGCGAGAGTGACGGAGAGAGATATAGAAAGATAGATAGACAGAGAGCTATCGTGTGAGAGAGGGTGAGAGACAGGGAGATAGAGAGAGACAGAGAGTGACACGGAGAGAGAGACAGAATGAAAGGGACCCAGAGAGAGACACCGAGATATAGACTGAGAGAAATAGAGATAGCGGAGAGATAGGAACAGGGAGAGAGACACAGCGAGAGAGAGAGAGAGAGAGAGAGAGAGAGATAGAGAGCGAGACAGTGAGAGACAGATGGAGATAGACAACGTGAGAGAGAGAGGGAGAGAGAGAGAGACAGAGAGAGATTGAGAGTCAGAGAGAGAGAGACAGAGAGCGGTTGTCAGGGTCAGAATAAGAGACAGAGAGAGAGAAAGTGTGAGAGAGAGACATTCAGAGAGATTGTCAGAGAGAGAGATAGAAAGAGACAGAGAGAGAGAGATAGGGAGATAGTGGGACAGAGGGAGAGACAGAGAGAGTGAGATAGATGGAGAGAGACAAAGTGAGAGACATACAGAGAGAGATTGTGAAAGTCACTGTAACAGACAGAGAGAGGGAGATGAACACAGAAAGAGTGATAGAGAGAGAAAGACAGTTCTAGACAGACAGAGGGAGAGAGAGATAAAGATGGAGAGACACAGATAGATAGAGAGAGAGAAACAGAGAGAGAGACGGAGAGAGTCAAAGAGGGATTGTTAGAGAGAGAGGGACAGAGAGAGAGGGGGACAGAGGTAGAGACAGAGAGAGAGACGGAGATGGAGAGAGCGAGACGGAGAGCAGTAATTGATTCCTTCGACGTCTTATCCACGGTTATGTCAATAATCTTTTCTACCAGTAACTCGCACAACTGGCATGCTCCGGGTACACCAGCATTCTGTCTGTTTATGATTTGTGGACGAGCCATTACATTTCGGTCGCACATTTTGAATACCGAACAAACCGCTCGTGAGTCAACGTTCTCAGCCTCCAGGATCATTTTTTCAAAATGATTATCAATTGCCTTGACACACACTTCACGAAGAAATCCAAGAGAAGCACACACTTGAGTTTCCATATCTTTTTTGATCTCACTCTGAAACGCCGGATCCTTCAACACCTCTTTCATTTGATTCACAACTGCAACACAGCTCTTACACTCCGGGATAGCCTCGTTTTGGTTAGCATGGACAAGATTATAAGATGTAAACATAAAACTGTTTCTTCCAAGTGGTCTGCTAATCCAAGAATGGGTTGACTGTCCAGGACAAGGCTTCATGTTATTGATTTCGGGGGATTGTTCTTGACTGGTTACAGAGAGAGAGAGAGATATTGATAGACAGAGGTTGACTGAGGGAGAGGTAGGAGACCGAGGAAGGAAGAGAGTCAGAGAGATAGGGAGACAGAGAGAGAGTGAGACTGAGAGATAGACACAGAGAAAGACAGAGAGAGACGGAGACAGAGAGAGACACAGAGAGAGAGAGAGCTAGAGGGAGACAGAGCGAAAGAGAGAGACAGAGATACAGAGAGTCATAGATAGAGAGACCGAGGGAAAGAGAGAGAGACAGAAATGGTGAGACAGAGGGTGAGACAGCGACAGAGAGAAAAAGAGAGACACAGAGAGACAGAGAGAGGCAGAGAGGAAGAGAGACAGAGAGGGAGACAGAGAGAGAGAAGGAGAGAGACAGTGAGAGACAGAGACAGATGTAATGACAGTGAGAGAGAGACCGAGACAGAGAGAGATAGAGAGAGAGATAGAGAGAAAGACATAGGGAGAGAGAGAGTGAGACAGGGGGTGAGAAGGAGAGACAGAGAGACAGAGAGAGATAGAGACAGAGAGCGAAAGACAGAGAGAGAGGAAGAGAGGGATAGAGAATCAGAGAGACAGATAGAGAAAGAAAGAGAGAGAGAAACAGAGAGAGTTAGACAGTTTGTAAGGGACAGATGGAGAGAAATTCAGAGATAGCGAGATAGAGAGAAAAAAGAGGGATGGAGACAGAGAGCGAGAGATAGACAGAGAGAGAGTCAAAGAAAGAGAAAGAGACATCGAGAGAGAGAGACATCGAGAGAGAGAAACAGAGAGGGAGAGAGACCATGTGAGTGAGTGAAAGCGAGAGTGACAGAGAGATATATATATAGAAAGATAGATAGACAGAGAGAGAGTGTGTGTCAGAGAGAGTGTGGGACAGAGAGATAGAGAGAGAGACAGAGAGAGACAGAGAGAGAGACAGAGTGAAAGGGAGAGAGACAGAGATAGTGAGAGAAACATAGAAACAGAGAGAGAAATACAGAGAGAGAGACAGAGAGATAGACAGGGAGAGATAGAGACAGCGGAGAGATAGAGACCGAGAGGGAGACACAGCGAGAGAGAGAGAGAGAGAAACAGAAAGTGAGACAGAGATAGATAGATAGATAGATAGATAGATAGATAGATAGATAGATAGATAGATAGATAGATAGATAGATAGATAGATAGATAGATAGATAAATAGATAGATAGATAGATAGATAGATAGATAGATAGAGAGAGAGAGAGAGAGACAGAGAGAGCTTGAGTGTCAGAGAAAGAGACAGAGAGAGAGACAGAGAGAGAAAGAGACAGAGCGAGAAACAGGGAGACAGAGATAGTGACCGAGAGGCAGAGAGAGCGAGAGAAACAGAGAGAGCTAGAGAGAGACAGATTTTGGGAGAGAGTGAGAAAGGTTCAGAGGGAGCGAGATACATACAGAGAGAGAGAGTGAGAGAGAGAGACAGATAATAAAAGAGAGACAGAGAGACAGGGTCAGAGACAGAGAGAGAGTCAGAGTGAGAGAGAGGGTCAGAGAGAGAGACAGAAAGAAAGAGGGAGAAAGAGAGGGAGAGACAGAGTAAAGGAGAATGACTGAGAGGTATAAAAGAAGAGAGACAGAGAGATGGAGATTCAGGGAGTTAGAGACAGATAAAGAAAGAGAGGGAGACAGAGGGAGAGAGGCAGTGAGAGAGACCTTGTGGGAGGGACACAGAGTGACAGAGTGTTTGAGAGACAGAGAGACATAGACAACACTCGTGAAACAGAGAGAGATAGATAGAGAGATTTTGAGTGAGAGACAGACATTGTTAGTGAGAGATATTGAGAGGTAGACAGAGAGAGAGACAGAGAGAGCGAGATAGAGGCAGCGGGAGAGAGATGCAGCGAAATGGAGACAGAGAGACAGACAGAGAGGTATAGATTGAGAGAAACAGAGAGACAGAGAGATAAATAGAGCGAGAGCGAGAGAGATAGACGGAGACAGACAGAGAGAGAGTGATTACCAGAGAGAGAGTGATAGAGAGAGGCAGAAATGGAGGGAGAGAGACAGAGAGTTGGTGATAAAGCGAGGGATAAAAAGGGAGAGATTGAGACAGAGAAAGATTCAGAGAGAGTGAGAGACAGAGAGAGTGTGTCAGAGATGGAGAGAGAGAAAGATAGATACAGAATGTGTGAGACAGAAACAGAGAGAGAGATACGGAGACAGAGAGAGAGACAGGAAGAGAGACAGAGAGCGAGACACAGAGACAGAGAAATAGAGAGCGAGAGAGACAGTTTGTGACAGACAGATGGAGAGAGATGCAGAGAGAGCGAGAATGAAAGAGAAAGAGAGAGAGAGAAAGACAGAGAGCGAGAGAGGGATACAGATTGAGAGAGAGTGAAACAGAGAGAGAGAGAGAGAGAGAGAGAGAAAGCGAGAGTGGCAGAGAGAGAGATATAGGAAGATAGATAGACAGGGACAGGGTGTCAGAGATAGAGTGAGAGACAGAGAGATAGAGAGGGAGATGGAAAGAGAGACAGAGTGAGAAAGACAGAGTGAGAGGGACACAGAGAGAGAGTGTGAGAGAGACATTGAGTCAGAGAGAGGTACAGAGAGAGAGAGAGAGAGGGACAGCGGAGAGACAGAGACAGAGAGGGTGACACAGCTGGAGAGACAGAGAGCGAGACAGAGAGAGTGACACAGCTAGAGAGACAGAGAGCGAGACAGAGGGAGACAGAAAGAGAGAGGCAAAGTGAGAGTGAGACAGAGAGAGAGTCATAGTCAGAGAGAGAGAGCCATTGAGAGAGAGAAAGAGAAAAAGAGAGCGAGACGGGGAGAGATAGGGCGACAGAGAGAGGAAGATACTGATAGATAGAGGGTGACTGAGAGAGAGGTAGGATATAGAGGAAGGGAGAGATTCAGAGAGATAGAGAAACAGAGACTGTGAGAGTGAGACTGAGAGATAGATACAGAGAGACAGATGGAGAGACATAGACAGTGAGAGTCATAGATAGAGAGACAGAGATGGTGAGACAGATATGGAGAGAGACAGAGATGGTGGGACAGATATAGAGAGAGACAGAGAGAGACAGAGAGAGAGAGTCAGAGATGGTGAGACAGAGATAGAGAGAGACAGAGAAGAGGAGAAACAGAGAGTCACAGAGAGTAGGAGAGATACAGAGAGGTAGAGAGACAGAGAGAGATCGTGAGAGTCTGAGTGGGCGACAGAGATACAGAGGGAGACAGACAGAGAGAAGAGAGATAGACTGAGAGAGAGACTGAGACAAAGAGAGAGAGTCAGAGAGAGAGATAGACACTGAGAGAGAGAGAGGGGGAGACAGAGAGAGACAGTGAGAGATAGAGACAGCGGAGAGATAGAGACAGAGAGGGAGACACAGCGAGAGAGATAGAGAGAGAGATAGAAACAGAAAAAGAGACAGAGAGAGAGAAAGAAACAATGTGAGCGAGTGACAGAGAGAGAGTGAGAGTCAGTGAGAGAGACAGAGTGAGTGAGAGAAACGGAGAGAGAGAGACAATCAGAGACACTGTCAGAGAGAGAGATAGATGGAGACAGAGTGAGGGAGAGACGGAGAAATAGAGAAACTAAGAAGGAGAAAAAGAGAGAGAGAGAGAGAATGCGAGGGTGAAAGAGAGAATTACTTAGAAAGGTAGATACGCAGAGAGAGGGTGTCAGAGAAGGAATAAGAGAGAGACAGAGACAGAGACAGAGACGGAGACAGAGTGAGAGGGACGCAGAGAGAGAGAGACTTTGAGAGGGACATAGAGACACAGAGAGAGATACAGAGAGATAGAGTGAGAGTGAGACAGAGATCTAGACAGCGAGAGATAGAGACAGAGACGGAGACACAGCGAGAGAGAGAGAGAGACAGACAGAAAGCGAGACAGAAAGAGACAGATCGATGGAGACAAAGTGAGAGAGAGAGACAGAGAGAGAGTCAGAGAGACAGAGAGAAATATATAGACAGAGTGTGTGAGATAGGCACAGAGTGATAGAGATGGAGATAGAGAGGGAGAGGGAAAGAGACAGAGGGAGGACAGAGATAGAGGAGTCAGAGAGAGATAGAGAGTTAGACAGAGAGTGAGAGATAGTGACATAGAGAGAGCGAGACAGAGAGAGAGAGTTACAGAGAGAAGGAGAGAGAGACAGAGAGAGTGACAGAGAGATACACAGACAGAAATAGAGGGAGACGGAGAGAGAGACAGAGTGAGTGAGGGAGAGACAGAGAGAGAGAACTGGAGACAGAGAGTCAGAGAGAGAGACAGAGTGATAGATAGTCATAGATAATGACAGCGACAGGAGAGACAGACAGGGAGAGAGGGACAAAGAGAGTGAGAGAGAGAGAGAGACAAAGGTTGAGAGAGTGAGAGACAGAGAGAGAGACAGAAAGGGTGACAGATAAAGAGAGAGAGAGGCAGAGAGAGTCAGAGAGACACAGAGTGAGACAGAGAGAGATGGAGACACAGAGAGAGATTGTGACAGAGAAAGAGTTTGACAGAGAGCGAGAGAGTGTGACAGAGATACAGAGAAAGAGATGCATAGAGAGAGAGAACCGGGGAGAGAGATACATGGACAGAGAGAGAGACAGAGAGTGAAAGACTGAGAGAGAGAGAGAGAGAGAGACAAAGAGAGAGAGAGAGGGAGAGGGAGAGAGACAGACAGACAGATAGAGCGATAAAGAGAGAGTGAGAGAGAGACAGAGAGAGAGTGACAGATAGTGAGAGACAGAATGATAGCCTGAGAGAGAGATACAGATAGAGAGAGATACAGAAAGAGAAAGATAAAGAGAGATTGACAGCGAGGGAGACGGAGATACAGAGTAAAAGATACTGAGAGAGAGAGAGACAGAGAGTGAACGACAGAGAGAGAGATATAGATAGAGAGAGAGACAGAGAGAGCGAGGGTGAGCCGTAGAGACAGAGAGACAGAGGGAGATAGACAGTGAGAGAGAGAGTGAGAGAGATAGCTAGATAGAGAGAAAGAGAGATAGACTGAAAGGGTGAGTGAGAGATGGAGAGAGATTTAGAGAGAGAGATAGACATAGAGTTAGAGAGAGACAGAGGGCGTGAGAGACGGAAACAGATAGACAGAGGCTGTGAAAGAGAGACAGTGAGAGAGAGAGATTGGAAGAGACAAAGACTCATAGAGATATACAGAGAAAAAGAGCTAGAGAGAGCGAGAGAGAGGCAGCGCGAGAAAGGTTCAGCGAAAGAGATACAGAAAGACAGAGAGAGACAGAGACTGAGGGTAACGGAGATACAGAGAGGTAAAGAGAGATAGAAAGATAGATAGAGAGGGAGAGAGAAAGAGAGAGAGAAATGGGGAGATGCAGAGAGAGGCAGACAGGGAGAATGATTTACAGAGAGAGAGAAAGAGTCAGAGAGTGATAGAGAGAGACAAAGAGAGAGAGAACGAGAGAGGGTGAGACAGCGAGAGATAGACAGAGAGAGAGTGGGACAGAGAGAGATTATGAGAGAGTGAGAAACAGAGAGAAAGGCAGAGCGTCAGAGAGAGAGAGACGGGGACAGAGAGATAGAGATTGACAGAGAAAGAGACAGAGAGAGTCTGAGAGAGATAGACGGAGAGTGAGAGAAAGATACAGATAAAGAGAGAGCGTGACGGCTAGAGATAAGTACACGGAGAGAGAGACAGAGAGAGAGAGGGACTGAGTGAGAGGGATGGAGCGAGAGACAGTGAGAGGGACATAGAGACAGAGAGAAAAAGAGATACAGAGGGAGGGAGGGAATGAGAGAGACATTCAGAGAGATTGTCAGAGGGAGAGATAGAAAGAGACAGAGATAGAGAGACGGAGAGAGATAGGGAGACAGAGAGAGAAAGACAGGGAGAGATATATAGAGGGAGTCAGAGAGAGAAAGAGAGAGACAGACAAAGAGATAGAGAGAGAGGCAGAGAGATAGAAAGAGAGACAGAGAGAGAGAAAGAGGGACAGACCAAGAGGTAGGCAGAGATAGAGAGCGACAGAGCGAGAGTGTGACAAAGGGGGAGAGGGAGACAAGTTGAGAGAGAGTTACAGATAGAGACAAATTAAGAGCGCGAGAGACAGAGAGAGAGAGAGAGACAGAGAGAGAGGCAGTGGGAGAGAGGGAGTGTCAGAGAGAGAGAAGCGCAGATAGAGAGAGAAACAGATAGACAGATTCAGACGGTGAGAGACTGAGAGAGGGAGAGAGATTGAGACAGAACGAAAGAGAGTGATACAGAGAGAGAGAAATACAGAGAGAGAGAGTCAGAGAGACAGAGAGAAATATATAGACAGAGTATGTGAGATAGACACAGGGTGATAGAGACGGAGACAGAGAGGGAGAGGGAGACAGAGTGAGAAAGGGAGAGACAGAGAAAGAGAAGTAGAGACTGAGAGAGAGTCAGAGAGAGAGACAGAGAGAGAGTGACAGGTAGTGAGAGACGGAGTGATAGAACGAGAGAGAGAGCAACACGGAGAGAGGAACAGAAGGAAAGAGAAAGAGAGAGATTTACAGAGATAGAGACGGAGGGGGATTTACAGGGAAAACGATACAGAGAGAGAGACAGAGAGAGATATATGCAGAGATACAGAGACAGAGAATGAAAGACGGTGAGAGAGAGAGAGAGAGAGAGAGAGAAAAAGGGACCGAGGGGGAGAGCGGGAGACAGAGAGGCAGAGAGACAGAGAGAGAATGACAGAGAGGGAGGGACACAGAGCGAGAGAACGCGAGAGGGAGAGACAAAATATGGAGATTCAGAGAGAGTGTGTGTGTGTGAGTGAAAGAGTGAGAGAGAGACAGAGAGAGATAGAGAGACTCAGAAAGGTGGAGAGACAGAGAAGGAGTGAGACGGAGAGAGAAACGCAGAGGGATGAATGGATAGAGTAGAGACAGACTGATAGAGAGAGAGACAAGGAAATTGATAAAGGGAGAGAAATTGAGAGACAGACAGAGATAGAGATTGACAGAGATAGAGAGATAGAGAGAGATATAGAAAGACAGAAAGATGTAGAGAGAGACACAGAGAGAGTAAGAGCGAGAGAGATAGACAGAGAGAGAGAGAGGGAGAGGGAGACAGATTGAGAGAGAGTCTGAGAGAGAAAGACGGAGAGTGAGAGATATAGACAGATATAGAGAGAGCGTGACAGTGAGAGAGAGGTACAGAGAGAGAGACAGAGAGATAGGGAGAGTGGGAGTGACAGAGAGTGAGACAGAGATACAGTAATAGGGACAGAAAGACAGAGAGGGAAACAGGGAGGGAGAAAGACAGTTTGTGAGAGACAGATGGAGAGAGATACAAAGATAGCGAGATAGAGAGAGAAAGAGAGAGCGAGAGAGACAGAGAATGAGAGATAGAGAGAGACAGATAGAGAGAGTGAGAGAAAGATTAAGATACAGCGAGAAAGAGAGACAGAGAGAGAGGGAGAGTAAGAGAGTGAGTTAGAGAGAGAGAAGGAAAGCGAGAATGACAGAGATAGAGATATAGAAAGATAGATAGCCAGAGAGAGAGAGTGTCTGGGTGAGAGTGAGAGACAGAGAGATAGAGGGAGCGGAGAGATAAAGACAGAGAGAGACATTCAGAGAGGTTGTCAGAGAAAGTGATGGATGGAGTCAGAGAGACAGAGAGAGACGGAGAGAGATAGAGAAACAGATAGAGAGAGACATAGAGTGAGAGAGATATAGAGAGAGACAGAGAGAGAAAGAGACAGACAGAGAGATAGACAGAGATAGAGAGCGACACAGAGAGAGAGATTGACAGAGGGAGAGAGAGAGATACAGAGTGAGAGAGAGAGCGACAGTGCGAGATAGACACAGGGGAGTGATGGAGACAGAGTAAGAGACAGAGGGAGAGAGAGAAAGAGGGACAGACAGAGGCAGAGTTAGAGAGAGAGAGTGATACAAAGTGAGGGAAAGACATACAGAGAGAGATTGAGAGCGAGAGATAGACCGAGAGAAAGACAGTGAGAGAGAGGTAGTGTCAGAGAGGGAGAGGCAAAGAAGGAGAGAGAGAGAGAGACAGAGAGACAGATAGGCATAGAGAGTCAGAGAGTGAGATACAGAAAGAGAAATATATTGAGGCAGAGAAAGAGACAGAGATAAAGGTGTCAGAGCGAGAGAGAGAGAGAGAGACAGAGAGAGAGGCAGTGGGAGAGAGGGAGTGTCAGAGAGAGAGAAGCGCAGATAGAGAGAGAAACAGATAGACAGATTCAGACGGTGAGAGACTGAGAGAGGGAGAGAGATTGAGACAGAACGAAAGAGAGTGATACAGAGAGAGAGAAATACAGAGAGAGAGAGTCAGAGAGACAGAGAGAAATATATAGACAGAGTATGTGAGATAGACACAGGGTGATAGAGACGGAGACAGAGAGGGAGAGGGAGACAGAGTGAGAAAGGGAGAGACAGAGAAAGAGAAGTAGAGACTGAGAGAGAGTCAGAGAGAGAGACAGAGAGAGAGTGACAGGTAGTGAGAGACGGAGTGATAGAACGAGAGAGAGAGCAACACGGAGAGAGGAACAGAAGGAAAGAGAAAGAGAGAGATTTACAGAGATAGAGACGGAGGGGGATTTACAGGGAAAACGATACAGAGAGAGAGACAGAGAGAGATATATGCAGAGATACAGAGACAGAGAATGAAAGACGGTGAGAGAGAGAGAGAGAGAGAGAGAAAAAGGGACCGAGGGGGAGAGCGGGAGACAGAGAGGCAGAGAGACAGAGAGAGAATGACAGAGAGGGAGGGACACAGAGCGAGAGAACGCGAGAGGGAGAGACAAAATATGGAGATTCAGAGAGAGTGTGTGTGTGTGAGTGAAAGAGTGAGAGAGAGACAGAGAGAGATAGAGAGACTCAGAAAGGTGGAGAGACAGAGAAGGAGTGAGACGGAGAGAGAAACGCAGAGGGATGAATGGATAGAGTAGAGACAGACTGATAGAGAGAGAGACAAGGAAATTGATAAAGGGAGAGAAATTGAGAGACAGACAGAGATAGAGATTGACAGAGATAGAGAGATAGAGAGAGATATAGAAAGACAGAAAGATGTAGAGAGAGACACAGAGAGAGTAAGAGCGAGAGAGATAGACAGAGAGAGAGAGAGGGAGAGGGAGACAGATTGAGAGAGAGTCTGAGAGAGAAAGACGGAGAGTGAGAGATATAGACAGATATAGAGAGAGCGTGACAGTGAGAGAGAGGTACAGAGAGAGAGACAGAGAGATAGGGAGAGTGGGAGTGACAGAGAGTGAGACAGAGATACAGTAATAGGGACAGAAAGACAGAGAGGGAAACAGGGAGGGAGAAAGACAGTTTGTGAGAGACAGATGGAGAGAGATACAAAGATAGCGAGATAGAGAGAGAAAGAGAGAGCGAGAGAGACAGAGAATGAGAGATAGAGAGAGACAGATAGAGAGAGTGAGAGAAAGATTAAGATACAGCGAGAAAGAGAGACAGAGAGAGAGGGAGAGTAAGAGAGTGAGTTAGAGAGAGAGAAGGAAAGCGAGAATGACAGAGATAGAGATATAGAAAGATAGATAGCCAGAGAGAGAGAGTGTCTGGGTGAGAGTGAGAGACAGAGAGATAGAGGGAGCGGAGAGATAAAGACAGAGAGAGACATTCAGAGAGGTTGTCAGAGAAAGTGATGGATGGAGTCAGAGAGACAGAGAGAGACGGAGAGAGATAGAGAAACAGATAGAGAGAGACATAGAGTGAGAGAGATATAGAGAGAGACAGAGAGAGAAAGAGACAGACAGAGAGATAGACAGAGATAGAGAGCGACACAGAGAGAGAGATTGACAGAGGGAGAGTGAGAGATACAGAGTGAGAGAGAGAGCGACAGTGCGAGATAGACACAGGGGAGTGATGGAGACAGAGTAAGAGACAGAGGGAGAGAGAGAAAGAGGGACAGACAGAGGCAGAGTTAGAGAGAGAGAGTGATACAAAGTGAGGGAAAGACATACAGAGAGAGATTGAGAGCGAGAGATAGACCGAGAGAAAGACAGTGAGAGAGAGGTAGTGTCAGAGAGGGAGAGGCAAAGAAGGAGAGAGAGAGAGAGACAGAGAGACAGATAGGCATAGAGAGTCAGAGAGTGAGATACAGAAAGAGAAATATATTGAGGCAGAGAAAGAGACAGAGATAAAGGTGTCAGAGCGAGAGAGAGAGAGAGAGAGAGAGAGAGAGAGAGAGAGACGGAGAGTGAGAGATAGAGACAGAGAAACCGAGATGGAGACAGAGAGAGAGAGATACAGAAATATAGATCGACACTGAGTGAGAGGCAGAGTGACATAGGAAGGGAGAGAGACTAAGAGATAGAGAGACAAAGAGAGAGATAGACAGATATATATATAGAGAGAGAGATGCACAGAGAGAGAGATACACAGAGAGAGATACGCAGAGAGAGGGAGAATCAGAGAGAGACAGACAGAGAGAGTTAGAGAGAGAGACAGAGAGAGTGACAAAGAGACAGGCAGATAGAGTGATACAGGGAGAGAGAAATACAAAGCGAGAGTGTCAGAGAGACAGAGAAAGAGAACTAGAGACTGAGCGAGAGTCAGAGAGAGAGAGACTGAGAGGTAGAAAGAGATAGGGGGATAGAAAGGCTGAGGGATATAGAGAGTCATAGATAGTGAGAACGACAGAAGGGACAGACGGGGAGAGAGGGAAAGAGAGAGAGTGAGGGAGAGAGACAAAGATTGAAAGAGTGAGAGACGGAGAGAGACGGAAAGAGAGACAGAAAGAGTGAGAGATAAAGAGAGAGAAAGTGGCAGAGATGGATAGAGAGACAGGGAAAGAGAGACAGGGAGAGAAAGAGACACAGAAAGAGAATGTGACAGAGTGGGACTGACAGAGAGAGATACAGGGACAGAGAGAGAGAGACAGAGAGAGACAGAGAGAGAGATTGACAGAGAGAGTGTGAGGTAGAAGTACAGAGAAAGAGGTACATACAGAGAGAGGCAGAGAAAGAGATACGGTGAGAGGCGACAGAGAGTGGAAGACTGAGAGAGAGAGAGATAGAGAGACAAAGAGAGAGAAATAGAGAGGGAGAGAGAGAGTCAGAGAGAGAGACAGAGAGGGAGTGACAGATTGTGAGAGACGGAGTGATAGAACGAGAGAGAGAGAGAGAGCAACACGGAGAGGGGAACAGAAGGAGAGACAAAGAGAGAGATTGATAGAGATAGAGACGGAGGGGGATTTACAGAAAAAATGATACTGAGAGAGATATATACAGAGATAGAGAGACAGAGAATGAAAGACGGTGAGAGAGAGAGAGAAAGAGACCGAGGGGGAGAGCGGGAGACAGAGAGGCAGAGAGACAGAGAGAGAGTGACAGAGAGAGTGGGAGACAGAGCGAGATAGACACAGATAGAGAGAGTTTCAGAGGCATAGAATTAGAGCGAGAGACAGAGAGTTAGAGAGACAGAGATAGAGAAACAGAGAGAGTGAGAGACAGAGAGAGAGAGAGGGAGGACAGAGATAGATGAGTCAGAGAGAGAGAGGTAGACAGAGAGTGAGAGATAGTGACAGAGAGAGAGCGAGACAGAGAGAGAGTTACACAGAGGGAGGGAGAGACAGAGAGATAGTGACAGAGAGATACAGAGACAGGGAGAGAGAGAGTCAGAGAGAGACAGAGACTGATAGGGACAAAAGGAAAATGAGAGACAAGGATTAACGGAGACAGAGAGAGAGCAACCGAGAGAGAGAGAGGGAGAGACAGAGAGGTAGAACTAGAGACCGAGCGAGGGTCAGAGAGAGAGAGACTGAGAGATAGAGAGAGATAGAGTGATAGAGAGACTGAGAGATATAGAGAGTCATAGATAGTGAGAGCGACAAGAGAGATAGTCAGGGAGAGAGGGACAGAGAGAGAATGAGGGGGAGAGACAACGATTGAGAGAGTGAGAGACGGAGAGAGACACACAGAGATAGACAGAAAGGGTGAGAGATAAAGAGAGAGAGGCAGAGATAGAAAGAGAGACAGGGAGAGAAAGAGACACAGAGAGAGATTGTGACAGAGCGAGAGAGGGAGACAGAGCGAGACAGATCTATATAGAGAGAGTTACAGAGGTATGGAAATAGAGTGAGAAACAGAGATTGAGAGAGTTAGAGAGAGAGAGTCAGAGAGAAGGAGAGAGACAGAGAGAGAAAGCGAGGGAGAGAGTGAGAGTGAGAGTGGGAGAGACAAAATATAGAGATTCAGAGAGAGAGAGTGTGTGTGTGAGAGAGAGAGAGAAATAGAGATGGAGTGAGTGATAGATTGACAGAGAGAGAGACAGAGAGAGATAGAGAGAGACAGAAAGATGGAGAGTGACAGAGAGAGAGAGTGAGACAGAAAAAGATAGACAGAGAGAGAGAGAAAGGGGGACGTAGAGATTGAGAGAGTGACAGAGGGAGACTGCGAGACAGAGAACGATAGAGATAGACAGAGGGAGAGAGGAGATAGACTGTGAGGGGGAGAAGGAGAGAGAAAGAGATAGAGAGAGACAATTAGATACGGAGACAGTGAGAAAGAGAGAGAGACAGAGAAACCGAGAGTGACCGAGAGAGACAGAGAGACAGAAAGAGAAGGAGAGGGAGAGTCAGTATTAGATAGACATAGTGAGAAATAGAGACAGCGACAAGGAGAGAGAGAAAGAGAGTGAGGGAGAGAGTCAGAGAGAGAGATTGTGAGAGAGAGTGGGAGTGAGAGTTACTGTGAGACAGAGAGAGAGACAAAGTGGGGGAGAGTCAGAGAGGAGAGAGACTGAGGGAGAGAGTGACAAAGGGAGAGTTACAAAGAGACAGAGAGAGAGACAGAGAGAGAGAAAGGGAGACAGTGATAGAGACAGAGATAGAGAGTTAGAGGGAGACAGAGAGAAAGACAGAGACAGGGAGAGAGATCGTGAGAGGGACAGAGAAAGAAATGGTGAGAGAGAGCGATAGTGAGACAGAGAGGGAGAGAGTGACGAGAGATGGAGAGACAGTGATAGAGTCAGATAGACAGAAAGTGAGAGAGAGAGAGAGACAGAGAGAGGGACAGAGACAGAGAGAGAGACAGAGAGAGAGAACGAGTTAGAGAGACAGATAGACAGAGAGACAGAGAGAAAGAGCGACAGAGAGAGTGAGAGACAGAGTGTGAGAGACAGAGAGAGAAGGAGATAGAGAGTGTATATGAGACAGAGACAGAGAGAGAGCGGCAGAGAGAGTGAGAGACGGAGAGTGGGAGAGAGAGAGAGTCAGAGAGAGATTTACAGAGAAAGAAAAGGTGAGGGAGACACCGAGAAAGAGATACAGTAAGAGACAGAGAGACAGAGAGACGAGATTTAGAGAGAGCGATAGACAGAGAGAGATACCGAGAGGGGAGACAGAGGGAGAATCTCTGGGAGAGAGAGAGAGACTGGCAAATGAGAGAGAGATAGACAGACAGATTGAAGGATAGACAGTTGGGGAGAGACAGATGAAGAGTTTGACTAAGAGAGACAGACTGATATAGGGAGAGAGAGAAAGAAATAAAGAGAGATAGAGAGAGAGACTGAGCGATAGAGACAGAGTAAGCGGGAGGGTCAGAGATAGGGTGAGAGACAGAGAGAGAGAGACAGGGAGAAAGACAAAGGGAGAGAGACAGAGAGAGCGAGAGACAAAGAGATACACAGAGTGAGAGAGAGACTGACAGAGCGTGAGTCAGAGAGAGAGAAAGAGAGATTAATATACAGCGAGAGAGTGAGAGAGACTGAGAGAGAGAGATACAGCAGATAGAGAGACAGAGAGAGAGAGAAAGACAGAGTGAGAGAGAAACAGAGCTAGAGCGAGACATAGAGAGAGTGAGAGACAGAGAGACAGACACAGAAATATAGAGAGAGAGACAGAATGAGAGAGACAGAGAGACAGAGAGATATGGGGAGACTGAGGGAGATTTAGAGTGACAGATGAAGGGAGTGATACAGAGATTTAGAGATACAGGGGGAGAGATACAGAGAGAGTGAGACACAGAAAGAGAGAGACAGAGAGAGACAGACAGGAAGAGAGAGACGTAGAGATATTGAGAGACAGAGACAGAGAGGTAGTCAGAGAGAGCGTGAGATACCGAGACAGAGAGAGACAGAGAGAGCGAGATTGACAGACAGAGAGATACTGAGAGAGAGATTGACAGAGAGAGTGTGAGGTAGAAGTACAGAGAAAGAGGTACATACAGAGAGAGGCAGAGAAAGAGATACGGTGAGAGGCGACAGAGAGTGGAAGACTGAGAGAGAGAGAGATAGAGAGACAAAGAGAGAGAAATAGAGAGGGAGAGAGAGAGTCAGAGAGAGAGAGACAGAGAGGGAGTGACAGATTGTGAGAGACGGAGTGATAGAACGAGAGAGAGAGAGAGCAACACGGAGAGAGGAACAGAAGGAGAGACAAAGAGAGAGATTGATAGAGATAGAGACGGAGGGGGATTTACAGAAAAAATGATACTGAGAGAGATATATACAGAGATAGAGAGACAGAGAATGAAAGACGGTGAGAGAGAGAGAGAAAGAGACCGAGGGGGAGAGCGGGAGACAGAGAGGCAGAGAGACAGAGAGAGAGTGACAGAGAGAGTGGGAGACAGAGCGAGATAGACACAGATAGAGAGAGTTTCAGAGGCATAGAATTAGAGCGAGAGACAGAGAGTTAGAGAGACAGAGATAGAGAAACAGAGAGAGTGAGAGACAGAGAGAGAGAGAGGGAGGACAGAGATAGATGAGTCAGAGAGAGAGAGGTAGACAGAGAGTGAGAGATAGTGACAGAGAGAGAGCGAGACAGAGAGAGAGTTACACAGAGGGAGGGAGAGACAGAGAGATAGTGACAGAGAGATACAGAGACAGGGAGAGAGAGAGTCAGAGAGAGACAGAGACTGATAGGGACAAAAGGAAAATGAGAGACAAGGATTAACGGAGACAGAGAGAGAGCAACCGAGAGAGAGAGAGGGAGAGACAGAGAGGTAGAACTAGAGACCGAGCGAGGGTCAGAGAGAGAGAGACTGAGAGATAGAGAGAGATAGAGTGATAGAGAGACTGAGAGATATAGAGAGTCATAGATAGTGAGAGCGACAAGAGAGATAGTCAGGGAGAGAGGGACAGAGAGAGAATGAGGGGGAGAGACAACGATTGAGAGAGTGAGAGACGGAGAGAGACACACAGAGATAGACAGAAAGGGTGAGAGATAAAGAGAGAGAGGCAGAGATAGAAAGAGAGACAGGGAGAGAAAGAGACACAGAGAGAGATTGTGACAGAGCGAGAGAGGGAGACAGAGCGAGACAGATCTATATAGAGAGAGTTACAGAGGTATGGAAATAGAGTGAGAAACAGAGATTGAGAGAGTTAGAGAGAGAGAGTCAGAGAGAAGGAGAGAGACAGAGAGAGAAAGCGAGGGAGAGAGTGAGAGTGAGAGTGGGAGAGACAAAATATAGAGATTCAGAGAGAGAGAGTGTGTGTGTGTGAGAGAGAGAGAAATAGAGATGGAGTGAGTGATAGATTGACAGAGAGAGAGACAGAGAGAGATAGAGAGAGACAGAAAGATGGAGAGTGACAGAGAGAGAGAGTGAGACAGAAAAAGATAGACAGAGAGAGAGAGAAAGGGGGACGTAGAGATTGAGAGAGTGACAGAGGGAGACTGCGAGACAGAGAACGATAGAGATAGACAGAGGGAGAGAGGAGATAGACTGTGAGGGGGAGAAGGAGAGAGAAAGAGATAGAGAGAGACAATTAGATACGGAGACAGTGAGAAAGAGAGAGAGACAGAGAAACCGAGAGTGACCGAGAGAGACAGAGAGACAGAAAGAGAAGGAGAGGGAGAGTCAGTATTAGATAGACATAGTGAGAAATAGAGACAGCGACAAGGAGAGAGAGAAAGAGAGTGAGGGAGAGAGTCAGAGAGAGAGATTGTGAGAGAGAGTGGGAGTGAGAGTTACTGTGAGACAGAGAGAGAGACAAAGTGGGGGAGAGTCAGAGAGGAGAGAGACTGAGGGAGAGAGTGACAAAGGGAGAGTTACAAAGAGACAGAGAGAGAGACAGAGAGAGAGAAAGGGAGACAGTGATAGAGACAGAGATAGAGAGTTAGAGGGAGACAGAGAGAAAGACAGAGACAGGGAGAGAGATCGTGAGAGGGACAGAGAAAGAAATGGTGAGAGAGAGCGATAGTGAGACAGAGAGGGAGAGAGTGACGAGAGATGGAGAGACAGTGATAGAGTCAGATAGACAGAAAGTGAGAGAGAGAGAGAGACAGAGAGAGGGACAGAGACAGAGAGAGAGACAGAGAGAGAGAACGAGTTAGAGAGACAGATAGACAGAGAGACAGAGAGAAAGAGCGACAGAGAGAGTGAGAGACAGAGTGTGAGAGACAGAGAGAGAAGGAGATAGAGAGTGTATATGAGACAGAGACAGAGAGAGAGCGGCAGAGAGAGTGAGAGACGGAGAGTGGGAGAGAGAGAGAGTCAGAGAGAGATTTACAGAGAAAGAAAAGGTGAGGGAGACACCGAGAAAGAGATACAGTAAGAGACAGAGAGACAGAGAGACGAGATTTAGAGAGAGCGATAGACAGAGAGAGATACCGAGAGGGGAGACAGAGGGAGAATCTCTGGGAGAGAGAGAGAGACTGGCAAATGAGAGAGAGATAGACAGACAGATTGAAGGATAGACAGTTGGGGAGAGACAGATGAAGAGTTTGACTAAGAGAGACAGACTGATATAGGGAGAGAGAGAAAGAAATAAAGAGAGATAGAGAGAGAGACTGAGCGATAGAGACAGAGTAAGCGGGAGGGTCAGAGATAGGGTGAGAGACAGAGAGAGAGAGACAGGGAGAAAGACAAAGGGAGAGAGACAGAGAGAGCGAGAGACAAAGAGATACACAGAGTGAGAGAGAGACTGACAGAGCGTGAGTCAGAGAGAGAGAAAGAGAGATTAATATACAGCGAGAGAGTGAGAGAGACTGAGAGAGAGAGATACAGCAGATAGAGAGACAGAGAGAGAGAAAGACAGAGTGAGAGAGAAACAGAGCTAGAGCGAGACATAGAGAGAGTGAGAGACAGAGAGACAGACACAGAAATATAGAGAGAGAGACAGAATGAGAGAGACAGAGAGACAGAGAGATATGGGGAGACTGAGGGAGATTTAGAGTGACAGATGAAGGGAGTGATACAGAGATTTAGAGATACAGGGGGAGAGATACAGAGAGAGTGAGACACAGAAAGAGAGAGACAGAGAGAGACAGACAGGAAGAGAGAGACGTAGAGATATTGAGAGACAGAGACAGAGAGGTAGTCAGAGAGAGCGTGAGATACCGAGACAGAGAGAGACAGAGAGAGCGAGATTGACAGACAGAGAGATACTGAGAGAGATACAGAGAAAGTGAGACAGAGAGGGAGATTTAGAGAGAGAGAGAGAGAGACAGAGAGATAGAGAGATAGCGAGAGAAGGATAGAGGGAGTAGGTCTGAGAGCGAGAGAGATTGAGAGACAGAAAAAGAAAGAGACAGAGAGACAGACAGATAGCGAGTGAGAGACAGAAAGAGAGAGACGGTGAGAGAGGGTGACAGAAAGAGAGAGACAGAGTGATACAGGTAGAGAGAGAGGAAGAGAGCGAGACTGAGAGATAGTGAGTGAGAGAGTCAGAGAGAATGAGAGGGTCACAGATAGTGATAGACTGAGAGAGATAGAGACAGAGAGAGAGACAGTGATAGAGAGATATACAGATAGAGAGACAGAGAGAGAAAGACATTGACAAAGGGAGAGAGACAGAGAGGGAGATACAGAGAAATCGATATAGCGAGAGAGAGACAGAGAGACAGAGAGAGAGGTACAGCGAAGGAGAGACAGAGATAGAAAGGCACAGAGAGAGAGACAAAGAGAGGGGAGAGAGAGACCAAGAGAGAGAGACCGACAGAGAGAAAGAGCGTGAGTGACAGTGAGAGAGAGGAGACAGAGAAAGTGACAGATAGAGAGATAGAGCGAGAGAGAATGAGAGACGGAGAGAGAGAGAGATTGAGAGGGAGAGGGAAAGTGAGAGACAGAGAGTGTGAGATAGAGACAGAGAGAGACAAGTAGAGAGACAGAGTGAGAGGTAGAGGGAAAGAGAAACAGAGAGAGAGACATGGAAATAGGGAGAAACAGAGAGGGGAAGTCAGAAATAGAGTGAGAGAGACAGAGAGAGATATCCAGAGTGAGTGAGAGACAGAGAGAGAGTGAGAGTGTGTGTGTGTGTGAGAGAGAGAGAGAGAGAGAGAGAGACAGACAGAGAGGTAGAGAAAGAGAGGGAGCGAGAGAAAGATAGAGACAAAGAGATAAAGTCAGAGAGCGAGAGAGTGTGAGAGACAGAGAGAGAGTGTGTGTGAGAGAGACAGAGAAAGAGAAAGAGAGAGAGACAGAGATTGACAGAGAGAGTGAGAGAGAGAGAGGCAGAGTGAGACAGAGATATGGAGAGCGATGGAGAGACAGAGAGAGAGAGTGATTCGGAGGTTGCGAGAGAAAGTGAGAGACAGAGAGTGTGAGTTAGATACAGAGAGAGAGAGAGAGAGAGAGAGAGAGAGAGAGAGAGACAGAGATGGTGATAGAGACATAGGGAGAGACAGAGGAATTGATAGAGACATAGGGGAGACTGAGAGAGATAGAGGGAGGGAGAAAAAGAGAAAGATTGGCAGAGAAAGTGTGAGAGACAGAGTGAGAGTCAGAGAGAGACAGATAGATAGAGAGATACAGTGATAGCGAGAGACAGATTGAGAGAGTCAGAGAGAGACAGTGAGAGACAGAGCGAGAGAGTGAAAGGGAGAGAAATAGAGAGAGACAGAGACAGGGAGAGAGAGTGTGTGTCAGGGAGAGAGAGTGACAGAGAGGGTGACAGACAGAGAGAAAGAGTGATAGAGAGAGGGAGAGGCAGAGAGATAGAGAGTCTGAGAGAGAGATTGAGATAGAGCGAGCGAGAGTGAAAGATAGAGGCAGAGAGGGAGCTAGAGACAGAGAGAGAGTAAGAGAGTGAAAGAGAGAGAGAGAGTACTACTTTGGAGTCACGTAATTGATGAATACTGGAAAGAATGTTTCACAATCGATGAAGGATGATGGAACGGATCGAAGAAAACGGGTAGGAATGGATCTATTGTTTTGATCGGTGCGGGTGCATCATGTGATTAAGGCCGAAAATGAAAGAAGCCGTAATAAATGGGCATGCATTACGTAGGGAAAAGATGACGGCGATGGAAGTGGCTGGGGAACGCGGAGCGAATATGGCGACGAAGTGGTCGCAGTAGTGTGGAAATCAGCCGATAAGGGTAACTGTGGAGGGAGACGGACTGTGGTGCAAACATGCAGCTGCTTTGATTGTGTATAACGCGGGAGAGAAATAACTCAGTGGAGGAGTAGAGGAATCAGGTAATGACATACCCTACGGTTAGGAACTGTAAGTGAAAATCATGAAGTAATGTTGCCTTCATGTCGCGTGAAACGTAGAAAAGCAGAGCAGTCTGAAAAGCACACAGAAGATGCCTGCGGCGAACATTATACAATGCAGGGGAAGAAGAGTACTGACCGAAGAGTAATAGGTAAGAGTCGACCGCCCGTAGGGTTTTGCCAGGGATGAAACACGGTGAAGACAGGGAATAAAGAAGCAACGGGACATGTAGACCTATGATGAAAAAGCAGAGACGATAAATGTGTGCAAGGTGGAGTTGGGACGATGGAACTGGAGAGCGGCATTTCTGCAGGTGATTGAACAAATAGATTGGGCCGGAAGATGACAATCGAGGCACTGCCTAATTGCAACGTCCACAGAAGATTCGCGGAGCCAAGCAAAGATTATATGGCAGTGGTGAATGGATAATAAATATGGCCGATAGAGGTGCCAAGGTGGGAAAGGAGAGTTCTAATATGGGTATTGGGCGTGAGTACCAGTGGGTTTGGCGTGTTATGGCATGAGGCATGTAAGACACGTTTGAGCACTGCGTAGCGAAATTGGCAACGGGTCCCGAAATCAAAAGGCGATCATCCGTGAAATTCTACGATACTGGATTATCAGATGAACAATGACACGAAACAGACACAAACCTCAATTATGCAATCGCAAGGACTCAGAAAATGAGAACCGATTTGCGGCGTGCGAGAAAGGAGCACGTGCGTCACGCAGGTCCAGAACAAGGATATGACAGAGCACCGCGCTGGGCGCGAACAAACAAGCGTTGGTCCGTAAAAACAAACTTCATAAAACAAGTCAATAGTGTAAATAAGTGAGTGATGTTAAGGAAACATGGAAACTGCAGTGGCTTTTGAGGGATTTTCCACGACCGGTCGTTACAAGGCATGCGAAGGGAGGACAAGAAAGAATAATGAAAAGACGCTAGGCAGTAAGGTATAAGAATGCGATCAGTGAGCTGTATGAGCATACGTTGTCACCAAAAGAGAGGAGATTTGGAGCCCTAAAAGAGACATTTACGGAAAAGAAAATAGTGTTGGGTGCTGGCGGGGTGAAGTGGATAGGTCTATAGTGAGAGTTGATGTGATGATAAACAGTAGGAGCAAGGACAGAAGGGGTCAGTGAGCATGCAGGAGTATAATGGTGAAAATGGAAAGCTAAGAGAGTGATGACAAGAAAGATAGGTGGGCGTGCAGTGGCAGAACAAGAAAGGAAGAAGCATGCGACCTGTAATTGACAGTATTGGATGCGGAGGGTCGAGTAGAGTTGCAGCATGCAATCTGCAACTGATTCTAGTGGATGAGGCTGACCGTTCTCTGGGCACCCAACCTGAATAACACCCAGTGAAGTGAAGGTAGGTGTCATCCACCAGCCTAATTGCGCTCACAAATCGTTGTGAACGGCCTGCACGCCCGATGTCCGCCGGCCAAAGCGGGGGATCTGACCGCGCTCCGCACCCTTGGGAATGGCAAGAGTAATCGATGGTGAATGAAAAGGGGACAAAATAACCACGATGAGGGATCGACTAGCTAGATTGTGGGAGACCTTGGACAGCAGATCTAACGGGAACAGCGATTGGTTGACGGCCATACAGATTATTATCCGGATGCATCCACTAGGGAAAAGAGCAGTGCAGTGCATGAAGAGGTTGATCGTCATAAATAATATTAACGGCACACTTCTCGAACACGGTCAGGACGCATGCACCAGCGCATGATCATATTGTTCAAAGGTACTCAGCAACGTGAATTATGCATGAATTTCAAGAGTTTGAGTCAAACATTTCCGAGTCACAACAGCACAGTTGACCATAGTTTGAATGGCCTAAGCTAATAGCGGTTCGCACGGCAAATGTAAACCTGTTTCGGTTGTGAGATGGGCCAGAGTGCCCCGTGGGAATGATGAAATGAGCGATGACGTGTAATGCCAAAAAGTACTATATACAGAACGATGTATGCAATGAAAGACGGACTCACCTGAGTTCAATAAACGCAGTAATTTGGAGAACAGGAAGACGTGAAACATTGTTCTCTCGAGAAAATTGGTGGGTATGAGAAGAAGAGCAACCACAAGAACTAAAGATGAGTCTAGTTTGAGGGTCAGTAACCCGTATCATGCAGATAGGAGAAAGCTCAAACAGGGGATCCTGGATCAGCGAAGAATCAATTTCAAGCAGAATACAGGTCAAAGGAAGAATAAAATCTTGGAACGGATGCCAGAGTGGGGAACTTCCGCGCAGCCTAGAGTCTTATTGTGCCAATATGCTGACATATATATTGTCTTGCTGGATCTCACTGATATTCGGTGTCAATATTGGAAAACACGAACGAGGAGGAAAATGGGCCCCGAATTTGGATTGGGTATGGAAATTTTGAGAGTAGAAAATTTCTGTCATATGTTCCGCCTCTGCATTTCCACTTTTCCTTCAAGTCCGCCAATGTATAGGACTATCCCCTCCACTGCCCTACACCTCCTCCTTTCTACCTAGCTTCAGCATCCCATTAGACAAACTCAGTATCTCGCCACCTCTATCCCTAGCTCTTCCACCACCAACCCCACTGGTCCCTATGCATTTATGAACAACAGCATCACATCCGACCCTGAACCACCTTAGTGAATTATCTGCATCACTCATCTTACCTTCTCGCTCCTGAACTATTCGTATGCCTCCGACCCTCTCCACCACCGCTCATTTATCCCACCCACTCCAAATTGTCTCCCATTTGCAAATTCATCACCCTACTAACTCCCCAAAAACCTGAGCCTACCACCCTTGGTCGTCTCCCCACCCAATATACCGGCCGCAGCCGTGGGACTTTCGGAACGCCTCTGAAAGTTCACCTCCAAGTCAGTCAGAGTGATTCACTAGCCTTTTACTTAATACCTGTTTCTAGTATCCTATAGCCCCCACCACTGAAAGACACCAAACGTTTATCGATGGCTATTCCTTACAGGTGAGGCATTGCCAAAGTTCCCATGCTTGACCCTAGTCCAGACTCAGGCGCGCTTCTCACTTCTTATCAATGTTCCCTAGATGGATAAAATAATCCCACATCCTCCGTGAACTGAGTGGTGTAATCTAGGTTACGGGATTCCCTGGACAAGTGCCGATTTTGTAATCGACTACCTATGGAAGATGATTGATTTGTAGTGCGAGGAGACGGTGAATTGTCCGCCTTCCAGCATGTTCCGGAAATGATGGATAGCCAAGTAAACAGCGAGAAGTTCCCTGCCAAATGTACTTTAGCTGGATCCTGCCGTCTGCAGACGTTTGGAGAAAGCAATAGGCTGCTCGTGCCCTATATTTGTTATTGTAAAATAGCACAAAAGCCAATTCTGAAGCCTCAGTTGGTAGTGCGGTGAAGTCTTTGGTGCAAAGGTGGCCACGTTGGAGATGGCTCGTTTCAGTTCGACAAAAGCAGAACGGGCATTCTGGGGAAGTTTGAATGCCTCCGTTTTGCTGCGTAGTAAGTCTGTGAGATGTTGCGTCAACAGGTCAAGTTAAGGAATAACACAACAGCGAAGGTCGACTAAACCATCGAATCGTCGAAGCTTTTTGGAGGTTGAAGGTTTAGGATATTTGAGAATCTCCTGCACCTTATCTTTCATAGGTAAAAGGCCTGTGGTGGGATATCTCGTGACCAAGGAAGTACTATGTTCTTTAACAAACGAACACTTCGCCGGGTTGAAAGTTGCCCCAAGTTGGGACAAAAGTTTGAAAAATGATCGTAAATGCATACTGTGGTTTTCACAGGTTGAGATAGTGACTAAAATGTCATCTAATTAGGTGTAAACTATTTCTAGATTCCGGCAGACCTGATCTATAAATCGCTGGAATATTTGTGCCGCATTGAGAAGACCGAAAGGCATTCGGAGAAACTCCAGTAGGTCAAAGGGTGTGATTACGACTGCCTTTGGTACGTCTCTAAGATTGACGAAAATTTGATTGTGTGCGCGGACCAAATCTACACGAGTGAAAATTTTTCAGCCACGTAAACTTGTTGTGAGGTCTGAGATACGCGGAAGCGGGAAACGATTGGACCTGATGCTATTGTATTGTGCCCGATAATCGCCACAATGTCACCAGTCTTCAGTAGACCTTTTTGATACCATGTGAAGTGGAGAAGCCCATGGGTTTAAATGTGGCCTGATAATACCAGGATCCAACAAGTGTTGGAACTGAGCCTTGGCTATTTTTAGTTTTTCGGCTGCTAAGCGCCTGGCGCGGCAAGGAACCGGTAGGCCAACTGTGATTATACTATGTGGTACGTCTGTCGACACCAGTGATAGCTTGTTATCAAGCTGGAATAGCCTAAAAACGCGTGCTGGAGCTTCCAGTAGCATTCTATAGCGACAGGAGTGATAAGGACTGGACAGAGTGATGACTCCGCTGACGATTTGCCGCTAGTGGAGGCGTTAGTAGTCTTGTCCGCAAGACGAAGACGGACGGATAGACCATGAGGTTGAAATGTCGAAGGAAGTTGATGCCAGTGATCGAATGTGGGAGGTCAGCAATAACAAATACCCGTTGTAGACTACGGTGTAAACCGAGGCTCAGTGTTATGAACCCTTATCGTCAGTCATTATGAGCGTCTTAATAGCTGCGACCAACTCGATGTTGAATTGACTGGGGCAGTCTATGAAGCACGGCTGAATAGGGCTGACCTACGCTCCAGTGCCTGCTAAGATGGATGTTCGGGGCATTGTGTCGGTTATAAAAAATAGGCAACGGTGAGCGAAAAGGCCTGACAGGGTTGACGCCGGCACCGGTCGGCTTACGCGTTCCCCTGGTGCCCAGGCCGATACGCGCAAGGCCTGGTGCATTTTTTTGCCTTATCACTGTGGTTGCGGTGTATCAGCATACGCCGGGGTTTGGAAGACTACTACTACTACTACTCTTCCTTGAACCGCTGGGGCTGCTTGCTTTGCAAGATGAGAAAGTACATCACGATGCAATTAGCGCGGTAGCCTGAGTGGATAATAATTCCATCCACTTAGCTAAGCTCTCCATGGCCTAAACGTGGTCTATTACCGGGTCCTTAGCTATATGCTGTACGGACGGCTGAATGTTCGCTTCCATTAACAGACCCACATTTTAACAATTTACTGAGGTTCACGCATGCGAATGCCGAACAGATAGCGTTTTCGTAGAATAAAGTGGAACCAAAATGGACCACGCCCCCCTCCCCATACACCCAATTTCATCCGCCCGCTTAGCATAGAGGTGGATGAATCAGACTTTGCCATCAGAGTGGTTCCTCAGCAACCATTTTCTGGGATGCGACAATCCATAGATTTTTTCCCTACACCCTACCCCCATGAAAATGAAATTTGGTGCTTTCGGTAGAGAATAGTCGGATGCAAAAATTCCATCAAAGATTTATGTCATCCAGTTATCTTTTCTACCGGCCACATGCCTATGACCCAAACCTGATCGTTACTACCCGTGGGAATAAAGATATTTAGGCCACGTTTCTCAGTTTACGACTAACATACGTCAAGTTAAAGGTGAGCGAAACTTCATTGCGGATTGCTTGTCCTGCATTCAGCCTAATGCCAATAAATCTCCAGTTTTATGCATACCTGCTTTCGCTGAAACACAGGGGTAGGCTATGCCAGTAATGATGCAGTGCAGTCATTTTCTCTTGCATGTTGGCCCGGGCCAATGACTAAAAGTGCCGGTATTATAATCTTACGCATATACCGACCCACCTCGACCAGCTGTATTCTCTCCCTGTCGGTTTCTGGTGCTTCAAGTCAAGTCAAGTCAGTACTAGCATCAAGCGTCTGATTGGGTGGATTTTCAACGTTTAAACCATATTTGTGGTTAGAAAATACGGGACCGAGAAATAGCTACAAATTATGGTAATTTTCACCAAACCGAACAGTTTCGCAGGTCTTTGGTGACTTTCACTGGATCAAAAAGCTGACGAGCATGATACTGCTAAACAAAATTGAGATATGCATAATTGGGAACAAACAGAAATTTGAATTTTGAGCGCATACATTTTGTAGACACAGCTTTTGAAAGTTCGCTGTGCAAAGGATGGCGTATGTCTGAAAGTATTTTTGAATTAAGCTGGCCATAGGCATGGAGTGCTTGTCAGTGTTAGTATCAGAAAGTGTATCTCTGGATATGCCACTGCCTTTGGAGACGTGGCATATAGATCTTATTATCTAGTTGAAATCTTTTTTCAATAGGCCTGGGAAAATAGCTGGAGAGCAGAACAACCAATGCTGGGGAAAATATATGGTCGAAAATTTAAAAACTAACTGATTTCAGACGGAAAGTAACCTCAGACGGAGAGAGAAAAAGGATAACTTTCTAACTTTACTAGGAGTCTGTTGAGCATCCATAGACTACGAAAGATTGTGGGATAGTGTATGTAGACAGAAAATCACTTGTTCACGATCTACTTCGGCTTTTCGCCCAAACGGATGCACCCGATGTCGATATAACACCGGAAGACAGTCAGATTCTCGGTAAATAGTGTGTGTGTGTGTGTGTGTGTGTGTGTGTGTGTGTGTGTGTGTGTGTGTGTGTGTGTGTGTGTGTGTTATGATACAATCATTGCATCAGTGGTGCATGGTGCAGTAAACAAAAAATTGATAACAGGAGCGAAAACTACATTCGAGGTGAATCACCAACGGTCTCGGGCAGAAAACACAGCCTGTTGGTGGTCTAAGCGTAAAGAAGGCCGGATTCAAGGTGATCGGACAGTCAGAAGAAAGATCTGAAAAACTGACCAAAAAGATTAGGGAGAGCGTGTGTTCTAGTTACAGAGTCGGGCTACTGAATTACTAGGCAGTAGCAAAACAGGACACAGTGAATAACACGAGCAGTGTTACAGTGTGATACTAAGATATTTAACCGTTGATGAAATTGGCACGGGTTCATCGTTCGCAGATAGGAGAGGAAACCTGTTGGTGAGTTCTCTGTGTGGTTCATCAGAAAGTAAGAATAATAATACATCCTGACATTTGGAAGCATTCGGTTCAAGGAAGAGGGATGAGGCGCAGTTAACAAATTCGTTTAGTTTGGTCTGATTTCGTGAAGTTTCTTCGGGTGAAGGTAATTCACGTCCCTGCACTACATCGTTGGCGTTATTGCAGCCAAGAGATGTCAACGGGGTCGATGGTAGTTTAGCGTACAAAGAAAAGGAAAAAGTAAAAATAACAACTTGTATTACACCAGGGTTTACTGGATCAGAAAATGTCTTTTGGTTGTTGAAGCAAGTGAAATATCTTCGATCAGTTAGGTAGTCTGAATTAGCATGCAGATATTTGGGTTAGCATCATTTACGGAGAATGCACTGGGAAATATCGATCGATCAGGGTAACCAAATGAGTTTTTGTAATCTAAAAACTCCGTTCTGTCAATCTACCATTTTCTGTCTAATGCCAAAGCTACTGAATGAACTACGGTGTCAAGTGTGGAACTTGAAGACGGATAGGTAAAGTGACGTATGTCTTCTCCAGCGGACCCCGAGTTGAGCACCACAGAACGGCAGGCGATAGGACGGCATTTCCCTGGGTTTTTTCTTGGGAACAACCGCCATCTTGGGCAGTCTCCAAATGTCAGCGATTTTGCCGCTTGTTAGACAATTATTGAAAATATTGTCTAGTAGAATCTAAAGGGCCTCAGCATACTGCTTAAGTACAACGGGTCCCAGCTCATCAAGATCAGGAGTTTCGATCATTTTCACTTTGCACAGCTGTTGGAAGACCATTGAGGGTTCCATAGGTGATGTCTGAGATGAGTTGTTGGAGGCTGGAACGGAAGTGGACTGCGATATTGAGCTGAAGTCAGAGTTGGATTTTGCAACATCAATGTTTTTTTTGTTCCATGAGTTACTGCTCACTGTTGCACGTTTTGAACAATGGACCGTTGTGGTCTGTTTGTAAAATTTAAGTCTGATTGTGCTTCAAGTCTGATGGAAAACGTACCAGATTTATCAAGCCAAGCGCAGTGAGAAGAGTAACGTCATGCCTGTTAAAGCCACCAATAATTATGTAAGAGGATTAACTTAATTTGCGATTACCGACGTAGACACAAGACCAGAAAATATGTTCAACTCAGAAAGTGACGCACTGGGCGCCAAGTAAATGTTCCCAACGAGTATCGACCGAATCCACTTAGAAAATCCGGCTTACCATCTAGGATGTGATAGCTAATCTCTTTGGTCGAGTACGTAAAGATCAGATATGTTGATTTGCTCCAGTTGTTGCTAACGTAAGTGATGACACTTCCTCTACGACTGGGAGCACCAATGGGACGATCGGCTAGATAGGAACAGAAATCATCTAATTGTATAATTACATCGAGTATGTCCTTCTGCAACCAAGATTCTTGCAATTCATCAATTCCTACATTTCTATACTCATTCTTTTGTATAATTGCTGAAACCTCTTCGACTTTTCCCAATAAAGAGCTGGCGTGGTCACTGGAATCTGAGATTTCCCAGCACTGCATTAATGAAGACCAACTTGTCAGCCTGCGTGGTGTTATAGAAGACGTTCCAGCGAGGCTAATGAACGTGTCTTCTATTCGGGCTCACAGCGAAATATCAACGCGACCCCCTCTATCGGGATGAATAGGGAAGACGCAAGTTGGTTGACAGATGTGAAGGTGTATTCAATATATCGTGGCACCGAAACAGTACCGATAAGAGGAATACATCGAAAGAAAATGAATGCAACGGCTGAGTAGAAAGCAAACCGCGAGCGCGCGCGATCGGCGAAGAGCCGAAAGTGAAAGTGATTCGAAACGAGGCCGATGGAAACTTCAGAAAATTCAATCCAGTAAAAAGTACGCAACCGAACAACATAGTGAGGTCGATATTAAAAGTCAGAAAAGATCGTCGAGAAAATAAATCCAAAATGGCGTCCAGAAACCGGTCATTTTCTCAGAACGATCGAGGTCACTGCAGTGTTTCTTTACTCCCTCACCTCAATTTTTGACAACCCGTTTGAACTTATTCCGAACTTCACTACCATAACCCGCGAGATATTCGGCATGCGCTAAAACTACACAGCTAGACCAAATTCAAAGGCACCTTCCCGCTCTATATTTTCACATTTAGGCACCATATCCAGTCTCCACCTACGGCTTTAACCATCAAGCTTTAGTTGGAACCCGCAATTCTTCAGGCGCGACCTACAATCTTCTACCCATGACCCATTATTCTTTAGTCACGACCCGTAGTCCTTGAGCTTTGACGCACAAAATTTACACGTACCACTGCAAACCAGTCAAATCAGAATTATCGAAATATAATGACACTTAGCGATTGCGGAAGAGTTTATCATTTTTTTTTTACAAAGATTAATGTTGCGAAGCTGACTGAACAAATGAGAAAGTGTGACGACCATATGCTGCGCAGTTGACCGTGCTGAACCGCAAATTGATTGGAGAAGGTATAAACAATGAGCCAGTATCGGCATACTATGTGGAGCAGAGCTTATGACTGTTGCACTTTCAGTGAACCAGTTTTTAATATACTACAAAAGGGAAACAAATTAAAGTAGTGAAAATTCTTGTCTGTTTGAAATTATTGAAAGCAAGTTACACCAGGTTGAAAAGTGGTCTATACGATGGGAGAAAACATAATTGGTTCTTGGTATGTAATTTTTCATTTGCAGCCATTCGACGGACGGGTGAATATCCAAAAAATAAATACTACTGAAAAGCCAGATTGCTCAGTAGCGATCGACGCCGAGCAGCATGACAGAAACTCATTAAAAATATGTCATATAGTCTTTGCATTACATTCATACTTAAAGATAGCCGCGGAAGATCACCACACTAATATGTTTAGTAAGCTTTGTAACACCAGTCATTGTAAAAAACAACTTGCTCCAACGTCCTTTGATGTGGTGATAGTCCGGTACTTGGGATTTAGCTGGTTTTCGGTGGCTTGGCCATAGGTTGTGTGTCAAGGTTAAATGACTGTGGGTCGTGGCTAAATAATGGTGGATCACGAACTGAAAGTGTAGTAGCTGCACGATCCGTCTGACAGTCCACGAATAAAGATGTTCATACGTGAGTGAAATATTACTAATAAAGCCGACGACCCAAAGTGCGCAACCACGTAGCCTGACCTATAGGTGTTTTTACAAAGCCTGGTGTTCTCCTTGGTTCTATCTCTGTGGATAACTTTGATCGGCTGAATCCTTTACATAGCTTTGCCTATCTACTAACCTTAGTTATCACTATATGGCTCGAGGCTATTACCACCTACGCTTGTTATCTTGGTCAAATCAGTGACTTGAAATATATTAGAATGACTGACAGCTTTATTTTGGTTGTTCCTAACTGTTACTAACGATCAAAGTCAACTACTGAGTCAGATCTGTTCTCTTCACATAAGCATCGGAGTCGCTTCTACATGGCCGTTTCACAGAGTACTTCTGACAGTAAAGTTTGAGAACCTAACGTCCCTGTACACAATTCCAATCAAAAAAGGAGAAGAAACGTCTAAGTGTGTCAAGTTTGAATAACAAAGGTAAAAATGAATTCAGCCAAGATGGGCTTACACAAAGGTGTAAATTAGACGACTTAAAAATGTTGTTGCGGTTCGAAAATGAAGGTATTGTCGGTAACGTGATTTGCTGAAAGACGGATCCGCATACCGTCACCGATTTTGTAGTCAACCAGAGCGATGAATACAGTCATGGCTTCTTCTTCGGATTGCTTCTTCTTTTTCACCAATTCCATAAGCTTTGCAAGCAGGGCCAATGTCGCCTACTCTGGGCTCGTGACCACCGATACGCGATAAAACGTCTATTAAATCATCCCTGCCGAAGTGATCGCTTGACTGAGATAGGCATGACATAGGGTTCGATGGTCATATGTTCTGCAATTTGCGTGAGAATGTCTTGCTGAAACGATGCAAAAGACTATCTGTGTCGTCCTGGCTGTTAGCCGGGGAAATTTATCTCCACGTTTGGAATTTTTTTGACCTGGAGCCTTGTATCGATTTTCGGCGCACAGATATGCCAGCCAACTACCGGACAGTTCGTTTGTTTTGTGTGCCATTGGTGATTTTGAATAATGTCGAGTTTTGCGCATGTGAAATGATTTGAGCCGTAAACACCGTCCAAGGTGAAATAGCTCATCTGCGCCTTTGCCCTACTGATTCCGGTTTCCCACGTGGACAACCACGGGCGTAGTTGTCTTCCCGGGAAATCTTTTGAAATGTGCTCTGAGTGACTTGAACTGCAAAAACTACCAATGACGAATGATTTTTGTACATGTTTGAGCATTGAAGACGTGTTTTACGGGCATAGTTGTTCTGATACTTCTGCCTGCGGCTAGATAGACTGGTGAGCGCCAAAGACCAGCGCAGCTTTGCTCAGAAGTTTCAACTTTAGGCTGGTCAGTTCAAACATGCTGTTTGGATGTGTTCTATTCAATCGCTTCCCAGGCAGAGAGTTTGGCAAAATGATGTGCTCATTTGCCAGTTTTACTAAGTCGGATACAGATACTCCTGGTGAAAACATGTCACCTTCAGTTGCCCAAATCAAACATAATGCATGAATTCGACAGTGGATGTGTGGTTGAACATGTCCAAGCAGGTCGAAAAAGCGGCCGAAAAATGAGCGAGACACTAGTGTTACTCATAGCATGACACTCCCTAGTATTAAACCAAAATCCTATCCAGATAAACCATTCCGGATAAACTTCGCCAATTTGATTTCCCGGTTGTAAAGGTTCACGAAGACGATAGAGACCAACAGGGATGCAATCCACCCTGTGCCAACAAAAATATCTCTCTGTCAGCCCGACCTTGCTTCGGTGAGTAAAATTGAACTGCGTATAGAAGCTTCTGTATTTTTCCCACGAAATACAAATTTTTATACTGGTCAATTTGCAGCAGACATCAGTTGAGATGCAGCCAAATGATTCCGGAAATAAGTCATGCTATCTCGTAAGTATTTTTCTTTTCGAAACCATTCTTCTGGTTTCCACGTGCCTCTTAAACTTCAGATCAATAACCAAACTTGACGCCTTTACAATGCTCTTAATTCGCGAACAGATTTCACACTGAATGAGAGAATTTGTGAATTTAGTACGTAAGCCGTCCTACATGAAAAAAACCAGATTTGTTTGTGAACGAAAAGTAACAAATGAAGCGGAAAATGATGACATTATTCCTCCGTATCCGTAAACCGTAAAATAAGGTGTGCTTGATCATCTTTCGAGAACACTGACCCATTCAGCTGCTCACTTCTGTATCCGAGATTATCAGAATACGGGACGTCACATAGAACCTTAATTGTGACACCACCAAGGAGGCGAATTTCATGGTTATTACCCAGAATGTTAGTACTGCAAATACTAGGAGGAAAAGGCGAGTAGTGAGCACAAGTATTCCATTTTATTTCAGGGGAAAAGCTGCCGCTAATAAGATAATAGATGAAAGAACATGGAAAATAGGTTCAGGGCAGACACTGTACTCAATATGCCTGGTCCACACAGGTCTGTATCTTCTCCAGTGATCTTATCCAATCTTAAGATAAATAAGTGACAGTTTTTGTCGAACTATGATAGAATTAAACAATTTTCGGGTTAGGTTCTGTAAATGGAAGAAGAATTCCAGAGAATATGCTACCAATAACGCGCTCTTTACTTTTCATAAGCTTATGGAAATCCTCACAGAGTATGGCAGAGAGAGAAGGCCGATTTGCACGTCGAGAGTAATTCAAGATATCTTAGAACAGGCCGTTTCAAAGAGTCTTACTAGCGAGGAAAACGTTGCATAAAACGGCGATATACTGCACTAGTGATCGACAAGAAGCGGTTTCAAAGACGACTGCATAGAACTCATGGCAGTGGTCATCGAACAACTCAGTAGTCATCAAGTAACATGAGCACATGTCGTGAACGACGGAAGACTATGGGAAATTCAACTGTTGGGCAGAGTTCCACTGTCACCCGACTTGAGTCGGGGGAAATTGATGTGATCAATCACTCCAGTTCCCAAAACCATGCATTCCGGCTTTTCAAAAGATGCTTTGTTTGCGTCAACAGAGAATAAGCCGGTTCTGTTGTACACCTACTTGGGAGAATATCTAATTTCTTGACGAAAGCTCCAGCTCAGTTTCAGAAACAAAGTGTCATGTTTCAAATGAAACTCAATAGGACTCATCCATTGTGCTTTGTCCACTTAGAGACAGCATTATGAAGATTGTCTTTCTCCGGTTTTTGATCATTTTGCAGGCTGTGTTGGGACAGAATCGTATCGTGCACAGTTGCGTGACAGAAAATCCTAATCCACGTGCGTAAATAAATCCTTCAGATATGTGTTTGGAGGAATTACCGAGTTCACATCAACATAAGTTCGAAACTGACAAATTGAAACCCCCACCTAATCAATGAAAGTTTGTCACTCACCAGCGATACAATGTTTCGGGAAGGGGCAGTGCAGCCCATTATTAAGTTATCCTTGTGAAATTTGAACAGTGACGATAAAAGTCAAATCTGGAAAAGAACATAGTTCTCGACTCGTGATGGCCACTGGTTTACTACCGTCGATCAAAATCAAATATTGGTAAATTCAAGCAAAAGTAGAATGATGATAATAACTCGGTCCTTCAAATTACTAAATATTTGCAAAATACAAGTTGTTAGTAATAATTTGGCTAGTGACGGTGATTACGAATCAGTTTTATGCGCGCACAGATCAGTGTGAGCTGATTCGATGTGTTCCATTACGAAATTGATCTAATACACTACTTCCGTGTTTATCAGTCAGATTAGACGGTGTTTAACATATGAAAGCTCTGGTCTGTAATTACACTTCACATGTTTTCCTTGAGTATTTTGGAGTGGAGTGACAGTTAACTTCCGGGAACTTTGTTTACGGGTGATTGTGTGGGTTTATTGTAACAGATGAGATATTCTGATGATTCATACCTAGCCATTAATCATAGGAGCAAAAATTTGTGATCTGTTTCAGCCTCCTAGTTACGTAGATCTAGAGTTGTGTGTCGTTGCTTAGCTTCGTCGCATGTTCCTCTTACATTTGCCCACCCGTACGACCCAATGAGTCATGTAGATTGTTCGACGTATGTGGGTGATGTGAATCATTTGGAACAAGAGAACACAAACTCTACTAGAAAGCGATAGACTTTTTCACTCATGAAGAAAAAAAAGAGAGTTGGAATGAAGTTCTAGTCTTGATGAACAAAACCCAATTGGGTAGTTCCGTCGAAAATTCACATTCATGATAACTACTTTGTATGAGAGTTCTCTATCAACATTTGGAAGGTTTTGGAAACTCTTAAATTTAAATCATTAGGAAAAGAACTGATCATACCCCATGGCATAGTGAGTACAGCTTTATCACAGGTGAACTGCAACGATTTTCATAAGATCCTAGTTGGTAAAATTGGGGCTTGGGGATTGCAAATGTTGAACCTCTACCCGAAGGGACATCTTCATCACACATCTGTCGTAACAGAAATTCACTATCTTGCCAAGGGAGGTTGGCTGATCAATCACGCTCTCCTCCTGAACAAGTGGTGCTTCATATCTGCTTCAGTACACAGCGTCTTATGTGTATTGGGCTCGGGATGATGGAAAGACAATAAATAAATATGACTAGGATATATCCAAATCGTTACGGTATCATCAGTGTCACGAGAGCTGCTGTGCTTTGATTACTGTCTTTTTGGTTCCATAAGTCTAGATTTTACGTCGCGGTATCTTGCGATGATGGGGGTAAGCTCAGACCTCTTACACTTTTTCGATACCCAAATAGGAGATTGTTCAGGTGGATTGCGATCAAGTCGTTGGTAGCTAAATTTCGTCTTTTACCATTTATTGATAACCTCTTTGTGACAGTGTGTACAGGATGAAAGGCCCTGTTTACAGTGAAAGCAAGGTCTTATTTCTAGTAAGAGGATGGTGATTGCCATTTATCGGCTCTTCATTGGACTTTGATTTAACCTCTTGCATTCAGGAAATATTTTTGTGGTTTGACCTACGTAACATACATCACAGGTGTAAGAAAACTGACAAACAATAGGGTAGAGTACACGGACAGTCTATCCTTCTTCTGTAAGAAAAAAATAGCCAAGAGATGGACAAAATATGATGCCTGGTAGCAAAACGTATGGCTCTGATAGTTGCTTGAATCCGTTTGCTCATTATATCTGTTATTTTGTCCCTTTTGAATGGGACAGATAAGTGAACAGCTATTATCTTGATTGTTGGTTTTGCTTATGCTCTGTTTCATTTTTTTGGTGATGTTACTTATTTCACTAAAAAATACTATAGGGCATTTTCAAAATCTAAATACAATCATCAAAATAAAGTATTTCACAAACGAGCCTGTTGTGTCTGCTGAAACTCTTGCACACTACGAGGACAACTGATCAATATTCCTTTCATTAATGGACATACGTCCGCTTTGCCTCGATCTTTAATCATGATTCAGGGCTAGCAGTATTGACTTAACGATTCTGCTATGTTCCGATTTTCCTTATTCTTTTGCGAGTGACGGCGCAGGTAGTTTAGCTGACTTACTTACTTGCTTGCTTGCTGCTTATTCGCAGGCTACGGCCGGGTTTTGTGTTTGCGATCGTACAGATAAATGCAGCGCCACCATCATGTGTTCTGTTTCTAACTACGGACACAACAGAGCCTTCTTTCATAGTCATTGAAAAGCGCCTGAAATTGGTTTACTGTCTACAGTTGTTCGCTTTCAAGACTGGAATGATTCAGTTGAATTAGCTGTCTGTGTTCAGCAACGTTGCATTGGAGCCCTGGGAGTAACTTTGACATCCTTGATGGAGGCACCAAGTGACACTTCTCAGAAAAGGAATGTAGGAGCATTTGAAAGTGACTGAGAGAGAAGATGATCACACACAGAGAAACCAATAAATAAACCTGAATTGGTGTGTATATCTCCGCAATGGAAGAGTCAATATTCCACTTTCCCCAAAGCAACGACTGAATACGTTCTTGTACGAACATGAACGTGGTGTATAATATATTTCAGTTAGTATGTCAGTGAGAGAAATCTGTTGATTATGCAATAGGATTGAATCATTTCCCTCTTCTCAGCTCCTTACACGAACTTCAAAACACGTGAAATCAAACAATGGTTATATGCTAGTCCAAAAGCTCATTAAATAATAAGTGATATTTTCGAAGTCTCTTGTTTGCCAGCTGTCAAACAACTTTACTGTGCAACAATTCACCCTCACTGAGTGGAAGATCGTTGGAAAAATCACACTGCAATACTATTTCCAAACTGAAGTTTAAGAAAGAGATTTTTATTTTCAAAGCCTACTAAATAGCACATTGTCTTGCTTGTATTGCTCTTGCATTCCTAGGAAAATGATATTTTCCCTTAATGCTAAGAGTATTCACTCCCGAACTAGTGTTTGACCCTCTTACATGCACTGTTATGCTGGTTTTAGCAGTATTTCACTAGATGGTCGTTTTATGCAAAGCCTAATCGTTTTCGAGCCATTTAAGACCGGCTTCTATCCTCTAGACTGACTTTAAAACCTATGTTATTCAGGCTGTCAGATCTACGTAGCTAATTCGCAAATGAACTTAGAATTGTGTTGTCACATCTCACCACTGGCCTGCCTGCTCTCTCCGACTGTCCTACTATTCAGTGAATTTATCAAATCATTTTCGATACAAATGGAATCAAAACGATCACAAAATGCTAATGAACAGACTGAAATATGTATCACATTATCGACAAGTTTTCACGTTTTATTCATTTTTAATGGTACTTGAAAAGTCTGTGCTCAGACAGACGATGAAACAGTACTAATGGTCGGTACAGAAGCCAACACGAGCCAAAGTGAATCCGGATTTTCTTGAAATCAAATTTCACAGGTGTTGTATACGTTGACATATTTGCTGTTCTAAAGTGGCTGTGAGAGTCTATGAACTTGTATGAATTCCATTAAAGTAATTCATGACCAGAATGCCATCTGATTTGTGTTGTCTAGAGGTATCTTTGTCTAGAAATATTGTGACACATTTTATTCCGAATACAGCCATATAAATAGGATGGATGGCTAGAAAGCAAGGTGTACTTGACTCTCGTAATTAGACTATCTGGTCACGTTCTATTCCAGGCACAATTCCACTGATGGTATTAAGCTACCAACAGGTAGGTAGCTTGGATTTAAGTTCTCATGAAAAATAGGATCGGTGGCAGTTAGATGAGTCGAGTGATCCTTGGAGCTTTAGAAGTTACTCATTTTTTGGGAGTTATTCGACTAGAAATTTTAATATATACATCGTAAACCTTACACAGGCAAGAAAAATGGCACGCTTATTACTTTTTCGGAAACTTCGTTTCAGAAACCCGATCTCAACCTTAATAAAACACCAGGCTGTGTTCTAATAAGCTAAGATAGTGATGAAATAAAATTGCAACGTTAAACCTTTAAATTATAGCAGGCATATCTCGTTCTTACTCCTAAAAGTCATATTCCAAGTGTTAGTCTATCATATATCTGCTTTTGTAATTTTTCTCTCGCTGAGCTGCATTAAATGTTGCAGTGACACCCACATTACGGTGGTATTGTGGCCTCATTGAGAAAGTCAATCCTGAATGGTGAAGAAACCGCTTATTCGGGGATTAAACAAGCACTAGATTGGTGATTCATATTGTTTAAATCCTATGTATTACTAGTTAAATACGTAGTGAAGTCGAGCTTTGTAAACTGTTGTCAGTGACTGAATGGCTTTGTCGAATCTGAGCCTCTTCAGATAAGTCGTACACCATAGAAGGGGACCGCTGAGTGGGCAACGGGTTTTAGCCTAGCAAAACGCCATTGACGGGAGAGCAATATATCTTATAGTGTGTATGCTAAACAAACCGCGGATGACCAGCTCCGAGTTGCCTGGTGGCTGGATATTCGACTCATAATCGTTTATCCCGGGTTCGTGTCACAGTGGGGGCTCGACGGATGTGTACTGTCGATGATCCCAAACAAGGATGAAAGAATTGTACAGTAATTTCATGATTATCTTTAATGATTTGGGCCTTGGTGTTATAAGATTCGTAACTGAGTGAAAGCATAGTTTGACGACATTCTCAGCGGACACGTACACACGGCATGACTAATAAAGCCCACAGTGGAAAAAAATTGGACAAATATGATGGGTAATAATAATTGGTAAGAAGTTCATTTTACTAGAATACAGACTGCCACTGGGGCGACCGATGTTCGACTAATTCTCCGGTAATATTCAGCATGATCTATTGTTCAGAATCTGAGTGTCACAGACTGTCAATCTAATTGTGGATCGTCTCATTCGGTGCATTAAGGCATAGTTACCGTAAAAGTAATTGTGACCATTTACTGCAGTCACGTTCGCTCGCTTAGAAATTCCGGTTAACCTAAAATAGTCCCTCATACACAGTGGATTTTCCATTCGACCACTTGAATTGTTTCGTCTTAGAGAAATACAGAAAAACGCAAGCTCCACATACCTACGAAATCTGATTCATTTGGCAGTTTCTAGACGATCTGTTACATGGAATCGACAACAAGAAAAAGTTTTTGAGCGATGAGTCAAATACTAAGGCGGATTTAAATGGCTAAATCCAAAGGGTAGCAAATGGCTCGTCCTGATTGTTTCCTTGCGCGGATAGAGAGGGAGGTTCCTGGCTTGGTATGTGGATTTCGCTAAATGAAGCTACTTCTATTCCAGTCAAGTAATCGCACTTGCAGTTCAATTCGCCAACCTTTTGAGAGGAGGTTCTTTGTCATAGGTGATACCGGATTTCTTGCCGGACTGGCTGTTAAGTAGTAGAACTGAGTCGTGAAGTTGAAAGCCATTCGAGGATGCGTTCAGTCACTCTTTAAGCCAAGCATCATTCAGTCCTACCCAAGCATAGGTCAGTACAACGGCATTTATATCTTTAGGGATCCCAGATTGGTCAAGGGGGTCTTAAATTTTGCAGTGTGCATGATTGGATTTATCTATATGTTCAGTTGAAATGGAAGCTCAAATTTTGGCCTATGTGGTAAGAATTTGATCGTCTTCTTGTTTCTCCAGTTTTATAAACTCTCGTTTTCATCGTCATTTCCTGTGATTTTCGATGAGGTTAATTAGAATAACCATTGATTGAGAGATTTTCCGTGAACTAATCTTTCTTGTCCAATAAGTAGAAGCTACGATCTTTGTGGAAGCTGGTTCTGATCAAGACAGTGCTTATGATCCTCTGAATCAAAACTAGTGCGCTGTAGATAACGCCCACTCCATGTTAATTTTCTGCCAATTGTACATTTATGTGTACAATTTTGTCAAAATATCTGATGAAGGCTAACACGCGTTCGTTTCGCTTTATTGAGATGTAGGTTTTATCAGATGCACAGAATCGAGCATAGCCTAAAACAATACATCCTTAATCTGTGGAAGGCAGTGACATGTCACGAATACAAACCGCTTAAGCTGAGTCATACAACGAATTCTCTCTACAGCCGGGAAGACAGCGCTCAGGTTACATAAATCTTTCCTTTGTTGTCAAAACCCTGTGAAGGCATCATTGCTACTTTGGTCAAAAGCCAACAAGAAAGTGGACAAAAGTTCAGGACTGATGAACCTGGTGATCATCCTGTTCACACAAAGTCTTTCGCATCAGGATTGACATTCTGTTTTCCGTGTTTGTATTGACACTTTTGATCCCACTGCTGTGCCCCGTTAAAGTTTCGCATGTGTACTGTGTTGACCTGAAAGCCTGATCTTCTTTTTATCCACCATTGTCCAAAATAAATTATGAAGATTGTGTGGCAGAATAAGTATTAGTGTAGAACCCTTGAAATACAGGTCCAACCCATAGGCTTTCATTCGGCCCTCGTCAGTAAAGTGACTTTTTGTGCATCACTAGGCGTGAGTCATGTGTAACTGACAGTATGCAGGATGGAGGTTTTAGAATTGGAGACTCTATCCAACGATGTCAAATTTTAATATCGGCAAGCATGATGCTGGTGTGAAGAATATGTTGTGGGTTGTTGACCCAGTATATTTAACTGGAATAACCCAGACCTCATTATCACTGATGTCTAATTAGCACACCTGAACGATTCAGAATTGTCACCGGTGAGCAGCTTCGATTGTACGGTAAAGGTGCCGTGCTATCAAAGAAGGATATTACACAGTTCAGTTTATCACCCCTTTGGGGGGAGATGGGCTTGAGAAAAAAGCAATGAATCAGTCGCCAACTGTAACAGCCTTTGTAGACAAAGATTACTGCATAAAGATTTGGAATGAGCAGGTTCGGAGCTAAGCAGTTTTGTTATCTGGGAGAATAATGGTGCCAGCATGGTATTTTATATAGCGGAGTAAATACTCTGAGCCAGTGGATCGGAAGTGGGACTAAAATCGGCTTGAACATCAAAATCATTTGTGGACGAAAAAGACTCCATCAATAATGAAGTGCCAGAAAAAGTAGTCAAAACGTCACTAAAAGGACGATCAGTCGTAAGTTTGAAGATAGACGCTGACCGATAGACTAACAAGAAGCACCAATCACAGTATGGAGAGGATTCCAAAGTAGAATGAATGCAAAACTTTCTAAATTGTAATGTCTTCAGCTGGGTTTTTGAAATTATTGTTAGGAAAGTGAGAGAATAAACAGAGTGACCCGCGAAATACCTGAGGTGATTTTGAAAAGGTGGAGAATCAAGACTGTATTTGTAAATTTCCGGAAACCATTCACACTAACTGCATCTGGAGTAACAGGTTTTCCTAATCCACCTAATTTGTCATTAGTTTCTGTGCGGGAGAAAAATATTGGATATTGTGCAAATCTTTATTGGTAGGAAATTAAGGGCATAAAATGCGTGACAGTTGTGTGATAAGCAATGAGAAACAGAAAATTCATAGCTACCTCCCGAGACTTAGTCGAATGCAGCCAAACGATTGAAGCAAGAGAGTTTGTGTTTCAGAGGGACACGGGAAATAGGAAATCGATGCTAAAAGCAAATGTGAGTATGCGTATGCCAGTAACGAAAAGACGAGTCTCATGTATGACAACGAGATGTCCATAATTGAGTAAAAATGCACAAGAAATACTGCTCCTTCGCTAGCAGATCTCTACACTCAGAGACCAGTTTCTAGCCGGTGGCTGGCGAGCGATGATGCCTGACGAGATGCAGTTAAGAGTTCCCGGATACAGACTAGACGGCACAACATTGGTGATTTTTCATTTTAGGTTGATATCGGTAATGCTATCAACTTCTTCTCAAAAAGAGTCTGTCGTCCACCGCAATCAAGCGCCTGGATGAAGTTTTAAAACTGGGCTGAGTGTGACTAATGGTGTGGGAAACGTGTAACCGAGCTTATAAAGTCTTTGGAAATGTGGCTCACATTGCTTCGATCAGTCAATCACACTAGCAACAAATCCGGTCACAATTAGCTATTTGGAGTTAAAGGGCACTTTCTACATACTACCCCAGTAAACCAACAGGATGAAATTGCCGTGTCAATCGGGCTGTCACAGAGGACCTTTTTGAACACGGATCATACCCTAATCTGTTATGAACTGTGTACATTGATTTCAACAACTTCCCAGTTTTATTCAATGGCTTATTATTTTCAGGTGGTTTCAGTTACGAAGCAGAGTACATTTGTTACCGAAATTCGAATGAAGTTTTTTTCCAGAAAATAATATGTCGTCTGCACGAAATGTTATAACCGGATATAAACTTCTGACACCGGTTTGAAGAAATTATATCAAGCCATTTTGCCTAAATTAAAAATAAACTGCCATCATAATCAAATCACGGCTTCTATGGTGCAACTGTTGTAACTTAAACTTTAAAAATGTTTGCAATTTCGCTGCGGTAAAAATATACAACAAATGAATGAATATTTCCACAACTGTGAGGTCAATATTGTCATGGGAGTCAAAACCAGACGCAAAATCTGTCAGCAAAGTATTGCTTCTAGAAAAAACTACAGTCTGACGGTGTGAAAAATGGACCGATTCAGTCCATTGTATTCATTATTACGCCTTAGTACCGTAGACGACGCTACTCGAACTTGGATTTTCTCCTCATGATATTAAACGGAGTATGGAGTTTTAGAAATCTAAGGTCACGAAAAATGAATTTTATTTCGAAATTCACATCATGAATAACGCTCTTTCAAGCTCTCGAATCCCACTATGAAGCATGGGAAGTAAATTTAAAGTCAACTGAAATCACGACGAAATTTGAATTTATTCACAGTTGCAACAACTGATCACCCTTATTGGGTGTTTAACGCTGACTTTTTTGATCGATCACTTTCCCTCATCCTTCTTCTTAATGGCACATGGGAACGTTCATGGTAATACTCTCTCTGGTAACAATAAGTGTGGTTTTACCTTTCTTTTTTTCAAAAATCTTGAAATACCACCATTAAAGTTGACTCTGTTGATATTCTGTCCATCACATTTTGTTGTACCACAATCTTTATGTAAATATTGCGAAAAAAGCTTATTTATTTGCAGGATGGTTCTGAACAAAATCCCTTACAGAAAATCCAGAGAACGCGTTATCCCGACTTTATAACTCTCTTGTTTATCAGCGTGATGGAAATTCCCCTTCATTTCTCCAACATCGCGGAAAAAAACGGAATGTTCAGCGGATCAAACTCATCTAACCTTGACTTCAATGTTATGAGTCCCAAAAAAAAACAACAGCTCTCTTCTCTTGGGCTTACAATCGACCGCGAAGTTGTTATTAAACCTTTAGATGATACAGCTTTTTTCTGAATGTGTTTGCACTATTTCTTTCTGTTAAGTAGAGTTATAATCGACACTTCCACAAATGGAACTGTTCCTGACAGAATTAGTATTTATGCCTCTGTAGCGTAACCACATTCGACGAATTCTACTCTAAGGACTTTAAATTGACCGTGCAATTAGTTCCGTCCGTCTAGCATCAATCAACTTAGTCGTTTCAGCCAAGGCCACGCAATTTGAGTTTCGCGCAGAAACTTACGAAGCTAAAGTGAACAGTATTCAGTTATCAAGAAAATTTATATTTTCCAACTTCATGTGGTGTGATAAGCAAAAAATTACGAAAGTGAAACTCACAATGAAGAAAACTTTTTTCATTTGAACTTCGACAGCACCTCCATGTCCAAAAGGATTTCATTCATGATTTGAAGGAAGACGAAGGGCTTGCTATGACTGTTACTGCAATGAACACAGTGGAGAGTGAAAATTAATTTTTTGTAATTATAACATCTATTTCCCGGGAGAGAGCTGTACGTTTTATCAGTGATTATCTCATTCTTTGACAAAAATATCAATTTTCTCTCGTTCGTAGGATAGTTGAACTCCCCCATCATGCAGCACTCATCTTCAACTCATTGTCGAAAATTCACGCAAACTTACATCCATGTAACATCTTAGATATGGTCTGTTGCAGTCTACTTCCAAGAAGCTATAAGTGGGAATCAAGCTGAACTAGCCCACAGGAAAGTGAGAAGCACAACTTGACTGCAACACCATCTCATCGACTTGCTTCGTGTTGACACCCAGTTTGAACCCAGTCGTCACTGGCTCTGAATGTCAATCACGGGAGTCGGTTACCTTTTGGGTGGCCATACACCGAATTGCAAAGTCAATACAACGTAGGAATTTTTTTTTGGTGAGTCGAATGTGAATGACGCATGATGAAGTAGTTTGTAAATATTTTGTTTCTGTGACTTTAGGTAACCAATTTTCCTCCTCTCCCTCTCTTCCTTAGCGTTTGGGGACTGAAACGGCAGTTCTTTGGCTTTCATACACAGTTCAGGACAACCGAATGTATTGACTGGATAAAGGTCTGGCAGGGGGTTCGAACTTATTATCTGCTGACCCATACAGGGCCTCCCCCCGGGAGCGTACTCCCGAAGAGCGGTCGCCTAATTCTTGCGAACGAAAAGACCGGTCCCAACACATTTTACCGTTGAAACCCCACAAGGACAAATAACCCCCTCGGACGAACACGGGCCTCCGGTCGCATATCTACACAAGGGCAGAAATAGCCACTTGGTCCGATGCTAATGAAAGCTCGTAGACCATTCTGTCATGATAACTGGCAAATTTTGCACTTGAGTATGTACGTGTGGACATTGTAGTATCTGCATGCAGTTCACGGTGGGTTATAGAACCATTTCGCAAACAGAGTCTTTAGATATTCAGGAGTTACGTGTACGTTGTGTGTTGCTATGCTCGCTTAGTTGTTTACCATAGATAATGACACCTGCGGTGGTTACTGCAGAATGCACTTTCAACGTTTGATGTCACAACTGGCAAACCTGCCGAGTTCACTTAATATAATCACTGAAACTTTTACCCAATGGCAGTAAAAGACAACTGCGCTTATGAGTTGTGAAGGCGCGATTAATCAGAGAGACATTATTGAGCCTTGGGGAAAAAGCAGAAATCATTGATTAGCGCAAGAATGCAGTTTCCGTGATGAGGATTACACCCTAGTTCGGTGCGGGAAGAACGCAAGCTCCACATTATTCTGAGAAAAGAGGTCAGCCTCAAAACTATTTTGATATAAAACGCTTCAAGTCAGAGAAAATTCTTGCATTCGAGTCTTCGTTGATTCTATCAAGTCAATAGCGCTGTGTACGGATGGTTTCTCACTGCACGTCGGAGCCATCTGCCGGTAATAGGATTGGTACCAAAATAGAAAGACGTGGAGGTGACTCGCAGCTGGAGCGTAGTGAATTTCGGGTGGGCTGACATTAGCACCCTAAGCAGTGATAGCTATGTCATTTTCCCCGCCATTGAAGGTTTCTCTATCAGACGAAAGCACCAAATGTGTGAAAGATTCAGAGACGTTAGGCTTGGGAAGTGACGATGACCATAAAGAGACGCTGAGGGTGAAAATATTCAGGTGAGGAGTGCGATTAAAGCTGCATAACTGCTGCGAAAATGCGCATTAGAATCGTATGTGGACTGTATACCCGATTTAGGAAACATTGAAAAGAAGCTAGCTACATAATGAAGACAACAAATGATGAAAGAAGTACCAACAAATCCTTTTTGGTAATATAAGTTACTAGTGAGAGTTTGTTTCGTGTCTGATTTCAAAGTGAATGGGTAGCAATAATCTCATGGAAACCTTTCGCAAGTTTTGTGGGTGCCGAAAACCTATCCTATGTTTTGATCACATTTTGTGCCATTTTCTAAACCTCTCTTCCAAGAGCTAACACTTCCGAGAAGCGAATAAATATGGTCGCCCCCGAAGACGTTCACTCTACATAGGGGAAACACTGAGGTGACTGCACTTGAAAATACCAGCAAAATCCGTATTGACCGCACCTGAGCATCAAACCCGTCTCGTACTTTCTAAAATAACCGGCAGTGGCCGGTCTTCGGCTTCGATTGTCAAACCACATACAGCCTCAACAGACCAGGCGTAGTAGCGAGCTGAACTACAGCAGAACTGTCCACCGACTTGGAATTCAACCGTCTATAATAAACAGTTTCACAGTCTCTAGGTTTGATGCATTTGGATTATTACCAATATTTGGTTATAGTGTCCCTGATAGCTAAGTGGATTTCCCAGCCATTGTTCCTAGCCCTTCATTGTACTGTGTTTGTTTGTTTGTTTGTGTGTGTGTGTGTGTGTGTGTGTGTGTGTGTGTGTGTGTGAAGTAAGTGAGTGAAATTCTGAGCGTAACAGAAGTCGTCGTTGATAACACAGCTCTCGTAACCATAGTACAAAGGAATCCTTTCTAAGAATAATGCAGAAAACAGCGCAGCATATTTCGATATTTTCCTGATACACTAGTGTATCTAAATCTTTATCTTATTCTTATCTACTTGACAAACTGATTTCAGAGCTACAAGTACGAGAAACTCGCGGATTGAATATGAATTTCTTTTGTTTGGGTAGTCTGCCTGAGTCAATCTTTTACGTCTGGGGTTCCAGTAGACCTGTTGGGAAAGAGTATTGGAGCGTTATGCACAGAAATATTCCCCGTTTCTTTTGTTTGCACTCAGGATATTACCGGAATGATTGACAGCTTGGATTTCTTTGACGTGCGTGCCCATATAAAATCAAGCGTATCAGTTCTTTATCCGAACCATTATCCTAACGAATTCTAAGAGCACCTATCACGACTGAAAAAATAAGAGGACTATGTTAATCACAAACACAAGTGTGCATCCTTAGATGCCAAATCACACGGTGACGTAGTGAACTGACCGTCCCGCTCATCCACAATGCAAAACAAACTCCGGTGCACATCTCTGTCTTTAGGTCAATCGTCACAATCGTAGCAGAAGATTGTGAGTACTGATTCAGGTGTTACTGATCCGATCACTCGGCCCGGCTTGTTATGTCGCAACTTTGCTGAAACAACCACTTCACCTTTCACGGAGTTGATCACAGTCAAATCGATCTATGTGCGCATGCCAAGGAATTCAGACGAGATGCTACCATCTTACAATTTTAGTGAGTTGTCAGTTTGGAAAAGTTTCCAATCGCGATTAAACAGTAACTTGACCTGGTGGGATGGCTTTCTTATATCTACAACCAATAGAGCTATGCAGGATCGTTTTCTAATACAAGAGGTGCAATCATTTGGGGCAGACTAACGGATGGACGCTGAAAGAAGTCCAGTCTCACTGTACCAGTTGACGGACACCATCTGGACCTGCGCGACCGGCCACGGAAAGAAACAGTTTATCGTCAAAAACGTAGATGTTGAGTGCCTGGGGTCTTTCTTGACGGTGGTAGAAATCGTCACACCTGGCTGGCCAACTACCGCCCAACAACGGTGTTCAGTCTCCAGCCTAGAGGATGCAGCCCATCCTCACTAGGCCTGATTCATTGGGAAAATGAAATAAAGAAATGAATGCGAAAACGAATCAACATTCGCTGCTCCAACGAAGATAGAGCAGAAAAAACAACCAGGTTTCACTTGACGGACCAGAAGATGTTAATTAACGGGTTCCCATGCTGGGTTAACATACCACCGCCCTACGGGCCAGATTATTCTATCAAATGATAGGGTCAGGCTTCCGAAAGAATTACTCATACTGCGGTGTGGGTAGCCGCGGACAGTCAGGGGCCCAGAAATCTAAAGGTGCCCATCGTAAAGCATTTTGTTTATTCTACTACCATTGCGTATTCAATAAATCATAAGTGGGTGCTAGAAGCCCCAATAATTCGTGACCGGAAAACTATCAATTGTGATAAGAACGATAACTTGAAAATATAGCAGAAAATAGAGGTAAGTTTCTCGGAAAAATGTGTTCACCCCACTTAGTTGCTTTGAACGCTCACATAGTTTGCCTAACGGAGCAACAGGCTTCCGTGAGTAGGACTCCTGAATTTTCTGAAACTGGTGTGCTGTGTCTTCGAAACGTGCACACAAGACACAACTCCGGTGATAACACTTCTCACCCCTGAAAAATTTTGGCTTCTTGTTTGCATGACAGCTGAATCAGTGTCTAGTACCTTTCATCAGGCTGATAACGGCATCACTCTGCTCATGAAGGCCGAGCTTTCGCTACTAGACTAAGTCTCAGTCATCCGGCTTTTGTGTGCAATTCGATGGAATGATTCTGTGAATTGCCACAGCAACACTCTCAAGCGTCACTGCTTGATAACTATGTCTGTATGGGTCCTGACTCACTGTAAAACGTTTGAGTTCAAAGATGAATTCTGCCACACTTCCTCCCAATTGTTCCTCAGTATAGGCTCTACAAAGGTTGTGGTTGTTTCTGACGCCTTCAAAACTCAACCTGGATGCCTGAAAGAGGTAAAACGGTTACCAAGAAGCCCGTCTGTCATCCAAGCAGATCAAACTGATAATGACGATCGACTCAATCAATTTTGTTCTGACCACAGATTATTCTTAGGGAGTAAGAATTTCCCACACAAATACGACACTGTCTCACTTGGCGTCCTCTGACCCCTTGAAAGATTTGGATCCAGATAGATAGATAGGCCAAAAATGATCCAAGGCTTGTGCTTATTCGGTCACAATTTATTGTCTCTGAGCCTATTTCCCTCTCGTTTTTTATTCTACGCTTCACCGTTGGGTAAACGAATGCCAAAAACTACCGTGCCACTTAGCTGACGCCAGACGCTAACGGTCTGTCTGTTTTTCCAACAAATTTTATTGATGTAGCCAGAATCCCACCATCGGTATGAGCAATGGAACGAAATCAAGGAGGCCTTTATCAAGACTGTGACTGTCTCACAAGATCCACGAACCAGACGGCCCACGCAGTTGAACTGCAACATGCGCGCAGATCGATCCTTCCGGATTCCGGATACGATGATGCATGGAAGTTTACACCACTTACCAAGAGCCTAAAAAATGACAATTAGAAGTGGCGAGCAATGAAGTGTATAGAGATATGGAAGGCTGCGGTGATCGGTAAAATATGCTAACTTTTGTGTTTGACACGAAATATCGGTCCACGAAAACCGAGTGTTAGGGAATCGGTAAAATAAGTTAACGGTTCACAGATTCCGATTCGGAAAAGCCGTATAAATGTTGGATAGAGCTTTTGGAGGGACGGTTTAATTGACTTTAATCGACGATAGAAGTGATGGATGGCTTCAAAGATAGAGTTCTAGGTGTAGATGTCAATCCATCTTTGAAGGTAGGGGTTTTCCGTGGAATGAACTATCTTAAAGACAAAAAACTATTGGGCCGTAAAAACTGCCTCACTTCGTTTTTGTTTTTGGTAAACCTGACTGGGTTGATATAAAATAACAAACTTATACATAAGTTGTTTGAATCGTAGGTAATGCCGAGCTATGAAGAAGACGAAAGATGGTCCTATGAAAATGAAGGAGGAATAACTGTGGCAAAATTGTATCAAACTGCTTGTCGGTAATTATCTCCACTACTGGTGACCAATGTTTGGTAGAGAATCAAACTGGATTTACCGGGTTCAGTTTGTGCTGACTCAGTCTTCAGTCTTAGACAAATTTCAGAGCCAAGACTCACAATCAAGGAACCTAACATCTCCACTTTTTATTGATCTGAAACAGTCCGCCCACTCTGTTATCCATAGCATTTCGTGGTACTGTCTGTTTTTGAGGTACGTAACAGAAAAATACGTTTCTGTCATCATTTTTTGTACATGAAGAGCCGAAATCGAGTTTAGGCTAATGGTAATGTTTCACCTGAGTACATCACAAGAAGAGATGTTCGTCAGGGGTTCTTCTCCCACTGTGTCTGCTTACCTTTGAAACTTTTCGTGGGAGAATGGTGGTATAGAACTTTTACCATGTAGAAATATATCAGGCCTTGACCACTTGAATGACAAGATTAAAAAAACAATGTAAGTAGGTAACTTATCTGAACAGCTTGAGTAGGTGCGAAACAATATTTTGGATCTTTTTTATTTTAAAATTTCATGATACCATTACAGGGCTGGTTTGGGTCAACACAAAAACTTAAAACACACTTCGGGGAACGAGGAAAGCAGGTGTATCAGTACTGTTTCATAGGCAGACAGTTCCGCTGGAGTTCGGATATTGGAGGAGTTGTCATCGCGTATACAGAAGGTACATTTAACTTTTTCTAGACTCATTCGTCAGTAGCGTCAAAGTAACATTCGTTTATCCATCAAGAATTGGGTATGCTCTGCAAAAGGTAAGCCACCTATTCTGTGCGACTCGGAAGCGTATTTATTGATATTGGAGGAAAATGACGGTTATCTTCATGTGATTACCAATTTTTTCCGTTGATAGCGCGTAGAAACATGGCTTGATACTCAGAAATATAACACTTATTTATGCTGATCCATTCTCGTGAATGTCTGGTAAATGGATACATCGCGGTACGAAACTGTTTGTGAAACATAATATGGTAAGAGCAGACTGTCGATATCTCATAGAGGTGGTTGAAAAACTTCGTTACTGATACTCTCAAACTTCTCTGGCCTGTATTTAATTTGGTCTCCATTGAATCTTTCCCCATCTGATGACGGAATTTTTAGGGATCCTGGCAGCGATTAACTAGCTCAGTTGTCAGTCACTTGCCTGAAAGCGCAGTTTCGTTAGTGTGATCAACTGTGTTGCAAACAACGCTTCCTAGATGCTTTACACAACTTCAGCACCGATTAAAATATTCAAAGACATCTTTAACCAGCTGCACATTTGAATAAAATGGTGGGTCCTGGGTGACAGAATGAGGGAGAATCACCGGGATTAGAACCTCCAGCGTTGACAGCACAGACTGAGACCACTGTGATAATGTGAACTTTGAGGCTGAAAATGTGAAAACTGAGGATTTGGAACAGATCTAGCTCTAACTTTCTAAGGTTGTAATGATAGAGGTTTCATGTCAAATTCAATTCATTGTAAACAGAAGTGGTTTTTACAGAATATTGATACAATCTTCAGAAAAGTCCTAACAGATCTCCCTTAGTTAAAAAGAAGTGAAGTTAGTGGTCGTAATGTTCGCACATTTGCCAACTGTCCGATAAGCTGTTACTGAGTTTCTTTGGTGTTGACTGTTTGCATTACTGAATCGACTAGTTGAAAATTTCACGCGTTGCATCGATGAAAATCACACACCCCGGTCATGAAGGAATCGGTTTCTTTGACTTACGGTGCATGACTTTAAGAAAAAGCTAACAATATGATTGTGATCCACCTGGTCTTTCCAACTGGCGCCTTCGAGATCATTTTCCAAGTGTCCTTTTTCCGATCAATAAAATAATCACGGTACCAGCAATCGAAAATCACTATTGACTTCTCCACATGCGCACCTGACCACGGTTTACCTACCGAAACAACCTACCACAGTGCCCTCATTTAAATTCCAACAAGTGCAGTGCTGCACTACGGCGGCTCATATGTTCGTGGTTAAAATAAAATTTCTCGGATTGCCACTTTCGTATTTAAGTTCCAACTTATAGGTCTATCATCAAAAGAGATTGACCAAATGAAAATAGTTTCCTTGATTTAGAGTGTCGTAAGATGTTCTAATCTCTATTTAGAACGCTTCCTGCTACTCCACTGAAATAGTGATGGTCCTGAAATGCGTTTTGCGTTGCGTATGCTAAAACTGACACTGAATTAGCCCCGAAAACACAGCGCGAAAATGCTTTGTTTGACTCGGAAATCAGATACTTCAGTGATTATCCACCGGATCCCAAGTTGAACACCGAACCAATTATCGTGCACTATTGTGTCTCTTATGTTAACAGTTGGCCTCTTCGGACCTTACTGTAAAGTACTTGCTTTACTCCCGTCTTCCTTGAATTAGTGCCTAACAACTGCCGACTTTGAAAAGTTAACAACTCGTCACCCATACCTGGCAACTGACTCCCCTGACGGTAGTCTACTTTCGTTTATTTGCAATATCTTCTTGCACTTGGGCTTCTATTGAAAACAAACTGACTACAGGAATGAACTATTCTTCAGATGACGAGATGAAAACGTTCACTTGCAGTGCAGGATGGATGCTATATATATATATATATATATATATATATATATATATATATATATATATATATATATATATATATATATATATATATATATATATATATATATATATATATATATATATATATATATATATATGATGAGCCTAAGAAATAAAATGTACGAATCGCGGTTCTGGGCCTCAGACTAGTCTCAGCTAGGATTCGGAGCACAGGTAATGGAGCTGTCTTGTAAATTGCTGGATGAAACACCTGTATAGTCCGACCGTGGATTTTTAGTGAGGATTCCGGAGTTGATATTGCACAGCAAATCATCAAAGCAAATAAATCTCTTTTAAGTGAATCGTGATTCAACTAAGCATACACGAATTTGATAAGTCGTGTCATCAACCAAAAGCCGTAAAAAGGTGAGTCATATCAACGTTCATCATTGAATTACTCTGTGTGTTCAGCTACTTTAGTTCGCTTTGCAGGTGATTCCGCATGTGACTGTGTGCGTGACCGGTGGTTAACAGACAGTAGGATAGTCCGCTAACGATTCGCTCTACCCATCCATTTGTTTGTTTCCTCAAACTTACCTAACCTGGTTCATTCGTTTGGACCTGAGAGTTTACCCCAGTATCTTCACCATGCCGTCAAATTTACCGGTATTTTCTGGCTTGTTGAGCGTTCAAGCAGGGAAGGCCTTGTTCCCAACCGATAATGGACAGTACACATAGGACCAATCATCCTTTGGTTCAAATGTACATGTGCGAGTGTAGGGATCTCCACTCCATGCCTCAGGATGATGTTTCCGATTCTACCTTACGTGGTAGGAAGCATTTAGGATACACCACCTCCGTTGCACACCTGTTCACTCAAACGGCAGCACAGTGGATATTGAGCTGAGCACATACGTACACGTGAATGAAAGTGAACTTGCCGAGCCTCGGGGGGGGGGGGGGCTTGGTATGGGATAGAAGAACTATGGGGCACGTTAATCAGCAATGTGAAATGTGGATGAGTAGTCTGTGAAACAGTTCATGTTGTTGTGGCTCATGAGGCGGCACACCGCGTTCAAAAAATTAGGCGAAAACGACAAGAAAAAAGCCGGGCGCAGACATTCGGTTCACGAAAATGATCGGCTATTTTTTGTGTGCGCATGAAGTGAACTCCAATGAAAAAAAATTGATTATGGGGTGTACGCTCTTGAATGAATATGTAGGCTTGACCACTCTGACGGCGTTGGTCGATCTTTCCGTTGCATGACTCAGTCAACCGTCGTGCACACATTCCACTCCTAAGCTGTGCGAATGTGTAACCCACCGTTGTGCGTGCGTACTTGAGGGCAAGAACCTCTGTGTGTGTGTGTATGTGTGTATGTATGTAATGTGCGTACGAGCATACAGGCTTGCTGCAACGCGACAAGTTAACACACACACTCACGCAGACAAGTACAGACAGGTTGTCTACGCTCACTCGTATACTCGAGCACAGAAGCAGACAAACGCGTGTACACACAACCCGTAAACACAAGTACACACACGGGCTTATAAATCGAAACGTGCAGAGCATATTCACATGCATAATGTACACAAATAAGTCAGTGTTGTGAACTGCGCTCCGACATGCGCGTTGAAAAGCATCGAGTCGGAAGCACACACCTATACACCCATACAGGTGTTAGATTCCATATATCACACACATTACATAAATGAGTTTTAGTTTGAATTCTTACTACTAGCCGAAATCACACTATACCGTTTTCGCGGTCGGACGAGGTATATCAGCACGGCCTGCGGGTGTATGTATCCGTGACTGTGTAAAGGGGATCATTTTTCTCCGTTTGAGTGGGTCTGTGTGTGTGCGTCTTTTTTCGCCCTGATCGCGGTCGATAAAATTACCCGTCATATTCAGAATTGAATATGCCTCTACTGGACACCGACCAGATGGCCGCTGGTAGGCGTTTTGAGCCGTCAGCATCTCGCAATCGCAAAACAAAACGTGGTGGCCCGAGGAAGTTTCAAAGTTTATGGAACATTAGTCAGCTTTCGGATCAACAACCATCCGGCATTCCGGTAACCACAGAGACCACCACTCAAGCTGAACCAACGGGATCGACTGCAGCTGCGATTGCGACGAATTTGAACAAACGTCTGCCTAAGTGGCTTCGCTGGGGAGCAAGCAAAAAATCCTCGGCGGAAACCAAAATGGAAGGAGGACCAAATAAAGTCGAATCCGTTCTTCCCGAAACACTCGTCGGCGAACATCAAGGTTTTATCGGGAATTTGGGCATTGGCGGATTTATTGAGACCGAGGAGTCTACATTTGTCACTTCGGATGAGGTTGACGAGCCAAATGTGCTGAATACAACAGGGACAAACCAAACAAAATCGTTGATGAATTTGTCTTCATTATTGCTGTGGCCGTCCCAGGATGATACCGCTGTCGGTCAGACAACACTAGCCCCGGCAGCATCCCCAGGGTTGGGACGAACTCAAGAACGATATAGTTTGTCTACTTCATCAAGGAACACCAGTTCCGTAGAAGGTTCACCATGTTCTTGGAATTCTACCGGTCCCAACGAAGTACTACGTTCACGTGTTCTATCTGATCCACGGACTCCTTCTTCGGATCAATCATGTGTGATACCGGAATTAATTAAGGTTCTGTTTCTGACCAACACCCCACTGGGTCGGGTACTTATGGATGTGGATACACTGCGTCTGACAACCGCAGAAGGAACTAGGAAACCGTTGGATTTTGTCAAGTTGATCACCCCTCTACCTGCTTGGTTTATCCACGAGAATTCTCCGCTAATTCCAAATATGACTTATTGGGTAAGTTTTTATCCTACAAAACATGCTATCTTGTTGAGTCGAACATTCGGGGAACCAGGAATGTTTTTATTTCCGAAATAAGTTTTCAAAAGAATGACAAACAGTGACCAGTGGTTGGCGATAATCGAGTGGTATAAGCGTTTATAATCTCGGAGATTCGATTCCCATCACCGTCGGTCACTTTAATGATGGAGAACAATCAGTTATCGCTCAGCTCGCTACCACATCTGACCTATTGAGAACCTATATGGCCCTCCACTCCATACCTCAGGATTATGTTTCCGGTTATTCCTGAAAAGGCACTTGGTCTTTGGGATTCTTCACTTCTGCTGCACTCACGCGCAAGCATGTAGTCCTAAATTGAACACAATCCACACTATTAAGTATACATAAAATTCTAGTTCAAAGAGCGGCGCTGAATCGAATCAGTTTCAATCAAGTACACACCATTTGCAGGTTGCACAAAAGGTAACCCACCACAGTAAAATGTGGTGAACTACCCGGATATTGTGAGGTTTTAAATATTGAAAGTTGCAACCCTCTGCAGTCAACAATCAGCTGTTGCTCGGGCTGTTACCCCACCTGACCTACTGGGACCGTATGTGATTCTCCACGGCAAATTTGAGGGTCACGGCTGCCGATTTGCAGTGACTGTATGATGAGCCATAATGGTCCTGAGGTTTAAGCCGTCCCGTTGCAATCATGCGTAAGCCCCCTGACCAGCTCTCACCTTACCAGCACACTCCCACTGCAAGCTAATCTAAAGGATAGCGAAAGAGGGGCTTCGGAAGTTTTCGTAAGTGAAAACATTTATGTAGGGGAAAACCAACTTGCTATTTTTGCGTTCAAAAGTCCAACGCTTGGAGCCGAAATCGAACTAGCGGCATTCCGCTTACCAGGCACCATCTTGACCAGCTGGATTTTCCGTCATATTAGATTCAAGCTCCTAGTGCCAATAAAGCATTCTATGAATATATATTCAATGTACACTGGATCACGTTCAGCCGTGTGCTGTTTATTCCATTGGTAAGTGACCGAGGCGGCTTACCCAGTGATTCAAACCAGGACAATTGCTGCGTATCACTGAAATAATGGTCTGCGTTTCATTGGATATTCACTTGCGTTGTTCAAGCCCGGCTGACTGTATCGTGATAACTTAGTTTGTAGATCGTCTGCACGGTAGGCGGAGTGCCGCAGGTTCAATCCCGGTTTGCGGCGTTGAACTTTCGGATGTGAAAAATGTTAGAGGGTTTCCCGTTATGTAACATTTATGCTCATAGTGGTATTAATACACTGTATAAATAAATTTAGTTGCCCGCCGAAATAATATCAGCAATTAGCATTCGTCAGTAGGTTAGCAGTCTGACTACCTCTGAAAGAATTTTCCTATGCGTCAAGTGAAATTCATTGGTTGAATACACGGGCACGGCTTGATTCTGAACTATTATTGTTTAATTTTTTCACTTCACGTGATCGTCGGACAGCCTGACTAAAAACTAAAGATATCGAATATGAAGAATTAGCTGAACTCCCACACTCTCGTGTCCTCATTTAATTTTCTTTATCCCGCTGAGTGTAAGTGGTTTATCAAAAAGTGTACAGCTGGTTTTCCTCACCAGTTTTATAAGGGTCCTGATAAATGTTTTCCCCATTCATTTTGCTTTGACCGATTATGGACACTCCAAAATGAGATTATCATGCTTGCAAAAGCGAGACTAACTGAGGTTCCCACGTTTCGGATTTTGGAAAAGTCACGTTAAAAAGAGTATTGTCAGTCGGACGATAAACCCTACCAATCTTCATCTAGTCATTTTGTTATTTCCTTCCATCATTTTATACTTCTTTCCACTAGCATAGTATCTCTATGAGAAAATAAAACTGATGTCTAAAACTGAAAAATCGGACGGTACGCTTGACTGAATTACAGAGCAGGTGTAAAAATGATTTTTCCTACTTCTGCTAAACTGATGACCTTTAAATGAATATTTCATCATCAGTAGTGTTATGCAGTCAAAGTGCAAAAACTGTTTGAATCCGAGATTACTGTGGTCAAGTTTAAACTAGCCATCGTGGCAGAGATATACGTTTGACATCATTCTCCGTAAGTATTCTGCCATAATAGACCACAGGTGGTGCGCGAACCTCGAGCGAACTACGGAGCTTACTTTACTTTCACTTTTATGTGACTATCTTCTGCGAGGGGATAAGTCGGTTTGTTGAATGTTTCTGATGTTAGTTGTCCACGCGCTCCGGTGTGCGGCAAGGTCTGCACCCCGTAAAATCCAGCTGTGGCACCACCCGCGTGCTCCGAAGATGGAATGAAGGCCTAGGCCATTCATATCTGCCCTAATATCGCTAACCCGAATTTTCAGCTGGCCGTCTGGGCGACATTTCCAGTCTGAGCAGGGTGATGGCAGCAAGCTCCTTTTTCGTAGGTCCCGTTTCGGGTGGTCGTAGGATATGTCCGACCCACCGTAGGCAACTTCTTTGCAGATAAGAAGAAAGTCGCTCTATATTCGTCCAGTGTTGACGCACAGCTGAGTTTGTGGTGCGATCATACCACTTGATTTTGACCACGTAGCGGAGGCACCAGTCATCAAAGCTTCCCAGCCTTTTCACGTCGTCTACTTTCAACGGTCAAGTTTCGTACGCGTTCGTAAGAACTGGGAGAACGACTGCTCGGTGTACGCGGAGCTTTGTGTGGAGGCTTATTCCGCTGCGAGAACGCAATGGTTTGCGAACTTGTAGGGAAGCTTCCCTTGCGCAGTCCATATGAACCTAAACCTCGTCCCTGACCTGACGTTATGGCTGGATAGCAGAACCTAGATACTACGGAACGTAACGGTTGGGAAGTATTATGAACTTTATGGCATGCGGATTTGACCATTTTCTGCGTCAACTTGCGGAGGTGAGTGAACTACTTACAAAATGTAACGACAGTATAGTTGTGTGGTTCATCTGGAATTATATTCACAGACAGCATGACGTGGTAACACAATAGTTACTTTTACAAAACAATAACACCACATGTCCAACGGCATCCTAATGGAGTATGGGACACGTATGAGGGACTTTGACCTTCGTATGGACTATCGCGGTCGGTTTCTAATGGCTCCATCCATGCCCATATTTAATGATGTGACATCTTAATGAACAATAGCTTAGGATATAAATTATTATTTTGGAAGGGAACTTTATCATGTATTGTGTAAGTTTAATAAACCATTGAAACTCAGCCCGGATGGCCCTCTGGTTAGGATGTTCGACTCAAAATCGTCCACTCTGGCTTCGAGTCCCCGTGGGGGCTCGTTGGATGTACACTGCTGCTAATTCCCAACAAGGACGAAACAGCTGTGCATTGCTTCCATAGGTACCAGTGGTTTGGACGTTCACACTGCATAATGAATCATACAATATGAGCCACTGTAACGTGCGGCAATCGACTCTTTTTGTAGAAATTTTGTCAGAAGAAAATAAGAAAAGATGAAAACAAAATTAACAAAGCTCTCCTTTGAAGGATTTCTCACAGCGGTCAGTAGTAAGAATGAATATTTTTACGCCAAGTTTTCGGCGAAACGTCGACAGGATTGTATCTGATTGGGCAAATAATCAAGCACTTTAATACTTTACCCACAAACTGAGATAAATGCCACACAACCAACAGTGATCAAACAGTCAGCACAGCGATACCCATTTATGGTATGGAACTCATTTTAGACAGTCCGTTTCATTGTCCCAGCATACGACTGGAAGAGAGTTGGCTTGTACATCTTAGGATTTTGCTCAAACGTGATAGTTGAACAAGAACTCTTCTATATAGCACGAAAGACTCTTGAACTTGTCGATATGTCTGCCTCATTCAGGTAAAATGAAATAGTGGTTGCTATCAGAGTGATGAAATGTGAAGTCGGCACTTTGCTATTTCGACTCGGCTTGGTGGAGAATAAGTGCGTTAATAGAAAGGAAGAGGAAAATGATGCGTCACGTGATTCATATCATTCTGGTTTTCACTATGGCAGGTGGTATAAGTCTCCTGTGCTGACCAAAAATGGATGGTCAGGTGGTTTCTTCTGCATAGGATCCGTCATTACAGAAACGCAGACATAGTTCCAACTCTCGTGCACAAATTCGAACCGAAATAATCAGCTGTGCATATAGTCGATCAATGTGGGATTTACAATCGAATAGAGCAATGAAGGGGGTTTTACAAAATGTAATCCAGGAGGTTATTTTTTATTCGGTTTCTTGTTAATCACAATTTAAACAACTTTGTAAATTTGAGACAAATCGTGAACCAGTTTTGGCGGTCTAAGCAGCACTGATCCTCGAGTTGACAGCATACTCGGAAGCAGAACTGTAACCAACGCTCAGCTGTCGGCTGAGTCAGGCGTACTACAATCCCAATAACGACAAATACCAGATTGTGTTCAAGTACAGTTCTTTGGGTGAATATTCATAAGTATTACATAAGGGCAAGACAAACCTCAATGATGACCGCTCTGTGGATTAGAGTCGGCCCAAGCGAATTAATCAACGTAACGACTTGCAAGTTAACATAGCAAGACGGACGTAGACGTCTGAGTCAGAAGTGTCGAAGGTCATGTGAGATTAACGTACCAGTTAAAACGTCCACTGTAGGGTTAAGTCAGGGAAGGAAGTGGCGCAAGACATATTCGCAATAATGAATAGAGGGGAGCGGGAAGGGAGTCCGGATTTTGTCCCCAGAATTACCAGTCGAGATGACTTGAAGCTTTCGAGAGTTAACCACTATCAATAAGGGATAGATGTAAATGGTTGATTGTAGTGGTACGGTTTTGTGTCCGAATGACAAAAAGAAATTCCCCCGGAAGCATTACCAAATTCGTGATGGTTGCCGCTCATCAGGTATGCGTACCAGGTACCGTTTTGCCGAATCATGATCGTGTTCCTCCATATCATGCAGTTCTGATCTGAAAAAAGTCTGCTGAGATTCAGCCTCCAAGAACTAGGATTTAATCTTCTTTATGCTCTGTTCATAATTCTTACAGAGACCTTGACTAATGAACTGCACCATGTTTGCCATGTTTCATCACAATGACTCATTCTTTAGTGAGGTAATTTCCTTTGTAATAGACACCATGCAAGACTCTGCCCATTGAATCCTCTGTTGAGAAATGATTCTTATCTGACTCCGTATGATCTTCCTACCCAAACAATCTAGTTTTGCAACTGAGTAGTAAGAGATTAAATCTGTGTAATGTGATTCATCATGCGGCTTCAACGCTCAACTCACCATTGAGAACCATGGAAACACTGTACAGCCGTTTCATCCTTGTTAGGAATCATCAGCAGTGCACATCCACCTAGCCCCTACGGGGAATCGAACCCGGGGTGAACGGTTGTGAACCGAACACCTTAACCACAAGGCTATCCGGGTTCGAGTCCCCGTGGGGGCTAGGTGGATGTGCACCGCTGATGATTCCTAATAAGGATGAAACAGCTGTACAGTGCTTCCATGGTTTTCAATGGTGAGTTGAGCGTTCAAGCTGCGTGATGAATCATATTACACAATCTAGTTTTGTGAGAAGTACACGTACGCCCCAACCGTAAACTGTAATTGGTCCATCAGTTCAAGTCTGGGTATGGTGAATTCTGTCCCCTCTATCAGTTCATTTTAACTACCATTTTCACCTCCGGACAACAGAGCAACATTTCTACTAACCACACAGATCATACTCAGCTGAGGGTAAACGTGTCTGACAGTGGCGAGATTCGATTAAGGGATATAGTTCAGACGTCCTCGATAGACGTTGGTAGTTGGGCATTGAGTAGTCCGAATTTGACCACTCGGAGGAGCAACGTGATCAACTGCGAAATGATTCAAGCACCAGACTGAAGAATTTGAAGTTCATCCTGATCACCGTCTGATCAACACCGACGGTCATGGCATACAAAATACAAAACGGTGCTTTGAGATTTCACCGGTCAGAAAGCTGATACGTGATGAGGAATTCTCAGTTATAAACAATTGGAAAAGACATACCTCACATGCTGATTTCCTACGGACAAAAATATAAAACAAATCATTATTATTGCCAAAATTTAAAAGGGATTGAATTGTTGGGGCAAAGCAAAACCTAGTTTCCAGATTAACTTTAGATAAACGCGTTTTCGAGTACCAGCTTGTTGAGAGAGGGAAGCTTACACTGATTTTCTCAACCAACAGGATTTCACTGAACTAGGGCCACGTGATTATTCTAGTTCGCCGTCCATTTTCATCTTAGAATTTTTCTTCAATACAAATAGTCAAATACAAGCGAACCCTTTTCACACTTTCTGTTTAACTCTCAGTTTACGATTCTGCTGTGAAGCGCATGAGATATAACCAGACAATGACATTTTGAACAAATTATGCTCTTAACTGTATCGACTGTCAAGATTTCTCTGCATCGAGTCTTACAAATCGTTGCGCTCACTCTGTCCCACTTTCAGTCAGAAGTAGCGGGTTGGCTAACACATATGCGGCAGAGGTTCGTCCTACAAGTGAATCGCTTCGTTGAAAATGTTCTGTGTTTAGCTTCCTTTTCTATTCTCTCAGAATCACGTTGGAGTCACCTTAAGGTAGGAGCGATTGATTTTACTTATGGCCTGCATATCAACCAATAGTTGTTATGGTACTGATCGACGGGAAGTAACTATAACCTATTGAAGACTAGCGAAAGTAGCTTTTACGCAGAACTGAACAGATCATACGGTAGATGTCCATATTATTCGTGATAAAATGACAATCCATGGAGTATTCTTGACCGGAACCTATTCATTCGTATCTGTTCCAAGCCAGCATTGCAGATGGAGCAATTCGTTGTACAATGTATAATGTGTGCTAAATCCAACAACTCTGTAACTCTGCTCATTGTTTTAAGATTGATAAAAAAGGAGAGAAAAATCGGTACGCTTAAGCCATGTGGTTCAGTTGTTTAATTCTGATTCTTCAACAGGTGATTTCATCGCGTTATTTTCACCGCATATCTGTTGCAGTGTTCGGTATATTGTGAATCAATGCTTGTTGTAATTCCACTAACTGCAGATGCTGTCACTTGAATTGTGAAAGCCTAACGTTTATCCTATCCTAAACAGATTGAAAATTAATAGGACCTATGTACTAGCACGTGGATATTGTTGGCTTTGAAAAACAACTCAAAAGTTATCTACTTAAATCATGTGATAAAATGTTTCACACCCAACCGGTGTATCACTGACAAAAAGACAATAAAAGCACTCAGCTGTGCTCCGCTTTTATTCGAACACAAGATACTAATTTGAGTCTAACAGATAAAGTAGAAAACTGTCTGTTGAATAGTTTTCCGAAACATTCAGTTCCACTTGTCCACTCGAAAGTATGGGAAGAATAATGTGAACAGCACCGACTCTGGTCATGAATTCCTCGTACTTTGTCCTACTTGTGCCACACATTCACCTTAACGCGGTAGCTTAAATATCATCTACCTCTCACCCTGCTTATATTTCTCGGGTTGCCCAACTTATAACCACACCGAATGGCAACAGATCACAAATTGGCTCAAGCCACACCATCATAAGCCAAATGAATGACACCACACTTGCATAGCTAGTTATTCATTTTCCTGTCGTGACTCACTCTGAGTTTTGTAGTCTGTTGCGAGCTTTGGACATCCGGACTATTCAGTCTTGTACCTTGACATCTGCTATTGATAACACACCAAGTTGAAGATCAGAATTGATGGCACTCACATTCATGTATTCTCGCGTAGTTTTTTTTAAAGGTAAACAAAATACCGAAAAATGCAATAAAATAGAAGCTGGTACAGTGTCATTTTCCACCCCAGATGAAGTTCAAGGAACATAAAGAAGGTATAGTTCACTAGATGCGGACATTTTGATAACTATTATGCATCTTAAGAATAGAGTAGGCTATACACATAGTGCTGTACATACTACACTGGAGTAGGCTACACTGAAGATGCTCATTGTGCTTTCGGTTGGGTCAGCGTGAAGGTAAATAAATTTGCCGTGACAAGCGGTTTTCTGTGAAAAATGCTTACTGACTCATCGGCTCGTTGAATTCTAGCAGCTACGATATTGGATAAAGCAGTATTATTCTACTCCAGTCTATCGACCTTGCTTATTCATCAGCCGACATACATCAGGATAAGTTCTTATTCGAAATGGATATGTCGTCGAAATCATACAGAAACCTTTCATCAGGAGCAGCTTCGGCTCTGTCTAAGAAGCTTAAGGTAGTTATCAACAGCTACATTAGGCCTTATTTTCCGCCCCAGTGCGCCGGTCATGAAAGCTCTGACTGATGAGAAGAACACTAGGAGGTTTTCGTGTATTCTCTTCTACTCATCAAATCAATGATGAGGTCCTAAAAGTGGAATGAACACTCTGAATCACCTATATCACCCTAAAACAACTGAAATCGGTGGTTAAAAAAAGTTATGTGGATCGAGTATCGACATTTTATGGTATTGGTCATAGTGAAATCATTCAAAGCAGGTTGGACATGAGTGTCAAGATTCTGACGCAGGATCTTTGGGATGAAGCCTTGATGATTTTCAATTTTACCACGTTAAACTCTTTCACGTTATGACATTTTCTTAATGTAAGGGCCGGTTTAAATTCAGGAAACTACTGCAGAGACACCCCCGTAATAGTGAGCCTTACGAGAGCGCCGTCGTCAGTGTGGCCGATGGCCACCATGTCGACAGAGACATTGGATCAAACATCTAAACAACGGCTTTTCGATATGAACAAGAGACTCTACGACAGAACAAGAGATACGCAACTCCCGTGCTGAAGAAATCAATTAGTACTCTCGGTTCCTGATTAACCGAAGCGGAAATCAATCCGGGCACCCGGATTATACGTACGCGTGTGTGTGTGCTCGTGTGTCTTCAACCGGAGACTAATTAATGCAAGATACAAGTTGATCACCTTTGCGATTGATATTCGCGGAACATGAACAACCACCACAATCACCACAACAGCAATGCCGCAGGCACTGTATTGTTGTAACCCCAACTCCGACTGACCAGCACAGTCTAAACACGTAAATTGATCTCTCTCTCTCTCTCTCTCTGTCTTTGTTCGACTGCGCAATTCGATGTGTTATGGTTGCCGAGACACTAGCGCAAGCAGTCAGATAAATCGATTCTCGAGAATCGATTTCCTAGTCTAAGTTGAAGTTGTATTTACCACAACTGACAATTCTCAATAGTTTTGAAGGCACTTATGGCTCGAAGCTTAGGGTGGTGATTTTCATAAGCACTTGATTACAGAGCATGACGATTAGATCGTAAAGATTTAGTCAGCAGCACAGGTGACATCTGGCCTGTGCAGCGATGAAGTCACCCCTACTGGTGATGAACTTTTTGCGCGCTTAAAGATCAGGAGCTTATGAAATGCTTCATAAACTGCTATTCAAACAGAAAATATTGGAGAACTTTTGGAAATCTCACTGATTAGCCAACAGAACAAGGCGTCATATATTGTGTTATACCGGAGATTTGTGGCGTCCATAATATAGTGGGGAAATTATTGATATCAAATGTTTCGTTTAATGATGGTAACGTTTTCCAAGGCTTGACTTGGAGGGACCAGTGACAAGCCAGCGGATGTCAGATAGTATGTGTGTACGCATTGACGTGTGCGTGTGACTCTAAATTTGGGACGAATAAGATCACCCACGATGAACGAAACGTTGGCTAATTATATTTTACACCAACAACGCAGTTTCATGGAAACCACCATTTTCCCCGCACAAAGACATTACCACTGGTAATGCATTTCTCGCTGGGAAACATTAGTGGTAAGTCAAATGAATCGAATGAAGAAATAGAAGCCAATGCTAAGGAAAACCTTCAAGAACAAAAACAAAGGCAGGTGGTCACAACTAAAATGTTTCTCGGGGATTATTGTACATTTGGCTAACTTTCTAGCACTGGTTGCATGAAACACCAGCGAAATTATTGCTCACACGATCAACTGATTCTTTTGATATTTGTATGTGCCTAGCGGTAACTTGAAGAAATGGTGGATTGCACTCAAATGGGTGCCATTACTTTACACTGAAAGTCCACAAATTGTCATTATCGTATTTTTTCCTATTCTCGTTTTCTAGCATCAATGACAACATCCTCACTCTCTGGATGGGATGGCTTCTCATACTATAATATATTTTTATTTAGCTGACTGTCCTTAGGACTCCACCTTTGACCCACAAACTTCAGGTCATCCGGCCTACCTGCACTCGGACGCACCAGACTCGAGTTTTGCTGTTGTTAGAGCTCATCAGTGGTGCATATCCTCCACCACACCCAGGGTTTGAACCGGGGCCCTTTCACAAACAGTGCATCACAAGTACGTAATGTACAGGTGACGTACTCATCGTGAGTGGACTGAAATGATGAGTTGCACCAGACGCCAGCGTCCATGTCCGGATAATGGCCCTCATTGTGTCTGGCATCAACTTGGCAAATGCCAAAACAACGCGTCATGCTGATACAAATAAATTAATGCTGATCCAATTGGTATTTTCTTACATAAACAGAAGACAACAAATGCTCACGAAGACTCAGTTGCACATGTGCTTTCTAGCGCAACACCCCATCACTAGTCGTGAGCGAACAAGTCAGAACGAAATCGAGCAATTACCTGATTAGGGTTACATCCATTCATTTGGGTCCTTTTTCCCATGTAACGAAGGAATTGCCTGAAAACAAAACCGATGCAATCCGGTGTCCACTGTTGCTTTCTAACATCCATCAGTGTAGACATTCAGGATTATCATCGCTGAAAAGCTTCCGGCCGCACAACATTTTCACTACAGTTCTATGGAATTTCATTTCCACACGCTATGGTTGTGGAAGTTAACTATGAGGTGTGAGAAAACTCATATTTGATGCAATTATCTCTAAGTGACTGTTTTTCCTAATTATTGGATGAAATGTATTCTGCGTACTTTTCGATGTAAGTATTAATTATGGATGGGTGGACAAAGTTCTCGGGAGTCCACGACAGGTTTTGCGATTATTGTCACTCATCAGTATGAATGGGCAGAGGAGTACCGGAAACGTACACCCAATGAGCGGCACCAACCGCGAAACCGGTCGTGTGCCTCCAAGAACCTTTGTCCCTCGAGCTATAGATACTAATTACATCAAATCTCTCAACTCGCGATCGCGATATCGTCGTTTGTGACGTTAGCTGCGACTGGCTCACATAGTACTATCAGCAAATCACCGTTGTGGTTCCTCATCGCAATCTTCCAATCGGAGCGTCGATTCACACTTCGGATGCACAAATCAGGTTGTCATGAACGAGTATGTTCGGAGTGAATTATTTGATTCCATGTTGTTAGAAAGTCACCGGGATCTACATCAAGTAGTAAATTTCAAATAGACTTGGAGCTGAGGAGCTGACTTTGCACAATTTACGTCCCAGTAATATCGGTTGGAAAAGCATCAAACAAAATGATTTCCTGTTTTGCACAATGGCATCATCTACCCCATCCTTTCAGTCAAACGAGGTGCTGGGCTGACATGCATATGAGTTCAACAGCTTCAAGATGAAACTATTACGCAGATGTTCACATTTTATTAGCAAAATTGTTTTCAAAGTCGACGTACATGATTCAGCGGACGATTGGATTAAAGGTGACTTGAGAAACGATTTACGAAATTTTATAAACTATCGGCATACAGACATTTCCGAACCTTTTATCGTGGATCCATCCTTTCCCGTAGTATTACTTTGTTACGCTAACTAACAAAGATTAGACGTGCACACCACCCACGCTTGCACATAACAAACTCAGCTGTAGGAACAGGAGAGAAGAACACGTGATTAGTTGCTCGGTATTGACAAAATACACCCATTGATCTGTTGCATCTGATCGTGTTGCTTTTGACTGGATTAATTTAAAGGAATGAACAGTGAGACAACAAACGATAAACAAGTACTAACCGGTTACAACCTAAACTTTGGAGCATGCCAGTTTAGAATCCTTCGGTGGGCGGATGATCTAGTTTCATTTCCAGTTTATCATAGTGTGCACAGTGTTCCGACAAATTCGTGTGCAAGTGTGTACTCGAGTGTTTTTGTTTAGGTGTACAGCTCGCACCTAGAGGCGTGGGTTTGAGTGTAAAATATTACTGCGGCCAGCTGGTGATTTGGTTCAAATATTCGTAATGCAATAACGCCATCGAACAACACTGGCAGACTCACCAAACGGCTACATTCTGCGTATCGCTCGCTGTCACTGATAGATCCTGTTCCTTCACACTGCTTCTCTCCATTCACCCAGTGCGACGCACAAACTCTCTCTCTCTCTCTCTCTCACACACACACACGCAGTACTACCACCACCACTAACTCTATCGTTGCAGTCTTCGAGTGCGATCAGTGTCATAAAGTTACGCAGACCTGATCACACAAATGAGTACTTTGAAATACGAGCTTGCGAGAGCTCGAGTTTCATCAATGGATACATACTTAACCTGACTTTGGAGTTGAGCACTTCCGCCGAACTATCTAGACCTCCTTGTTTCAGGTCACCATAGTCTGTGATGTTGGCACCTCAAAATCACTATTAGGAATGTGACGTACAAACAAATTTTCGGACTATACGCTCCATTGTTAGTTCCAATTTTCCGGTGTGCAGTTTTGAAGGACGTAAACGGAAGCGCTTCGGCATCCAACAGTTCGCATTTATGGGTCAACCTTTCTCCAAGGGTGTGATTACCCTGGCAAAACCCCCCTCGCATACTAAACAGCCCTCGTGTTTGTTTGGTAAACTTAAGCACGGAGTTAACCGATACTTTAGCCATTGGAGGCAAAATATTTGGGTAAATACCCATAGATATCTTCCAACTGAATTGTGTTTCAATAAGGGAGCACAGGAAAACTAAATTAATCAGAGTTTTGTAAGTAACTCAGTTTTTATTTATTCCCCACTGGTCAAAACTCGAAATAGATGTGGGAGGATTTGAGAGAGAATTTGCACGGATTTATTCTCCAAGAAATTTGACAGAGTGCAGCGCGGGTGGGTGATTGGGAGCGAAAACAGGATGAGGCTGTATGTAATAAATGAGTAGGGTTCTGGAGTATCTTTTTGGCTAGAATCAAACCGGATCAAATATGCTGATCAACGGGTTCAGTCGAAAGAGTGCCATTGGGGATGGACGAAACACGACATATTATTACCAAGCCACCGAGGAGAGCTTTGAGGTCTTGTTTTAGACTACCGGGAGAAATTGCCGGGAATAATAAATCAGGAAGAACCTACTGGTACACAAACTTGGAAATAACTGACTGCGATGTCCAAAACTGTGTGAGTTTCCGTATTTGAAAAAAGAGACGTCGCAATTTTCCATTGCAGTTTTGAATGCGATTTGTTCATCGTAAATTGTTATCAAAGTTGACTCCCAGATGTTAGAAAGGGTTCAGTCTAGATAAGGATTTGGAATTGAAGAAAGCAGAATTTGTAGGGAGAGTAGAAAGGAAACTGTTAGAAGTACATTCAAGGCAAACTAGAAGATATGATGTCAGTAACTCGGCTTTTTCGGTGGAAAATTATAAGCCGACGTTTCGATTACCGTGGGCAACCTTTCTCAAGGCAGTTTTACAACCAAATGCAGTTGACATCTGACTGTGAGCAAAAGGGAGTGATATACACTCTGGCTTTAATTGTACATCCAAAACCATCAAATCTCAGAAAACACTGAATATCTAAACAGTTAATACCGTCTGAAAAGTACTTAAAT